>RAPC01000004.1:1200000-1922378 GCA_009806235.1 Neurospora sp. CHS-2018c | reverse complement strand
GGGGGGGGGGGTGTGGGGGGGGGGGGGGGGGGGGGGGGGGGGGGGGGGGGGGGGTTCAATATCGAGGACAACGGCTCTTGTTGCTTTTCGTTATTTGCCTCGTCAATTTTTTTTGTGAATCGGTCAGTAGTTGCATGTAATTATTGTTGACCTACAGCACAACTTCGGCAGCCATCACGTATACTTGGTATGTTATACGGGGGCAGGCAAGATGATCGGGTGATTGAGCGTAAGACAGGCGATCGGAGACAGGCATAGCGTGATGTGGAACTCCATCTCAGTCCATCTGGAACCGGCCAGAGTCCGAGGAGATGGATGTTGGGAAAGCCTTGTGAGGTATGATTATGATGGGCGTTTGGGAGGAATGTGAATTCTTTGCAGTTCGCCCCGAGTCATTGAGGCCAAAACATGAAGGAGATTGGTGATGATGTCGCCATGACGGGAGTTCACATCGAGATGGAAACAAGAGAACAAAAAGTTTGACCCCTGAATTACACACTGCCGTCCCAAGATTTCAGCCCCCAAGCCGTCGGTACTTGCAAACACCGGAAATTTTCAGAGGGGTTCAGCGGTTCAGCGGATTTCCCTGTTGCGACTGGTGGGCAATTGTGGAGAAGCTTTGTTGACGCTGTCTCACACAGTGTTTGTTTGTTTACATCACGAACCACACGTTGTTGAGGTTACACTGCACTATCCTCTTATAGCCATCAATGACAGGCTGACAGCGCCTAACCGGGCGAGCCAAGAACAGAATGCCAAGACGCAGCTGTCGTTGCACTAAAAACTGCAAGAGGTGCACTGCATGGGCGACATGGGGGTGCCCAGACTGCAGGAGCAGAGACTGCACGGGCAGAGACTGCGTCTGCGCCGGCCTGGACTCGGCGGAGTGGTCCCCTGTCATCAATCAATGGAATGTCAGGCTGTGCAGTGTGCCGCTGTGTCCGGCCTTCCTCGCTTCTCGCTCGGTCGAGGTCGCTCTTTCTTTTTTCCTTCTCAGTTCTCACCTTCTCCTCCACCATCGTCGACCGCAGCCGAGCAAAGTGGTGAGCTGAATACGGACTGGACAATACCGAGACCAAGACTCCAAGAGAGGATACCAAGGCGACACCCAACATTATCGATATGGAGACGCGGCTCTGAACGGGTGATGAGTTGGTCGATCTTTGTTTCCGCCGTTTCCATCACCAACAACAACACTGCCGCTTTTCTATGCATCACACAACTTCAGTTGCACAAGTCTTCCATTGCCTTTAGGCCCTGATCGGCTGGATGTGCTCGCGGCGAGGGCAGAGGGTTTTGGTCAACTTTCAGGCGTTTGGTTACAATGCAAATGGATAACCTCTTCTTTTATCAAAGTCGCCTTCCCTCTTTCGTCGACGCCCGTACCTTTTTCCTCTTAGCGTCTTAATATCTTGGCGTTTACACTCGTCTACGCTCACTTTTGCCAAGAGCTAATGTACCTTACCAAGGCCATTCTCCACCATTGAGCCAAGCACCAATAGAAATCAGAATTCCGTATGCGCTCGACGTTTTTTAGCTCTTTTTTTGGCAGTTCGAACAAGAGGCTCCAGACCACGTTCGTAAGAAAGCGCACAACAACCTAGAACATCCGTCGAGTACACACGACGATACTTTCTCCCCGCCCCACCCGAACTCCACACTTCCCAAGTACCTAAAACCGTATGCGCCCGCCGCGAGCACATCCAGCCGATCAGGGCCTTAACACACATTCACTGGGTGGTGGCAGTGAAGTGACATTGAAGCAACTAGACGAGGCAGATGAGCTCTCGGCTCTGAGACAAGCCTCGACAAGCTGCGTCGATAACCAAACAAAACCGTAGGCGCCACAGGCCGCAGAGTGGACGAGACTGAGTTCGACTCATCGACAAACCAGTGTTTGTGCAGTCCCTTTATTTCCACCGCCGTCGAGTCGCCGCGTATTGGTCAAACTCACCGCTTTGCTGCCAACAAGACTGTCACGAGTTGTGTGTTGCACCAACATACATATCCACTGAAAGATCCGTTACAACTTGGAAACGCAGAATCCTATCCCTATCACAATCAACCTTCCCGTCGTCGTCGTCGTCTTCTCTTCCCTGGTGTTTGTCAGTCAGGTGTTGTCGACGGTCACACAACAGCACGACACCGCCGGATCGATCGCTGAACCGCTGCTGGCCTAGGTTCTGCTGTCCCTGTCCCGAATAGCCGAGTCTTCTGCATTTCTCGTCAATCTTTGCCCTTCTTTGCACTCTTCCGCTTCTCATTTACTTCGTATCCATCTTAATACTTGCGCGCCTGTCTTTTCCGCGTCCGCGTCCGCGTCTTTGCTGCACGCACTTACACTTCACTTATACTGTACTGCATACCATCAACTGCATAGCGCATACCGCACGCACACACCTATTCTTACCGTCCACTCACCTTCCCGGTCAACAATCCCCCGATCCTGAACAATGGCGGACACGCCCAAGTCCGACCAGTCGGAGCACCAGGCCAAGGTACTCGAGGAGGCCGGCCTCAAATCGGGAAATGCCCCACCCCGGCGCCGATCCCGCAAGATCCTCTTCATTTCCATCGCCGCCGCCGTCGTCCTCGTGCTCGGTCTGGCACTCGGACTCGGCCTGGGTCTCGGTCTGAAAGATCACGGCGGTCGAGATGACGGTGGTGACAACGAGCCTTCCAACCCGAGCCCCACCGAACCGCCGGTGACCCCCAACGGCACCGTCTGGCAGCCCGCCGTCGGCACCAAGTGGCAGATCATCCTCAACTCGGTCCTCGACGTGCCCGCCGCCAACGCCAAGACATCGCAGACCCTAACCCCCGACGTCCCCGTCTGGGACTTTGACATGTTCATCCACCGCGATACCGACGTCATCGCCAACCTGCACTCCCTCGGCAAGCGCGCCATCTGCTACTTCTCGGCCGGCTCCTACGAGCCCTACACGCCCGACAACGGCTCCTTCGTCGATGCCGACCTGGGCAAGACCATGGACGGCTGGCCCGACGAGAAGTGGCTGGACATCCGCCGCACCTCGGTCCGCAACATCATGACCAAGCGCCTGGACATCGCCGCCGCCATGAAGTGCGACGCCGTCGACCCCGACAACGTGGACGGCTACAACAACGACAACGGCCTCGGTCTGACCAAGCAGGACACCATTGATTTTGTCCGTTTCCTGGGCAAGGAGGCCTCCAAGCGCGGCATGGCCATGGGTCTCAAGAACGCCGGCGGCATTATTGATGATGTCCTCGACGTTGCTCAGTTCTCCGTTAACGAGCAGTGCGCCCAGTACAACGAGTGCGACGTCTTCGAAAAGTTCACGGCGGCTGGCAAGCCCGTGTTCCATATCGAGTACCCCAGTGGCGCGCCCAAGTCTATCAAGCCCAAGGATAGCGAGAAGGCGTGCGGCGCTCAGGGCGCGGATAAGTTTAGTACCGTGTTGAAGGGCATGGATCTGGATGCGTGGGTTGAGTATTGCGATGGAAAGGTTGCCGAGACCAAGGTCGCTAGTACCCCCGATGATGATAACTGATGAGTCATGGATTGATTGAGTGGTTGAGTGATTGATGTCTTGGAGATGGATTCTTGGATAACCTACCTATCTTACTACCTTTACTATCTACCTGTATCCTACTGGGACTTTTGGGGCGGACCTTTGTTACAAAATGAGTCGCACTAGAACATTGTTTCCGCTTCGTTTTCAGCTGTAGTTGTTGTCGTTGTTTGTTGCTAGTTGTATGCATTATGTATCTTCACTGTTTGTGAAGCATCTCCACATACTTCCGTACCTATGTTGTACCTCATGTTGTTTAGTTCCGTTGTCACGATAATCACATGTGGGGTCGTGGTGTTGTTGATCACCACATCACACCCGATACACCTTGCCCAGCTCCAGCGCCCAGCACATCACAGCGCACATCACACACAGCCCGCTGATCAGCCCGGCGTAGCCCAGCGTCGCCCAGCGAAAAAGCCCAGCAAGGCCCAGCAAAAGTCCAGCATGTGCCCAGTGGCCAGCGAATGCTGAACCCCGTATCTGTACGTAGCAAAAGGCGCAGATCATCACGACCATTCCTTGGCCTCGTCGTACGACTGCCATTCTTCGCCGCAATCGTAGGTATCTTATCACGACGTCGGGTAGCGGAAATCTTTTGCTTAAAAACTATTCGTAAAACAACAACAAAACGATTCCCTACCATTCTTCCCCTCCATCGTTTTTCTGCGTCTTTGACATCATCACCTACGATCAATTCCGTTCTTTGCCGACACTTGCGTTCGACACGCATCGACATCGCCGATACCAACACCCGTACCATCAACCGTACCTCCGTACCTCTGCAATCGGGCAACCTACCGGACCTCCGTACCTCCGTCCCGTATCGCATCGGGTGCATCGCCGGTACCTTTACTCGGAACCTCACCACCGCCGACCACTCACCTTCTCGGTACACCACCCCTCACCTATACGAGAATTCTCACCAAATATCCAAAAATGTCCACAATCCTCGTCCCCCTTTACATCTACCCCTCCTCTTCCGGCCTCGGCTGGTCCCCGCTCTTTTCCGCGCTTTCAACGGCCCTCGTCAGAAACCCGTCATTGGAATTTCTGGTGGTCATCAACCCCGGCAACGGACCGGGGCCGGACTACCCAATCCCGAACGCCGACTACCGCGCGGCTCTTTCTAGGCTTTCGGACTTGGGGCAGTTCCCCAATGTGAAGGTTATTGGGTACGTGCATTGCACTTATGGGCAGAGGGATGTGGAGGAGGTAAAGAAGGATGTGAAGGGGTATTTGGGGTGGTTGGAATTTGCGGAGAGGGGGGAATGGGTAAGTGGTGTTTTTTTCTTTGGTCTTTCTATTTTTGTGTTTTTTGCTGTTCTTTTTTTGCCTTTGGATCTGCGTTGGTGTTCAATCCGAAAATTCGGGGATTTGATTCGAACCGGACCCAAACTCAAACTGGGGCGATCGGGATGCGATCACCAGCACCATGAGCATCACCAGCATCGTCATCAGGATCACCAGCATCGCATCGCATCGCCCATCACTACCAGCAACCACGGTGCTATGGCAACGTTGCAACCTCAACTTCCGAGCCTCCAATCCAGCGCAGTCCAGCGCAGTCCAGCCCGGCAAGGGCATTCCCACAGCGCCCGCCGAGCCGCCGCCGATCACTGACACAAATAGCTCTTGTGATCGCCGGCGCTTGGACACCACCTTGTCCGCACCTTGTCCCCGGCCGGGGTTCGGAACACGCACTTGAGCCTGGAACTGCTATGATCGGCGGTACCGGGGATGTCCCCGGCTTGTCCTTGGAACCCCTTCCTTCCAAGGTTCCAACTCAGTGGAGCCTCTCCCCGACAACAACAACAACCCCGACCCGCTGCCGATCCGCTCGCCGTGAACAAACAATTTCTCGGGTCCAAAGTTACCCGGAGGGTCGGGTAATCCGAGCTGTGCGTGCGGTCCAGCGATCAAGCTTGTCCGAATCTTTCAGACGAAAAAGTCTGCACTCTGCTCCTCTTTGGGAAACAACAAACTGGGAACAGTCGTCCCGGGAAATTGGACATCGTCACTGTTCGATCGCTCATCGGCCAGTTTTGAACTTGCTCGCCCAAAGACACAGGCAGTCTCCCAGCTCCCAGTCAGCCAGTTTTGACAGGACTGGCAGTGCAGCAGGGTCCCTATAACAAAACTTCGGATAAGAACCGGGAACCCACCGGAAGCCGACAGGGGACCCAACTGCTCGACTGTCTGAGTGTCTGGAACATCCCTCCAGTTCATCCCTTCCATTTCCTTTTCCTCTCTTTCTTGGGAAAAGCTTAGCCTCCACTTGTTTTCCGAATGAGGCCTCCTCCACCTGGGGAGTTGGGACATGATTCAAGATCGGAGCTGTCAACGGAGCTCTGCTGAGCTTGCTGAGGGAAAAAGAAGAAAGACTGAAACTTCAGTTGGCATTGCATTGTTCCGAGCAAAAGCCCTTGAACCATGCTCTACCTATTCTGGAGATTCTGGAGACTGGAGCACACTTGTGTTTCTCCATCATTTAGCTTCTCCAGCGGGTTTCGGGCCTTGTGTGGAGGGGTCCTCGTGCTCACAGACCTCAAGGTCCTTCCGAAGGGTAGCGGCCAGTGTCTCGGCGGAAAGCAACCGAGATTTTCCAAAGCGAAATTTGCTTCTGGAAATTTTGACAACTCCGCTCCGACCCGGTTCGACCCCACGAAGATCTTGGCGGGAGGATCTCAAAAAAGTCTGTCTCGTGGGGTCCTTGTCCTTGCTCGCTCGCTCAAAATGACTGGGACAGGGAACCTTGAAGGACCAGCCCTAGCGATCGATACGAGACATCTCGCAGCGCACGGCCCCACCTTTGTCGTTTCTTCCCACTTCCGCTTTGTGTATCAGTCGTACCAAAGTTACCATACATACCAACTCGTAACGTGTTGTAAAGCTGACAATTGTTGAAACAAACAGGCGATCCGCTTGGACGGCATCTTTGTCGACGAAGTCCCAACAGACGCCAAGCATCTCGACTACCTCCAGCGCATAACGGACACTGTACGATCCGGCTTTACTGAGGTTGCATCTCGCCGGAGCCATTGCAACAACACCAGCAACAACACCAGCAACGACAGCAGTTCTTTGTCAGCACTATCATCATCGTCAGCATCATCAGCATCATCGCCAACATCCTCAACAACAGGACCAGGCATCGTGATCCACAACCCAGGCATCTTCCCCTCGGCCGACTCGTCCGACGCCTTCTTCTCCCCTCGCCTGGTGGATTACGTAGTGGTGTTCGAGAACTGCCTCGCCGCCTGGTGGGACTCGGGTGACTATGTCAGCGCTAACCTCGCTCTATTGACGCCCGAGAAGCGGGCGAAAGCGATAGCTGTTGCTCACACTTGCGGCTGTGGTCCAAAAAGTCAGGCAGGTGGTAGCAGTGGCGGCCGCCCCCAGCAGCAAGATTCAGAAGGTCATCACACCGACGGAGAGAAGGCCGAAAACAGTGAAAAAGATGCCATCAAGAAGAATGTACAGAACTTCCTGAACGAGGTGGTCACACAGCATAAACTTGCCGGACACTTTGCCACGTCTGCTACCGACTATGCGACGTGGTGCTCGGGTTGGGAAGGCTATGTAGAGGTGGCGTGTGACTTGGCGGCAGCAACATGTTAATGGGTGAGGCCAGTGAGGGAGGGCTTCATGGCTGAATCAGGTTTGTTGGGTGTGCCTCCCGCAAGTAGATAGACGAGATAGATCACGCCGTAGACTGTAGGTATAGTGGTAAAACCGGAATAGACAGGTATAGAATCTCCAGAAGAGGCACTATCTTGATGCCTTTGGTAGCGGGTTTCAGCACGCCGTTAGGTCTTACTGGCACGCTCCGCCTGTGTGTGTGTACGACGCGTATGGCCATGTACGCATGCCTGACAAGCTCGTAAACCGGGTAAACTGAGCCGGTTGAACCGTCCTTCTGGTGCCTGGCATTGGCGGCCGGTTCTTGCGGTTGAACCTCAGGGCGTACAAAAACAACTACCGGCGTGCAGGAAGCATACCTGCTGGCGACACTATATTAAGATAGTTGGGAGGCGAGGTCTTGGCGAGAGCAGGATGTTCTTACATACCGCGGAATAGCACTGTGGTGAAGGGTTGGAAATCAGGAAATAACCACAAAATGGCACAATGGCACACAAGGCAAATTGTTAAGGCGGGATGTGCTGTTCGCAGTATCGTGCAGCGCATATTCATGCCTACCTCCCCCGTAGGCTGCATTGATACAGCCCTGCGACAGGCCACCAAGCCATTGGTGAGATGTGGGTTGGGTGCTTTTCAGTGCATTTGGCACACCGACCTCATGTGTGGCTTGGGGGGCGTGTTGCACGGCGTCTACCCGGTATGGGGTACGTCGCAATATGCTCGTATGCGGTCAAGGACCAAAAAAGGAAATGTTCACGAACATTTTCGTTTTTCGATGCAAAAACCTGGATATGGCGTTGTCGGGTTGCCAGAATGGTGAAGTCGAGGTGAATCGTGGTGTCCTGTGGTGAGTTGTGGTGTTCTGTGGCTGGCTGAACGGCGTGCTCGACCCGATACACCCACGCAGACCCAACCTCATGCTGTAACGCAGGTAGTCAGACGGGATTGACAGGGGCCGTCGAGGCACCTGAGGTGAAGGGAGGGGACACTGGGCAATGAGATGGAGAGGACGGCCACCATCACATCAGCCACCTCCGTGATGCTCGCCCACACGGACACCACCCAACCCAGCTTCCACCAGTGTGCGTGTCTCGGGATGTCGGTGTGGCTGTGGCCAACGTGGAATGTGCCTGATGCTCTTCTTTTCTGCCCTTGCGTGCCCTGTGGTGCGCCCCGGCCTGTTGCATGCTCGTGGTGCTTGGTGTTGTGTGGGCGTTGCCGGCCCGCTCCCGTGTTGCCTTTACCGCGACTTGTGGCCAGCTGAGCTCACAGAGCCTCTGTTGATCACCTCGACGACATCGTTTTTACACCAGTCAGCAAGCAGCTGTGAGTGGACGTCGGCTGTCGCGATCATGGTCGTCGTACAAAAAAGTCTTTACGAGCTTCGTTTCTGTTGTGACACGTTGGACGAAACCCCGAAAGCCCAGAAAACCCGATGGCGACAACAGAGCTGGAACTTGGGCAATTGCCTGTCTGTGACTCTGTGACGAGCTGTCTGCGCAAAACGAACGAGTCTGCATCTAGAAGTGACCAGACCACAGAAAACCTTCAAGGACGCGTGGGATTTGTGCGATTCAGTGCAGACCAGCGCTGTGAATGGTGAATGGCATGCCCTGTAAGCCGGCCCTGTTCTGTATCAAGACGTGCTATACTCTCACTGCAGCATGCGGTCGTCCCAATAGTAGCGCCCCAATCCCGATGGACAACCCACGCCGCCCACGCTGCCCGGTGGTTGGCCTTCAGCCCTCCCCGAAACCGTCAACTCATGACGGCCGCCCATCACATAATTGTATTGAAATTTCGTCCTAGTGGACTGGTACTGGGTGGCGAGGCTCCGCGTCGGTTCTCCGAACGTGGGCGTTGCTCTGTGGTCCTTCGTGTGGGCACCATCGTCCATCGAGACCGCACCACCGCATCGAGAACCATCGAGACGGCATTGACGGACCCAGCGCACGCAGTGTGAATTTTGGTATACCCCCCTCGCCTCCTCTACACGTGTATGTGCCCCCTTCATGCCGTTAGATTTGCGCTGTCACACTAGCTGGGGCTGGGGATATGGCTCGCCGAAGAATGTCTGGATCTTGGAGCCTGCCACAGCCCGGGGATGCTTGTTGGGAGGTGACGAATTTCTCGACGAATTCTGGCTCGACTCCGGTTGCTAGACTAGGCCGATAGTCTCGTTCGATAGTCGGTGTCGCCTACAGCTGAAGAACCGAAAGCGTCGCGATGGTGGTAGGCATCCGGGGACGTGGGACTGCCGAAACATCAACAGCCCGGAGTACGTGCTAGGGCTGACTCGTTTAACTCGCTGCCGCACCCCTGTTTACGCAAATAACTGTGTACTCCAGTACATGGAGTATTCGGAGGAGTCGGTCTGGCTGAAGGTAGTGTAGGAAGAAAGTTGGTTGGTGCCATAGTGGGATGACATTAGAACATAGATGGCAGCATCCCGCCTCGAGAATTTGGGGGTTTGAAAGTTTCTGTTGAAGATTAGCAGACACAGTCCAAAGTCAAGCAGATATCCAGACGCAGACACTCAGACACACTTGCCCAACATGAAGTTCTCCTTGTCCATTGTTCTTGCTGCCTTTGCCCTGCAGTCCACGGCCCTCTTGGTGCCTAGGGACGCTCTTTCCTCCAACTTGGGCTCTGGTCTTGCACCTGGAGCTGGCAACATCCTTCCTCTCGAGGTTCGGGCTGGAAAGGCCAACGGCAAGGGCAAGCACACGCACGCCCATGGAGTACGGCCCGACTTCCGCAAGCCGTGCAAGAGCTTGCCATCGAACTGCCCGTCTTTCCTGAACAAGAAGGCTGTAAGTGCTCCCCCAATCTGACGATACTACTTGCCTAGAAGGGTGTGTTGACGTTGACTCCTTCCCACCAGATGTGCGAATGCAAGGCCGCCGCAACAGTCGCTTCCTACTTGGAGTCCGAGAGAGGATGCGCAAAGCCGTCTCAAAAGGTAAGCCTCATGACTGCCATCCTGTCTGGCCCGATATTGGATCTCGAATAAAAACTAACGATCGTGGGCTGCAGGCGTGCTGATTTAGAGTGCGATGTAACTCTGTTTTGATGAAGTGACGGAATGTTGATATGGGATAATGCAATTTCTGGGTTGATGGGATTTGGCTATGGTTACAGTGGACTTCTTTCCAGGTTATTAATTGTTAGGGCACTACGGCAATGTCTCCGTCATTTTGGAGAACAGACATCATGTCAAAGTTGGAGTTCAGGTTGGACATTCAATGCAGCGAAATAAACAAATGCAGGCAAACATCTTCATGAATGCATTCATGCCATCTCTTGTCGTCGGGTAGCTGCAGTGCACCTAGTGTCAGCAAAGGATGTATAGAAGCTGAAGATGACATGCTTCTGTAGTACAACATCTGTTCTTCATCGCCATCATCCGTCAGCAACATGAACGAACGGATGGCTTGGAGGATTCAGGTCCATGTGCGTCTTGTTCGGACTGTTGCTTTGTGTGGCCATCAAGGTGCACATGGCTGACTTACACCCGTCCGAGGCAATGAGGGGTACCTGCGCGGGGTAACCGCAGCTACAGGAGCTACGCGCTGTAAGTGCAAGGAATGCTCCTAACGCGAGTCCATGGAACTGTCACGTAAAACTGGTAGGGACAACGCCACGAAATGAGGGGCAAAAATCATTAACAGCTGTATGCGCTCTTCAACACCATGAATTGTTAATGAACATCATATCCCGGACCATTACTACCGGTAGGGGCAGGCGCGACGACAACACACCGCCACCGCGACTGCCGAAATTGGAGAATGGCAAGAGGAGAGGAGAGTGAAAAGTTTTTCGCATCAACTTCAATTTCTTTCAACGTCAATCCGTCGTCAACTATCATCATCAATCAGAGTATCTACAGTCTACAACTCGAACTGCCACAACAACAAAAAGAACCGAAGGAACAAAATTATGCCTCCGACCAGCGACCATTTTGTTCAATGTACCGATATGTACCCCGGAAGCGAATAACACCAACCAAAAAGAAACAATCTAGCAAAGATGCCAACCGGATATTTTCCCATCCAAAAAGCCAGACCCAAACAGTCGACAGAAACAGAACAATAAGAAAGACGCCAACGATGTGCTTCGCTTCGCTGTTGCGCTCGGGATATCATGGACCGAATCGGAGAATCATTAGAAGAGAAAAAGGGGGGGACGGGAGGAGGGATCAACATCATGACGTCCGTCACGACCTCAACGCTACCTTGGACACGTAGTTCCATAGGTCAGCAGCGCACTTGGTGATGCTCTCGCGAGTCGACCACCCGAGCTCCTGAGCCGCACGCTCCGTCGAGGCGATACACATGCCGACATCGCCAGGCCGCCTGTCAACGAGGGCGAGGGGAATCTCACGACCAGCCGCCTGCTCCAAGCTGCGCACCGCCTCGAGAACCGTCGTGCCCGTACCGCTGCCGAGATTGAAGGTCGAGAATCCGTTGCCCTTCTTCGAGTTCCAGTTGAGCGCCGCAATGTGTCCACGGGCAACGTCGAGAACGTGAATAAAGTCGCGAATCGCAGTACCGTCACGAGTCGGCCAGTCAGATCCGAATACATTGAGGTTCGCGCGGTCGCCCTTCAGGACTTGCGTCAGCACTGGGAAGAGGTTGGTCGGCTCCCCGCGCGGGCTCTCGCCCAACACACCAGAAGGGTCGCATCCAACGGGGTTAAAGTAACGGAGGGCAACAATTCGCCAATCAGGGTCCGCCTCGGCCACATCCGCCAAGATCGCTTCTCCAAAGTATTTGGTGCGCGCATACGGGCATGACAAACCCTCAATGGTCGGCTCAACGATGGTCGTCTCCCCGGCCTCGTTCAGTGTCTTGACCTGGTGGTGGACGAGGTCCTCCTCCTTGAGTGGCAGGCCGGCGTTGGCCTTGGACCCGTACACGGTGGCCGAGCTGCTAAAGATAAAGTTGCGGATGTTGAAACGCTCCAGCTCCTGTAGCAGGTTGACCAGTCCGCACACGTTGTTGCGATAGTAGCGAAGGGGCTGCTTGATGCTTTCGGAAACCGACTTGTATGCCGCAAAGTGGATCACCCCCGCAATCCGGGACTGGTACGACACAACCTGCTTGCCCGACGTAGCGTCCACCGTCATCACCAAGTTGCTGTATCTCTCCAGGAGAACATGCATCGCCTTGCTGCGGTAGTCGATGCGGAAGAAGCGAAGACGGGGCATGGGAACGTTGTTGACCTTGCAGTGATGGGCCGCCAGCATCTTGACGTTCTTCAGGACGGTCTTGTAACTGTTGCTCAGGTTGTCCACCACGATAACTGCGTACTCGTCGTTAGTGTACTTGCTCTCATAAGGGGCTGGATGCACTCAACACCGCCATCATCAGCACTCACCATTGTGTCCCTCGCGAAGCAACTCAAGTGTGGTGTGGGAGCCGATATATCCAAGACCACCAATCACCATAATGTACTTCTCCGAACCATCGGCCGGCGTCTGTGTTGTCGACCTCTCATCCAAGAAGGCATCTTCGGACGGCACGTCAAAGTCGAATTCATCATCGGACAGCGCAGGAGTGGTAAGGGGTGAGCTGCCGGCCGAATAGTCGCGGGAGGACGAAGTCAGATACTCTTCAGAGAGGTCCTGATCTTGGACATGATCTCCAAAATCAAAGCGTGAACTCGAAGTGCTCGACATGATGAATCTGAACAAGAGCTTATGAGAAGACTTGCGGTGTAGGCTTGATGAGCGAGTGTGAGGCAAGGATGGGGACGATCACTGGCCTTTTCTGGGGGGAGCTGCGTCGAGGGCTTTTATCAGGGAGAGCCTTAGTTGGTGACAGCGCAAAAAAAGGAACAGAAGACGGCAACACCCTTCTCAGTCAGCAAAAACCTTGTCATCAACACCAAACAAACAGCCAGCGCTAGAAGGCCCGACCGACCGATACGGTTACATCCTGGAAGTCGGCGGGAGGGCGGCGAGTGTCAAGCTGAGATTATGCCAGCGCGCCTGTGCTGGCCCATCGTGGCTCCATGTTCCTCCATGCCTGTCATGCTCTCGTCATGAACCCAATCCATTTTCGTTCGGCAAGACCGTATTAAACCTAGCCTGAATGGCAACAGATGCTCGACATGCCATTCACCAGAGACCCCTTGGCCCAGCTGAAGCAAATCTCTGACCCCTAGACTCCTCTGGGCTCCGCCGGATCCCAGCCGGATGGGTATTTTTCTAAACACCCAGTGCCGCAGGCTTTTTCCCTACAGGAGTCTCGGCTTACCTTTGCTCCATCCAGCTATACCTCGTGGGCTACCTGAAGCCGCCATGCTCTGATTCAAGCTGCAGGGCAACCAATCCGCACTGGCTGACATCACCTAGACCATTGCTGGCGCAATGCAAGTGAGGAAATCGAAGGAATGAATGGCATCAAACTCGTTGTAACGCGACTATTGTCACCAGCCGTTTCCGGTCCCACGTCCGACTTTGACGCCTGCGTTGTGCATATCCAATGTACTACGCTACAGGCTGCCATTACGAGCAATTCAGCCGATGAATGAGTTGGACAGATGAGCCCAGACGCTAATAGTGTAGAGAATTCGATGGGACATGGGGGTGGGTAAGTCGGGACCTCGGAGGGCTCATCTCATACGGGGGCACACCACAGACAGTAAATTCATATTGTCGAACAATTGTAAGGTTCCTGAATCTGCAGCAAACCCCGACACCCCTATTCTCATGCCAGGCACCGGCACCAGCAGTCCCGAATAGTGAGACCAACAGGAGCATCAACCTTTCGCCCTCCAGAAAACAAAATGAGGCTCTCTCTTGGCTTTGTGGCTTTTCCATGCTTCTTTCTTGGCTCACTGGCCTCACCGAGGCAACCGCAGGACGAGATGTGGTCGAATCAGAGCTTACTCTTGTAGCCACTATCACAGATTTCAAGACATTGGGTCTCAAAGAGCACCTCACCCTCACATACAGTACACTTCCCGAAACCCGCCAGACCTGGACCTCAACACGGAACTCGGAACAGGAAAACAGGAAAACAGAAAACCCTACTCACCTGAAATCGGGTTCCTGCTGTAGTGATCTCGCAAACCCATTCCTGAGGGCTCTTCGCGCCTTGTTTAGCAACTGAGACCTGCCGAACACGAAGCGGGCCGGTGTTCTTGTCCGTGGTGATCGACTGCGGTGCCGGCGAGTTGGCCAATGTGCTGCCCACCTTAGTCCAGGCAGTCCTACCGTGTAACAGGATTGGATCTGACTGGGTTTTAAATATGGAAATAGGCTACAGTTGCAGACCATGCCCCAAGCGAGACACTATTTGACAAAAAAGCAACAAGCCAGCATCGGAAGTTGCATCTCTCATCTCACCACCAAAACACCGTATGGAATACAGCCAAGAAGGTACATCGAGTGAAGTCGTGAGCAGTCGTTGTTGGAACAGCCAATGACAGGCCCTGGCTCTCGCTTCCCCACTGTAACCGTATCGACGGTCGAATGGTTGTCCGTGGCGTCCTTCTGGCGGCGGAGGTGGCGGGGGATCGTTGACCGGGATCACGGCACGGACGACGTCTTGGCCCTTGTTGGCCATAGGGCACAGCTTGGCGACTTTCTGACTGCATGAATGCGATGACGGGAGAGGCATGAATTGGCGAGGCATCAGTGAGTTTTTTTCTGTCAAAATTTTCTTCAGATTCCTGCGGGCATTGGAGTTTCTACGTGAAACTTTTTTTCAGTGTGGGTTGTTCCACCACCCACCAAGGCACCTCTCCAGGGCCACCCTACCGTCCCTCCTCCCTTTTCGGATCCTGGCCAGCCACCCACGTCGCTGTCAAAGCAACATGAAGGGTCGCGGCGTGGCCCCTTGTACCCCTTGTACCGACCGTGATGATGCTAAAAACTTTTGTGTGGCATTCTGGCCTGTCTGGTCATGGCGTCTCTCCGGCTCACACTGCGATCATATCATCTCGGTCTTGTTGAAATTTGATGTCCCAATATCACTGACGCTTGGATATCAGCATCAGAACACTCGGCTCCCCACAATGTTTGGACCCAAGAACCAGAAACCTTACCGCTGACGCAAGCGGGTAGCCGACTGGAACACATGGAGATTCGCTCGCTACCAGAATGTCCGAAGGTAATAAACGCCGTCATGGATCCCATACTAAAAGGTCTCAGAAGGCGTACGGGGGTCATAATCAGATCTTGCGGTTTCCTTGCAGTGTGTTTTTACACTACATTACGATTACACCATACCCCCGGCGGGTTTAGCAGGGCAATAGCGCACCCCAGCTGAGCTGTTGTTAGTCTCCCCACTGTCGCCAAAAGCCCCTGCAAGGTTCGGAACTGTGGAGAAACACCCGTATTTACCATGCTCGGTACGACGATACACGGCCGCCGACCGGACAACCTTGTACACGTGTACTATGACCGCTACGGCATGCGGCTCGTTCGCTCGTTTTGGCTTCCGAGCAACCAAGCGCATCACAATATTACACCCGCCAAGATCCGCCTATTCTTGGATTCGTGGAATCGTGGATTCGAGAACATGGCCCCCTGTCGTTACAAGGGCCTCGGGGAGGCACCAGAAGCAGAGACTGTCAGCGGTGGGAGGGGCTTGAGCCACCGATTCAGGCATCGTTCTCTCGCTGCGTCCATTGCTGTTGCCAAGTTTCTCTGTGACAGACGTCAAATTACACCTGCGCCTCCAGTACCACGACAGACTGCGCACCGACAGAATTCGAGACTCGCACAAGCCGCTGGATGGTTGGGAAACGACCTGAAATAGGAAAAAGGAGACGGGCCAGGAGGCACCAGGAGGCCCAGAGTGTCAAGCCTCCCCAAGAGTGCTTAAGCAGCCAAGCATTCGCTAAGGTGCCCAGATACATATGGTGCGATCCGCCAAGTGGACGAAGCTTTCTGACAGACAACGAATGAGGCGCTCATGAGGTGACAAGGCGGTGGTCCCGGCCGGCGCGTAGGAGCCAAATACGAATTGGGTACTAGTTATCCCACTTCGTAAAAACAAACCGTTGGCCAGCGCCTACACATTACCAATTGGGAATATTACTGCAATTCCTTGATCGAAATCGGTTGAGCACATGCTGTGGTACGCCCGGGGGTGTCGAGATCGGCTCCATGGCCATCCCTGGACCGACCACCTTGCAACTGCAAGTGCATGATGGCTCGCCTCCTCTTCTCTCAAGCACTCGACTGTTCTTTGCTGGCGCTGGGGTCCAGCCGAGCACCGGTTCAGCGGATGGCCCACCCCCAGGGTATGATCGCGTACGAGGTTTGTTTCGTACCAGTTGGTGATACGGTACCATGCCTCGTCGTCGACCTCGTTCCTCGGCCTTTCATTTTGGCAGTTTTTGTGACTTCCCCCTCTGTTTGGTGTGGGTCGGGCATGGCGACATTGTGGTGGCCGCCGCCCGGTGCCGCTTGAACTCGAGACCGACTTGGACGCCCCGGGTTTTCAACTTCACTTTGTGAGGCTGTGAAAACATTTTTGTCCAGTGTTGCAACCGTCTCGAGCATAGTGCTTTCTCTCCCCTTCCACTGCTTCGCACCAAAGCATCACTTGCAGACAGGACCCCTTCCTGTCTTCCATCTGTACCTTATTCTTGGTCCGTCTGCTCTCTTTCAGCACGTCTCTCGTTTCAATAGCATATCCATGTGGCGATGATCCCTCCTTAGCTTTTTACTGTACACATCACCGTTCATCGCAACAAATCGCCATCCCATAATCGTTAATCCTAATCGGTTCCATCAGCAGGGACTTTGCTGTTTCGACGTCCACACATGTTCTTCGCCTAGGATTCCACCTGGCCAGTCCTTTACACCTTAGGTCTTCTATCCGTTTTACATAGCCGTTCCTGCCGTCACTGGGCATCGCTATTGACTGGCAATGGCTTCCTTCTTTCCACCCCCGGGGGCCGGGGACCCAGTTCTGCAGATATGCAACAGCGATAACAACACCGACCGTCTGGTCTACTGCAACAAGATACTGTCTTCAGAGGAGAGGTTACAGACCTCATGGCAGTGGGGCACATTGATAGTGGGAATCGCAGGGTTGGCTCTTCCCGTCCTACTATCGGTGATCCTAACAATATACCATCGTCTGCGTCAGTCAATATCAGACAGTTACACCAAGTAAGTTCACCCGTGTCTCAACCCTCCCGTTCTCCTAATTGCCATCACCCATGCTATCCTATTCATGATATTGCCCATGATGTTAACATCCACAATAGGAGGAAACGCAAATCACCTTCCGGAAGGAAGAACCCAGGCTTACCGCCGTCGCGGCCAGAGTTCAAGATCCCGTCCTCAACCAAGACTTTCCAGTTCTTGGATGGCGGTGTATCAGGCGATCGTAGCGTCGCCCAGCAATTAGTAGGGGGGACTGTTTACATCAGTCCATTACCGTCGTGCACGGACCCTACCCCTTTCCAACCCCTTCAAGCTACCCCAACCCACGACATTATTCGTCTCGGGTTGGTTGATGCTAAGGACGTTTCTCTTGCCGATCTTCCGGTGTGGGAGACGCACATTTCCGACTTCATCCTAAGCGATGACGTTTCCGGGGTTGTCTTGAAGGTA
This sequence comes from Neurospora sp. CHS-2018c, assembly GCA_009806235.1. Lineage (NCBI taxonomy): Eukaryota > Fungi > Ascomycota > Sordariomycetes > Sordariales > Sordariaceae > Neurospora > Neurospora sp. CHS-2018c. Next base: position 1,904,600 of record RAPC01000004.1, on the reverse strand, counting down.
GCGGACCTCACCAAGGAGGATGAGGTGACGGCGGCGAGTCTGTTTGCCCGGCTGCACCAGCGGGCGGTGCCGATCGTCCTCAACCTCGGCCTTGAGGAGGAGACCGAGTTCGTTAACAATGTCGACTTCTCGGGCCTGGTGGGTGTTATCGTCGAGAATGCCTGTATCCTGCCCAATGGCGACAGGCGGGATTACTTCCGCTCGGAGAAGTTGAGGGAGCTCATGAACAAGTGTGCCAAGGAGAGGATCGAGCGTCCGCACTTCTTTGTTGCCTTTCACGATCTCTGGGAACAGCAGCCTTCTGTGGCTGTCGTGTGCAGAGGTGAGAAGGTCGCGAGCCATTTTGAGGCTGTTTATCAGCATGGCCCTAGACATGTGGCGAGTGGTCTGAAGATGACTCAGCCTCCTGTGAGCGGCTTTGAGTATCTGCGCAAGCCTGAGACTTCTGAAGTAAGTTGCCCCGATGGGTTCAATCGATCTACTGCGAAATGAAAGCTAACGAGAGTGTTACAGCTTCAAACTGCGTGGTTGCAGCAAAAGAAGAAGGTTTATGTGGGCGATGACAATGAGCTTATTGACCAGACTTCACGACTTGACGTTGATAGAATCGCGTCGATCGTCCCTGACGTCAAGAAGCTGTTGCAGCCCGTTGAGCAAACCACCGAGAAGCAGGAGTGGTGGTCTGACGAACCAGAGCTCTCCTTCCCGCCCCCCTATCGCGAGGTGGCGCCTGCAAGGGACGAGTTCTGGGAGTGCGACCACAGAGGTGACGCGCACTCAGCCTTGGGATGCATTCCACTCACTGCGTCGGCAACCGACATGCAGTACGAGGCTATCTTGGCGACGCAGACCCATCTGCGCGAATTGAACATGCTGCAGAGGCTGCGTCCTGCCGAGGTCGATAAGCTTGTCATGGCTTATCGCAACTTCCAGCAGGAAACCGCCCATCCTCACCTGTTCACTCCTCTTGTCGAGGGCCTTGTCGAGGGCAAAGTTTGTGTCTACAAGGGCCTCGATACCGGCTTCAAGATTCCCGATGGCGAGGCTCACTTCTGGGGTATCTCTGTCCCTCGCTCGGAGGATGGCGACGTTGATATCTTCATTTCGCGCAGCAACCCCAGTGATGTCGCGACCATTCTTCACATCTGGTTGGCTCACAATGGCGTTGCCCGCGTGGAGAGGTACGAGGAGGAGCTGCGTTTGGAGAACAACATGGGCTCTGATCTGCCTCTTCCTACCAGCATCCAGGCTGCCATCAACATGTGCTCTCCTTCTGAGGTTCTCTTCTTCTTGCAGCAGCTGCAAGTTAGCCGCTTGACGCATCCTTTCCGCATCGTCATGGAGGCTTACTGCCGAGCTGTTCTCCTAGACGAGTCTTCTACCATTGCCTGGAACGACGCTCACTGCCGCCTTTACCTCGAGGGCAAGGTCTCTATGAGGGACCTCCTTGAGCGGAGACTGACCGAGTTTACCCGCCAGGGTGCCACTGCCCTGCCTTCTGCTGATGGCCTCGTGGCTGTTGCTGAGAGAATCGAGCAGAGTGTCCGTGAATCCCTCTACTCTGGCAACGTTGATGCGCTCAACGTGATCAGGAATCCCCTGACATATGCTCTGGATCCCATGGGCCAGTACCACGACAACAAGTTCGTTGATGTCAACACTGATCTGATCGCTCTCATGTTCTTCACCACCGTTCGCAAACTTGCTCTGGAGGATGTCTACCTCGAGGCCACTGATCACTGCCCCCTTTTCTCGCAGCCTGATCAAGCAGGTGTTTTCGCCGAACTGTGGGTGCTCGGTTCTCAATGCGAGGCCTTCTTCGGAATACATCCTCGTGCCCTTGGCAAGATCATCTACGACCAATACACCGCCTACCTTCACAAGAACCCGCCTCCTACTCCTTCGGATGACGGCGACCGCAATGGCCATATGACTATGTATTCCAAGCCTAAGCCTTCTCAGAGAGAGCCCGGCGATGAGTACGAGGATCCTGCTCGCCGTGGCTTCAGGGACCGCATGAAGCTCAGCTACTTCCGCGAGAAGCTCGCTGACTTTGGCGCTCTTTCCATCTTCTGCATGCCTGCTATTCTGGATATCATTCTGCTCACCTTTGTCGGTCGTGGTCTGTTCATGACGGCTTACATGGGCGACGACAACCTCCTTGCTGCTTGCTACGGTCTTTTGATCGCTCTGCTTATCTCTGCTGGTGTTACCGGCTGGGTTGGCAGTATCGGCAACTACTACCTCTGCAACTTCGCGTACACCAACATGGTCTTCTTCCACGCTCAGCGCCTCTCCGGTGGCTTCGTGTTGACCTTGTTGGTTGGTCTGGTCGGCTTCATCGTCTTCACTGTCCAGACTTCGGTCTACGCTGGTCTCGTCTTCTTCGGATATCTCGTGCTCCTCGCGACTTATCTCAACGTCCTCGGTATCATGGCTACCATGCACCAGGAGGGAAGTCCTTTAACTTCCGGCCGTAGTGTCCTCTGGAGAACCCTCCCGTTGCTTCTCATCTCACCTGTGCTTTCATCCTTCGTCAACGGCAAGGACCTCGCGATCTACCTGTCTGTCGGATACGGCTTCCTTGTGTTGCTCATCTTCCAGTACCGCAAGTTGTGCCACGAGTGGATGGGCTGGCTCAGTAACATTCCCAAGTTCACCGAGGCTGATATTCACTCCTGGTATGAGCACCGCATGAGCCAGAACTCGGTCGCCAGCCCCAACGAGAAGAGCAACGCGGATGAGACCAAAAAGCTCGCTCTCCAAGCTTTCCGCGATGCCGTCAAGAGACAACAGGGCCGCGTTTTTGGCGCTGCTCCTGATGCCTTGACCCACAAGGTTGCCGAGGGCTTGCCCTACATCAACTGGATTCTTCGCATGGACGGCCCTCCTGAGGAGGTTGTCGATGTCTTCTCTCCCCCTTGGTTCGCCCAGCTCGCCGAAGCCCAGAAGAAGCGGCTCCAGATGTCCCAGGGTCTCAAGGAGCACAGCGTTTTCTTCCTCTTCCGCCAGGCTCGCTACGATATTGGCCAGAACGTCGGCCTTTTCCTCGTCTGCTTGATGGATCGTTGGGTTAGCGTCATCATGTCCGGTAGCGGTAACGCGAACGTGTTCTCCAACTTCACTTCGCGCTACGCCATCTGCTTCGCCATCCTTTACTTCTGTCTGTCCATCATGGTCCTCGACATCACCCTCAAGAAGTACTGGCAGTTCAGCTACGATCTTCCCAAGGGCATCCTCTCCAGCGATGCTGAGCTGTTCGCGCTCAGGCAGAAGTGGCAGCAGACTCGCCGAAACAGGTACATCGGCGCGATCCTCACCCTCGCCAGCAGGCTTTTGGTCACCTTTGGCTTGACCACCATTCTCGTTTGGTTGTTCGTTGAGGAGGCCCAGATCCTGGCGCTGTACTACCTGTACTGCCTCGGTTACACTGGAGTTATGATCTTCCAGTTCAACCGCTGCTTTACCACCAGCGTCCGCGCCCACGTTCTTTCCATCCTCATCTCGGCCGTCATCGGCTTCATCGTCGGCTGCCTGCTCTACCTGATGCCCGAGGGCAAGATCGTCTCCGTCGACGTGATCGGCCTCTGCGTCGCTTCCGTCTTTGCTGCCGTGTCTACCTCGTACTGGGCCATCAGGAAGCCGAAGCAGATGGACCTCAAGGAGGATGGCGCCAACGGCGACAAGCCCAACACCTGGAAGCAGCATAAGATTGGACATTCTGAGAACTCGTTCACTGGTAGAAAGCCCGCTCAGGTTAAGGATCTTCCTGGAGATCTACTTCTTGCTAAGCAGGAGACCCCCTTGGCTCGCTCGGTCTCGGAGACTCTTCGTGATGGTCAGAGCAACTTCCCCGGGAACTCGGAGACGGTTTCCTGGAGGGAGGATGTCCTTAACACTGCCTTGGCCATGTGGCTGGATGAGAAGATCCGCGTCATTGTCTGCCCTCGCGGAACTTTCTTGGATGCTGGACTCGGCGAATGCGTCTCCTTCAGCGAGCTCAAGGACGATGAGTTGCACATCACCACTGGATTCCTCCCTGAAGAGGAGGCCAACTTGGCGACGTGGCAGCCTCTTCTCGCTTGCATGATCGGTGAAGCTATCCTCTACCACACTGCCCGTGGCATCATTGGCCTGGATACCGCCAAGGCCGTTCAGGCTGAGCACATCCTTTCCGGTGCTGACCGTTCCTTCACCGTCTCCAAGAGAATCGCCTTCCAGCTTGCTACCGAGGACAGACAGGGTCTCTACAGGATCCGTGAGCAGACCAACCAGGAGCTGATGAAGCATCTTTGCCTTGAGACCAGCATCGACTCCGAATGGGTTTCTCTCCCTCGTCCCGTCCAGGAGACCATCCTCTCCCGTATCCAGGGCATGTCTGCCTCGCAGTCTCGCGACTTCCCGACCTGGATGGAAGAGAAGGATGTCGACCTCCGATGCAGCAACTTCCACGTCAAGCTATGCCTTGAGCTCTACCTAATGGCTGGCGAGCGCGTCATGATGTACAACTCTGCCTTCAACACCTCCACCAACACCCTCTGCTACCTGCCTGAACCCGACAGCGAGAGCCAAGAGACCTCGCCTCTCATGGACAACAGAAAGAAGGGCAAGCATCTGCACTGGACTTACAAAACCCTCTTCTACGTGCCTATCAACTTCGTCAAGTGGGTTGCCATCATTTCGGGCGCCGGTTCCAACGTTGAGCGCGAGCTGTGGTACTCCCTCCGCAAGACGCCTCGCATTCGCAAGGTTCTCATGTGGCTCATCCTTGCTCTCTGGCAGATGTGCTTCCAGATCCGCGATACCTGGATCTTCATGATTCTCATCTTCCACCACAAGGCCCTGGTGCAGATTTGGCGCTTGGCTCGCAAGGGAACACCCAGGACTCTGTACAAGAACCGCATCGTTGTAGTCATGCGCAGACAAGCTCTGACTGGCTTCGCCAAGCTGAACGAGTACGGCAAGCTGATGCTGAACACCTACGAGGGTCACCTCAAGGAGGCTCCGGAGGAGAAGACCCAGCCTGTTGCTACTGCTGTCTACGATCACACCTACCGTCTCATTACCAAGTCTGTCAAGAAGGGCAAGGATGAGGTTCTCTCGTCGTTCACCTACGGTGAGGGCAACAAGTCTAGACGTCCGACTGAGAAGTACGTCGTCGATGGCACCACCGTCAAGCGCTGCCACTACGATGAGAGACGTCGCATCTCCCACGGTATCATCAAGTTTGGTGATGTCGAGTATTCTTTCCGGTACTTCTACAAGTCCAGTCCCAAGGGCTCTCAGGATGTGCTCAAGGCTGAGTACGAGTTGAAGGCCGACCACCCCTTCGTCTTGACCGTCTACTGGGGTACCCCTCCCAAGGACAAGGTCGAGGAGTGCAACTGGACTCCCTCGGACCGTGTCGGCCAAGTCGACCGCAGCACCTACGGCAGAACCTTCACCACCGTCATCACCTACCCCCATCGTCGCGACCCCGTTGAGACCACCTACATGGAGGAGAACGGCAGACAGATCACCGTCGACCGCCCGCCCCGCATCTTTGAGCACGAGGATGTCCTTCTGCAAAGACCTACCGATGTCTCCTTCGAGAATGACGATCTCTTCATCTACCACCGCCGCTCTTCTGTCGAGCGCATGGCCAAGAACCTCAAGCAGACTTACTCGTTCGCCTCTCGCCTCAATCCTATGTCCTGGTTTTCCATGCGCAAGAAGTCCATCTACCGTCCTGTTCCCACCTGGTGGTTGCGCACCGAACTCTGGGACATCTGGCGCAAGTCTGGTACTCTCGACGCTGTCACCGCCTGCTGGATGGATGAGCTCATTCTCCGTGAGGAACCTCTTCTCCGCCGGTACTGGTCTGCTAGAAACAGTGGTCAGCTCTCACAGGCACGCATGATTCTTGACGCCAATATTGACCAGATCTCCGCGGCCATCGAAATCGAAAAGCACGTTGGCGAGCTGTGCATGTTACCGATCAAGACTGCTGACCTCTACGCCATGGGTCTCGGCAAGGATGCCAACCAGATCACCACCAAGCCTCAGGACTGCTTCAATGACTCGGAGAACCGTATCTCCGTCATTTTCAACGATATTGGATGCTGGCCTGAGTCTCCTGGCGGTGTCTCCAACTGCCGTCGCGATCTTGTCAACGGTCATACTACCATCCGCAACCACGTCTTGGCTGAGTCTGCCAACGAGTATGGTATTCCGCGCTTCCAGGTTGAACGCAACGTTCAGTCTCTCAAGGTCGTCCCTCTTTGGGGTCTTGATGGTCGTGTTCCCAACCACGGTCTCATCGAGAACCTCCTCGAGATGCAGGTTGAAGACAAGATTGTCCGCACTGACATTGATCGCGACGTCGTTGACACCTTCATCCCGCTTCTCCGTCTCTTCGTCAAGGGTTCTCGTTCTCGCCACATCTCCAAGTCTGATATGTATCGTTACAGCAACGCCATTCTGGACATGTTCCAGTACTTCGAGCACAAGGATTACAACAAGACTTGGAACTCCAAGGAGGTTGCTGCCGCTTGGGCCGAGGCCTGGCTCATCAAGTACGATGACCCGGATATCGCTGATCCCGAGGAAAACCTTGCGGTTCAGCAGCCTACCATGTCGGACTTCCGCGACTCGCTTGCCATCTTCTCGTCCTACTTCTTCATCTACGCCGTCCAGACTCCCGAGGACTGCCCCAAGGTCTTCCAGAGCACGCACCACGGTATCAGCTCCATGTTCGGTGTCTTCCTCAAGTATCAGCGCGGTGCCACCTTCGGTATCTGGGATCACGCCATTCTCTGGCGTGAGTGCTGCCTTAACCTCAGCCCTGCGCAGTCGACCTTGCCCATCCCGGTTCAGTCCATGGTCCTCGCTGGTATTGGTCTTGCCATGAAGCTCGCCTACTTCCACGCCGATGTCATCTTGCCTTGCACGTCCTTCTTCAACCCCATCTGGGAGACCTCGCTCGGCACCGACACCAACCGCATCGGCCACGAGAAGAAGTTCGCTCGCAAGATCGATCCCATCGTTAATGGTGTCAGCAACATGGATGCCTTCAAGCCCGTCGATGAAGTCCGCACCAAGACGCCCACAGTCGTCATGTTGTCCAACGTGCAATTCATCAAGGATATTCGCACTGCCGTCCGCGCTGCCGACGTCATCGTCAACCAATACGGCTTCAAGGAGTACCGCCTCCTCATCTACGGCGCCAAGGACCGCGAGCCCGAGTACGCCATCAACATGACCAAGCTGATCGAAGGCTGCAAGCTCACCGAGCACGTCATCCTCAAGGGCTTCGGCAAGCCGCAGGAGATTCTCAAGGACGCCTGGCTCTTCATGAACTCGTCCCTCTCCGAAGGTCTCCCGCTCGCCGTCGGCGAAGCCGCTCTAGCCGGTGTCCCCGTCGTCGCCACCGCCGTCGGCGCCACCGCTCTCGTGCTCACCGACCCCGACAACCCGTCCGTCGCCTACGGCGAAGTCGTCCCGCCCAACGACCCCGTCAGTCTCGCTCGCGCCCAGATCTCCATGCTCGCTATGGCCGGTCCGTGGGCCAAGTTCGCCGGCGACGTCGACAAGCGCGGCTCCGTTCTCCCCTCTCTCATGCTCCCTGACAATCTGACACCCACCGACGTTGCCTTCCTCACTAAGCGCATGCACGAGAAGACCGACGCCCGTCGCAAGCTCGGCATGTTGACGCGCGAAGTCGTACTGAAGGGCTTCCACGGCGAGCGGTACCTGAGGGAGCACGAGCAGATGTACTGGGTGCAGTGGCACATGGCCAAGATGCGTCGGGACCCCGGTCTCATGCGTCGTCGCGCTTTGGTGCGCAGAAGCGAGGTCAGGACTATGAGGGACTCCGTCCAGGGAACGCAGAATGGTGAATACGATGGCGAAAGCACGGTTATCTATGGCGGTAGCGAGGCGTGGGATGAGTACAGGGAGGAGAACTCGAGGAGTCAGAGCAGTTCTCAGGGGCAGAGGCTGGGCAAGAGGCTGAGTAGGCCGCAGCATGTGAGGGAGTTGTCGAGCTTGACGTTTACTACTCTGGGTGGTGCTGGGCCGAGCGGGTTGGGCTCGGGGAGGGTTAGTATGGTTAGTCAGAGGGATATTGTTTGAGGTGATGGATTGAGAGGTGTTGAGGGGAGTAATGATAGAGCGGATGATGTTGACGTCAGAGAATGAACACAAAATCACAAAGTGGGGGTGGGAGAGGAGGAAGTCACGAAAGGAAGGAAGGAAGGAACCACCTTCGGATTCAGATACTGGGTTTCGGCTTTTTGTATACAACAACAAACAAGAACCACAACAGTACATACCACCATATTTGCCTTTTCTTGTCACATATCTGCTTTTTATGGAACATCGGAGTGGGCGGGTTTGCGAAGCGAAGCGTGTGTGGAAGTTTGCATCATTGCCACGATTAGCATGACATGACACCATGAGTTACCCCCAAGACCAAGAACGAAAGAAAACTGGAGGAGATATCCGAAAAGCGTTGCTTGTGCGATTAGTTTAGACAATCGTTAATACCACTATGAGATCTTTGCCTTCATCGTTTGCTTTGCTATCTGCTGCTTCTGGTTGTGACGGTTCGGATTGTGGTGGTGCAGGAGATCATCACTCAGCAGTCGAGCCGTGAACTGTCGACTGTCGAGGAAGGAGCTATCCTCTTGAGACTTTGACACGTGGAAGGGGATTGTAAATACACCTCACGTTCACAAGATCGACATCATATCAGTTTGGAACCTCATCCTCGGGGCTTGCATTCGTCGCATTGCCTGCCTTTACAATATGTCATTTTTTTTTCCTAATGTCGATATGATGGGGTTTCACGTAAGCGGACAAGTTGTTCTGTTATGTTTGTCGCCTTCCTTGGATCAACCGATGCCGGCCAGCGGGTTTGGTAGTTACGTGCCACTAGATGATATTGCCGTGGAATCTGCAGTCAAAGAAAAGGAGGCGCTCGAAGGCTCGACTCCCCGAAGATGGTAGAAGCCACGTTTTGATCACTTACTTCGCCAAGTTCGTCAACTGCAGCCATTCGAGCAAACATTACCCCCATCTGCAACCTGCCCCGACAGATCTTTCCTCAATAGGTTTCCATTCATTATCAAACTGCTGCATCTGCAATCCATCTACCCGTGACGACGTCCACGGTTTATGGTTCGGCTGTAACCCAAGCGGCCGCTCGAATTGCCTGTCAGTGAGGAGCGATGTGGTATCACCACGTCCGAAAGCTGACATCCCGTTGCAGATAAGACTGATACTCACCATCTTAGGACTTGATGCAAAGACTTACCGTGGTACGCCGAGGCTTGCAGACGGGTCACTGTCTTGGCAGGAGGACCCCGATGATAAAACCTAGGAGTTCGTCTCAAGACATGTTTGTCTCGAGTCCTCCCGCTCCTTCTCTCCTTCCGTCCAATTCTCCATCATCAACCTCGCCCAAGTCCGCTGAGCAGCTCAACAAGAAGTTCTCCCGATTACCTTTCCCAGCTCAAACCCCTCCCATCACCACCGCCCACCATGTCCTCCCCCACAACCGACATCGTCATCATCCCCGGCGGCTGGCACACCCCCGCCTCTTACCGAAAATTCACCACCGCCCTCTCAACCGCATTCTCCCCCCTCCGGGTAACCGTCCTACCGCTCCCCTCCATCTCCAACGACCCCTCCCCCACCGCCGACTTCTACACCGACTCCGACTTCGTCCGCTCCTCCGTCACCCAAATGATCTCTGAAGGCCGCCGCCTTGCCATCCTCATGCATTCCTACGGCGGACAAGTCGGCTCCAACGCCTTACACGGGCTCTACTCCCATCCAACCTCCGGCGGCGGAATCACCCACCTCATCTACCTTGCAGCAGCCATGCTCTTCCCCAACTCCCTCATGAGCGTTCCCTACGGCGACTCCAAGCCAAACGTATCCCTCGTCAACCCCTCCGACTTTGATTTCCTGCCCGACGGGCGTGTCGTCGCGTTGCACCCCATAGAAATGTGGATCGGAACCAACGAAGGAGACAAAGGGGAGGCGACGGAGGAGGAGATAGCCGAGTATGTGAGCACCATCACGCCGATTGCGACCAAGGTGTTTGGTCAGAAGACGGAGCATGCGGCTTGGATGGATGGGAAGAAGTTTAAGGAGGAGGAGGGAGGACCGGAGGTGGTGTATGTGATGACGACCAAGGATATTTCGGTGCCGTTTGAGTTGCAGGAGTGGATGGTGAGGAGGGCGAGGGAGGAGGTGGGCGTTGATGTGAAGGTGTGGAGGATGGAGACGGGGCATGTGCCTACTTTGACGAGTACGGGGGAGTTGGTGAGGATTTTGGGGGAGGTTTTGAGGGAGTGAGGTCAGCGAGGAAGGGGAAGGGGTTGGCCCTATTATGTTACCTGATCCTGAGAATGCTTTGGTGATGCTTCAGGAGACATCGCCGGGTCACTCGACTTGATTGATGCTTTGCTGCGTCCTCGTTCGACTACCTGGCCGTTCCAAACATGCTTTAAGATTACTGTCCTTCGGGCGCATATCTCTGGCGACATGCTGAATCATCGCGTTGATCTTCGAGTTGTTATGTCGAGATTGAGAGCTGAGAAGTCGAGCTCCCTTCCTCTATCACCTCCAGCTCTCCGCTTATCTTATCCTTATCGCTATCTTATCACGTCCCCTGCCATCAAGGTACCCAACCGATAAGAGCTTCACTCCGCACAGACCATGTCGCAAGCCTTCCCCTGTTTCTGCGCTGAACTGGTGCTGTGGATGACGTAACGTGCCTGCGTGTGAACAGGCCTAAAACTGAAGCTGCGCAAGCCGCAAGCTGCTGCGTCGTAAACAACCAAACAATTGATGACCAACACAGCCACGATTCTCCTTCCACCCTTCCTCGTTTCCGTGTGTCGCAGCAGCATCCCCCAACCACCTCATTGCTTGCTTGCTTGCCCAGCTTTTCCTTGCCTTCGCCCTCAAGTACCTGCTTCTGTTAAAATCCACTGCGACCCTTAAAATCTCGAAGCTTGTTTCCTGCCAAGTCCTTCTTCGCTGCTTTTTTTTTGCTGCATTGAATTTGCATCATTCAACCTCGAACTTCGAACTTGCTTGCAAGTCTCAACATCGCATCGCATCGCATCAGACATCACCATACATACCTCTACACATATCAACAACAACGACACAACGGCGGCAGTGAAAGAAAACAAACAAACCGAACAAAATGACCTACTCCCAACAACCCCCCACCAACAACGCCATGACGGTCGTCGAGCCTGAGCCCGCCCACGTCCAGGTCGGCACGAAGCCAGGCGATATCGAGATGGCGCAGCCTGGTGTTGCGCAGCCTATGGGTATGTTTTTCTGCTCCCAATTTCTTCTCCGTTCCCCCGTCTCTCCGTCTCTCCGTATTTCCCCGTATCCCGCGTCTCGGTTTTCTCCGACGCAACACTGCCCCATCCCATCTCTTCCCTTCTACCTATTTGTGCCTGACCTGACTTCTTCGAACACCCCGCTAACCTCGACACCAAAACAGACCCCATGCGCCCCCACGATGACTCGTCCATCGGCCTCCGCGGCGGTGATCGCGGCGGCATGTGCCCCGGCCGCTTCTGCTTCTGCATTCCGTGCCCGATACCGTGCGATTGCTGCTTCATTCCTCTGTAAAGAGAGGGACCGGACGGGTCGATTGACGACTGCTTTGGCTCTAAGCAGATGATGATACATACGATGATGGAAAAAGAGATGGATGGGTTGTTTAATGGTGATTGATGGATGGATGGATGGATGGATGATGGATGATAACGATGATGATACCACTACGCTTTTCTTGTTTTGTTACTCTTTTGGGGAGGGGATGACGGGTCGATGTTGCTGGGAAGGATTTACGCGCGGGTTATGACTTCTTTCCTGATGGATAATGAGTGGATGGACTTTGACAGCTCGCTTTTTCAGTGACTGTTGTGGTCCTTCTAATTCTTTCGAGACAAACAATGCTTAAGCTTCGATAATGACGATAAAGGACAATGAACATACCCACATTTACTCTCGTATCTGGTCCTAATCCCCGGTGTTCGTTGGTCCTTCCCTCAAAAGACTGTCTGACAAGATTGGTAGGGGATGGCTCCTCTCCCTGGAACTCCCCTGTGGAGAAACTCAGCTCTGTCCGACTTCTTGCCCATCATGGTCTGGCACGACCTTTAGAAGCTCATCCGGCCACGGAAACACAACTTCACGCGGGGGAGTGTCTTCGGGGAAGCAGATTCCGTTTACCCAGCGTTGAGTTCGCAGAGCTATTACCGGTTCCGATTTCACCTGTGATTCGCTTTGTATGACCTCAACTTGTAGTATCGCATACTGGTATGAACGGCGTCTGATAAGTCCGAATCCATCCCCCCAAGTGTCTGAATTATCATGCCTTCGAGGACTCCGGTTCTGTTTCACCGTCGAAGTGAATACCAATGAAGGGGCCGTCGTTTTTATATCCTCCGTTCCATGCGGGGCGAACACGAAGAGTCCATGATACATTGACTTGTCGTCTGGTACATTGGGATCCCAAATGCGTCCGAGCCTTATGGGCCAGCCTCGCGTAATCGCGACAAGCGTAATGCATCCGTCCCCTTGCGCGAGCTGGTCTGGAAAGAACAAGCTTCTGGACGTCGGTTGTTCGAGGAATGCCTTGAAGTCAGCTGCCAAAGGTGTGTACCCGAGGTCTTCAAATGTCCTGATTAGTTTTTGCAATTGGACCTGGGTGACGAACAGATTCTTCCTTGTGTTGGATGCGGGACTATCTTCTGCCTTGCTGAGCGGGATAACCTCGCCTAGTTGCCATAGATGACCTCGTGTTCGAACGCCTTTGATAGTGAGTACCACGTCAGGCAACCGACAGTTGCCGGTGAATGCCTCCGTGTCACTCATATTGTCGAGTAGTTGAGCCTCAAGATACAGTGAGACCTGCAAGTTCAACATCTTTTGGCTGTCTCGTTCTTTCCCGTTGTCTAGAACCTCGCCATTCAAGAGAAACAAAGCAAGGGTGGATATGCTGATGCTGTGACCTTGGCTTTGAAGTTCTAAAGGCTCCAGCCGAGTCGAGAAGCGGGAGCAGTTCCCGATGATAGCTAGCCTGTCCCAATAATTGGCTATCGCCTTTCTCTCAACAATCTGGACAAACGACGCTACCACGCAAGAGTGATCCATGGTCATTTGTCTTCGTCTGGTGCCTCGAATGGCCCTGTCGATCTCGAATAGCATGTTAACACAACGTTTGTCTCCTTCGCTGACCATCCCGCCATTGTTCTCAAGCATTAACAGTCGTCTCTTCACTGCTACCCAGAGCCAGGTGGCGCGTAGAGAGAAGGTGCTCGAGCTTATACAAAGTTCGCCCGGTACAGTATCAAAGTCGGGCCACTTAAATCTTGTCATTCTTGTGGTTGCCTTGATATCCTCGAGCTCGGGTGCATGTCTCAACAAGAGCTGCATCTTTGACCTAGCAAGAATATTCTCCTGAAATGGCCATGCTCTTGCCCACCATGGGTCGCTGATGATCTCGTACACAAGGTTTATGGCAGCTCTAGCCCTAGTCGGAACCCGATTGTTAGGTTCGCCGTCGGTACTAGGATCTGATTCCATAAGCTTGCTATCTGCGTTGAACAAATCTGCCAACAGAAGAAGGTCATCCTTAGACTCGATACAGTGTGAAAGCAAGGCCGTCGGAGCACTGCTGGCTGAGTACACAAGGTCCATAGCATGCACCGCATCTCGCTTTTCGTTGCAGTCTTTGTGTGAGCAGCTCCCGCTTGTACATGTAGTTGTTTGAGTGGTACAATGTTGATCGATCCACAGGCTCCCATATTCTTTTGCACTCATGTAATTGGTAATGCGATCGAGAACAATGTTACGGACTGGGGATATGTCAAAGCCGGTTTGCTGCTTGTTCTCTATCCAGTATCTTCCAGAAGCGTTGTCGTCACCATCTTGTGGCTGCCAGGTGTAGGAAAGAGCCACGTAGTTGTGTCTATAATCCGGAAGATCAAAAACATTAACATGGCAGCGCCGCATGAACTTGTATTCGATAGCCGGATCGTCCGTACTCCTCGGAGGAATGATCTCGCCTGTTTTGGAATCTCTCGGCGGGTTGTCATACGGGTATTCGATAGGCTGGAGACATTCTAGTCGTTCGAGAAAGCTGATCGATTTGCTCTGCGGCACCACGCTCTCCTGGATATCGACCAACATGTCGACGATGGAACGGCCATGTTTCTGAGCAATCTGGGAGAGCGTTTGATTCGAGTCGTCGGATGAAGTATCGGCGTCCATGGTTTCGGTTTGCTCGCAGACGCAACTTGAACGTCGTAGGTCTTCGTAGTGTCGTGTGGTTGGTGGTCAAGCGTCGTGAGAGTATCCCATTCACCCCCATGGAGTGGGACAGGTTGAGACGAGAGAGGGGAAGGTTTCCTACGGCGGGGTTGCCACATCGTCGAAGGTTTCTCCTCGGTAGGCGCGCTTCTGATTCTGGGCTGGTGAAAGAACCAATTAGTACCAATCCCGACTGGGCGGACGAGAATATCAGTGGTGAGCGAAGGAAGTGGCCTAACCTGTTCAAGAGGGTGAGGGGAGAAACTGAAACCTCAATCCTACCTCAGGAAGGACATGATGTCCAATCAGATACCCGTGAAGGGCAACGAGTGGAAGACTCTGGTTCTTGATAATGAACATGGCGAAGGTTTCGAAGGGGTGTTGAAGATGTCAAATTGAGAGTCTGGCGGAAAATGGGGGAAGAACAGGGATGAAAAGAAAGAAAAGTTCCAGCGGAGTTTGGAAGGGGTGAAGTACACAGTGGGGTCATAAAACTGCGTGATGCATCATGCAGAAGCGTAAGTGGAAGGTACGACTGTGCAGAAGCTGCGAGAGATGCAGAACACGAATGTACGATACAACCCTATCACATTCTGGTCGAGGCTCCAAGCAATTCTGTTAACGCAGCAACATGCAAGACTTGCAATATCCATAACCATAACGTCGACATCCCCCATCATCCTCAACAACTCAACCTAAATATACCTAAACATATTCTCCCTCACCCCCCTCTTCATAGCAACCGGCTTCCCATCCTCATACTCCACCCCCGCCGCCCCTCCCTCACCCGCCATATCCTCCATGCGCATCCTCAACTCTTCATCCAGCTGCGCCTGCGTCTTCTTCTTCGGCTTCTGCTGCTCCGCAAAGGGCCCCGGACTGGTACGGCGACCAGAAAGACCCGTTGACGTCGTGATGTTGGGGGATGTTGAGTGTGATCGGGCGGATCTCAATCGAGTAGTGCCTGAGCTGCTAGCATTGGGCGATTGTAAAAAAGCCCAAGAAATCCAAGCAGTCGAAGCTTTCGACAAGGGGGTGACGGCTGTAGGAGTTGGACTGGGTTGAGTTTCCAACGTGAAGCCGGCGATGGAAGCGGCGCCGACTGATAAGTTAGGCCCAACCGACAAGTTATGCATCGACCCCTCCTCTCTAATATCCGCCGTGGAAAACCCTCCCGACTCGGCAATCGGTTGTTGTCCCAGCCCCGTCGAGCTATCTATCGGAATCGTCGCACGTCCCAGATCCTGACTGTGGTGAGCATCCATCGGGCTGGCGTAGTCGGGACTGTTGCTCTCGGCACTGGATTCCTTTTTGCTGCTCTCACTCTCGTTTTTCATGCCGCCTTGAGGTCCCCGTTTACTAGTCCCCTCACTATCCCTCCCCATCATCCGAGCACTGCCACTAACCGCCTCCGCGCCACTCATCCCCTCACTCGCCATCTCACTTCCCCACGCCTCCGTGACATCCCTCTCAGCATTCCTCCCGGCATCCCTCCCACTCTTACTAGCTTCCCACCCATCACTTGCATCCGCTTCGGCTCTGATTCCCTCCCATTCTTCCGGGTGAGCTGCCGCTTTGGGATTGTCACTGTTGGCACCCAGACCTTGGAAGGCGATACGTTCAGCGTGAATACCCTCCCATTCCTCGGGGTGTTCCAAAGTTTGTTGAACGCTTTGTTTAAGGGATGGGAGGATTTTGTGGCCGGTCTTTTTCTCCCATCGTAAATCATAAAAAGTTAGTCATTGCTCTGGTCACTGCTATCACTGTTCGGCATGGTATCACTGCTCTGCTCTGCTCTGTATACTACAAGAGAGATGATGGTAAGGATTGGGTGAGACATACGGAGGTAGCAGACTTTGGAGGAAGTGGTTCATCGCCTTTATCAGAAGTGGGCATGCCGGGTTGTGAAGACTGTTGACCGACGGAGATGAAGCCTTTGCCGGCACGCTTGGATTTGCGGGTACCGCCTGTTTCGAGGTCTGTGACTATTCCTCTGGCTGTGATTCGGGTGGTGACACGGAGCGGAGAAGCGGGGGCTATGGTCCGAGGGAGGCGGGTTAAGAGACGTGACATTGTGACTGTGGTATTGATGGTAATTTTTGATGATGATTTGATGATGGTCTTGTTAAAGTTGAGGTAGGTATGTCTGGGTATATCGAGATTGAAACAATGCCAGGTGGTTGATGATTTGGTGAGATGCAGTGATTCTTGGCGCTAAATGAATCAAAGACCCTGAAACCTCAAGTGGTGACGCTCAATGGCAATACATCACCGTTTTTTCAGTCGTTGACCCTGGAGCTGTGACGAGCAGCAACCGTCATTGAGGTGGTGATGTCATGTCCCGATAAGGAATGATCTGCGATAAGCGTGCAACATCCGCCACTCGATAAGCTGCGATAAAAGCTACGGCCCACAAATTACCCTTTTCATCCCAACTTGAGCACCTTGACGGCCAAACAGCAGAGGAACATTCGGACATTTTGTCCACCAATTGTTCGTTCACTTTCAATTTCACTCTACTTTGTTCAATAGTCAAGAAAGATGCACTCATTCAGGATCGTGTCAGAATTCAGGACGACAGCATTTAACAATGTGACGTAGGCATTATTAACCAAGTAGTACAGACAGTCGTAATTAGGGTACCATCATGCCAGCCAACGCCAACACGAAAAGAAAAAACACCTCCATTATGTACATCCCCTTTTCATCACCTCCAGTCGTGAATCATCATACAATTACAAAAGCAGCCGCACAAAAATGAGCGAAACCACCGGGTATAAACATTTAAGACAAACAAACCCCTTAACCAGACTGGTACATGCCAACAGCATAAACGTGAGGGTTCAGCTGAGTCAAGTTGTAAGGAGTAACATAAAGGTCCTCATCAGTCAAGACAAGGAAGATAGTACCGTTGATAGCCGGGTTGCCATCAAAAGAGCTGACATCGGGCTGGATGGTGTAGGCGCTGTTGCCGTTGATGTCCTCGAGAGTAGAGTACGTGACGTTGAGCTGCGAGACCCAAGCGGCGAACTTGGGAGCCTGAGCCTGCGTATCGGTGACATACGAGTTGTTGGGGCCGATGGGCTTGCCGGGCTCTTCCCACTCGAGGAAGACCTGACGGCCGGGGTAGGAGAGAGGCATGGAGCGGTTGCGGGTGATGCCGGGGGCGCAGGAGACGCCGACGTCCGTGGACTTGGTGCAGTCATCGTTCTCATCAATGTCCTGGTACGAGGCCGTGTTGACGTAGCCGTTGTCGGTGGTCTCGTTCCAGACGTTGGAGCCGTTGATACGGAAGGGGTTGGGCTGGTTCAGGATGTTGAGAGCAGGGTAGTTCTGCCAGATCAAACGGGTGTTGTTCTCAGGGCAGGAAGAAATGTAAGGAGCGAGGAGAGACCAGGCCCAGGACTGAGGAATGCCGACCTCGAACCACTCGGGCATGGGGAAGAGACCCTCGAACTGGCGGAAGATCATCTGCTGGCGAGCCTCGGTGGTGATGGACTGCAGCAGCAACTGACCGACATCGTGGGCGTTAAGGTGATTGAGGAAGCCGTAGACACCGGCCTCACCGTAGCGAGTGAGCTTCTGGCAGAAGTCGATGAACTCGTGCACGTTCATGGCAGGGTAGTTGTAGGTGCACTGGTTGGGGGCAGAGGGGCCAAGTATGTTGCTGAGGAGGGTAGCGTGGCCGACCTCCTGGTTGGCCATGTACTCGATCAAGTGACGGTCCTCAGCAGTGAGGCCGGCCTTCTCAAAGTCCTCAACTGAGAATTGGTCGAGACCCCAGTGGAAGAGATCGAGCTCAATCCATTCCTGGTGAAGAGCCAGGGCAATGGACTCGTAGTCGAAGTCGGAAAGCACCCTGTAAACGGGAGCAGAGCCGTTGGTGCCGTCACCGCCAGCCGGAGTATAAGGGGCAGGCTGAGGATCGTGAAGCTGGCCGTCGCTAGGGTAGTCAAAGGCGTTTGGTGCGGGGCCGAGGGCCGGGATCGAAGAAGCCAGGACCGAGGTGGACAAGGCACCGGTGGTGGTCGGGGAATCAGTGTACGGACCGTGAGACGTAACGTTCGTAACGGGCTCAACTATGGCCGTGACCTTGGTGACTGAGAAGGTGGTGGTGGGTTCGGAGTAGATGGGAGCGGGAACGGCAAGCGATCTAGCAGCGAGGCCGAGGAGGCCAACGCCTGCCGAGAGTTTGAACCCGGCCATTGTAACTGGTGTAGTGTGGTTGACGAGTGTCGAACGGGAGCGAATGCTAAGAATGCTCGATGTCGAATGCTTGGTGACTTGATCTGGAAGAATAAGTTTTGGGTGAGCTGGACGGATGCTCCGAAGTTATATGTTCTGTATCACAGCCAAGCAAAAGCTTCCCGGAGCGTTTGCACCGCGTCACCAAGGGTCCTGCCGTGCCAAAGCTAGCACCTTGACCAAGGCATCGGTTGTGCCTGCGAGGTGAGCTGCTGTACCATCATCATCGATTTCCTTTGAGTCCAGGGCTCCTGCCAGCCACTCAGTCCAATGTTCCAACCAACCAGGGTGTCCGGCTGTTTGTGCCCGCCCAGCGAGTTTTCCCCCAGAGTGTCTCTGTTGACTTTGTCTTTCCCTGTGAGAGGTTACGCCAGCTTCCGCTCCCGGTCAGGCTTGAGGATGTGCAACCGTGGACCCGACAGCTCCAGGCTCCAGAGCCTCCAGGAGATCCACGAGGCAGGTGTGCAAGCAAGGCAATTGCTGGTCGTCTACTGATGGTAGAGCTGCGTCATTGACGGTCATGGAGATGGCCAGGCCAAAAGCTCGATTGGTAGGCGGGCGGATCTCCGCTCTCAGCAGCTCAGAAGAATTTTGCTTTGTTCTCAACTCATCATGATGAATGGACTTGTTCGACATATCCTACGTTGCACTGCCGTGGCAACCTCCAATCGCCCCTTTGATAATTCCCCCTTTTCCCCTGAAAGCGGGAAAATATCCGAACCATCTCTTCATCAACTGGTCCGATGTGAGTCGCGACTAGTTTACGTCGCAAGCTTGATACGGATCGGGGAAAAAAGGTCCTATCGAGCTGTAGCTGCAATGGTCCAACGAGAGGAAGCTTGCCCCAGTCGATGGAGGTGTCGTTAAAGGTCTGGCAACGAGGCTCTTCATGGTGGATGGCCCGGATGGGCCACGAAGCTTTCGGTGTATTGATTGGACGCCATCCAATTATTGGTACAATCTAATGCTGGTTTGTTTGTTAGCGTGGTACTCCTAGTATACTGGACGAGATCTATCCCGAATTGTCCCAAACCCCCCAAGGATAAAATGAATGGCTACAAACGGTTCCGAAAGCCATTAACAACATTCAATATAACATATTGAATTTCGGAAAGAGCATATTCAAGGTAAGATTACGTTTTGATTATGGGACGAAACGAATCGATTAGATATTAAAACGCCTTGGGAAGTTGGCCCGATGTCTCGAGCTAACAAATAAACCAGTATTGGACTGTATGGGAAAGCTGGGATGGTGATCGATGGAAGGGTGGGAAGGTGGGGATCGGTACCGGAGAGAAACCGAAGCTCAAAAGGTGGTGTTTCAACAAAACAAAAAAAGTCATGACGACATGATGATGTGCCTTTTGTACCTGCCTGCTTGCCAGGGGGGTTGCAGTGGTGCAATTGGGCTCTCCGGTGCCCCCCAAGCGACAGTGTCGTACAACTGCCGGCCACCAAGCATGTTTTCTTCCTTCAACTTCATCGACCGAAAGAGAAACAAAACAATGACCACTTCGAGAAACATTCATGAACCGAACATGCTTCTGAAAGTCGCCGAAGCGCGTGTCAATGCATAAGACAAGACCCGGATTAACGGTAACCTCCTTGATCAGCATCTACTTTCGTAATCTTATCGATCTAATCAACGCATGACCATCAACGACCAACTGGAAGAACAGAACATCGGACGGCGTGGTCTTTGCAGATCAGTCATTAATTCAAACGAAAGGAGGAAAATTGGAGTGCGTCGTGAATGTCCCTCACCGTCACCGGCGGCCTGCAGCCCGTTACGATACCCGGTGTCAACCATGCATGTGTAGGCGACGATCCGGTACCCTCCGGCGCGACCACCGGCATCCGGACCCGAAAGATCCACTTCCCGGGCCGTAGGTGGATACCCTTCAGCAACGGCCTCAACTGAGATTTGGACAAAACTTCCAACATGAAAAACACTAAAAATAATGGAAGAAGATTGAATGATTTCTCTTAAAGAAACCCGTATGCATGTAAGCTGCCGATACACCCACCAAACAGCTATTAGAATTACAGTAGTCGAATGTTGAGCACAGGCTGCACAGCTTCGCAGGTAAACTTCGTCATGACCTCCTCCAAAGGCCTGATTTTAGCAAAGGATGGCCGCCAGCAGGGAGACATCCCGTCTTCTACCTATTCGGATCCGCGCCCTTCTCAATGAACAAGACGACGGCATCCTCCATCCCCTTCGACACTGCCGCATGCAATGGAGTCGTCCCCTTCGAATCGAACTTGGTCACATCCGCACCCTTATTCACCAGCAGCGTGACCGTATCCATTCGCTCACCCTCAATAGCGCAATGTAGCGGTGTCCGACCCGTAGTATCATGCGCATTGATATCGCCTCCCTTATTAATCAGAATCTCCAAGATCTTGTTCTGCCCCTTCATCGCCGCCATATGCAACGGCCCCGACGGCGGTCCCAGCGGGAACACAGGGTTACCCACCACTCCACCGCCCCCAACCTGATGAAACTTTGGCGGCGGCACCGGCGGAATTACCTTTGGCTTCTTCATCCTCGCATACCGCTCCGACTGGGTCTCCAGCGCGCGGCCACCACCCTGCAACCTCCGATACCGACGGTAACTAGCAATGGAATCCATGTTGTTGGGGTCCAGATCGTGATTGTGCTCCTCGCACCGCACCTCGATAAACCACTTGCTCGCGTGCCGCTTCTTGCACACCAGCTTCATCTTGGCCGGACACCCGATCTTGTGCGTGGGGCGCTTGCGGATGCCCGTGCCGCTGTTCTTGCACGTGCCGCCGCGGTCGCACATCAGGTCGACCCGTACGACTTCGGAGCCTTTAGCATACTTTCCGCCCGGGTTCTTGGCTTTGGCGCACCCGGACTGCACCAGCATGTAACCCTGGCTGATGGCGTACTCCATCACGGAGCTCATGGCCTGCTCGCGCGTGTCGTAGGGCCCGAGCATCAGGTTCGGACGCACGGTGGGGAGGCGGAGCGGCGTGATGGGCTGCACGAGAGGAGCTTTGTAGCCGGCTGAGCCGGGCAGGTTTCCGTTCGCATCCGGAACTAGGTTTTGGCCGTCCGCGGGGTTGGCGGTTCCGTCGCTGCCGCCGTTGGGCTGGAGCGTGTCGTTGTTCGAGCTGGCGTCGTTCATAGTTTCGTCCTCTTCGTCTTCGTCCTCCTCTTCCTGTTCCTCCTCCTCCTCGTCAAGCATTGTCTCGTCTGGGGTACCATTGGCACCCTGTGAGTGCTGCTGATGGTCAACTTGAAAGGCCGGGTGGTTCAGCGGATCATGCGCGTAGAATCTATTTTGCTGTTGCTGTTGCTGCTGCTGGTGGAACTGCTGGGGAGTCTGCGTCTTGCCGCGCTGGCCCCGTGACTTTGCCTCTTGTTCAGCACGCTGCTGTTCCCGTTCCTGGGCTTTTTTCTCCAGCCATGCCTGTTGCTCAGGTGTCAAGTTCTTCTGCGGTGGGTTGAACTGTGCTGCCGCTAGACCCGAGTTCAGCTGTTGTTGGGGTGGTTGTTGTTGTTGTTGCTGCTGTTGCTGCTGCTGGGCTTGTACTTGGTAATGCTGCTGCCCGTCGGTCTCGGGAGATTTGGCATTCTGAAGCCATTGGTGTTGGTTTGGATAATTTGCCTGGGCACCCCAATAAGCATTGCCGGACAGCTGCTGGTCACGTAGGATCTCTTCGGGAGTTCGAGGTTTCTGGGTAGGTAGGATCTGGTGGTATAAGGGCGCAGAGGTTTGGAGAGCCAACTGTTGCAACTGTGACTGGGTGTGAGGTGCGAAGAGGTTTGGTAGCTGTTGCTGCTGGGGTTGATGTTGTTGTTGTTGTTGTTGCGGTTGTTGTGGTTGCTGCTGTTGTTGCTGAGCAGATCGCTGGGGCGGGATCGGAGGAGGGTGGATGGGGGTCTCGACGCGGTGTTGGCGCTGGGGAGTCCGGCTGGCGTTTTGCTGCTGTTGACTTTGGTGTTGATTTGGCTGATGCTGTTGCTGTAGATGCTGATCCTATTCACGGGCAGAGGGTGGTCAGCATGAGGGGGGTCCGAGAAGAAGAAGACATTCCATACCGTGACCTGGAACTGCTGGGCCAGGTAGCTGTTGCCGGAGTTGCCAGACATGGTGGTGGTGGTGACGGGACCGAGTGTGCCCGCTTTGTTCTTGTGGGTTGGTATCTGGCGATAGATGGCAGAGGCACGATAAAAGCACAGGCAGGAGAAAGACGGGAGACCGCGGACGATATCCGGAGAGTCAGATTTGTTCGCGACTAGGAGGCCCCGCCACGTCTTCCGTCAAATTCGGCCAATCGTATGCAAAGGTCTGCAGGCTGTTGTGGGGTATTGTGGCTTGTCCAGCCATTCGCACGGACCTCTTTGCTCTCGTCCGCATCTTCGCCTATCGTCCAAGCCTCCTAAAGCGCAAGCGCCATGTCTTTCAGCGGGCACAGCGCCTCAGGGTGCAACTGCCAGCAATTGTTAGTGCTCTCAATTCATCCCAAGTGTCACCTCGACCGAAGTTCATCCTCTTCATTCATCCCCGCCTCTCTTCATCCTCTACAGTCGGCGACGATGAACGGCCTGACAACTCTTCGACAAACACAAAGCGTCTGCTGCTTAAAAGAGTCGAAGCCTTGAAAACGCCAACTTCTGGTTCTTGTTCCAAAGGTAAAGGCATAAGTGTGCCTTTGCTTCAACAATGACCCGAACCTTGGTCTCCTTTGTCGTATCTTTTTCTGCCCCAGGCCGTCTCCTGGCGCTCTGGATTGGACTCCATTGTCTGCCAAAGCTGAGGCTTTCCGGATGCGGCCCATCATCTCCCGAATGATTCTTCCCCAAGACCCCTTTGTGTCAATTTTAACGTTGTCCTTAAGCTGTCAAGATGTTCAATCCCCAAGTCATTTCACCAACCATCCCTTTGCTGTTGCATCTCGAACCCTCGAATCTGGACTTGACCTTCGCGGTTTCGTATGAGTTTCTTGACGCACCGGCAGGACAAGCAGTCAACATCTCGTTTATCGCCTTCAGCAATTGCCCCTTGCATCCACAATGCCGCCCAAAAAAGGTGCTGCGAAAGGTGCCGCAAAAAAGTTGGTACCGGATTACTTCAGGAGGGACTTCAACAACTACTATTACTTCTACCGAAGAGGTCAAATCAAGGAAAATTCACGGAGGAAGGTTAAACTGGCAAGCCAACGCGTGGATTTGCAGCTAAACCACGGAGTGGTCCCGGATGAAGTATTGCCCCTGAAAACGAACGAGGGGCTACAAGGCTATGATGAGTATTACGCTGAACTAGCCGAGCAAGCCGATCAGAACGAGAACGAGGAGAGTGAGAACGAGGAGAGCGAGAACGAGGAGCGTGACGAAGAGGAAGAAAAAGCGGAGAAAAAGAAATGGGAAACATCCAAGAGGCTGACGGAGGAGATGTACGAAAAGGGAGCTGGCCTGCACTTTTGCAAGATCCTTGGGGTTGGCGGCATGGGGATAATCTGTATTTTTGTTAGCTACGACGAGAACCAAACCCCGACGTTCTGGACGGTAAAGAGGGATATAAAGCCCAATAAAGAAGTGGCCAGGGAAAAGGAAACCACATTGGTTAGTGCTCATATCACCGGTTCCTGTTTATGAGGCTTTTACCTTTCGGACGTTTACTAACCGATGGGTCGACAATCAGAGATTCCTCCGCGCGCCCCACATCGTTCAGGTCTACCATCGTTACAAGGAGGAAGACAGAGATGACGGCAATCTCCCGCCGCTGCGGCCGTCCAAGCGAGCAAAAACGGAAACGTCCAAAGCGCGAAGCCAAGCTGAAATACGAAAGGAGAGTCGTGCTACCCGGGCAGGGCAAAGAGCCGCGTCCATTGCGAGGAAGGCGGGTACAGCGGTGCGTCAGCCTCAGGTCGGACCTACCGACCAAGTAGATCAGGTTCCCAATAGCATGGTCATGGAATACCTAATAAGGGGTAGCCTTAACGATTGGCTCGAAGGACTGGGGATGACGAAATTCGAAAAGGAACCAGACTTGCGCATTCCAAACCGAGTTCTGTGGGATATGATGGCTTGCTGTCAGTTGCCCCCCTACAACCACTCATATACTATACTAACAGCTGCTATACAGTCATGAAAATGTGCATGGCCATGGAGTATCACCCTCTACAAGTTTTCCCTAATGTTAGTGATGACGGGATAATGATACCGGAGAACACTCCAGGAACACAACATGGTGGTTCCGTTCAACCAGGTGCGCAACCCGGAACTGGTTTGGTTCACTTTGACATTGATCCACAGAACGGTAGGCTTCACCAAATCTTGCGGTTCATAAATTGCAAATGCTGACGGCACTGACACTCAGTCCTTATCGGGCATTTTGATTCGGAAACGAGGGAAGGCAAGGACAGGGTCAACCCAACACATCCGCAATTCGAAACGATGACCGACGCTCATGACAGGACGCCTATGTTCAAACTGATTGACTTTGGGCTCGCCCGAGAGGTGAAGATTGGTGATCCATACCGCAGTGATCCGTTAGTATACATGACGTTTTTGAGAATTTTGATGCTTATCGAGGTCCGTCTGAAGCTTACTCCTCTCGTTTATGCAGGGTGAAAGTCTGGGGCCATCGCAAATGTGGCAAGGCGGGTTTCTATCTCCCAGTATGTATCTCTGTTTTTTTTGTTCAAAACTTCAAGTGCATTTCTTGAACACACTGTAGTGACTGACACTGACACCTTTTGTCCTCCTCGTTAAGGAACAATTCACCAGGGAATGGGAAGCGATTGTGGATTTACCCGATGCTCAACACGCGAGGGTAGCCGGACAGTATAGCTGGAAGTCCAATCTCTGGCAATTTGCATTGGTAAGTCCCGTTCTCTGCCTCTACCCCATCTTCCTTCAGCCATAACATCGTCACTGACCCTTATATCCCCATTAACCATAGATCATGCACATATGCATAACTCTCCGATGGAATCCATCTTTTACCATCCACGCCCTGAGAGACGCGGACTTGATATACGGCCCGCCAAACGACTTGCCGCTAAGGCGGCAGAAAAAGAGGTCGTACCCGACTTATGGCGCCCACTTGCTCGACCCGCAATACGCCCATGTGCCCTTCCGGCTCCGCCACTTGGTCGCCCGCTGTCTGTGCGAGATTCCCGACGATAGGCCTAGTTTCGAAGAGATTCGCGCCGAAATCCAGTGGGCATGGGATCATGAGACTGCGGAGGAAATGGAGGCGGCGAGACAGTGGAGTCAAACGCGCTTTGAGAAGCCGCCGCCGCCGGTGACTCCTCTGTGGACAAAAGTGGAAGAAGTAAGTTTTTGTTGTGTTTAGACGTCTATCCGTATTACCTCGAGACGGAAAAGCAGAGTGAAGAGAGACTAACCAATCTTTTGCTGTACAGTGGGCGAAGCAAGCTTTGTTTTTATCGTTTGACGAGTACTTGAAGAAGTACCCTGTGAAATAGAAACTGAAGAGGGTTGACAGAAAGTTTAGTATTTGTTTTGTACCTGCCTACTCATCTTACAGGTATACTGCTTTCCTTTTGCGGTTTCATCTTCTTTTCTTTTGTCTTGCATCTCTGTAGCGCAAATACACCAATGCCTGCCACTTTTGAGTCCATATCTTCTTGTTTGAACAAGAGCTGCTTGCATGATCCTACTAATATTATATAGAGCAGTGCACCACTCAGACAGTCAAACCAGTCTCTATGGATGAACATCTTCATCTCCCCTGTAACACCAAACCCATTCCTCTCAAACCCCAAACTTCTTAAAAAGCTTATACTTCACCGTCTTCAATTCGGGCTTGAGGGTCTCTTCCGTGTTTGGTTCCACTTCGTGCTATTTCCCCTTTCGTCAGCATCCATCAACCGTCAAAGACCCACAAACACACAGAGTAACGTAGCAACAGAGCGAGAGTCAGGGAGAAGAGAGAGAGCACATACCACAGCCAAATACTGCTTAATACCCGTACCATCTCCGCCAAATGCAGGGGCAATGAACTTGAGCAGAGTCGACCGGACGGGATCCGGGCCTTCCCAGCCCTTGCGGGAGAAGTCGAGGATGGTGGAGGGGTGTGCGCCGCGGAAGTCGTGGCCGGGGATGTCGGAGGAGTCGACGGGGACTAGGATTACGTCTGTGTCTTTGGGGGAGTCTGGGGGTTGTTAGTTGGTGGTCATTGCTTTGTGCGTTTCCCGTCAAGCCAGTATTCGACCCTCATTGATCCATCATCTACTAGTTGCAGCATCACACAACACATGCCTTTCCACTTGGTCTCCAATCAACTCTTCCCGTTCTCCTTGAATCCCTTCAACTCTCTCAACCTCATCCATCGACCAACCCGTCCTCTACCCCACCAGTTCATCCCATACCTTCCTTCCCTCCTTCCCCAGCTACCCAGCCCAACAACCAGCTCAAAATGACATCAGACTTACCGCTTCCCTCACCACCCGCACTCTCCCCCACAACCTCCCAAAACCCCAGCTCCCACTTCGCCATCTCCAACGCATGCACAGGCAACATCTCATGCTCCAACGGGGCTTTATACAACCCACTCTCCGGTCTGCTAGCCTTCTCAACATCCGGGACGGGGTACAAGGCCAAATACTGCCATTTGACATCTTTCGGGTAGGTGACGTCATTGGCGGTAGATGAGGCTGCAGGATTAGAGGGGTTGAAACCGGCGCGGGCGTAGCGGATTGCAGAGGTGAAACCGTCGGCGCGGCCGTAGTTGAGAATATCGGGGATGTGGACTTCGTTGTACCATTTGTTGAAAACCTCGTGGGAGGTGGAAAAAGAGGGATGGGTAGGGAGGGAGAAGACGATGAGGTAGCCTTTTTTGGGAGCAGCGCCTGCAGCGGCGGCGGCGGGTTTGGTTGACATGTTGGCGGATTTGGGGGTTTTGGCTGGCGTTGGTGGTGTTTGGTTAAGTTTCTCTGGGCCTTCTTCGAGGTGATGTTTGTTGATGAGAAGATGAGACTTTATTAGAGAGGTCAGAAGGGATGATGATGATGAAAGTTGAGGTTGGAGTTGTCGTCGGAGCGGAGGCCCGGGGGACGGTCTATGAAGTGGCAGTGTGGAGTCAGGAACCGTGCATCACGCAATGGCTGACAAGGACAAGGGCAGATGGCTTGACTTAGGAAAGCATGATGTCGTGTCACATGGGATTAGATATGTAGCTGCGAATGCGATGCTTAACTCATCAAGTGGGAGGGGTTCGAAGCTTGGTTCGGTGGCACCTGTTAGAATTGGCATCTGTCGGGACTCGGGGCCGTTGCGGGCGCCGTGAGTAGGCGAAAACGGATTGCCGAAGTCCGCTCGGATCCGGCGCACCAAGACGGGAAGTGGGGCCGTGATTCGGGACCCGGCAGTTGGAATGTGGGGACTCCCGGCGATTCAGCACCCGAACCATCACCAAGAAAACACCCCTTCAAGTTGAAAACATCAATCCTCATCACCAGTGCGTCGCAAATGTTCTTGATGCAATGTGTTCATGATTCATTAGGTATCATTACAGCGATTCAAGCCCTTTAAACGCGCAGCGTCCTCAAGCCAGCTTCATCGCTCCTCGCTGACACGCCCGTCGGCCCATTGCAGTCCTTCAATGGCTGAATGGAACTGCTTATTGCCCAGCGCGCTCTTTCCCATCACTCAGTTCCTCAACCCCTTACTGACTAGCCCCCAAAGGCGAAGTGTTCTTCTCCCCCTTCTTATAAAACAGATACCCGACCGCGGCGAGGACGCCAATAGCGGTGATTGTGCCGGCTCTCCTGTTTCGGTTGTTAGCACCCATCCATCCTTCCATCCTTCCATCCTACTTCGGGGGATACGTACACGTTGTAACGGTTAGGCTTAGTAGCAGGCTCTGACCCCTGCACACCACCGAGCTCGTCGCCGTTGGTAGAGACGGAGCGGATCTGATTGAAGGCGGTGCGGGACGCGGGGGCGATGCGGCGCGCGGCGACGGGGCGGAGAGCGGAAGCGGAGAGTCTGATGGCGGACATTTTGGAGTGTTTATGTGTGTTTGGTTGTTGTAGGTTATGTAGGTTGATGTTTATCGGTTGACTCGTGATATGAAGTCTTCGTTTGATGTTTACTCTGGATTTGGATGCAGGTTGTATGTTATAATGATGAATTGGTCTGGAACTCTTTCCCCCAGACAAACCGTTCCCATCCGTTTACTTTATAACCATTGCTTTCGATTGCGATGGGTCAATGATGTTCATTGATTCCCGCTGGTGACGAGTGTGCGTCTCCGCATTGAGAATGACCCACTTATCCTTGTTATTCGATTGGCTCAATTTGAGGGACACGCGACAAAGCTGGGACAGGAACGATGACATCATGTAACCTGGAGCGACACGAACAGTGCCTGCCACTCTGCCAGGTCCATTGGAATGAGCAAATACATGTCCATCAAAACACTCCTCGGGTTCACCGGTTCGGCGGTCGATGCTTCACGTGCCTGGATACGTATAGATGTGCATTTCGGATGATGTCGGGCAGTCCAGGTCTACGATGCCAGCTGCCAGATTCTGCTGGAACCATTCTGAACGGCGATGCATCATGCATCACGGAAACCCTCTGCCGCTCCCTAGAAACACAGCTTACAGTAAACAAACCCCCTTCTCGTTAGTCGACATTGAGGTCCTTGACATTGTCTCTTCTTCTTTCCTGCCATGATTGAGTTCTATCCAGCATACTCGCTATAATTCATCTAGTGAAGCATTCCGGACTGCCTTCCCATGCCGTTCCCAATCAAGACAGCTGTCGAGTGTCAACCGACATCAGGAATATTCCAACGCAAACCACACCACTTCCACGCCGAGTACATCGCTTCGAAAGCCAGCTGCCCTTATTGATTCTAGAATCTATTCCTCTACCATATTCCTTCCGGACCATCGTCTTGAGCGCAGGAGTTGTGTGGTATTTCCATTCCGATGTCTCCCAAGTAGCACCAGTGTGCCTGCTGCCGTTCCTACGACCGCTCCTGCCGCCGTACCTGCCGCTGCCACCGCCACCCCGCTGGCACGCCCCTCCCGAGACATCCACGAAATGACCCTCTTCCCGCGCGCCTCCCCAGGCTGGCCCAGGCAGCAGGCACCACTGGCAGGCGCCATATAAGGTCCGTTACCTAACCCCTCTACCACAATGGGCCGCCCTGTGGTCTTATGGCGCAGTGGTTCCCGTTGATGAAAACTTGCGCGGCGCAGGGTTTTCGTAGGTCTGCAGCTGGGGTATTGTCGTTCGTTCTACAAACCTACCTGGCGACTGAGCTTTTTGCTTTTTTTATTCGTTTGGGGAATTGGTGAGGATACCGAAAATGAGGTTCTTGGATTTTTCTTTTTGGTATTGGGGGTGGAAATGGGTTTTGTTTGTTTACGGCATGGAGGTGTGAGAGGTGGAACAGCGGTCATGTGATGCGAAGTCAAGGTTTGCAGAAGTTCTAGATTTGCGGCCTTTCTTGAGCAGGCGTTGATACCGTTGCTGACCTCGTTGGTGATGGTGACCGGAACTTCGTCGTCGCTTCATACTCTGTTCTTCGCAAAGTTCGGTTCAAACTAGCTCTGCGTTGCCGTTCCCCTACTCCGCGGGAGCCAGGACTTTGGTCTAGCTTCCCTTGAACGATGGGCTTGGCCCGAACACAGCTCGTGATCCATACTGGCTGACACGCTGCGAAATAGTAACTTGATTGACGGCGGTGTAATCGATAAATAGGGGGGAAAAGCCTTACACTGAGTTTCCCTCTCGTTCGCCAGACGCACCAAGTCCACTTCGAACACAAATTCAAATCACGTTGTTGTCATGAACACAATGAGAACAGCCATATATCTGCACATTTGAACCAGTTAGTGAACCGCATGACAAGATTCGAGAACAGCTAGCACTTACGCAGCACAACTCCCAAAAATCTCATGCTTCTTTGCCCTCGTACAGACACTCAACACCACGCCAAATGCAAACGCGCACGCCACGATCAAGCCCATTATCTTGGCTAGCGTCTGTCCAGTTACCGCGGCACTGTCCGTCCCTCCGTCTGCCTGGCCTCCGCCTCCCTGGGTCCAGGAATAAAGCGGAACCAAAGGTAGGCATAGCAGGCAGAGCATGAGCAAGATCAGAATGACCATCTTGAGGAAGTGGACGCGGGCAATGGAGAAGAGGTTTAATGGTGTGTGTTTGCTGTCGGCATGGGTCTTGGTGTGAGCGTTGGCGAAGATGTACTAGGAGGGGAAGTTAGCTTTGAGCTCAATGACTTTGAGGAGAATGGAGAGGTACCCGTAGTGGTGCACAGTTGTACTTGACGAGTAACTGCATGATTACCCGATCAAGCCAGGCGTCGTCTCTCCCTGCTTTGAGGGTTATCATGTCGGACTGACACCCAAGGTATCGTTCGTGTCTAACCAGCGGCTCTTTGTCTCGGAAGAAGTTATCGAGACTTTGGAGGTCGAAGTGGGATGGTCGGTCAAAGTTGGCGAGGTCGTTGGACATGGTGAGGAGTTCGCCTGTGTTCTTGACGGTCAGTGATGTGTTCCATTCCGGGTCAACTTTGCCTTACTGCCTTCATCACCAGACCGAGCCAAACAGGAACACGGTCTCGAAGCGCTGGAAGACGAGGAATACAAACAGAAACCAAATCACCATACCATACTTCTTGAGTTTCTCCGCAATCTCTTCCATCAGCCGTCCCCTCGCCCCCAGTCGATCATCATCCACCTCCCTCGTCTTGAGGAATGTGGCCCTGTGTTTAGCATCAAACTGGTCCATCCTGTGCAACTGCAATTCGAGGGCTCGTAGCTCATCTTGCATGTGCAAGAGCGTCCGGGACTGTAGGTAGCGGAACTCCCGGAAGATGTAGCCGTCTTCGTGAGAAGAGATGAAGCGGGCGAGCATAGGGTAGCCATGCGGAGCATCCGTTACTGTGATGGTGTTAGCTTTGGGTATCGCTCACAGGTAGCTCTGTGAATGGGTGGTAGTACCTTGCATGTTGACATAACTCGCTGGATCTTCCTCCGGATCGATGTAGTCGAGGCTCGGATACGAGCCAAGATTGATGCTGTTCGGAGTGTTAGCGAGTGACTCCTGACCATTGGGTGTGGGGGCTCAACCTGAAAGTGCCTACCCATCAATTTCTTTCTCTACCACCCCTTCCGTCTGAGTCTCTCCCTTTTCCAAGTCAACAGACCATGCTTTGTTATTTGCCTCCAAAACCTCAGCCATCCCGTTGACCATCGACCTAACAGACCGTTGGTACTGCTCTGAAGGCATCTCGTCCGTCACCTGCGCACTCTCCAAACGCTGGACCAAAATTAGAGGCCGCCGACACTCGTCTTGACTCTTGGGCACCAATAGACAGAATCTGGAACTAACTGGGCGGATAACTAGAGTGCAGGTGATGTCAAGTGACTTATCGACGCTTCAGTCTCAGTGATGAAATCAAGAACCATGCAGAACAAAGAGCCGAAATCTTTGCATCTCAACTTGAATCGATGCGATCGAGAACGGGACAGGAGCGGTTCTTGTTCATATCTCTCTTCTCTTGCCAGCGACCATTCCTGTTTGCCAACTGGCAGACGGGCTTTGGCAGCAAAATGAGGGGCTGAGTGTAACCATATTGGGGCGCTTTTGGAGAGACTTGGACGGATTTGGAGGGGTTGACTGCATCGAGTGCTACCAAGCACCCGCTGCGTCCACTGGACTGTTCAGGGGTATGGAGGCGATCCGCGATCCTCGACGCGGGATTCGACGGGTTTTGACAGATGGGTCTCCAAGGACCTTGCAGCTGTTAGCCTGACGAGTGTTGGGAGAACGCCTTGCTGTTTTCGTGGGTGGTTCGACTGGAGGGTTCGAGGTGGTTAGCATTTGTACTGCAATTGAGAAGAAGGTATGCCAAATGGAATCAGTAAACAAGTAGAGAACAGAACATAAACGTCTCCCTCATTCCCCTTGTCGTTTCTCTCGATTAAACTCTGGACGATGAGCATTGAAGGACGAGTTCAACCAGCAAGTGTCGTGGGTTTCGAGGATTGAAAGTTGGATGGTCGCTGGCAAACTTGTGGGCAGCGCGGTACTGAGCCACAATTGTTGGTTGCAGTTGAGACGGGCTGGCGACAGACGGATGGAATTGATTGGATGTGGTGATTAAGCCAAGTTGGACTCGTGATGCCGAGAACATTGAACAAATTGCGCTGCGGAAGTGGAAGACATTTGACATTGCAGTGGAGACGAGGAAAAAGTCAATTGGCTTCGACTTCTTGAGGGAAAAGAAGAGAGAATTTCCATTGAGGATGAGGATTGCTCCTTCTATCTTTTGTGTACTTGTAGAATGCAAGAGCAACTCTAAAAAATCTAAAATGTCAATCGTGCCTGCCGTGCCATGTCCCAGCTAATGCCAAATCCCACCACTGAAGGACTCCTCCACAGGGGGTACCAATGTCTAGTGTCTAGGGTGTGTCAAGCCCCGAAGAATGCAGTCGTGAAAATCGTGTCGGTCATCTCCCGTTCTATCCCCGTCTTTGATGCAAAGGCCCCGCTGCCAACCACAAGAAAAAGGGTATCGTGAAGGAGTCTTACAAAAAGCCACCAAATGCAAAGTCTAAAACAAAAGAAAGAAAGGTCGTAAGAACATCGTCAAAGGACGAGGTCCAGACCATGATGTCGTCAAATCCAGCGTCCCCGGAAGAAGTGAAGAGTTGAAGAGTCGAAAAAGAAGAAAATGGGGGAAAGTGAAAGCGTCCCCCTGCCCAGTGTCGATCGTGGCTTGCATGGCCCCCTGGTAAGCGCCCAGACGATGAAAGTGGTGTCTGACTGGCTGGCGAGCGAAGACTGCGGGGGATGCGTCGACCCGATGGGGTGTGCGTTGGAGAACTCAGAGAACGAGCTTGTACCGTTTGAATGCTGGTCTGGGGTCTATCGACACCCCCCTCATGCTCACGCACTTTGAGTTCTTGGAGTCCTCCGAATGAGATGAGGATTTAGATCCCTCCTTGGGTTTGGGAGAGGATGGCCTTCTTGGTTCATTGCGAGAGCCACGCTCGACTTCCTTATACGACGGGGGTGTTCCTCGGTCTACTTCGCCATGGTGTCTACTGCCTATTACGGTTTTGGCATTGGGATCATAAGGTAGTTGATCTTTTTGATGCTGGTGGTTAGTGTGTATTCAGCGCAAGTGATGAAGAAATCTGGTGGGTGTGCTCACTGTCGAGCTCAAGGGCGGTCATAATTGGAGTCTTGGATTCGGGGCTGGGCTGATTGGCTCAGTCAGTGTTCTGCAGAGACATGGGTGGGAGCGATATGCCAAGTAATGCAAAGTTGTGCAGGTGCTACAGAAAATTCTAACCTTTTGATCCGGATAGCCCCCGGTGATACCCTTGGGGTGAGAATCTTTCTCGCTTTTTCTGTCTGATGAACCCTGAGAAAGTGGGGGGACACGGTCAGCGCCATTCGTTCTGCGAGTGCTGCCAGCTGCAGGAGATGGATGGTCTCGGTGGATGTGCGACAGGGGAAAATCTGCGAGCAAGTGGGCAATGCGACGTTGGAGGACACTCCGCCAGGTACGTACCATGGCTTCAGAATAGCTGCAAAAACACCAGAACTCAAGGTAGAATCACGATGGATGAAGCAAAAAAAATGGCGAGTTTTGGAAGCAATGAGAGCGTTGAATTCGTTCGAGTTTGAGTCTTCTAGCTATCATAGCGACCGTTCTCTCTTATAGTCCTCTCTTTTCCCATACAAAAACAGTTTCTTTGTCCTGCAAAGAGCATCCTAAACCCTCTGTCCGGGCTATGAAATGGTGTTTCTTTGTTCGATTGCAGCCAAATGGCAACCAAATGGTCGTCTGGCCTACTCCTAACATGGAGGTGCGAGGCAGCGCTGGCGGATTTCTTTGTTCTCAAAGTCTGCCATATGTACGTTGGTTTTAGGAACCCACTTAGTGCTACCCTGAGCCAGGGTCTTCTGTTCAGCCAGAGGAAGGGTCGTTCACAAGACTGGACCAAGCCAATCAGTCTCCTTTCTGGCCCGGGATGTTGGTGTGTCCTGGGTCTTCAAACGGGCTGAGATGTCCAAGTGATGGTCCCGTGGAAGAGGTACGTACATCGGGAGCTTCTACAGGTATTGAGGTTCATTGAAGGGAAGAATATCAGAGTGTCTTGGAGAATAATGTAGTCTGTAGACTGCTGCCTTTGACACTCAACGACCAACAGGCGATCCTTCTTTTTCCAGATTCAGTTGCCTCTTTGCCTTGCTCTTTGGTCACCATGGTTCGCATTCGATGAAGTAATTCCCCTTTTCTGCCTGATTCTACGGTCGCTCAGCTCTTTTCCTATGAGTTACCGTTAAAGAACCTCTTTTGTGTTCGCGGTCATTTCGCGCGATTTGACCTGGAATTACTGGACATCCCATTTCCAGCGCCTTCATGCTCTTCAACGATACAATCTAGTGCTGGTTTGTTTATTAGCTTGGTACCTAGAGGTATTCCTGGTACACTAGACGAGATCTCTTTTGAATTGTCCTAAACCTTTTAAGGACTAAATAAATGGCTAAGTACGGATCCGAAAGGCATTAATAAGATCCAATACGGTGTATTTCATTTTGGAAAAAACATATTCACAGAATGAAAACGCCTAGGGAAGTTGACCCGAGGTCTCGAGCTAACAATCAAACCAGTATTGGACTGTATGCTTCCCTTATGATAGATCTTTCAGCACATCGGAATGTTGTCCCCGTTTGTTGACTTTGTCTGATTACCCCTTTTTGCTGCTCCATCGATCCAATCGATATCAGGATAAGGTTGGTGGTGAGACGAGATGACAGACCATGTGAGACGAAACACAGGCGGGTTAGGGTACCAATGCCATCAGATCGGTGTTCCAGCTGCCAGGAACAGGGCATCTTGAAAGCAGGAACAGCGATCGATGAGTGGACGACGAGTGGACCCCCAGTTCGTTATCGGGCGAACTCAATTCTTATCGTCCTAAATGCACTACGTCATCGATGCCAGTTAGTGATAATTGTTAGTGCAGTGTACCTTGACGTCCTCTCCTTCATCGCAAGCAATCACTTCCACTTTGTCGACATTTTGCATCTCCAGACACTGCACATCCTCCTTTCGCATCATCAACAAACGTCCAATTTGAGTTTGGAAAGACGCTAAACAAAGGTTCGGCCCGCACCTACAAAGCCCATTGTACTTTTTGGATCCCGCATTTCTTGCATTGTCCCATCGCGCTGGGTCAAACAAAGTCGCTTGACTGGATTGTTCTGCAAGCAAACAGCAACACCATTGATTCCACATTCCAACGACAAGCGCCACAAACGATTGACGTCTGCAAGGGAGAGCGCAACGGCCACCGAAACCCACATTGCGGCTCTTTCATCGCGACAACACTTTCAACGTCAGACCATCAAAAGACGGACAACATGGGCGGCACACAGATTACAATTCCCAATCCTCCTGCTCTACCATCCCACCTCCCCGACAATGTCCTCGACCTCGCAGTCCAGATTGAGCGCAAGAAGCTCCCCGACGATGTCCGCGAGTCGCTACGCGCATTCCAGCGTGCAGGATGCTACATCGCCGCCTCCATGATCTTCCTGCGCGACAACGTCCTTCTCCAAGATGAACTCCAACTTTCGCACATCAAGCCCCGACTCCTCGGCCATTGGGGA
This sequence comes from Neurospora sp. CHS-2018c, assembly GCA_009806235.1. Lineage (NCBI taxonomy): Eukaryota > Fungi > Ascomycota > Sordariomycetes > Sordariales > Sordariaceae > Neurospora > Neurospora sp. CHS-2018c. The sequence continues at coordinate 1,868,353 of RAPC01000004.1, read as the reverse complement.
ACATGCCCCGGCCTAATCCTAGTCTGGTCGCATCTGAACGTTTTGATCCGCAATCACAACCTCGATATGATCTACGTTATCGGCCCCGGCCACGGTGCCCCTGCCGCTCTCGCCTCATTATGGCTCGAAGGCTCCCTTGAGCGCTTCTACCCCGGCGAATACGACCGCAACGCTACTGGTTTGCGCAACCTCATCACCCGTTTCTCCGTCCCCGGCGGCTTCCCCAGTCACATCAACGCCGAAACCCCCGGTTCTATTCATGAGGGCGGTGAGCTCGGATATGCCCTTGCTGTCTCGTTCGGCGCCGTCATGGATAACCCCGACTTGATTGTCACTTGTGTAGTGGGCGATGGTGAAGCGGAGACTGGCCCGACAGCAACGGCCTGGCATGCTATCAAGTACCTCGACCCCAAGGAGTCAGGTGCCGTCATCCCCATTCTGCATGTCAACGGCTTCAAGATCAGCGAGCGTACCATTTTTGGGTGCATGGACGACAAGGAGATTGCCTGCTTGTTCAGTGGCTACGGATACCAGGTGCGCATTGTGGAGGACCTCGAGAACATCGATGACGATTTGCAGAGCTCGCTGGAATGGGCCTTAGCCGAGATCAAGAAGATCCAGAAGGCTGCGAGGGAGGACAAGCCGATTGTGAAGCCGAGATGGCCAATGATTGTCCTCAGAACGCCCAAGGGATGGACTGGTCCTAAGGAGGTGGAGGGCAAAATCATCGAAGGATCCTTCCACTCCCATCAAGTCCCCCTTCCCAAGGCCGGCAGTGACGAGAAGCAGCTTCAGGCTCTTGATGGATGGCTTTCTAGCTACAAGATCAGCGAGCTCCTTGATGATGAGGGCAAACCTACTGATGCCATCACTCGCGTTCTTCCCGAACAGGACAAGAGGCTCGGCCAGCTCAAGACCACGTACGACCCATACATTCCCCTGAAGATGGTCGACTGGAAGCAGTTCGGCGTTGAAAAGGGCATCGATGAAAGCTGCATGAAGAGTGCCGGCAAGTTCCTCGACAAGTTGTTCCAAGAGAACCCCAAAACTCTCCGACTATTCTCCCCTGACGAGCTCGAGTCGAACAAGCTCAACGCCATCCTTGATCACACACAGCGCGACTTCCAGTGGGACGAGTACTCGAGGGCACATGGCGGCCGCGTCATCGAGGTTCTCTCCGAGCACAACTGCCAGGGCTTCATGCAAGGGTACACTCTCACAGGCCGCACCGCCATCTTCCCCTCATACGAGTCCTTCCTGGGCATCGTCCACACCATGATGGTGCAATACTCCAAGTTCATCAAGATTGCCCGCGAAGTTCCCTGGCGCGGCGACCTAGCATCCATCAACTACATCGAGACCTCAACCTGGGCTCGTCAGGAACACAACGGCTTCTCCCACCAGAACCCCTCCTTCATCGGCGCCGTCCTCAACCTCAAAGCCGAAGCCGCCCGCGTCTACCTCCCGCCCGACGCCAACTGCTTCCTCAGCACCGTGCATCACGTCATGAAAAGCAAGAACAAGACCAACCTCATCATCGGCTCCAAGCAGCCCACGGCCGTCTACCTCTCCCCCGCTGAAGCAGCCGAGCACTGTCGCCGGGGCGCTTCCATCTGGCACTTTGCCTCTTCCCCCGACCCCAACTCCGCGGGAGAGTCGGTTCAAGACCCAGACGTGGTCCTAGTCGGCATCGGCGTCGAAGTCACCTTCGAAGTGATCAAAGCCGCCGAGCTCCTGTGCTCTATCGCGCCCGCGCTCAAGGTCCGCGTCGTCAACGTCACGGATTTGATGATCCTCATTGAGGAGTCTAAGCACCCGCATGCTTTGGCCAAGTCCAAGTTCATCGAGATGTTTACCGCCGACAGGCCGGTGTTGTTTAACTACCATGGCTACCCGACCGAGTTGCAAGGTCTCTTGTTTGGAAGAGAGAAGGCGGAACGAATGGATGTCGAGGGGTATCAGGAGGAGGGAAGCACGACGACGCCGTTTGATATGATGCTGAGGAATAGAGTCAGTCGGTTTGATGTGGCGAGGTGGGCGTTGAAGAGGGGTGCGGAGAGGAATGCGGAGGTGAAGAAGGATTTGGAGGGGTTGTTGGGTGAGGTGGATAAGAAGGTGAAGGAGGTGAGCGAGTTTATTGGGAATGAGGGGAAGGGTAAGTCTTTTGATGTCACAGGTGACTGTGTGAGTGTGTGGGAGAGTGGTGCTGACAAGATGTGAAAAACAGATCCCGATGATATTTACCAGTTGCCCAAGTTTGAGTAGAGCTCTAACTCGCAGGAGTTGCTGAAGACGCTGGATCTGATTATGGGGATTGTGGCTTTGGGGAGTCGCGGGGTTCCTCTCATGCGTTTCATGGGAAGGGGGTCGAACAGGTAGCAGGGGCTCTTCATGGGGGCTACTAGTTGGATCCATGCCTGATGGCTGAGAAACCGAGAGACCGAGAGATTGAGAGGTCGGGTCAAGTGCAACAAACGCCATCGCTGAACGCCGAAGTGGATCACGAAGTGAGAAAAACCCCTAACCACTTGGAAAAGGTGTTACTCGGTCAGGATGTTATGAGTATGACTATAGTATCGTTTCTCTTTAGACTTATAGACTATCACCATCGCGGTCAAGCTGATTTCCTCGTTGTGATGCCGGTGGTGCAACTTCCACTCACCACCTTCTCGTGGAGTCGTCATACCCGCATACCGATATCAAGTCACTGTAGCGGAACCGTAGAGGAAGACTGGCTTCAGCTCTTAAGTTTGGCAAGACTAGCATACTTCAAACTTAATCAATCGTGTCCGAGACATCATGGCTTTAATGGTGTAAATGTTGCAAGTAAAGAAAGAAAGCAAAGCTGGATGAGATGTCTGACACCTTGCGCTGTTGAGTGTCGAGGAACTGCGGATGCCAAGCGTGAAGGCAGTCACTCAATAAGATACATAGTTATCTTTGTACCCGCCTACTCTGCCTGGCTCCTGTTAGTGCAGTAACAAATGCTGATTCTGATCGCTTACTTCCTTGGGCGCTGTCACTGCAAGTTGTTTAGCGTGCGCCTTGCGCAAATGCTGAGGACTTCCACTTGAGAAGGAGGTTACGATCAGCAGCCAGGTACACGAATTTGGACAGGCTTTTGAACACGAATGCGCTGTTGGTTTAGATGTACTGGAACACTTAATAATTGCCTATGATTCCCCCCCCCCCATCAGTTGGTTAAGAATCTGGTGCGAAGTGCGAAGTGCGAAGTGCACTTGGGATGGTGGTGTTCATACTGCAGAATGTTCTGTTCACTGTCCTTCGAGTTTGTTGTCCCTTCCTGCCGTACATTCCCCCCTTCCTGCAACTGGACATGCAGTACTGTTGAAGGCAACAGCCACTCCAACGCCACGACTTCATCACGATGAGACCGAGATCGGTGACTGTCGTGAAAGTTCCACGGGGGAAGCTTTCCTCCTGTCAGTTAGTTGCTGATTTGAGATAAAGCCAGACATCCCAGAACCAATCCTTTATTGCCTCAACACTCGTGACTGAATCGTGACGGTGGCGAGGTGACCTCTAAGACCGGTTGGTGATAACGAGGGACACATGCGTCAACAGATGGCATGTCCGGACACTTGCACCCAAAAAGGAATGTCGACACTGAATGCATAATACCTGATTGGTCACTGAGTGTTCTGGGTTTGGATGGGAGCTCGGTCCACCCTCGATCCACCCGCTGAAACGCCCACTAAAAGCCCCGCTGGCTCATCCAGCCACAGCGCCTATAAAAGGCTTCGATGTCAGCACTTCAACATGAGATTGTTCTCGTCATCTTCCTGGCAAACCTTCACCAACTCGGCGTGGTGACACATTACCACAGAGGTAATCTTGGCCCCGGGATCAAGGGCTTCAACGGTCATTCCCGTCTGGCAAAGACGACGACATATCCATTTGCACCCTTCCACTCACACGAGTATTAGTTCCAATCTTGTCGCAACTGAGCTTGAGGGACTGGTCGAGGGTATGGCTGACGTCGAAGATCTCGAAGCCGAAGTTGAACTGCGTCACAGGTGCGACTTGTGTTCCCAGGCATTTTTTCTGGATTTCTCGGAAAGGACAGACAATCATGGAGCTTATTCCGGCCCCAAACCGCCTGATCGGTGGAAGTCTCTTGCCAGTCGCTTCGGACATCAGGCAGACCAATACCTTCGTTTCTGTGAGCCACTCAGCTTTCGACCAAATTGGCTTGTTCACCCCTCAAGAAAGCGCTACTACACGTACTTCGATGTGAACATCTCCGATCTCGAAGAGTGGGCATGTCAAGATTGCCTCTTTTCTCGCCATCTCCTCCGATGTCTAGAGGATTCCGGAGCAGTCATTGATGAGACGCACGTGCTTGGTGCCAAAAGCATTGTTATGAGCCCCAATCCGTTCCCGCTTTCTCACATCCACTTTGTGGTGTTTGACTTGTCAACATGGAGAGAGTTGCATGGCTTTGGCCTGTTCAAAAACGTAACACTCTTCAAATACACAGTTGCAGAAACAGCCAACACGCAAGGAACTGCTTTTGATGGCAATGATTGCAGTGGGGTGCGTCGCAGGAATCGGACACCGTCATCAAGGGGCTCGCTGAAGAAAGCTAGACACTGGATGGAAACTTGCATCTCAACACACCCAACATGCCCAAAGCCGGGCGACTTTCTACCCACTAGGGTGCTCGAACTATCCTCAACGCCCACGGGACCGCGTGCCCTTGTGAAGGAGACAATGCATGATGTCAAAAACGTACATTATGCTGCACTGTCGTATTGCTGGGGAGGGAATCAATCTCTACTGCTTACGTCGGATACGGTTGACGAGTTGTCCTTCAAAGGCATATCCCAAGAGCACCTTCCACGAACGATTGCTGATGCAATCGCAGTGGCAATCTCACTTGGGATTCGGTACTTGTGGGTTGACGCACTTTGCATTTTGCAAGACTCTGAAGAGGACAAGGCACGAGAGATCGCGAAAGTGGCCATGGTTTACAGCAACGCAACGGTTACCATGGCCGTCTCGAGGGCATCATCCGTCAACGAGGGCTTCCTCTCGGATCGGTTCCCAGTTGAGCATACTGCTGTCATTGAACTCGTTGTCTCTGAGTCCCAGCCAGATAGTACTAAGACTGTGCTCTTGGTTCCCGAAGAACCAGACGCGACAGACCTGCTGTCGGTGATGGACCACAACCCGCTGGCGCAGAGAGCATGGACCTTTCAGGAGAGGTTACTGTCTCCCCGGGTGCTTGACTATGGCGCTGTTCACGCAAGATGGTGGTGCCCAGAAGTGATGAGGGCGAAAGATGCATCAGAAAGGACGGTATGGACGGATGGATGGGTATACCCAGAAGCAGGAGACACTGGTCAGTTGGATGCCGTTGCACAGGTTATGGAAGGCTGGAAAATTTGCGAAGTTGTTCCACTTGGCGGAGTTACATCTGGTCAGAGACAAAATGACAGTTCTGATGAGGCAGAGTTGTGTAAGCGGTGGAAAACCATTATTGATCATTATTCGGGGAGACAACTCACATTCTCCTCTGATCGGTTGCCAGCCATCTCGGCCATCGCTCGATCATTCCAAAGGCTGTCAGGTTATCGGTATGTCGCGGGACTTTGGGCCGAGATGATGCCTTCCGCGCTTCTTTGGACAACCAAGAGCTCTGCTACTCAGCGTAGAGCCAGTGCCGGGAAGTACTGGGGTCCAACATGGTCTTGGGCGTCAGTGGACGGAGCGGTGGAGCTTTTGGGAAGCTCTTCTCGCCATACGTGGTGGACCGAGGTAACTCGACAGTTTCAATGCAATGTTGTAGGCTGGGAGGTAGAGCCCCTGCACAAACAGACAGGCGGTGACGAGTTTGGTGCCTTGAAATCCGCTGTGCTGATACTCAGCGGCCACGCCAGGCCCGCTTACTGGCGACATTCGACACAGGACGGTCCGCGAGAACGGTATGGCGGTGAAAATTGGCACGCACATCTTGATGCCTGCTTGTATATCAACGGCAGGACCGGAGCCGAGGAAAGTCTCTTGTGCAAAGTCAGGTTCGATACGTTGATACCTGGATTCGGATGTGTCGAGCACAGAGCTATGGAAGAGAAACATCAGTCAGTGAGGGATCTGGACCTCTTCTTCTTAGTGATTGCCAACATGTGCGAGAGAAACAAGCTTGAATACACGTTACCGTCGTCTGTTCCTTTTGAGAAGAGGTGGCAGGAGGGCCTAGTCCTCCGGAAACTAGCATCCAGCGAATATTGCAGGATTGGGACATTCCAATCCGAGGCCGAGGCAATCTTCTCTAGACCAGGGCCTGAGACGGATTCGATACACCGACTTCAACAACAGTGGATGCTTGAGGGGCCCCGAGAGATCATGAGATTGGTGTAGGGAGTGAAGGATTCGGGAAGAGTTGTTGCGCGGGGTGATGGGTAGCAGGAATGCGATCGGTGTTTGTGTGGGAGAACTAAGAGTCCATGCTCCTGGCATTTCAACGCAAGGGCAAACACAGAACGGAATCGCAGAAGAAGGGCGGTGAATCCATGCCAATGCCATCATCTAATCGAACGTTCCTTCCTTCTGTTATCTGAGAAAATTTTGCAGTCTTATCGAGTGACTGTGCTTTCCGGATTGCGCCTTCCGTCTGCACTCTGCAACCTGCAGTCGAAGGCACTGTAGCAAACGGCCCGAATTAATCCGTTGCATGAGCAGATACGAGGCAAGGGAACCGCTGCCAGCTGACAGAAGTTGGATCAGATGGAAGTTGCCTCACTGTGTTTCCCGTGATCACAAACTTTGTGTTTTCCATCTTTCAACTCACCCCGGAAAACTAGGATTGCACCATCTATCCCACAGAATATCCGACTCCCCATTTCATACCCGCGCCCGAAACCTCCGCAGTACACGCTCTGCAAAAGGAATACAGAGATCACAATCCTTTTCCGGTCTTGCGCCAATTGAACGGACCGACGAAGACGCCGCGACGGAGTCAAATTGCAATTGATGAGGTTGCCAACTTTGGACCTTAAGCGAGACAAGCCTCGAACAAGCGACACCCCAAGCGCGGACGACGATACCCGCATAGCCTTTACCTGCTACAGGTATTTGCGTCTTTGCCGCCGCTTGCTCAGTTAACCCTGACATTCTTGGCCTTTTGTGCAGAGTCGCGGTGAAGGAGTCATCCAGTTTGACGCCTAGAAACGTTCGTCGTAATTCGCACTCCACTTGTCGCCTGATAATAGGGAATACCGCGGACAGACGACGCATCGGAATCAGTGTAAAGAATTGCGACTTCATCGTGGCCGGTAGATCTCGGCGGATCGAAAGGTCTCATCGGCTTCCCGCCCTCCCCACCTTTTAGCGCCTGCTATTCACTATTCAGTGCCGCCTACAGCGCGCCCCCGCTGAAGCGCCCCCGCTGAAGCACTGCCGCCAACGTACGGAAGCATCAATACGCACTACAACCTAATCGGAGGGACACACCACACGGGTTCATATGCACACGGACTGCATCCGCGGTGCCGGCATCCGAAAATCAAGACCAAGATGATGCCAACCATGCCGATGGCTGTCGTTCAGCCGGTCGCTCAGGTCTTGGCCTGCATCTACTGCGGCTCCCAAGTCTGCTCAACCGCCTGTTACCCAACTCACAAGGACCAATATACGTGCCACGTCTGGCGCTGTCCTGGGCGGAACCCTGTAGCGGTTGTTCAAGTTCCGAGCGCTTCCAGCCACGCGGTCCAAGCCCAGGGAAACGGGAGCAGCCGTCCAGCACCAACCTATACGAACGTGCCGACGGCCACTTTGACCTACAACTACCTACCCACGAACCCCCAATTCCAAGTCACTCCACCCGCAAGGCATAGTGTCGCCGATACGTTTCGGAGTGGACAACAGGAGCATTCACTTCATCAAGGCATGTGTGAAGTGGCAGGGATCTCAGAATGAAATTGTTTCTGAAAAAAGAAATACCGTTCCTTCGCTAACCGTCATAAATTCGTCATAGGCTCCAAAACTCCAAGGAATCCAAGGCCGCCCAGCGCCGTTGTTGACCCCCCAAGCGACTCTCCGAACCCATCGGATCAACAGACACAGGAACAACGCAATCAGACCCCTCCGGCTCCTCAACCTCCCCAGACAGAAAGTGCAGCTGGTCCTGAAACTAGCACTAGCGGCGATCCGTCTGTCACCAATTGGACTCCAGACTTCCGCCGTGGTTTTGAAACGGGGATCGCCATGGGCACTGGCATGGGTTTAATGTTTGCTATGGGTCTCCCGCTAGCGCACCCACAGGAGACTCGCCAAGGTCCCCGAGGCGAGCGTGACCGCGGTACCGGGAGCCACGAGAGCCACTCGCTGCGCAACATTGCGAACGCCATGATCGATACCCGTTCCGATGACGCCAGCGACGACGCCCAAGGTCCAGTGAGGAGGAGTGAGCTCCCCGCCGGCAAGCCGGACAAGGAGGGCAGGGTTGGCCGGAAGTTGGATGGAAATTGATGAAACCAGACGCGGTGATTACCAATTACCAATTAACAATTGTGTCAGCGTACCGTGGCTATGGATTTGGGTGCGGGATGTGCGGGATGGGCGGGAGTGCGGGATCGAATGGGTTCACGGTATGCACGGCACTGAGCACGGCGAAAGGGATGCTTCTGTCGCTGATGATTAAAACTCGGCCGAGAGTAAGACACGATGGCGGTCGAGTGGGGGTTCAGGTACAGCGTGGTAGTCGCCGAGCATCTAGGAATGACAAGGGAGCCACACCTGGAGGACCACCTAGAGAAACTCCTCCGGCCCAATACCTACGGATATCGTACAACATCCTGGCTTGGAGGCGCCCGCGGAGCAACCGGAACAGACGGATGACCCGACCGGATGGAGCCTTCCATGCCTAGGTCGAGCTCCTGTGGCCCATGGGGAGGCTCTGGGGGACCACTAGCTACACTAAGTAACACCCTCATTATGCATTCATGAAAATTCTAACGAACGAACTCTCCTAACTAGCTACTATAGCGGAATGGCACCTGACCCTTTTTTTCTTCACACAACCGCACACCTTGGCAAAAGTGGAAAGGATGCGCCCGTCGATTCTGTCTTGTTCTCCCAACACCGAACAGGACGCTTGGCAACTATTTCATGACGCTATGCAGTTGATCTGATCTTGATGCCGCAGCGCATGCTGCCTGCACTCGTTTGTTTGCCCTTTTCTGTCTCGCCCGTCCGTCCGTCTCTTTGGGTGAAATGCGAGCTGACGCCGCTCGCCGAGTGGCATGGCGTACTGTAACCCCGGGTCTGTTCCAGCTTCTGCTTCTGCCGTGAATGCTCCGCGGCGCTGGGGTCTCGGGTCCAGACGCTGCGTTGGGCGGTTGAGGGACTTTTGATGCACGATCCATCATTTCTCAGCTCCGGAGTTGTCATAGGCAGCCATATATGGCATGCGTCGTCATGCATTGGAACGGTACGGCGGCATGGACGGGGGTGGTCCCCGAACCCCTGAAAATGCGCTAATGTCTGCTAATGCCAGGGGGGAAATGGTGGACATGGATCCGCTGCCATGCACTTCTGCACGTCTGCACGCGACACCTAAAACTGCAGCAGCCAACCCGCTGGTCCCGGAAGGGCGGAAGTGGCCCGGGGGCGACAACAAGGTTGAACCTTTTCGCGGAGGTCACACGGCGGCAAGATGCCTCCTTTTTGGTCCAATTCCAACCTCTAGGCTTGGCTTCCGGCCTTCCAGAAGCATCCGAACATGTACGAACGCGGTCGGCGAAATGCGATTTTTCACCATTGCTCCATGCCGATTTCCACCCTTTTCAGGTACGACTCCAGTCACCAAACGGCCACATGGGAGCAAAAAGGATTGACATGACACGCGGAACAAGCAGTACCGTCGACACTGTATGCGCGCAACAAAAGATCGTGGTCGGTGATAAGCGGCAGCTACAGAGCGCTAGACCAGGGGCAACAGGGCCGGGCCCCATGTGGAATCATCCCCCCTTTCGAAGGGGTTCGTCCAAGGACGAATTTCCTGATCTCAATACAGTACACCCGCCTCCTCCATTTCCAAACATGCCAACAACGACAGCGTCAGCGACATAAACCTCAGCATTAATACCAACAATATGCCATCATGACTCAGCGAAGCGGCTATTTGCAGGATATGCTCCGAGCTTACGTATCATCACGTCTACCCCGTTGTTTGGGGCCTCGTATTGTACGATAGCTACGTTCATGGGTTTGCGGTGTTGGTGGTTTGGTTGCACCTGTCAGCTAATAATGTCATGGATGGAGAAACGGACAGCGGTCCAGCTTATATACCACTATGAGGTCCCCCATCAATTCCTCGTGTGCTTCCCAGGTTCTAGCATCACCCCCGTATTAAGCCCCTGTGCAAGCCATCGTCCGCTCCAACTTCCTGACGACACACTGCTACGAAAAAGTTGATTCCGACTTCCGAGGCTTGGCTAAAAACAACCACACTGTAATTTTTTTGCCTTTGTCACCCCCCTGGAATTTTTCAGTCCCGTCATCTTGGACCCGTCTACCCCTGTCCTACGGTGGCCCAAGTGTGACTTAGGTCGGATATAAAAAATTCCATTGAAAATAATTCCTTGCCAGGTGCAAGCACTAGGCTCGCACCGGAGGGTAATACTTCTACCACCTCACATTTGCTCCAAACTTGTCGCTCCCATTCTCACTGGCATAGTGGCACTTGGCATTCGGACAATTCAACCTGGAACCTCAACCCCCTTCCGGAAAGCAATGAGGCAATGAAGCAATGAAGCAATGAAGCAATGAAGCAATGAAGCAATGAAGCAATGAAGCAATGAAGCAATGAGAGTCAACCAAAGTCAATGAAAGTCAATGAGAGTTAATGAAAGTTGATAAGAGTTAACGAGAGTTGATAGGAGCCAATGGGAGTCAATGGTTCAAACGAAGGAGGTAGCAGTGCAAATGGGTCCGGTGATTTTTCTCCAAATTTTCGACCTTAGTGTCCGCTTAGGGAATTGGGGTAAGGTAACAGTGCAAATGGATCCTTCTACCTCCTCAAAAAAAAAAAGAGGAAAGAATGGGGGAAAGAAAAAAGAAGGGAGAAAAAAATTAAAAGGTAGGAAAAGAAAGAAAAAAATTGAAGTTTGGGAAGGTTGAAGCGGTTTCAAAGCTTAGCGCTTGATGGGTGTGAGTGTTGAACGTTGTAAGTGCTTTGGAGGCGTTGATATATAATGGCCGACACTTGGCTGCAGCTGAAAGCTCGGACCAGTTTTATATCCGACCTAAGTCACACTTAGGCCACCGTACTGTCCGGGGAAGTGATCAAACCCATCCGTGGGGTCAGCCTAGCCGTCCAGGGCCGTCCAAGGGACCCGTCGACCGAACAGATCAAGAAGAGGCCCGTCCCAACTAAGTCCGGGCTTTCATACCAAATCTCGCCAAACCCTTCGTGGCACGGGCAAGTTTGGAATTGCACCAGGAGTGGCAAGGCGCCAATCCTCATTACAAGTCGGTCGATTCACTTCAGGCACAAAGCTTGCTCTCCCCCATCTATTCGAAACGAATTCGATTTTTTTTGGCATAATTTTCCAGCCGCAGAATCGCATTTTAACAACTATTTACCTAACCCCGACCAATTTTCCCTCGGCAAATCTGGGTCACTCACTACAAGGTCGGCACAGCGGGCACACAAACTACATAACACAACCAAGCCGCACCTGCCCTCGACTACATCCTTCAGCCGCCAAACAAATACACACCACTCTCCTTCCTAGCAGTCAACCCCCTACTGCTTCACTTCACACACAATGGACAATATCGAAAAGCAGCCTCTAGGCGCGGCAGGGGTATCCTTCCCTGCTGGCCTTGACGACTTCCGCGCTGCCAGGGATCGGTGCGCTCACGCCTGTAGACGCTTCAACAGTATGCCTGAAGATGCTACACCAGATGTTCGAACAAGCCTCTTTCTCGAGTGAGTCTACAGACATGCAATAAGAGCTTGATCATCACAGTGAACTAACACGTTCGATAGCATCATCCGACCGGCTCGGAACAGGAAAGAAGATGGCGCTATTACACATGACATGACTTTCCGCGACCCAACCCTCAAGGCTCTCACTCCCTTTGTCAAGCCCCCCTTTTGCGTCGACTACGGATTGCGTCTTCGGGTAGGAGGCTCGACCTTCATTAACCGGGGGTGTTTTATCATGGACACTCCAGTAGCCGACGTTACCATTGGCGAGAACTGCAACATTGGTCCTCACTGTACGCTGGTGAGCGTCGGCCATCCCATTCACCCTGAGGCTCGGGAGTCTCAAAGGAGCAGCATTGGAAAGCCCATCACCATCGGCGATGGTGTGTGGATCGGGGCCAACGTGACCATCTTGTAGGTTCATCAATCTTTCTTGTTGCCCCTTTTTCTGTGGAGACGGTTCTCATCTCCTTTGTTTACTTTCCCCTGCATCGGACCCACCCCCTTTTCCATCCTTCCAAGGTTTCCCCTACTAACACCTACCCCCTTTCCACAGAGGCGGCGTCACAATAGGAGACGGAGCCGTCATCGGCGCTGGTTCTGTAGTAACCAAATCCGTTCCGCCACTCAACCTCGCCATCGGCGTTCCCGCCCGCTTCCGCCCCCTCGCCGAAATTCCCCGGAAAATCGACGCCGGGTCAACCGTCGATTCCCTCAAAGAAGCTCTCGCCTGCGGTCGCTCCTTCTCATCGCCTACCCCACAACCTTCATTCGCTGCCGGCAGCAACCAAATCCAATTAACTCAAAGCCAAGCCGAAGAACTCGACCGCCTCGCCAAACTCTGCGTCAACCCAGCCCTCATGCGCGCCGCCACCAACGAATCCCACTATCACTTTTCGAGTCATCAATCGATGCTCACCGAGCTCCGCTATACCGCCGGCGCGCAGCAACTGAAGCTCCGCAAAACCGAAACGATCAGCCCGAGCCATATGCCCCGCGTAGACATGACCCAATTAGCCTGGCAGCAGGCACAGTGCAGCGGTGGCTCAAAGGAAACTGGTTCAGTGGGAGTGGGAGCTGGGTCAGGAACAGGAAGGAGGAGGGTGTCGAGGATCGTAAGGGCCGAATTGACGGCTATTGCGACGGTCACGCTTGTGGCGTTGCTGTTGATTGTGGGAATCTTCTTTGCCGGCGTGCTGTTGGGGGCGAAGAGGATCACGATTGTGGTGGATGCGGGGCCGGAGGAGTTGAGGAAGTTTGGAGTGGGAGGGGTGAATCTTGTGAGGGGTCTCTAGGTCCTCTTCGGGAGTATTTCTGAGTGATGAGTCTCAAGGTCTGGGTGGGAAGAGGCGGTCGCATTTTGAGGCGTTTGTCTGGGTTTCTTTTCTCTTTTGGTTATGCTTTCAGCGTGGGTTCTTGGTTGGATATACCCATTGGTTCAGGTTTCTTTTTCCAGGAAGTTCCAGGAAGAATCGGAGAAGTACGCGAGATGGCATCCAAGGCGGTTGGGTTTCCATTGCGTCCGTGTGTTTGGGGTGGTTGCATTTCCGGTATTGGTTTCTTTTGGTCCTTGTCATTCTCCCTTTCTGTCACTCCTTCTTTTGTCTTACTAACTGTTCTAATACCTGGGTCACTTGTCTCCTCACTATCATCTGTAATATCATCGGCGAAATCGGGGAAGGAGAGGGAACGGAAGGGGGTTTCAAGAGGAAGGCAAAGGGGAGAAAATGTGGGAGCCACGGGTTTGGTACATACGGCAACCGGCGGACGGACGGACGGAGTTTATGGCATCGACGGGGCCTCAAATGCTGCTGAGCGGCAAACAACAACGAAACATGGAAGGGAACAACATGGAGAGGCGTCGATCATCGTTTTGGAAAAGAATATACCCCCTCATGGCAGACGGCAACCGGGTTGCTGTTTTGCTTGGACGTGTGCTATTGGTTTGTTTTTTTGATAGGATATGTACTTTTAGTCTTAATCATCACATTCTTTTCTGGTTCGCGGTACCTGTTGGCTTCGACTTCGTTGCAAGCGATGAGTTCAAAAAGAATGTGCGCCTCCGGACGGACAAAACATGCCGCTCCATTTGCTAGCCGCCCTAAGCAGCCAGCTTCTAGACTTAGGCTTCCAATCGTAACGGTTCTCACCAACCGCCTCGATAAACAAACGCCGACAACACCAAACATAGCCATGGTCTCTTCTCTGCCATCCGAACCCTCCTTCCGTGCCTTCCAACACCGCCGACTTCCACCACCGTCCCGTCATCACCTCCGCCGCCTATTCCTCCGCCACCCCGCCTCGCGCAACATTAAGGCAGGCTCTCCACACGAATCCGAGGAGCGGCAGAAGTATCTAAGAACCGGGCATCCCCCACCAGGCGGCCCTCGACTTCTCCCACGACAACTGTTGGTGGGTCCCGGGCAGGCATCTAGGCATGGGCGGCCAGAGTCACATGCTCTGTGCCGTGCCCACCGTGCCCTGCCCTGACCGCACCACTTTTAGCCCTCCAGACTTCTCCCCAGTCTCTCCTCCTCTCTCCATAGCACTCAATCAACCGTATATTCGTGATCTCACAACGACTCTCCCAACTCGCAACATCACGATGAGCGCCGCCGGTGTCTCCGACGATGCCATGACCAAGGTCATCGCTGACCTCATGGACGCCCAAAACTCGCCTGGCGTTCCTTGGGATACTAGGGCAGATGTCAAACGTACGGCGAAAGAGAGTATCACCAAGAGAGACCTCAACGCCCAAGCAGCCATCCGAAAAGCGATTGAGGCCGCCGTCCCCGACATTGCCGAGCAGGAGGATCTCTTTAGAGTTCTCTATGGTTACGGCATCGGGTCGAACATATCGGACAACTATCCGTACAAGGTTACACGCGACTTTGTTAAAGCCCTTAAGGAGGTGCAGGGGGCCAACGGGGACCTCGATCACTGCCTTGCGAAAGGCACCATCACGGCGCCTATTAGCCACCTCATAATCAAGGTCGCTATCCACACGATGAAGAATAAGAAGGCCGACGCTCTAAAGGGCATGGAAGAAGTCCTCCACAAAACCAACTTGACGTCACTACTCCTCCCGTCAGCCGCCAGATGCTATCCCAGAGTCAAGTCCGTCATAGTTGGAATCTGGGACAAGGACATCCACCCACTCGTCGGCAACAAGATGAACCAGATCGCGCAGTTGATCGCCGCCGAGGCGGTCTCCCTCTACAACGCAAACAGACAATACGCCACCCAACCCCCCATCACAAAGGACCAGCTGAAGCTGAGGGCCTACGCGGTCGTCGCGGTCCATGTGAGAAATACCAACGTCCTCTATCCTCATTTCGAGGAACTGCGCAAAATCCAGAACGAAGCGCTGGAGGAGATAATCTGCAGGAACAGGGTTGATCCCATCGTTCCCCCCCACACCGACGACCGCTCAACCAAGCGGCAGAAGACAGCATCAGAGGACAACGTTGAAAAATTGCGTCAGACCGTTGACGCGATGTCTGTCAATCTGCAGGAGCAACTTGGAGCCGTTCGTCAAGACCACGAGTCGGAGGTCGGAACTATCAAGAACAGGTTGGAGAGCCTCGAGAGACAATGCCGTGTCTACCAGGATTGTTTTACGTTTATCTACAACAATCCCGAACTCCCCGTCGACGCCACGAACCTTAAGAACAATATCAACGCGGCGATTAGTAAAGCCCGAGAACTGAACGGGCAGCCGACAGACGACGGACTCGGCACTGACCAACAAACCGCCCTGCGGGCGTGGAGGGACCTGAGGTGGCACAACGACGCGGTGGTCGATGTTGACAATACCACATACAGCTTGAAGCATGCCACCCGAGGCGAGAAGTGGTTCTCGATCATCCAGGACGGACCGTGGAAGTTATGGGAAAAATCGCGTAGAATTAAGTCCCCGAGTGTGGGTGGCCAGACAGCCGGTACTCCCAATAGGCCCGGCCCGAGCTCGAACATTGGCGCGGGTTCCCCGAGCACTTCTGGCGCGGCGTCAACGGCCACTTTAAGAGCGGGGTCTACGAGCCAGGACACCGCCGCCCCCGCCGAGGACCAAGAGATGCACCCCTGGATGGCGCACCTCCTCAACACTCCGATAAACTGAGTCAGGTGTGATGGAGGAGAAAGTGGAGGCGACAAACTCGGAGCCGACCAACATGGAGCCGACGAACGTGGAGGGAATACCGAGGATATGAACGCGGAGGAGATTGCGCAAAGGAAGGGACAACGCGAGAGGTTCAGCGAAGTATGGGGCGGGAACTATTGTACTTAACAGACATACTCATGTAGAGGAATGGCTTTGAGAAGGGTGTATGGGGTGAGCTATGCCGGGCTCTGTAGCAGGGATATTTGACGTTGAGAGGCACCTAGGTATCTACATTGGCAGTCTGAAGGCGGTGGAGGGTGAGCTCTACTAAGTTCGACAGCCGTGAACCTGCGGTGAATTACTCTCTCAGATAGGTTGGAAGGCATTGGTATCAATCAGTTTGTTTCGGGGCAAGATTGGTATCAGTCGGTGATGGGGACCCAGTCGTACCTCTAGACACAGGGGACAGATCTGATAGGGGATAAGGGTTTGAGAGAAACAGACGGGAAACGCCTCGGCAGCTTCCTGGTCGACTTCTTTACTAGGTACCCTCATCATCTGATAGCGTATTTCAAATCTTCAGAGTTTCTCAACCGATTGTCGGTGTGTTCACCGCCAATAAGCTTTCCATCTAGGTAGTTGCTAAAGTTGGTAACATGCTTAGTTTTTCACTCCTAATTCGCAACGTTTGTCTTATGATTCTACCGCGTCAATGGTTCATTGTAAATGATAATTAGAATCAGAGTCCGAATCATCCTCCCCTTGTAAACCGAACTCAGACTCTGCACCTGAATAATAGGGTAGTGAATTCGACGCATCGGTCTAGTCGAACGCATCGGTTGAGTTCAATAAAGGGAATGGCTTCTCGATTGAGCATGGGATGGATATAGCACATGGCTTGAGTTTACCGCTGGATGAGTTCAACGCACAGGTCGGGTTTGCTACAGGGAATGACGAACGCAACGGGTCAATTCAACAATTTGGGTGGGTTCAACGCATGGCTCGAGTTTGCCGGAGGAATCAGTTTCGACGCAAGGGTTCAACTCAACGTTTGGGGTCAGTTAGATGCAACAAGTTGGTTCAACACAGCTGGTCAGTCCAACTCGTGCAGCTAGTTCAGGCAGGTTATGGGAATGAGTTCGACACAACGAGTCAGCTCAACGCATGCAGGCAGCTCAAAGCAGGGGCAAAGACCACGACGTTATTTCTTTTTTCCTAGCAGAAGGGATGGGTGGTATCAACCATGGACGTTTCAATCATCACTAGCAGACGGCCAGACAGTAAAGTCTAATAGTCGGGTAGCTTTATCAAACGCCCGTCGTCAGACGTGCATGTCACCGAGCCAAATATCCGTAAATATCGTTTTTCTCCCATCTTTTCATAGAGTTCATTATGCCTACGTTTGGTTCAACTAGCCTATGCTTTGTGAATCTCGTTGGTCGTGTCCATTGAGTGCATTACAAGCTTGCTACCGGACTGGATTTGCAGGGAAAAGGGGGGGCGCATACGAGGCACCTACGGTGAGACCAAAGACGAGGAACTCGAGGCACTCGTGAACGAGAAACAAGGGCTGGAGGAAGGTCTGTCGAGTGTTAGTGAAGACAAAGAGACCCAGCTGGAGAAACTGCGTACAGATTTATCAACCGTGACGAAGGACAAGGATAATCTGAACCACAGCCTAAATAAGAAGGGCACGGAGCTACAGAGGTCTCAACGTGAGCTGGCGGCACTGAACAAAGAGAAGCAGTCCATCATCCAACAATTGGCCGGCCTTCGCTCGCATCGTGTCCTGGTGTTTGATGTGTCTCTTTGCTACTGCTCTTGCAGTAACGATCGAGCGAGTTTGTCATCCATGAAAGATGACCGGAAAGGCCCCCCTGGAGGGTCAAGATTGGATCTCGTTCAGATGGAGTGGAAACAGCATCTTTCACCTGTTCCTGTGGCAGGCTCTTACCGAGCTTCTTACACTTGCGGTTACCGTACTTGGTCGAGCGAGTGGATCCGGGGCGACCTGCTTGAAAGTCTCAGCCAACTGATCGTTAGCAGGCTCGAGCTATATAGGCTTGTGCATATAACCTTGATGTACTTCTCGATCACTCATTGTTTTGATCTTCTGATCTCTTTCCTTTACCACCCATACCGTAATTTCTCTCCAAACCCACCCAAAAGCTTGACAACTTCCATTCACTCTTCTCTCGGACGCCCACCATCTACCGCCAGTCTGCAACGTCAACACATCAGTCCAACCCCCAAATCCCAATATGTCGTCCCCCAATGGAGCCGATTCCGAAGGCCGATCTTCTTCACAACCGCCATCATCCACCGACTCAGAAACGGCCCAAGTTTTGTGGGACAAGATCCAGTACTGGCTCAAAAAACTGGGCCCTCTTCGAGACCACATGCCGACCGTCACTGCCGTGGAGGAAGAAATAAGGAGTCAGCTGACTATGAAGATTGCCACCTGCATAAGCGAAACCCAGAAAGACCTCGATTCCTTGGGCGGTGAAGAAGGCTTCAAGAAACTTGATGCAGAGAAGCGTCTGGAATTATGGTCTCGGGTCAACAATACTATCCTTGCGATCAAGGTTGTCCTTGAGGAGGCAGTCTATGTTAAGTGGATGACAGAGATAAATCTATGATAAGCGGATGGCAGAGATCAGGGACGAGGAAAAGAAAGCGACGAGACAAATGACAAGGACGAGGCGAATGACAAGGACGATGCCGGGAAGGAGAATGGCAAAGATTCTGGACTGTGACTGCGTGACTACACCAACCAGACGAGGGTTCAGTTCAAGGAGAACTTTGGGGATTGTGAGTGGGAGGATGAAGGGGCTGCCAATTGAGTCAGGCCTGTGGGAGGCGTACCCGGCTACGGTGAAGGTCTGGACAAAGCGGGATATTGTATAAAGAAAGCTGTAAGTGTTACAAAGCATGGGGTATCAAGCAGAGTTGGGATTAGTACTACTCTAGTCTAGTATTCGACCGGTACTAGTACTAGAGGTCTAGTATTAGTACTAGACCTAGTACTAATACTAATTAGTACTCTAGTATTTAGTACTACTAGTGTTACAGGATTAGCCGTAACTGCCTTGCACACGCACGGCTCCTGCCATAGGCAGTTGAGCCTCGTGCCGTGCTATTACTACTATTGGCCAATGGCACATCACGTGCGTGTGTACGTGCGATTGGTCTGAGCTCTGGGTATAGCCTTCGTGCCTTGCCTTATATCGCCAGACCTGCGTATACTTTTCTTTCCCTCTCTTCGTACAACTACGTATATCCAACTTACCCCTTACCTTTGGCTTTGCCCTATAATAGTTAATTATACTTATTTATTATGTTACGAGCGTATAATTTTATTTTATTTTATCGCCGCTGTTGTGAGAATTTCCGACGTACCCGCGATTATCGTATTGCGATAGTCCCGGTCGTATTACGCTAATAGGTTCGACTTTGAACTAATATTACTAGATTATATTATAATTCCCTAACGCTTATAAGGTAGTGCGCCTACTTAGTTATAAAGTAGTATTTATTATTACTATTATTAATCGAATTGATTAATATCGTCCGTTATTGACGTAGACGTTGCTATTTCTGCTATTGGCTTAATCGTCGACCCTTTCAACGAATAGTTCTTCGAGAATATTATAGAATTATTCAATAGTAGCCTTAATCCCGGCGCTGTAATTGAATAAGGCGACTTCGATACTGCTTCTAAGTTTGTTAATTACTATGCTTTTTTATACGTTATTACCGCCCTTGCCCGGCTTATTAATTAAGATATTATCTAGGCGAATTCTTTCGTTGTAGTCGCTAATGACGCGTTCGCTAATAATGTAGTATAGTTAGTAAAGTAAAACGTAATTATTACTGAGTTGAATAATAAGGTCGCCTATTTCGAGAAGTAGTTTACTATTATTTAGAGTAAGCTTACCGATACTACGTCCGAGCTCGCTATTGCTAATGAGGTTAATAATTAGTTTAGAAAAAATTATACCGCTAACCTTCGCGAAAAGAATGATACTATTAAGGAGTTTAGGAAGTCCTTCCGTTAGTATACGGACCCGATAGACCCTTCTAAGCTTACCGATCCGTTTAAGTCTAATTTAGAATTAGACGATAATAACGTTGATATTATATTTACTTTTAAGTCGAGGATTAGTAAGGACCCCGAGGCTTATATTAGCGAAGGTGGCACCGCCGTTAAGCGTATTAAATTTTACTATACTTGGCGCGCGAAGATCGAGCTCTATTAGTTCTAAAATACTTGGTACTTCGGCCAAGACGAGCGTTATAAATTTGTACAAGTCCTTTCGTATTTAGGAGGCCCCGCCTTCTACGCTATAGCCCTTTAGATTATACCGATATTAAAGGAGGCCGATAAGGAGAAGTAGAAGTAGAAGACTAGCGAATTCTTGCTCGCTTTCCTTAATATTAAGTACGACCGTATAGACCTTACTCTCGAATTACGTTGTGAATTCGAGACCCTAAAGATGACTAGGGGTTAGAAGTAGTTTGATTTCGAAGATAAATTTACTACCCTCGTCGACTATTACAATTTAGACGACTCTATAAAAACCTATTACTTAAAAATAAAAATTACCAACGATATTTATAACGCTATCGCTTATTAGTAAGAATTCTCCGCCCTTAACGATTATAATAAGTAATTTACCTTATACTATACCTTCGGTACTAACTTCGAAGACTACGACTAGTATAATAAGACTACTATCCCGTTCTATAAAAATAATTCCAATAGCTCCGGTTCTAATATTAGTACTAGTAGTAATAATAGCAGCTCCGCCTCTAAGTATACTATTAATTAAGGCGGTAATACTATAAATTTAGACGCTATATCCGCCCTCGACGTTTTTCTAATACGTATAATCGATAAAGCTATTATTAACTACCGCGTATAGAACAATTTGTACAAACGCTATGGCAACCCTGGTTACTAGGCTATTAATTGCTATAATAATATTAATACCGGTATTCCTAAGGCGGAGAGGGAATGCAACTACTATAACCGTAGTCGCGGTAGCGGCCGTAGAAGTAATAATAGTAGTAGACTGGTAATAGGCTAGACCGGTTATAATAACGGCGCTCGCGTTAATACTATAAGTATTAGAAACGCCGCCGCCACTCCCACTACTATAGCCGCCCTAGCCGCCGCTCTAACTCCCCCTACTACTAAATACAGCGAAGGAAATATATAACTTCCCTATTAAATTGTGCGGAGAGGCCGTTATTTATAACGTTAATAGAAGAGGAGGATATGAATTTAGTAAATTTAGAAGTAGTTTAATTAAAGAATTCTACTTTAAATAGCTATAATAATAATTCTATTCTTCTTTTTACTTATATTATTTATAGACTACGTAATTAGAGGAATAAATATACTGCTCTAATCGATAGTAGGTATTTAGTACTCGCCTTTATCGACCGTAACTTTACTACCCATTATACTATACCGTTATTAAAGCTTTCCAAACCTAAGGCTTTATATTTAACCGACGGCGTCTCTAAGGACTTTATTACTTATTATTATAAAGTCCGTCTTTAGATCGGGTATTATACCGAAATAATTACAATATTAGTATATAATTTAGTAGTAGACTACCTAGTAATTTTGGGTATACTGTAATTTAAGTTTTACAACCCCTTAATATCCTAATTAGACAATTCGGTTATATTTATAGAAATATACATTAACTACTATTTGCCCGCCGATTTATCCTTCTCCCTTCGTCGAATACTTAAGGTCTAAGACCCTACGAAACGCCGTAAAATATTATAACAAATTACCACCCCTCCCGCCTTAGCAGTAGAGGACGTACCCGAAGACGAAGAAGACGAGTATACCTTAGTAATTATCGAGGACTTCGACCCTAAGACCGCTAGCCGCCTATTAACCGTTTAACGAGCGAGGCGCGCTATAAGGCAATGATTTATACGATTAGAGGCCTACGAGGCGCGTTCTAATACCCCGTTAATTATAAACCCTACTCCTAAGACTAAACCCGCAATTTACCGCTTCGTTATTAGCTAACGGAAGTTTAACGCGGACTACTATATCCCTATCCGTCGTATTTATTATTCGAACGACCCGGTTAACCTAGTAGATATTAAAGATTTGACGGTAATTAGCTTCAATTGGCTTTATAAAACGTATAAGCTTCGAATTTTCCGTACTTCGTACGCAAAGATTAACGAAATTATAGAAGAGGCTAAGGCGGAGGAGGAAGCCCGGGTTAAAGAAGTAAAGGAAGGTATTTTAGAATTTAAAGAGTAAAGAAACGATAAAGGCGTTATTAATAGAGGGGTAGGGATAGGATTGGAGTAAGTAGGAGATTTATTAACGAGTCTTTTAACCGAAAAAATAATATAGGAGATTATAAGCAGTAATAGCGCTAAATATAAGAAGTTATTAAATAAGCGCTTCTACTTCTAAATCGATATTTACGCTAGTAAAGGATTTAAAGTCGTTATTCGTACCGCTAAAATCGCTAATAAAGTCTACTTTAACGGCAAATTAGATAAGGATTCCTAACGATACGAAGAAATTATTAAAATCGTTAGGATTACCGAGGAGGATGCTACTAAATTCTACGAGAAGGTTAATAAGCCCCCTAAAACCGACGCGTAGATTAAAGAAAAGCTTCCTAATTAATATTGGAAGTATATCGACGTATTTAGGCTTAAGAAGGCTACGGTCATTCCCCCCTACTATTCCTACGATTTTAAAATTGAATTGAAATTAGGCGAATAAACGCTATATATTAGATCTAGACCTTTTAACCCCGACGAATTAAGCGTTATTAAGAAATAGATCGACGATAATCTTAAGATCGGTTTTATTCGCCTATTTTAATTAAAGGCCGCCTCCTAAATCCTTTTCGTAAAGAAGCTAGGTGGCGGAGTCCACGTTTGCGTGGATTATAGAGGTATTAATAACGTTACGTTTAAGAGTAGATACCCTTTTCCCTTAATTAAAGAGACCTTCGATACTATTTGCAAGGCCAAAATCTTCACTAAATTCAATATTATCGCCGCCTTTAACCGTATTCGCGTAGCCGAGGGGTATAAATAGCTAACGGCTTTCGTTACCCGCTTTGGGCTTTTTAAGTCCTTAATTTGCCCGTTCGGTTTATAAGGCGCCCTAAGCGCTTTCTAGAACTACATTAACAATATCCTATACAATATCCTTAATATATACGCGACTACTTACTTCGATAATATCTTAATCTTTTCCGATAACGAAATAGACTACGAGCGCTACGTTAACGACGTTTTAAAACGACTGGCTAAGGCGGGCTTATAAATCGATATCGATAAATATAAGTTCTATATTAAGAAGACTAAATACTTTAGGTTAATTATTACGCTTAGAAGCATCGAAATAGACCCCGAGAAGATTAAGGCTATTACCGACTAGTAGCCCCCTACCTTTAAGAAGTTTTTATAGAACTTCTTAGGCTTTGCCAATTTCTACCGGCGCTTTATTAAAGGATTTTCAATTATAGCCGCGCTTTTATACGACCTTATAAAGCAGGATGCCGAATAGGAATAGACTACGGCCTAGTAGTCCGCTTTCGAAGCGTTAAAAATAACTTTTATTAGTAGATTTACCTTATATATCTATAATTAGTCTAAAAAGACTATAGTCGAAACCGACGCTTCTAATTGGGCTTCTAGAGGAACGCTTTCCTAATATAGCGACGATAGAGTATTTTACCCCGTAGCCTATTTTTTAATAAAGTATACCACTACGGAATATAATTATAATATCTATAATAAAGAGTTATTGGCTATTATTAAAGTTCTAAAAGAATAGAAACTAGAATTAGAAGAAGTATAATAGCCATTTAATATTATTATAAACTATAAGAATTTGAAGACTTTTACTACAAATAAATAATTAACCCCACGCTATATATAATAATTATAATTCTTATCCCATTTTAACTTCTTAATTCGTTATACCCTAGGCTCGAAGAACCTTCGCCTTAACGCTTTAAATAGGAAATTTGAGGACGTACTATTAGATATAAATAATTACCGTTTAAAAGCCAAGAACTATAAACTAATCGACCCCGCCCGTTTCGAAAACGGTTATTTCGAAACCCTATCGGCCGTAAGTGTCGAGGAGTTGGACGTCGACGAGAAGGTCTTTCTATTGGCGTTAAATACCCTCAAGGAATTAAATAAGTCCATAGACAATATTATCGAAAAGAACTATACCTAGTCTACATTAATATAGGAAGTAGTCGCCTATTTGCACAACCCTAACCAGTTAGAATAGCGCCCCTATATTAAGAAGAAGTTAAAAGTAGTATTCACGGAATACTCTATAATAGGAAGTAAAGTATATTATAGAAATAAAATACTTATTAACCTAAACGATATAGCTACTTACTTATAACTAATTTATTGCGCCTACTCTTCGCCAATAGTAGGACACCCCGGTAAAAATAAGATTTAGGTATAGATAAACGAATATTAATATTAAGCCGGTATAGCGGAAGCCGTAAAAGCCTTTTATAAAGGCTATTTAGTCTATTCGAAGACTAAAGTATTACGGAGAGCTAAGGTTAGCTATTTTAAACCGATACTAGCCGCTTTCGTACCTTAGAAGGACATTTTTATCGATTACGTCTTTCCCCTTCTAAAAAGTCTATACCTAGGCTAGAAATTTAAATATATTACCGTTGTAGTAGACCGCCTAATTAAAATACAGCATTATATTACTACTAAAACTATAGAAGTAGAGGAATTAGCCGACCGATTTATCAATAGGATATATACTTTATACGGTCTACTTAATATTATAGTATTAGACCGCGGCTTCTAATTCGTATCCTTATTTTAGGCTACCGTTT
Source organism: Neurospora sp. CHS-2018c (assembly GCA_009806235.1). Taxonomy (NCBI): domain Eukaryota; kingdom Fungi; phylum Ascomycota; class Sordariomycetes; order Sordariales; family Sordariaceae; genus Neurospora; species Neurospora sp. CHS-2018c. The sequence goes on along the minus strand of RAPC01000004.1, from coordinate 1,843,407 downwards.
ATAAGAGATTAGCCGTTAAGAGGCTACTTAGCTCCGCTTTCTACCCTTAAACGAACGCTTAAACAGAGTATATCAATATAGAGATAGAATAATACTTACAAGTTTTCGTAAATTGGGTATAGACGGATTAGGCTAAATGGTTACCACTAGCGGAATTCGCCGGTAATAATATAATTTTAAAGACTACAGGAGTTACCCCGTTTTTCGCCAATTACGGTTTTTACCTTCGGATAGGCATTGAGCTATCCTTAGTTATACCGTCCCAATTCTCCCTAGCCTAGTAGAAGGAGTATTTAAAGGTTTACAAGCTAGTAACTCGTTTCGAAGCCATTTGGGACTATATACGTACTTCTATAAAGAAGGCGTAAGACCGCTACGAGGCTAATACTAACGAAAAACGTTCCAATACATTAAAATACCGCTTTAGGGATCTAGTTATATTAAATACGACTAACCTAACTAATAGCCGCCCTTACGACAAACTATACCCTCGTTAGGAGGGCCCCTTTAAAATAGAATAAGTATACTCTTATAACATTAAATTTATTTTACCCGCTAATATACAGTACTCCCCAGTATTCTATATCTCTATAGTCAAGCCCTATAGAGAAGGCCTACTTAGCTAAGCTATTATCTAGGGGGATGTACGCGCTAACGAAGGTAGGGTAATAGTTAGAATTGACAACTACGAAGAGGTGCTAGAGTAGGAGCTCGACGAATTCCTTAATTATAGATAACGGGGGGGTAACTACTACTAATTCTATATAGTAGTATAGATTTATTATAACCCTACCGAGGAACCGATCGCTAATGTAGTTAATGTAAGGAAGGCTATTATTACCTTCTATAATAATTACCCCGAGGTACCTATCCCGCTAGAGGTCAAATAGTAGTTAGAAATTATAGTTATACTATAAAAACGGACCCCAGCACTAACCCCAATACCCTACATACCCCGAATACCCCGGGTACCCCCAACCCCGCCCCCGGGACCCCTAGCCCCGCCTCCGAAACATTTTAAATATATTACCGATTTAAAGGAGTAGATTAACGCCGCTATCGTAGATATTACAGCCGGGAGGTAAATAGCCCCGTCCTAGAGCCCAATTTTAACGATTGTAGCGACCCCCTACGAATTAGAAATATTATCTAAGGAGGATATAAGGAAGTTGGACGAAGCGTTTAAGAAGATCTTTAGGAGATTGTCGGAGATATAATAAGGGAAGAGGTTCCCTACGAGGAATATAGAAGATAGGCTAGAGGTAGGGACCTATTAGTAGGGTAACGATAATTGGACTGCGGAGGAATTTAGGGATATAAGGAGGATCCGGGAGTTACAAGCGGAAGAGGTTTTTGAGGACGGACCTTATTTACGGGTAGAGGAGTTTGAAAACGGAAATTGAGGAGTAATCTATTATTTCATATATATATAGATTTTAAAGTTCTAGAGCTTTTTTTGCAGGGAGGTAATATTATAGGATTAGCTATAATTACCTTATATACGTACGGCTCCTACTATAGGTAGTTGAGCTTCGTGTTGTGCTATTACTACTATTGGCTAATGGCACATTACGTACGTATATACGTACGATTAGTCTGAGCTCTAGGTATAGCCTTCGTACCTTGCCCTATATCGCCAGACTTGCGCACACCTCTCTTTCCCTCTCTTCGTACAACTACGCATATCCAACCTACCCCCTACCTTTGGCCTTGCCCCGTGATAACTAGAGTATTTTTAGTATTGTTCCAAAAATAGTTTTAGTATATAAAATACACTAGAAAACGAGCTGGTTTTAATACTATTAACGGTTTTTGAAAATATTCAATAACCGTAAAGTTATTAGTAAAAATAAAATACTAATTAGTACTACTCTAGTATTTTTAGTATTACTCTAGTACTAAAAATACTAAAGTAGTACTAAAAATACTAGAGTAGTACTAATTAGTATTACTAAAAATACTAAAAGTTATATATAAAATACTAAAAAATACTAAAAGTACTAAAAAGTACTAAAAAATACTAAAAGTACTAAAAAATACTAAAAGTACTAAAAAATACTAAAAGTACTAAAAGTACTAAATGCATTTTTTAGAAGGAAAAAGAATATTATAGCGAAAGAAAGCTAAAAAATACTAAAAGTACTAAAAAATACTAAAAGTACTAAAAGTACTAAATGCATTTTTTAGAAGGAAAAAGAATATTATAGCGAAAGAAAGGTTGGAAAAGTTGGATTTGGAAGCTTTAGAAGCCTTAAAAGCCTTAGAAGCCTTAGAAGGTTTAAAAAACTTAATAAGTTTAAAAGATTTAAAGGGTTTAAATAATTTAAAAAGTATAAAAGCTTTAAAAAGTTTAAAAGTTTATAACTATTATTCTTATTCTTATTCTTATTCTTATTCTTATTCTTATTCTTATTTATTTTCTTATTCTTATTTATTTTTTATATTAGTAATATCTTTTACTATTCTACGCTTTTTTACTTCCTATATTTCTATTTACCCCTATATATATAATATTATTATTTATCTATTAGACTTATATATAAATAACATATTTAATTATATTTTTTTTAATCTTTAATATTCTTAGTACAACTCTAGTATTTTTAGTATTTCTAGTATTCTTAGTACTACTCTAGTATTCTTAGTATTTTCGGTACTAAAAAGTACTAAAAAGTACTAAAAATACTAAAAAGTACTAATTAGTACTACTCTAGTACTACTCTAGTACTACTCTAGTACTACTCTAGTACTATTCTAATACTAATTAGTATTTTAGTATTATCTATAACTTATTATTTATTATAACTTCTAATTATAATATATAATAATACAAATCGTATATTTCGTATTTACGCTTAGATTTCTAATAATATTTTTCTATAATTATTTATTAGACTTTTTATACCCCTCTAAATTTATAAATCTATAAATAATTAAGGAAAAATCTTTTCCTAATTGAAACGCCCATCCTTCTACCTTGAGGCGCTGAGGCGGGCCCACCCCAGGGGTGCCACAATTGGATCCGCACCAAAGGTCGCGCGGTCCGTGGGCCCGCCGAAGCGCCGAAACTAGAAGGAGCGGCGGTTCTGTCTATTACCGGCTGGAATACAAAAAAAATCAAATGCGCACAGACCACTTTTTCGCCCAAATAGGCATTAATGTGGGTCATCGAGACACTGTCTCAATAACTATTGCAAACAGTGCTGGATTTCCTACGAAACGACATTACAATTGAAATTCCTCCTCAACGAAAGGATGCATCAAAGTGCACAAAGTATCGAAATGACCGCAAAATTTAGGCGGATATTTTGCACTTGGTTGCACTTTCTGCGCTGTACTGGTTGTTGAGAAAAGTCGAAAAGAGTGGTTTTCTTTATTGAAATGCAATGCGACCGTGGTGCCAAATGACGAAATTTTGAAAATGACCAAGTTAAATTGTTAAGGTAATAAGGAGATTGGAGGCGATAAGGAGATTGGAGGTGATAAAATAATTGTTAAGGAAATTGTTAAGAAGATAAGAGATTTGGAGGCGATAAGAATTTGGAAAGAAAATCCAAAATAGCCAAGTCTTTTCAATAACGAATAACCCTAACCCTAAAGAAAAGGGTACTAAAATAATCAGAAGGAGATGACGAACATTTTGGTCTCGGGTATAAGTTAATCCGGCCCTTGGTTGGGGAGAAAATCAGATTTGAAAAAATTTAACGAATGAGTCTTTAAGAAGAAAAGTCTAGAAAAAAAAGGAAAAAAAAAGGAAGAAAAAAAGGAAAAAAAAAAGGAAAAAAAAATATAAAAAAGGAAAAAAACAGGAAAAAAAAAGGAAAAAAAAAGGAAAAAAAAAGGAAAAAAAAAATCTAAAAATAAAAATATTATTAAAATAATTGAAAGGAAAGGATAGTTACTTTATATATAGCTAGAAGTTATTTCGGCCTTTAGTTAAGAAGGATTTTTAAATTAGAAATAATAAATAAGTAATAATTAAATTCGGGAACTTTTTTTTTTTTTTTTGTTTTTTTTAAAAAAACCCTTTTTAAAGTAGAAGGAAGAATGGGCGTTTCACTGTCTTCCTCGGGCATATCCGGCTCCGCCCAAGGAAACACTATTTTAATAATACCGTTTATATACTTATTGATTTTTATATAAATTATACACAGTTCAAAAAGTTATAAAATATTGATTTTTAGAAATTAGTATTTTTAGTATACTAGAGTCTAGTACTACTAATTAGTACTGTACTAATTCCCAACTCTGGTATCAAGGTTGGAATAGTGGTGGTTTTTGTCATTGGGGTTTGGCGGACGGCGACGGGATTTTGCAGCGCAAGTCAAGGATGAGAAGCCTGTTGGTTATGGACGGAGAAGACGGGAATTAACGCAGAGAATTTTGGTTTCTGCCCAGTTTTGAGGGATAGAATGGAAGTTTTCTAGCTTGCAAAGACTTGTCATGTTGTTGCTCGAAAGAAACCTGGGAAAAAAGAGAACCATCACGCGAACGCACAATGCCGACCACCCGGACATGCTTGCGGTAGCAATTTGTTACTGCACTATCAAACATCCAGGAAAGCGAGCAGCTGGAGCGATAACAATCCATCTCATTCCGTCACGTACTTGTTAGCGCGGGGCAGAATCTGCACAGACCACTATCACCCCCGGTGTCTCCAAAGTCCAACTTCCACCTCCAGTTCTCCCTTTCCGTCCTCGCCCTCCTCTTCTCAACAACAACCTCCAACTTGTGTTTGATCTGCTTTTACCTCCAACAGGCGGCTCTTTTAGCATCATGCGCAACGTCTACATCACATACGGAGTCCTTACCAACACGTTCGTCGATCACAAGGTGCCAGGACGCATTCCAGTTCCAGCGGCTCCGCGGCAAAGACAAAATTCCTTGTTCAGCGCTGTTACCCCACTATCCTTCGCCCCGCAAAATGTCGCTGGACCATGGTAACAACGCATCTTGTCTAACGTGCTCAAAAATAAGTCAGCTCAAATGATTCGCGTGACGTTCAAGAATTCCGTATGTGATGGCTCCAGCCAATTGCCAGCAGCACAACCGATGCACGCCTTGGCGCTGCTACCCCGCTATCGTGCAGCCACCAAACTGCGCTGCAGAGGCGATAGAGCAGTATCTCATTTGATGACCCCACTTTTGACCTCGACAACATCATTCAAACCGGGACCATGATTTTTCGCTGAGCCAACAACAGGAAACTTCATAGTATACACGTGGAAGTTACTTCCCGACCTTTCAGTGCCTTGAGTGATCTCATCGCACCGATTCACTTTGGCCGGTCTCCAACCCCTGGGCGGGTCGTTGGTTCAGTGATCCGCGAGTGTTGGCGACGGGAGTCCTCATGGACAAAGAAGGCCGTTCCAAGGGCTGAGGGTGTGTAAAAAGCGGACCATGGCTGGACTACTAATTGCTACAGGCAGAGTTTTTCGACATTCACGACATGGATCAGGTTGAAGGGATCTTCGCCACAACGGGTTGTTGGAACTGTTATCCTACCATCGCACACGGGATAATCTCAGCATGCTTTGGTGGATAACCCAGGACAGAGATAGGTAGGTAGGGGTCCTGAGCAGAGACGCAGAAGGTAAATATGTGTAGGGCTACGCGGTTGACTCCTTTTTTATCTGCACATCTAGAATATCACGACATCCAGAAAACATTTACCTGCGAGACACTGACAAGGTACATCTCCCCTGCTCCCCATCATACCGTCGGTCTATCTCAACGATATCTCGCTCAGTTCACAGTCATTGAGCGTCATCAGATCCCAGCCATGGCAGACCACACCATCACCACACAAGGCGCTGAACCGAAGCCGACCGAATCTGTTGAAATCAGCGATGTCCAATCTCAACTCAACGATCAACCATCAACAGAATCGGCCCCAGCGACCCATGTGCATTATACCAACATGATGTATCTTCTGGGGAGCCTCAACCAGTGTATCAACAACATCGACGATCCAACCCGAAGGGATGTGATCAAGGAACACATGCAACATTTACTAGAAGAGAGAGGGTTCAGACACAAGAAGCGGAACATGATCGACTATTTGGGGTTTATTAGGAGGATTGCTGAAGAGCAGGCCGAAAGGTGGGTCGAGTACGACGAAGCGAGTCTCGAGTATTTCAGTGGGAAGAACTGGGAGACAGATGCGGACCATGAGGCCGGGATCCAGAAGTTGATAGAAGAGAGGAAAGATAAGGACATTTCGAGAGCTGAGGAGATGTCGGAAGTTGAGGGAAAGTCTGGAGTTGAGAAGTAGGCCGTTGGAAGAAGGGTGGGGACAGGGTAAAGGCCTGAAAGACTCTGTTGGATGCAAGCTGTGTTTGAAGGGAGTAACAACTGTGAGCGAATCTCACGGTGTGGTTCGGGCGAGAGGTCGTTCTTGTGTTGTGGATACGTCTGCTATTCATACCTCTATGCAGCGTAGAAGGGGTCCGAGGACAGGAAGTGATCACAAGGAGAGGCAAGCAAAGCGGGACGACCAACATGATTCTCGTTACTACTTTCCCTCCATGTTACTGACAACCTGAACATCTCTAGCCACATCCATATCCCTCCCCATCTTGTGCCTCGTATTCCCTCCTTTGCGCGACCGAATCCTAATCTCCCGTTCTCAGCAATCTTCCTCATAATCACTGTCCAAGCTCGACGGGCGATACACAACAGGAACATCCTCTGTGACGGTACCCCTGAATATTTGAAGGACCAGTCTAGCGATTTGGAAGGCCGGGGCCGGAGCTTGCAGTGCCGGAGGTCTCAGTTGGGGGTCAACACTGCCGGCATCGCCAAACTCTTGGGGAATCGGTTCCAGTGCAGCCTGTGCAAAATCAGACCGCCCTACTGACGTGAGATGCTTGCGCCTGATCGCAGCCCGTCTTCTGATCTTGGCGATGACTGCATTGACGTATGTGTTGATGAGCTGGCGCTCTGGCTGGCCATTTTTTGCCCGACTCAAACCAGCATATTGGTCGTAGACTGACCAGTCCAAGTACAACGGTACGCCGCCGTGTGCGGCGACAGTAGTCATAGCCTTTAAGACATTATCCAAATCCTCCTCCGTAACTGCATATGCGCCTGTGGCTTGGGTGCCCTCCTTGGGTTCGCCGTCGACGTCACACAACCGTTCGAGACTCGTGAAAATGATCGTAGGTACCGAATTTCTCTGGGCGTTGGTCGTCATAAGTTGATCGCGTATGAGGCGATGGATGACCCAAGGAGGGTTATTCCGCTCGTTTGCCACGGTCTTCCAGTGTACGACAAACCATCTGTGCAAGAGGTCATCGACATTTGGAAACCATGCCCTGCCATCCCTTGTCCGGCAAATGACGGCGTATTGAATAACCACCGCCATCATCCCTTTGTCGTCGATGAACGGTGGGAAAAACATGAGCTTCCTCATGAGCTCGCAGAAGTTTTCCGACCACAGTTCCCCTCCGCCATATTGAAGATCCATCTCTGGGGGCAAAAGGTCAAACGGCGTACAATCGTGAAATCGGTAGCAATCCTTCCACAGCTTCACCATGTGGCCGTCCTCCGGATAGTCGGCGTTGACTGGCAACTGACCCGAGAGTTGCTGGAAGTTGGTCTCGTCAGCGACGGTCCAGTCGCAGTCTTGTGGTATGTTGGCGGGTCTGATCAAACTGTCGTCAAAATCCTGTCGATCTTGACTGCGTTCATTGGCGGCGTTCCACTCCAAAGCCACCTCTTTATTGGGAGGCAAAGTTTTGGTGCTCGTCCATCCTCCTGCAATGGCCTTTGGCGGCCTCCCCCTCTTCTTCCCTGTCGACGACTTTGCCTGCGTAGACTGCGCCGTTTGGTCGATGCCTTCTGTTGCGGCCTTCTTTGCCGGTTGCTCTTGGCCCGACGGGCCATCGGCGGCAGAGGATTTGCGTTTGGGAGGCATATCGAATGAAGAGGGTGAATCGAGGACACTCGTCTCACTTGTCTTGGAGGGAGGGGAGATTCGGACACGCGCGTGTGGTAGGTGTTCTGGGTGTACCTCTAGGATAGCTATGTCGCCGCAACCCCGTGAGTCAGGAAAATGTCCGGGAGTTCGTTCAGGAGGCGTGGGAGGTCGTCGGAGGCGTGGGAGGTCGTCAGAGGCGACCTTCTGGGTAGAATTGGTGACGATGACCGACTTGAGATGCCCGCAATCAGATCGAGGCGTCGAATAATAGACGTGAAAATTGGAATGACGCGTGTCGATGGTATAAGCTGTCAATCTGGTCTGTTCCGAATCACTTCTTAACAGAAATCACTGCGTTGAAGCCGCACGCGAATCCTGCAATACGCGCAATGCTGAAAATTTTCACGTTTGTCGATCGTCGCTGCCTTGCGCGTCGGTTATCGCGTACGACATTACATCTGGATACTTTCATGTTACGGAGGCTAACCCATCGATAAGATAAGACTCTCCTGACTGCCGACGGGACCCCGGCCGGCCCGTCTACCAGAAGACAGGCGCAACTTGACCAGACCCATCGGATTGCCAATAGTTGTGTCGACGACAATACTTGTGTTGGCCTGCCGTACCTTGGCGCCCATTCACCATCCTTCCATTCACCGGCACTCCCGTCCTGACTCGGCAACAAGAGGATGGTCACATTTAGAATTTCAAGCATCTCCCGCTAACTTTGAGCTTCTTTCCCAGATCTTCAACCTGTCATGGCGACCGAATAACTGTGGCTGCCGGCACCGAAAACAAGCCCTCTCCTCCCTAGCACAGCCCTCGACCGCCGTCGTCGGCCAGGCGAGGTCTCTTCCAAAGGTTGCACAACAGATGACCGTTAGTTCGGCAACAAAAGAAGAATACGATATTGTAGGGACAGCAAGGAGGACCTGATTCCAATTTTGAAGGGGAGTAACTTGGATTGAGCCCAAGTCTATAGAAGTAGGATGCTCAAGAAAAAATTAGTTGAAAAACTAAGGGGTAAAGCGATGTCTCGAGCGGGATTTTGGTGACCTGCATCCTTGAATATTGAGCTCTTGTTACTATTCATCAACGAAAACACGGTCTAACAGCCGCAGCAAAGGACGGACACAAACACAGGATCCGTGACGAGGCCATCGAAGCGTTCATGACGAACTGGACCACGGACAAGTACTGCAAAGTAAAGAAGGAGATGGACGCCGAGTATAAGATGATGAAAACATCTTATAGGGACGAGTGCAAGGTCATTGCGGCCGACCTTCAGGAGCTGAGGGAGCCAGGCTTTCCCATATTGAAAATGGTGTTTTCCCATTTTTTCTTCGGCATTTTGAGGGTTGGGAACGGGTTTGTTTGTTTGCGAGGGGAGAAAAAAAAATCATGTGAAAGGAAGCTGGCGGAGTGCTGTTCGTAAAAATAAACCGAACATGACGGCTCGCTTTGGCTAGGAAAGGCCGTTATAGGCATCACAATAATTTGAAAACACATCGGCCAGAGTCACTTGGGGATTCTTCCATCTAGGAACTGCCTCGAGTCCGGTTTCAAAGGTGTAATAAAGACTCTTGGATGCATGAAAGACTATATCCAAGGTGTAATGTACTGACCGTAACGTGTTGCGTATATTGTCTAACAGCCGCAGCAAAGGACACAAACACAACGCTCTTGCGTTAAAGATAAAAACGTATTCATATTCTCTAACACTAACGAAAACAAAGAAACCCTCTCAACCCCGAATCATTAGTAATCGTGTAGGTATAAAACTCCCAACTCCCTACTCCGACTTCTTATTCTATCGCCTAGCCTATCGCCTAGCGTTCTCCTTCCCTTTACCCTTAGGGAGTCTAGGCCTCGTCTTCACGTCCAACTGCCCAACCTCGAACTATGCACCCTAGCCCTCTGTCCCCTCAACCCGGTATGCACCCTCCCCGGCGGTGGAGGCGGTCGTTCGAGCTCCTGCTTCTCCGAGTCCTGGCCCTCCTTCTTCTTGCGCTTGAAAATCTTCGGGATAGGGATATGCACATGCGGCACGATGGCCTCCGCCCAGCGATCGGGGAACTTGCGGATCAAAGCACCCCAGGGAATGGAGATGGCGCCGAGCCCAATAGACATGCCCCATTCCTTGCCGTTCAGACGAGTAATCTTGAAGGCTTCCCCACCGACGAAGATGATGAGGACTTGGCCGCCGATCATGATGGCGTTGATGACCCAGAAGAAGTGGTTGTGCGTAATTCCCTCAAAGATGTTGAGCTTGTTGTCGAGGCGGCGGTTGTTTAGTTCGTTGAAGATCTGAAGCCAGACGAAGGTGTTGAAGACGAAGGTGCTGTGGCGTTTGGATTCTGTGGGGTCCGACATGTTGTAGCCGAGGAGGGAACGGCCGCCGAAGTAGAGGCAGAGGGTGATGGCGAGCTGGGCGATGGCCTGGCCGATGATCATCTTCCACATTCTGGTGGTGATTAACGGCGCGGATTTGCGGTCCGGCTTGCGGTCGAGGACGGTGTGTGAAGGAGGGTCAGTTGCCAAGGCAAGGGCCGCGAAGGTGTCCATGATCAGATTCACCCAGAGAAGCTGAACTGCGTTCAAGACGGACTGTTCTTCGTCGTTGGAAACGGCGGAAATGAACGTCAAGGCTACGGCCGTGATGTTGACTGTAAGTTGGAACTGTTTGCATCTCGTTAGCTCAAGCATCATTCTGGACAAAGAGCACAATGCTTACCTGCAAGAACTTCTTCACGGCATCATTCACCGCACGACCCCAGCTGATACCCTTGACAATAGACGCAAAGTTATCGTCCATCAGGATGATAGACGCAGCCTCCTTCGCAACTTCCGTGCCAGCAATACCCATGGCAAAGCCGATATCCGCCATCTTGAGAGCTGGCGCGTCATTCGTTCCATCGCCAGTGACCGCCACCGTCTCTCCCAGCTCCTTCAGAGTACGAACGAGGATTCTCTTGTCTTCAGGGCTCGAGCGAGCGAGGACCTGCAAATGCGGCACGACTTCCTTGAGCTTATCAGGGGACAGTCTTCGGAAAGCAGGACCCTCCATGGCGATTCCACCCTCTTCGGGCTTGTAGATACCACATTCCTTCGCAATTGCCTTGCCGGTCAGGAGATTGTCGCCAGTTACCATGCGGACGTACACACCGGCACGGTTACAGTCCTTGATGGCACCGATAACCTGCGGACGAAGGGGATCCTTGATGCCAAAGATGGCTACGAGGGTCATGTCATGGTGAACCTTTGCGAACTCGTCTGCCGTGAGTTCTTCGTGGCCGTTAAGCTCCGGAGGCGGCCAGTTGTCGAAGTCACGGTACGAAGAACCAATCGTACGAAGGGTTTGGCCGGCATATGAGGAGATCGTGTGCAAGAACATCTCGCGATCCGCATCGGTAAGCTCGACAGTACGCAGCTCATCCTCGTTCGGGTTGGCGATAACCGTGTTGCATTGCTCGAGGAGAATTTCGGAAGCACCCTTGACGTATGCGCGATACTTCCCGTTGGGAAGTTTAACGACGGTAGCCATCAACTTGTACTTCGAATCGAAGGGAACAACTTGGACAATATCCGCATTCTTGCGCTCCTCCTCCACCGGTGCAGCCCCAAGATGGTCACGACAGAACATGAGCAAAGCGACTTCCGTCTTGGACCCGATAAACGTCTTCTCGCCATCATCATCACCCTCGAACGCGGTCGAGTTGACGGCATTGGCCTGGTTGAGAATCTTCTTGGTGGTCTTGCTGAGTTCCCTGGCAAAGTCGGTCACGGGCATGTTCGGCACGCTATTCGGGGCAATCACCGCCTCCGAATTATCGGCGCTGGGCTTGGCCTTCTCTTTGTCCGAATCAGGTTCCTCCAACGGCTTATCCGTGCCACCAAAGCTGAGGCTCTTGCCAAGAATGGTCGCAACCACCGTCATCTTGTTCTGAGTCAGGGTTCCAGTCTTGTCGGAACATACCGTTGTCGCGTTACCCATGGTCTCACAAGCCTTGAGCACGCGGACAAGATTGTTGTCCTTCATCATTCGAGTGGTCGCAAACGCGAGGGCCAGCGTAACAGCCAGGGGAAGACCTTCTGGGACAGCGACAACAACGACCGTTACGGAGGTGATAAAGATGCGCAAAAAGGCCTGGCCTTTCTGGTCTGCCGATTCGTGATTGTTCGGCAACTGGACACAGAACTTGATGAACAGGACAATGAAGAGGATAAGCGCTGCGCCACCACCAAACTTGGCGATCCAATCAGCCAATGTGTTCAACTTCTTCTGCAGCGGGGTGTCTTCCTGCTCAGTTTGCATGGCCATCGAAATTTGACCGTAGCTCGAGTAAACGCCCACGGCTGTAACGAGGAAGGTACCGGTTCCCTCGTTTACTTTGCTGCCCGAAATGATAAACGGATCGAGCTTGTGGATGTCCTCTCTAGGAGGCTTTCCATCGGCGATGTCTTTCAGGGCGGCAAACACTTCGTCGGCGCTCGTCTTCTTGAGCAGGTCAGATTCACCCGTGGCGGAGCTTTCATCGCATTTGACACCATGGCCGCTGATAAAGATGCCGTCAACGGGAATGAGATCGCCTGCAAACAGATGCATTACATCGCCCACCATGACGTCGAAGACGGAAATCTCGACAGACTTTCCAGAGCGGATAACCTTGACAGTGCGGTCGTTGTGTTTCTTGTTCAGCTGGTTGAACTGCCTTTCCATCTGCCAATCATTGAGTGTGCCTACTAGCACCACGATGATGATAGCCACCATGATAGCCACGCCCTCGACCCATTCCACCTTTGCTTCTCCTGGTTCATGTTTGCCGCCGAAGGTTTGGTATAGACCGAGAGCCAGGGAGACGACAGCAGCAATGGTAAGCAGGATTAGCACCTTGTCGTTGTACGTGGTCCAGGCTAGTTGTAGGAGTGTCTTGCTCTTCTTCTCGGGTAATCGGTTTTCTCTGTAGACGCGCCGGCGGTCGGCGTAATTGCTCCCGGCCTTGTGATCCAGAGGAAGCGGCTCGGGGATGGATGCATCGTGCTTGCCTGAATCAAAGGGCTCGTTGTCGCCATGCTGGCCGTATTGCGGGGTTCCTTGGGGAGCGACATCCTTGAAGGCAACGGGACCATCGACGTTCTTCTCGTCGGCGCTGAGACCGGTATCTCGATTTGTGTGTAGCCCTTTCTCCAGTCCCTCCAGGCCGCCGAGGGCGTAGAAAGCATCGAGGCTTTTGGGGTTAAGTAGCTTTGTGAGGTGGCCTGGTGTGTAGGCGAAGGGGTTATTCTCGACCTTGAACAGTCCTTCCTTGCCGGGATCCGGAGTCAAGGCGTCATTGACGTTTAGCTGAAAGCCTTTGGGCTGTGGCAAGGCAACAATGGTTAGCGACCAATGTGACGCGGATGTGAGGTCTGCAAAGGAGACAGAAGGTCTGCAAAGGAAGACAGAAGGTCTGCAATGGAAAGGGAGACGCGTTTAGGGTAAACACTGATACGTACCTGGTTGCCCTGCGGCTCATGGTCCGCCATGAGGGCTGTTGAGTAGATGATGCTCGATAAATCGATACTCAGGTGAGTGTGGGTTGAAAGAAGGGGAAAATGGAAGTGAGAAAAGAGAAGAGTAGAAGGGGAGAGTTGACAAAAGCAGTGAACAGGATGGTTGCCGGGTTGTACCACGTCCTATGACGTGGACTGTGCTTGACTTGAGGAAGCACAAACCACCCCAGTTGGAGTACCGGAAGGCACTCTCCGCCCACCACAGTCCAATACTGGTTTGATTGTTAGCTCGAGACCTAGGCGTTTTCATACTGTGAATATGCCTTTTCCAAAATAAAATACACCGTATTGGATCTTGTTAATGCCTTTTGGATCCGTACCTAGACCTAGCCATTCATTTAGTCCTTGAAAGGTTTGGGACAATTCGGAAGACATTCCGTGTAGTATACCAGGAGTAGGTACCAAGCTAACAAACAAACCAGCACTAGATTGTATATGGGATGGGATGAACAAAGGGGGCTCTGGACTTGGAGAATCTCTAAGGGCCAAGGCACACAGCAGGGCATACCTAGCCAAGAGGAATGCCTAACAAACGAAAGAATGTGAAGATAAGGTACCTCTCCCTAGCAAAATGAGGCGGTTCAATCATTCAGTCATTGCACATCGCGGACAGATGCACACGCCACATGGGTGCCTCGGGGCTTCGTACTTTCCCCGAATGCAGGTTAAAAGGGCAGGTTCTTGTCCAATTTACCACGGGTCTCCTCGAATGGAAACTGCGTTAAAAGGTGAGGCCCGACCGACCTCCCATCACCCGAGTTGGGGAAGGCACCTCCAGTGTGATATCAAATTGGATGTCATGGCTCAGAGCTTGGCATGTTTTCCAGGAACCCAATAACAACCGTCAAACTCAAGGCGGGAGAAAAAAGGGCAGCCTAGATGCAATTGAATGAGCTTGGCATTTATACTTGGTCGACTTCGGTTGGGGTTTGGGATCTGGGATTGTTGGCTACTGCGAGTTAATGCAGGAGTGCATCAACGTCAGGTGTGCTGAGCTTGCTGAAGCTTCAAAATGCTGAGCTTGCTGAGGTGAGAGCTGTACCTGTCAGTCATAAAAGCTGTGAGGTTACGTACGATTTGTGGGGAAATTGCTTCACCGTTCGAAGTTCTTCGGACTCGCATCCGCTGCTTTCGTCCTGGCTTTTGGGAAAAAGCAAGCCGAGTTCGGGTTGGCATTGGTCATTGCGCCCCCTTGCAATCATATGCCGACGGAAAGTTGGTCCTGCTTTTGTTCTTTCCTTGTTTCAATTCAAGAGGCCAAGAAGGCCAAGAGTGACTGAGCGCATCGAGGAACAAAGAGCCAAGTCAAAATAAGCTCAGCTGTTTCGAGCAGGGGTGCGCCCTTTACCACTAATTTATTCCCACCGCCAAACGCCTGATCCTATCTTGGCATTTCTTGGCATTAGGCATTTCGAGTACCCTATTATCTGGGTAAAAGTGTTATTTCAGGAATCGTCGAAACTGATATTTTCGACTTTGGTCAATCGTCAGCATCGTAAATCCATCCGCGCCGGGACCAAAACGCTACCGAAACGAAGCTTTCGAACTGCGCTATAACGCGATATACAAATCCTACCTAAAAGGCCATCGTTCGCGTAATAGTCGCGAACGATAAACCGGCCGCCAATATTGTAGCCGCTACGGGTATTTCTTTACGCTACGCTTATACCCTTTGGAGTATAGTTAAATTTATAGGCGAGCCGTATATATTAACCCGTAATAGTTAGAACGCTAAGAAGTTCCCGGAGTAGGCTATAAATATATGTGTTAATACTATTGGACGTAAATAGTATTGTTAATAGCTATATAGGAAGTGTTTGAATTATTAATATAGAAGTTAAATTTCTACTTCGACGAAATTCGGAGTTTTCTTACTACTGAGTATAATGTATACGTATCCGAACGAATTATATTGAGGTATTTAAAGGAGGAAAAATAGAATAAGAAGAAATTAAAAATAAAGGCGGTTTAATAGGTATTAGAATTAGTAGTCGAGTAAATATATAGGATATTAATATTTACGGTAGAGATATTCGTCTTCTATAATAAGTCGGGTATAAATTGAAAGGACGGTACTCGTCGTATTAATTAGGTTTTAAAAGGTATTATTACTATTGTTATTAACTATTTAATTTGTAATTATCGGTACTATTTTCTACTTATTATAATAGTCGATAGCCTTTTTAAATTATTTATATTTAAGGGGTAAATATATAAGGAAGGTTTTATTACTTAATTAGGGAATTATATATTCCCTAAAATAAATTCCTTTCCCGACTATAATAGTATTTTAATAATAAATAATATCGGGTAATATTATAACCCTAATATCTTAATAATATATTATAGCGCGGGTATTCTTCTCTAATATCTCCTATTGTATTCCCCTAAATACAACCCGATTAAAATATACTTTAACGATTTTAAGAAATACTTTAAATATATATACCGAATATAAGGAGGTAATAGGATTTCGGATAAAGATTTTCCTAAGTTCTTAAAGAAAGCTATATAGGAGGTTAGTATAAGAGTAGAATAAATATAGGGGTATTTTAAATATATATAATTGAATATAGAAGGTATTAACAATAAGAAGGACTATTATACCTTCTATTTAAATAAAGTAATAGAATATAAAGTTAGCGGTTATATTACGGGGCGTAATTTGGCTATATTTATAAAAAATAAGTAAATAGTATAGAAATTTCTTTATTTTAGTATATTCGTCTAAGTACGTATACTATATAAATTCTATTTTAAGTATTCGTAACCTAATCGCCCCCGAAAAGACTACGAAAGTTATTATTATTATATAAGAACTATTTAATAATACGACCTATTTATTAAAATTAAGAAAAGGTAAAAATTATATTATTAGAACGAGGGCGGGGGCCGACCGGTTTGTATAGTAGTTAACCCTATTCTAAAATACGTTTAATATAAAAAGAGAAATATATAAGGTATTCGATACGTAATTAAGAAATTTCTAAACCGAAAGTACTAATATATAGATCGGGATTTAAGAAATCGGAAGGGGGGTAGAGGCCGATTAAGTTATAGGATAGTTAGCCCTACCCTAAAATATATTTAATTATTCGTCTTCCTTTATTCTATTTATATTTTCAGTTATATTAAAGTCGATATCGCCGTTTATATTATTTAAAGTAAGAGGGGAAGCCGGATTAAGGGGGGAGGCCGGCCGGGAGGCGTAGTAATTAGCCTTACCCTTGTAGGCGTAATCGGTTTTACCTTTAAAAATATTATTATAAGTAGGGACGGTCTTTCTATTCTTATTAGGGTAATAGGGATAAAATGAGTAAAATATAGCGCGAATTTTATTAATTTATAAATCGGGTTAGAGACGGGAGCGATTTAGGGTTTAGGTAATAATTTACGATTTTAATAATATTGGAAATCTATAACTCTATATTATTATAACGTTTGGTAAAAATGTACGAAATATATTTAATTATATTATTAAATTTTTATAATATAATAGTATAGTTTTAAATAGCCTTTTTAATTATAATAGACGCGGTATGTAAGGTTACGACGTTGTAACGGATAATAGTAAATTTGTCTATAGTAGCGGATAGGCCGAAGGGCGATAAAATTTAATATTTTTTCGAAGGCGAAAACGTTTCGTCGTTTATAATAGTTGTAGGTATTATAGGAGAGGCGATACTAATAGGAATATAAGGATTACTAATGATTAAGTCCTATTTAATTGCTGTAGTATTTATTTCTTTATATAGCGTATTGAATGCCTTATTTATAATAGACGCGTTATAGAAGCGAATAGCCGCGTAAACGAATTTTTAGCCGGCGATAGCTAAATTGCTTATAGAATACTACTTACCGAAGTAGTTAATAAAATAATAGCGATAAATACTCTAAGCTTTAATTATACGGATATTAAAATAGGAAGAAATATAAGCGGAGGGCGAACGGAATATATATTAAGCTCTTAAAGGTAGTATACTTCGTTAAAGTTTTTATAGGATTTATTAAAAGTAGTTTTTATAATGCCAGGCGTCTTTTTATAAAGGTATTTAATATACTTAATATACTACTTATCGTCTTTAATAATAGTAAAATAAGCGGTTTTTACTATATTTTTAGCTTTATCGTTCTTTTTCCTAATTCCTTTAATAAATTCCTCCTAATTCAATTTACGGGTAGTTTAGCCCGCCTTTACGCGTTCCGAATAGAATGCCGACGGGGTAGAAGGCCTAGATGCCGATTTAAACGACGGAGTAGTTTATTTAGGAGGTATAATTACTTGTTGTTATACTTATTAATTAATATAAATAGGTTTATATTAAAGGGTAATTAATAAGTAATTAGAGGATTTCCGAAGGGTAGTCGAAGGAGGGGACGCGGGTAAGTAATGGAGAGAATTCGGGGGGTTTGGGCGGGATATATAAAGGAAGAAGAAGAAGGAGAGGAGAGGAATGTATAGGAGATTATTTTATAAATAGCGGGTATAGAATTACTTAGTTATATTTATATAGAAATAGTGAAATAGAATAAAAGGTAAGGGGTACGATTTGTAATTTAATTATATAATTATATTGTAGATGGGTAAATAAGCGGTTAATTAATTCAATTTAAGGCGAATAGGATAATATTGCGGGTAAGTAAGTATACGATAATTCTATTCTATTTAATAAATATATAGGATAAAATCGCGGGTTAATATATTGTAAAGTAGGAGGAGGTCGAGATTAAGTATTATTACGAATAAAGGATGTATTAAAAATATTAATGAGTAATTATTATTTATTTCTTATATATTTTATTGCGTTTTAGTATATAATCGATTAATATTGTAATATTCGTTGCGTTATTTATATTCGAGTAGGCGGGCGCGTATTGCGTTATTTATATTCGGTTGGGCGAATAGGCTAATATTGTAAGAATTATATTAGCGCTTCGGCGGTAATTAAGTCGTCGGCTCTTAAATTCTAAATATTTATTAGCGTTTAATTATAGAGATTAGGGAGTAGAAAACGGGTATTTACTTACGCCAGGAGGCGAAGATAGTATTTCTTCTATATTGTTGGCGAAATTATTATATGTAATAAGGAATTGTTTAATCGATTAATGGATAATTTAGTATAGGGCCGAGGAATAATCTATTCGTATAAAGAATTCGGTATTAATATCCCTTAACCTATAGAAGGAGTGTAGCGCTCTAAATTCGGAAATAATATATAATACTAATTATAAATTACTTTATACGCGTTTTACAATCTTTATTTCGCTAATTTAATTAATATAATACTAATAGTAGAAAGTAATTAATTACTAATTAATAAATTCGCTATTAGTAAACCCATTCGGGGCTATAGGTAGCGGCAATAATAATATAATTAATAGTATTAGTATAATAAATAGCGCTAGCGTAATTAATAGCGCTCGTACAATTAATAATATTATTGTTTATAATAGTATTGAAGGAAGGCTATCCCCGGCCCTAGTGATTTAGGGATAATTATAAAACGTATAATTAAAGTACGAAGACGGGGCCGACGAAGGACTATTAGTTATAATATAAGAGGAGGGAATAGGAGGGAGTTAGTACGAGAAAAGTAAGTAGAAAGGGTATTAATAATAAGGCTGTAAGGTTATCGTGCAAGAGGGCCTGGGAACCAGGCCCGAGGAGCGGAGCGTTATAATAGGTAATTATAATAAGTAGTGGAGCGGGTGATAACGATAGAGTATACGGTCGGAAATCGGGCGCCGAATCCCGGGCCTACTAAGGCCTATTAAAGGTTCGTATAAAAGATAAAAACCCTTAGAGCTTAACCGGATATTTCTCTACCGGCTAGGCTAAAGTCTACTTCTTAAAATAGACCCAACATTATATATTAAACGTATTCTTACCCTATTATATTATAATTTTATAATTCTTTAACCTCTAAGACTTCGTCTATAAAGGCCAGGAATATAATTAATACCCGAAAAGAAAATACCCGTACTAAAAATACGGTTGTACGCCGCCGAGACCGCTCTCCGGAGTATAAAGTAATACCGGAAATATTTATATTAGAATAGGATATTCCGGGACGATCGGGCGGAAATATTATTAATACCGAACCGGTTTAAAGTACTACTAAAGTTAATAAAATTCGAAGTTATAAAGACGCCGATAGGTATCCGACTAATAAAAATACTCCTCCGGCTATATAAATCGAGGAATCCCTTACTAACGCTATTAGTATACTTACTAATAACGATTATAATTAAGACTAATCCTCGTCCGAATTCGAAGGGGTCTCTTTACGTAAAGTATTACAAATCTAGAAGCCTAAGCGCTACTTTACTAAAAATTCGTATACGTTTCGCGCCTATCGTTCTCGCAATTCGTACTAGTATAAAAAATACTCTATAAAATACTAAAATAAATACGCCGTTTATTAATATTCGGTTACCCCAGTACGTCGTTAACGTTCGATCACCCCGGTATACCGCCGCAGAAATTCCCGATTACTTATAAAAAGGTCTGAACCGACGGACCGCCGATTTAAATTGTAATCTAGGGACTTATATAAATCTAATCCGTTTAATTCCTCCTCAAAAGACTCGTAACGTTCTTCCTCGGAAGACTTATAACGTTTTTCTAACCCTTTACCTCAATATTCGAAAAATAATCGAAATTATTTAAAATATTTATATAGACATCGATTATATATAAAGAAGACTAATCTATTAATTGAAGAAATAACCCCCTAACTCTTAAAAATAATTCTCAAATTATATACCACAATAGTAAATATAATAGAATAGAAATAAAGTAAAGAGCTTATAACCTATACCCAAACCCTCCGGCCGCCTACTTATAATATAGGTTTATTATAATTAAATAGTATTAGCGCTAAAATCGAAAATTAAATTAAAGGTTTAAAAGTAGGCAACCGAATTTGCGAAACTATTATAAACTTCTAATTAATTCTCTAAACGCTTATTAAAACCGATAATAAAATTATTACTTCGTAGCGAGCGTTTACTAATAAATTTACCGATAAGGCTGGCTAAAAGTAAAACGGCAATTAAAATAAATTCCTACACTTTATCCGCAAAGAATATATCGCGCCCGAATTTTACGAACTAGAAATTAAGGAGAATATCTTCCGAATATATTAATAAAATAATAAAAATCCGTAGACCCTATAGGAATAGTACTATACTAACTATTAATATTTAAGCCGAACGGTCGCCGGTAATATAAATTAAGCCTATAATTTTTTCTTCCGACTAAAGAAAGAAATATACTAATATTTCTAAAATATAAATATCCCTATTTAAGACGCCTAAAACGTAGCTTAAAAAACATTAAATTAGTAATTAAAAGACCGCAAAAAGAATTCGCGTAGAGGAGATTCGCGAGGAGATTCGCTTAAGCGAAAGGAATTTCAATAATTTTAAAAACTATAAAACGGCTTTAACGCCGAACGGTCGGAACGCTTTAAGGACCGCTCGGGTAAACCCCGTAATAACTTCTATAATAACCAGAAGCGCGACCAATCTACCAACCGGATAGAAGTAGGCTCTAAAGGGGTAGGCCCGGAATATTATACCTATAGGGAAAGGGAATATATATTTAAGAATTACCCTAAAAAAGCCAAAATGGAGGGATATTAAAAATTAAATAATAAATCCCACGATAGAGCCTACGTCCAAAATATCACTAACGGCGCCAACGCTAAAGAATTTAAAGATAATAACCGAATTTCGGAATATATTTCCGACTCCGAAGGTTCGCTAAAAAATTAAACCCTATAAATAAACCGTCGTCTATAGTAATTAAAAGATTTAAGACAACCGGAAGAAATAGCCCGGTTAGGATAATAATAATAATAACCTCGCCGAAGGGTCGCCGACTAAGCGTTGAAATAGACCTAAATATAGGGGCCGAAATTAATATAATTTATAAGAATTTCGTTAAAAGGTATAAGTTAAAATAAATAATAATAATAATTATATTTATACTAATAAGTACGAACGGCGCAAAAATGAAATACTATAGAGCGTTTAAAATTATTTTCCAAATAAAGGATGGAAAAGGTCAAAAGCGAGAGACGACCTAATTCTTCTATATAATCCGTAGAAATATTAGAATACTACTATTATTATTATTAATACCGGGTATAGGCTCGGAAAGCATCGTTATATATATACGTACTAATAGATTTGAATTTAATAGACCTTATATTATAGACCTAGAGATTTTTACACGTAGATTAATATATAGTAATCGAACTTTTATTATAAATATTATATCTATATATAACCCTATAGGGCCTACTATTAAAAATATAAATAATAAAGAAGATAACGCCGACGGAATAGTAATTATCCTACCCGCTTTAGAAGGGTTCGAATCTTATTTCTCCGAAGAAGGCGCTAAGTCGTTACTAATACTCTCTAATACTAAATATAAAATTAGGATTAAAGAAGGCGAGGAAGTACCGTTAAGGGCGATATACCCGCTCTTTAAAACGCAATTAAATACTTTATAAGACTACTTAGAGGAAAACCTACGTATAAGAAGAATTAAATACTCCGAAAATTTAATAGGGTTATTAATCCTATTCGTACTAAAGAAGGATAACTCCCTACACTTATATATAAACTATTATAACCTAAATAAAATAACGATTAAGAATCGATACTCCTTACCTTTAATCGGAGAATTAATAAATCGGCTATTAAGCGTTAAAGTCTTCTCTAAAGTAAACCTCCGGGAGGTATACTATTATATCCAAATTAAAGAAGGAAATTAATAGAAAATTGCGTTTAGGATTAGATATAGCTATTTCGAATATACAATAATACTATTTAGACTAACCAACGCTCCTACTACGTTTTAAATATATATATATAAAGCCCTAATAGGATTAGTAAACCGCATTTATATAGTATACTTCAACAATATTTTAATTTACTCCCAAACTAAGGAAGAATACAATAAATATTTAAAACTTATTTTTAAATAGCTAAGGGATACCGAACTATACGCTAAACTTTCGAAATACGAATTCTATAAAGAATACGTCGACTTCCTCGGCTATTAAATAATAACGGAAGGGATTATAATAGACCTAACCCGAATTATTACAATTAAAGAATAGCCAATACCGGAATTATACTATAATATTCAAATATTCCTTAGGTTCGCTAACTTCTACCGACGTTTCATCTATAAATTCTCGAAATTAATAACCCCCTTTATAGACCTACTAAAGGAGAATAAGAACAGGAAGAAAATTAGACTATTTAAATAATTAGAGGAAGTTAATAAAATATTCTAAATATTAAAGGACGTATTCGTATTAACGCCTATTCTCCGCTACTAGGACTATTCCCGGAAAACGAAGGTAGAAATAGACGCCTCGATTAAGGTTATTTCCAGTATCCTATCCTAAAAAATCGGTAATTAATAGTACTTAATAATATTCTTCTTAAAGAAATTAACAGATATTGAACGGCGCTAATACACAGGATAATAAAAACTCTTTACTATTATAGCCAACCTAGAATATTAGAACTAATATCTAAAGGGCCTTCCTAAGAAGTTCCTAATCCTTATAAATCACTAAGCCTTAATAGGAATTGTAAAATCCCTAGCGAAAGATTTCCGAAGGAAATTAGTATAATAAATATATTACTTATTGTAATTTGACTTCAATATAAAATATCGGCTAAATACTACAAATCCTACAAATAGTCTATTTAAGAGGCTAAATTATATAAAAGGGGAGATAAAATATAGCAATATTCTACCGACCCTCTAAAAGAAGTTCGGCTTAATTTAATAACTATCGGTATCCTATAGAGATTAATTCAACTCTAAAATAAAGTACTAATACGGCGAGAAATCGGTAATATACGCATTTATTAAACAAATTAAGAGAATTATTAAATCGGCAACAGGTCGGGGATTAAAAATATTTATATCTAACCCTAAGGATAATCCTTTTCCCTAAATCATCCTAAAAAAGATCGCTCGTAAATTAGTATATAGAGAATTACCCCTTATATTATAAATAAATTAAAAACTTTATATAGTAGTAAAAGAGTTCTAACTTAAAGATCCTAATATTACCGACTTAATAGCAATTATACGAACCAAAGGCTCTATAGTTAAAAGATACGAATTAAATAATTAAAAGGTTCTTTACTTTAAAAAACGGTTAATAATCCCTAATAAAGGATTACTACATAAAGAGATTTTGTATATCTATTATAATAACCTAAAGGCCGATTATATAAGTATTCCTAAAACCCTAGAACTAATTAAAAAAAAATTTTATTAGGAGAATCTCGTAATAAACGTAAAGGAGTATATTATTCAATACGAATTATACTAGGGTACCCAACGCCTTAAATATAGGCCCTATAAAGACTTCTAATCTTTATTTCTACTAGAATAACCCTTCTAAAAAATTAATATCGATTTTATTACTAGCTTACCGCCGAATTAGGGACTTAATAATAAAATATACAACACTATCCTTATTATTATTAATCGATTTATAAAAATAGAACTCTTTATTCTAATAATTAAAACCCTAAACGCAATAATAATAATTAGCCTCCTTTATAAGTATATCGAATACCGTTTCAATTCCCCCTTAAGGATTATTAATAATTAAAATAAACTATTTATAAATAAATTCTAAAAAAAATTTACTAAGACCCGAAATATCTTATATCGGCTATTTACCGCCTTCTATCTACAAATAGATAATTAAACCGAACATCTCTATTAAATTCTAAAAAAGATTTTCTATATTAATACCCTAAAAGGAGACCCACTATTATAGTACTATAAATTATAAGAGGTAAAATTCGCTTATAATAACTCAATATACTCTACTACCGGAGTTTCGCCGTTCGAAGCCCTATTTAGATATTACCCTCGTATAATCGAATACGTAAAAGGCCGTAATAAATTACAAATTTAAAAAGTAAAGGATAAGTTCTAGAAAATAGAACTAATATACAAATTTATAAGGCGCCACTAGAAATAAGCCGTCTAAATTCAATAAAAGGGATATAATAAGCGGTATACGCCGATAAAATTCCAATTTAAAGACTTAGTAAAATTATCTACGAAGAACTTCTATTTTAAAAACTATAAATTAACCCCTACATTTATTAAAGTAAAGGTTATCAAGAGGATCGGTTCTCAAATATACCAAATCATTTTATTTATATAATATAACCGAATATACAATATCTTCCCTATAAACCTATTCGAACCTTAGAAAATAAGGAGCAAAGTTGCCGAAAATATACTATTATTAGAATTAACAGATAAATAAAAAAAATAGGAAGTAGAAGAAGTAGTAGAATATAAAAGAGAAGGAATAAAATAGAAATTCTTAATTAAATAAGCGGGTTAGCCTATCGAATACAATACTTAAAAACCGGAAGAGTACCTCTACAGCGCATAAAAGGCGTTCTCCAAGTATTAGAAAATTAAATAGAAATATTATAAGAAATAGGACAATTAAATTAGCAATATAAATAAATTAATTATTTATAATAAAGATTACCTCCCAATAATACTAAATTCTATAATTATTAAAGATTGTATACTAATTAATAAATATAGCCGAAGGAACGCCGAACCGGCGATTAAAAGTTTAAGACCCGATATTAATAAAGATACGCTAAAGTATAAACATTTAACTTACCTACGCCGCTTAGTCGGACTAAAGGAGGCTATAGCAGAATTAAAAATATTACGCTTATATAGCGAATAACGAATAACCAAAGGAATAGTAGGCGAATACCCGCTAATAGTCGTACCCAAAAGGGGTTCGAAACGTACGTCTATATAAGGAGTAAATTTATTAGCCTTACCTTTACCCTTTTCAATAGCCGTAAAATAATAATTAATCCTAAAGGATTCGACTATTAAAATCGAAGCCCCCAATACTTACCTATAAGCCGACGAAAAGCCAACTTAAAGGCTCTTCAAAATATTAGGGATTAGTATAGGAATATTACCCTTTTTAAAAGGAAAAGGGCGAAAGGGTTTATTAATACCCGTCTTAATTATTAGACCGCCCTTCTTTAAAAAAAGGGAGAAGACGTTAGTAGAAGTATTACAGGCGAGGGTAATTAAATTCGCAGTATACCGACTAAAGGTAAAAGCAAACTTATTAATACCCGTTTTAACTATTAAAATACCGACTATAGGCTTAAGACCTATAGGAGGACGTCGAAGGGCTAGGCCAAGTAAATTAACTATAAAATTACAAACTATCTTATTCGTAGGCTATTTCGGTATAGGGGGAACCTTAAGAAGTATTAGGGCTTTAAAAACCTCGGTAAGACGAAAAATAACCGTTTAAAAAGAAATAATAAAAGGCGACCGAATACCAATAGGAATACCCGTAATAAAATTAATAGAAAACGACCGAGCACCAACGGAACTACCTATAATAAATATTAAACCTAAATTATATTTATCTATAATTATTAAAGTATTAGAATTTCTATCCTTTATAAAGTTATATATTAAGCCTAATAAATTAAATACTTTAGAAGGAATTTCTAATAAAAGACGTAGGGCCGGGGAAGAAGCCTTAAAAAAACGACGTTACGCCGAAGGAAGGATAATTAAAGGAGAACCGACCTCCGAATAACCTCTTTATTTAGAAGGAGGGATTAAAGGGTTTACTTCGGGGAATAAGCGGCGAATAATCGGTTTTTCGGTTAAAACCGAGAAAGAGGGTAACAGGAACTATTCGGAAACCGAACGCGCCCTAAAAAGGTTATATTAAATTACCTTACTATTATTATAATTATTAATACAAGGAATTACGCCCGGACTTATAAGAATATATTTAAAAAGTAGAAATAAATTTAGAATATCCGGGGGGAAGAAATTATAACAACCGAGAGGCGACTCCGAATTACGAAATTCTTAGCGAAGAGGAATTAAAACATAGGGACGTTCAATTAAATATTAATAATAATAGAAACGCCGTCTAAATATAATAAACGTTCCGAATTGAGGCCGAAAACCACTACCTAAAGAATTACTTATAAAAGGACGAAAGATACCACCTCTACTACCAATTATTAACTTATTACTAATTACGAAAATCTCTCTACCCTACTACGTAAAAGGCTAATTATAACCAAGAATAGGGGTCTTAAAACGAAAATCCAAGGACGCTTTATAAACCGAAGGACCGCCAACAATTAGCTCATCTAATTCTACAAAATCGAAAATATCCTCTATATCTATAGGATCCTTAAAAATATATTCGGAATAATCCGAAGAATTCTACGAACTAGAAGAATTAGAATATCTAGAAGAATAATTAAATTCTAACTCATTACCGCCCTAAGAACTATCGGTAGGAAGGACTTCATCACCATCCTCATTATTAATAATATTAATATCTTCTATATTAAAATACCCGGCCTCGTACTTATAATTAAGAAAATTACCCTTAACGTTATTAAATTCCCTATCCTTATTCCCGTCGTTAGAAACACTACTTTCGTCATTAATTATAGGAGCTATAGAAGCGGCGGCGGAAGAACTATTATTAAAAGGATTCTCAAGAATAGAAGGGGCTTTAAAAAGTTCGGAAGCAAGAAACTCCAATACCTCAAATAACTACTCAATACCAAATTCAAAAATAACTCTAATTCTATAAACTTTAAAAATTCGGCGACAAACTTCCGCACTACCGATAACAGTAAAGATAAGTAAAATAAATTAAAAGTAGGCGTCGAAAGGAAATTTTAGAAAGAGTATAGGGTTATTAAAATAAATAACCGGCGATTAATAACCGTTATTACTATTATTATTATTAAAAATATAGAAAAAATCCCCTATATTATCTATATAATTCCGCTAAATAAGGGTTGTAAAACGAATAATATAAAGGCCTAAACCAAAGCGAATACCAAATTAAAGGTATTGGAATTCAATCCCCAATTCTAAGTTAGTAGCAACGATATCGCGAATTTTGGTATATATAGGGAAGGGCGGGCCTTTCTTCTAATTTTACTTCTACTTAATAAATTAATAGGTTGAAAACTCGTATATACGCTATATAATAAATTAATCTAATACAATACTAGCCGCTAATAGGGCGCTAAACGCCTATTCGGTATTCGGAAGGCAATTAATAAAAATACTTATAGTCTTAGTATACCAATCCGTATTAAAAATAATATCGGGGCGCGAACTATAATAGAAAGAGGCTACTATAGTAGTAAAAATTTGATATATAGAGTATATTTCTTCTAAAAGCTCACCAATAGTAATTTTCTTCTTACTTAAAGCCGACTCTTCGCCAATAAACTTACTAAAACAACTATAGGATATTTTAATAAAGGATATAACTTTCGAAATATTAATCTATATACGTAATTTAAAATTCCTAAATTACCCGCGGGTAAAGAATTTACTATAGTATAATTAAATATAGCGGAGGATATCCAATACGTAGTACTAATACAATTAGAATAACCCAAGGTATTTTATAAGGATTTAGGGCGTTGAATATTAGCCGAAGAAAAGAGTAAAAGGTAAAGAGAAAATATATAGGGTAATAAGCCTTATTCTAAGCTTTGTAACGAATATAAATATTCTTCGAATCGTCGGTCTAAATATAGTAAGGAAAGAGGGGATCGAAGTATATTATAATAGAATACTATACGTAGGGAACGCCTTCCCCGTCTTAAAAGAAATAAATAAATTAATACCGATTTACCGCTAATAAAATATAGTTGCTAAATAAAAACGCTTACTAAAACCCAAATAAAGGGAAAGCCTTTCTTAGAATTAAAAGAATACCGGCGAAGGACCCTTTCTATTATTATATAAGGGAAATTAGTAATAGTACGAAAGAACCTACTCCTATCTGCAAAGCCTTTATAAACGGGTATATAATAAGAAAGGTTGGCTATAATAGTAATATAACGGCGTAACGAATAAAGAAAGTGTAATAAAGTAATTCCTAGGGAGATAAAAACTAGGGAAAAAAGAGGTAATAAATATATAAATCGGCGAATAATCGCAACGGACAAAAGAAGCATATATTAGGCAAAGCTAAAAGTAAATAAATCGGCGAAGAATAACTACCTATATTAATATAATAATAAATTCCCTAACGTAAGTAATTATAATAGGCGGACGCCTAAAAGGCTAAGCGTTACTAAAAGAAGGAATAATATAATATAATAAACGTATTTACAAAATTATAACGAATAAAGGCGAATAATCGCCGACAAAGGATCTACTTATACTAAGTAATAAAGAAAATAAATACCCTAAATTATATTCTAAAGGCCAAAAAATACAATTAAATTATAAGGGACTATAGCTATTAAGGGAGGGGATAATTATAAAATTATTGTATAAAAGGGCCTAGGAATTAGGCCCGAGGAGTAGAGCGTTATAATAAGTAATTATAATAAGTAGTAGAGCGGGCGATAATAATAAAATATACGGTCGGAAACCGGGCGCCGAATCCCGGGCCCACTAAGGCCTACCAAGGGCTCGCACAAAGAATAAAAACCCTTAGAGCCTAGCCGGATATTTCTCTACCGGCTAAGCTAAAGTCTACTTCTTAAAATAGACCTAACATCGTATATTGAACGTGTTCTCACCCTATCGTGCTATAACTTTACAAAGGCGCGCTCTCCTTCGACTTTTTTTCCTTCGATTCCCTCTCTCTAACCGCGTTTACTATATTTATTTAAGTAATAATATTAAGTAAATCGCTAAGCGTAATATTATTCTAAATAATATTAATGTATACGGGCGCTTTCCCCTTTCCCTTTCTTTTACCCTAATTACTAATTATAATTATATTATTATTATTATTAATATTTTCTTCGTCCGTCTTTATAAATTGCTCTATTAATTAAGGAGGCGGTATATAAGCGGTCGTTGAATTTATTTTTATTTCCTTCGCCTATTTACCGGTTTTATTCGTAGTAAAATTATAATATGTATTATTATTATTTATAACGAAATATAATAAAGGACTAATATTTTTATTATAATTCTTATATTTATATTCTAATTTATACGTCTAAATACTAACGAATATCCGGAAATTACTAATACGCAATACGCTTCCCAATATACTACCGCTTATAATAATACTATTACTATAAATATTCTTAATAATAGTTTTTCTAATAAATAGTGCCGACGCTACTTTTATTTATATTTGCTACGCTACTTATACCGCTTGTAATTTATAACCGTTAAATATATTTAATATTTTAATTTCTAATATTATTATATTCGAAATAGATTTCCGACCGGAACCCGGCGTTTTCGCTGGCGTCGGCGCCGGTAGGGCGCGTACCGACGCGTTAAGGTAGGGATTATTAAACTTTAAGGGATTGTAAATACTTCGAACCGGCGTTTCCGGGATAGGAGCGGGCAGAATTAGGGTAAGAGACGCTTTAAGGAAACGGAACGTATAAATTATATTAAATTAATAGCGGTTAATTAGGAGTTTTTAGCGAATAAAGATATATAATACCTTTTCGAAATCGAGTTGCTTATATATATACTTCGGGTCTTCGAATACGTCCTCCTAATATGAATAAATAACCCGTTTAATTATACTAATTTACTAATCGGTAAATTAAACAGTATATTCAACTATATAGAATATAACTTTATTAGGAATTTATACTACTATATAATTATTTTAAATAACTTACCGGATTCCGATTTATATTATATCTAATACGCGGTCTAATTTACTAATTACTAATACTTAAACTTCGTCGTTTCTATTCTACGAAATATCGATATTAATAATAGTAATACGGTTAGCGAAGGAAAGCGGTTTGATTTTATATAATTCTATTATATACGCTATACTTATAATAATTATAATATCGATAGTAATAGGTTCGCTCTATTCGGGTACTAGGATAATAGGGGCTATAGGAATTATTCGAAAAGGAATTACTCGAGAAGGAATTGTTCGAAAAGGAATTGTTCGAAAAGGAATATTAACTACGCGGGTAAATAAACTAATAGGCGATGAATTAAATAACCTCTTTATTAATTTATTGCGTAGTCGCCTAAATTAGCGAATAGAAGACGTTCGTATTTCCTTATCTTCGTTATATTTAATTACGTCGATTATATCGGTAAAAGGATCTTTATTAATATTATCCTCCTTTC
This sequence comes from Neurospora sp. CHS-2018c, assembly GCA_009806235.1. Classification (NCBI taxonomy): domain Eukaryota; kingdom Fungi; phylum Ascomycota; class Sordariomycetes; order Sordariales; family Sordariaceae; genus Neurospora; species Neurospora sp. CHS-2018c. The sequence continues at coordinate 1,812,733 of RAPC01000004.1, read as the reverse complement.
CTATCTCCTCCCTATCCTCCTCCTCCTTATTATTACTATTTTTATTACTACCTTCGTCTACCTCTTCCTCTCCCTCTTCCTCGTCTTCTCTTTCTCCCTCTTCTTCTTCTTCTTCCCCGTCTTTTTCCTTATCCTTACCCTATTCTTATTCCTATTCCTATTCTTAATTTTATTCTTCGTCCTCCGATTCGGATGCGGAAAGGGTATTAGAGATTACGATCGCCTTACGGGGGGTACGATTAAATAGGATAATCTTCTTAGGGGGGGTAGTAATTTTAATTTTAATCTTAATTATAGATAAAATAATCTTCCTATTAGAAGTAGTCTTCGAAGGGCTAATAATAGTAGTAATACTCTTTTAAATTAGAGTTGGAATTTTTAAAACAATTTTATAAATACTAAATAATTTAATCGCAGTAACTTTCTTCTTAGGAATTAGCTTCGTCTAAGCGGGAGCGGAAAATAGTTTAATTGTAATAGCTTTTTTCTTAAGAGTTAATTTCTTCTAAGTAGAAGTAAAAAATAATTTAATTATAATAATTTTCTTCCTAAGAACTAATTTCTTTAAAGTAAGAGCGGGTTCGGTAAGAATATCTTCGGGAACCGACCTCTTAAACTTGAGTATAATCTTTCTAAGAGTAGGAGTAAGTTTAATAGGAGGGTTCTTAGGGGCGGCCTTCTCCTTACCCTTCGAAATAATAACGGAAATCCTAATAGCCTCCGAATCGGATTCGAATTCGGACGCCTTATAACTCCTTTTACGCTATTGTAGAAGGTTTTTCCTAACGGCGGAGAATAGAGGTTGTAGATCATTTATATAGTTTAAGGGTATAGACGATTCTCGGTTAATATTAGTAACCGAAATATTATTAGTATAATACTTTCTTATAAAGGTAACGACGGCGGTAACGGTAGCGACGACCCTAGGGTTGGTTTTCTTTATAATAGTACGAAGTATAATAGATTACAATAAGTAAATATAAGAGTATAAGTGCGCGGCGTAAATAGCTTCGATTTTGAATAGATTAATTAAATTGACTCGATTTACTAAATTTGCCGACGTTAGGCACAACTGGCCAGATGATAGGGGTGCGATGCGGATTAGGCGTTTGGCGGTGGATACCCGGATTAGGCGTTTGGCGGTGGGAATAGCAGCTTTGACCAATGGAATTGCTTCAAATAGACGGGAAGCAAAGGGTCGCATCTGGCTCGCTGGCCGCCCCTTCTTCCCCCAGATCGACATGGTGAAATGCGGAGGAAAGACACCTTCGAGTCCGGACCTGGGAGGCCTCCTCTGCGGTGATTGACTGCGTCGCTTTTTGGCTTTTCGAATTGGCATTATCCGAACTAGGTATGGGCACAGCAGCAACTGCCAGACAGTTTCGGGGGAATTGGAGACGGCTAACAACATTGACGTTGGACGCTCCAACAATTGACATCCGCCAGGGGCCATGCTCGCAATTGCCCGTTGGGTTTGTGAACATGGGTGTCTGGGAGACTGGAATGGCACTTCCGCAAGAGCAAAGAGAAAAGAACGGGAACGGAGATTCAGAATTCCTGATGACGGTGAGCAGCTGCAAGTTATCGGACTTTTGAAAACTTGAAACTTCACTTGGATGTTGTTTGGGTGTGCCGTCCGTAGGTGCAAATCAGGTACCACCCACCCACCTTGCGGTACGTACCGCTAAGCACCTCACTGTTCGTGTCGGATAAAAGAGGTGATAGGGGTGGTTAGACCGCCTTGTCTTATATAAGCTAGTATAACTAGTAAACCCTGATATTAGAGATTTTATATAAGGGATTTACTTAGTAGATCTCTATATAATACATAGTCTGCACCCTACTTTCGTATATATATTTTAACCCCTGCTCGTATTCGTATTCTACAATTAAGAGTTTTATATATAGTATTATCGATTATAATTAACCGGGTAGATATAGTATTTAGTAAATAACGATAATGTTAACTTCTATTGATTTTAAGACTATAGGCGAGGTTATCCTCGATAAGTTTGAAGACTAGTATTTTTGGGAGAAGGGATTTAAAGATAAGGCTTTTAATAAGGAGTTCTGGTCTTTTATTAACCTTAATCTCGAGAAGAGAATTCCCTAGCCCGTTACTCCTCTTAAACCGCTAATTATTAATTTTTAAGAACTAGTCGTCGAAATAATTTAGGAGTACTAGATTTAGTAATAGATTTTTAAGACTACCGAGGATATAGACCCTAGACTTCTAGTAGTTAATACCCGGGCTTTTTAAGCCGCCCGGTTTGTTACGGCCCCGGTTCCGGCATTTATTTCCGCTTTAATTTAAGCGTCCGTCCCTCCCAGACCAGCTATTAAAGTATCTTTTGCTACCAAACGCCTAAGTTTTACATCTAAATTTAATTTCTATAATTATAAGGCCGCTTTAATTAATTACCGTTACGAAAAGAAGGATTAGGATAAATTCGTCCTAAGTATTAACGAAGTTAAGGATTAGATAAAAAAATATATTATTAAGAAGCTTTACTTAATTTACTTCCTAAAAACCTAATTTATTACCGTCTAATATAATAAACTCTGCGCTTCGATTGATTATAACCCTATTAAAATTAAAAAGGATGCCCGCGCTAAATATTAGGAGAAGGTTTGCTTTATTCGACTTCCTAAGAATTAGACTGCGTAGTCTAAGGAGTAAGAGGGAGTTATAACTATCGATTAATACTATATAATCAATAAATATATTAATTTAGAAAATTAGTGTTAAAATTTCCTCTACGTAGTAAATAAATTCCCTAATTTTCCCCTTAGTATTTAAATTATAATATATTGCTAAATTAAAAATAATAAGCTTTACTCCTTTATAAATATAGCCCGGGAATTTAAATAGGCGGTCTACGAAGCGTTCCTATTAAATAAGAGTAATTCCTAAATTTATAAAAGCGGAACGTTTAGGGCTAGAACTATATTTACTAAAGAAATTGGAAGGGACGCCCCTAATAACCCCTAGGATAACTAAAGTAAAAGGCCGGTTAGAGGTTATTAAGACTATAATAATAAAAAGCCGAGGAGGGTTTACTCTATTTACGAGCGAATAGGTTATTAAATTAAGTATTACTAATATATTAATATAATTAACCGATTAAAATATTTTAAGGAGAATTCTTATATTCGTACAAAAGTAAATAAAAACTATTAAAAGGACCCTAAGCTCGCCTAACGAGTAAGGGAGATCTTAAAAGAGGCTTAAATTAAAAAGGATAAGGAAAAAGTATTTTATATTAATAGCGTCGGTAATTTTTAATTTAATAGTCGGCGTATTAGTAATACGAATTGTAAAGTGAATTTTTTAATACTAAAACTTTATAATAAGGGGTTAAAATACTTATTAAAAGATTTAATAATTCTTAATTTAAGTATAATAATTTATATTTTTAATAAAACTAGCCGTTTTAAAGGCTTTATACCCGTAAAAGAGGGAAATTACGTCTAAATAGGAAATAAATCTATTGCAATTGAAGGGTACGGTTTAGTCTACTTAGTAATAAGTAATAATAAAGGTCTCCCTATTAGTTTTAAATTTAACGACGTCGCGTTTATACTAAAAATAGCCTATAACCTCGTATTTCTAAAAAGGTTATTAGAAAAAGGACTATATTAGGATTATTCTCTTAATTCTAATTGCTTATATTTCCGCTTAGATAATGCCTACTTTTGCCGTCTCTTTTTAAAATTTAACTAATTTGTATTAGAATATATACCTTTTAAAATATATATTAATTAATCCTCTTTTTATATATAATTTTACCAGTTTACTAATAAAACCGCTAGGAAACCTCTAAAGGGTAATACTTTATACTAATACTTTTGCTTTAATTACTTAAGACCGGAGACTTTAGTTTAATTAACGGATAAAAAATATAAGGTCCGGCTTAAAAGCCCTAATTTTATTTACTACAATTCTTATATAATAATTAAATTAAAATATTAAGTATATAGAGAGGTCTGCGATGCGCTAGAAAGTTTAGGACTTTATTTTATAATTAATTTCTGTAATTATCCGCCTATAAAAATACCCGGTAGAAGGACGGTCTTAAATTTAATAATCGTCGTAGATTATTAATCCGGAATAATATAGTTGTATTATTTATTAAACTGAATAGTAAATTCGATTATTATTATATTAATATTATTATTCAATAGTTTTAAATTTTATTATTAAATCCGATTTAAAATAGTTAAATATAATAATAAAATAATTATAACTAAGCTCCGCGTTACTACCTTTTTAATAATAAGAGGTATAGTTATCGAGCCCTTAGTTCTATATATTTAAGTATAGAACGGAAGCGCCGAGCGTTCGGGTGGTATAATTAAGGAAAAATCGACGGCTATAAGGGAAGGGGTAAAATTACCTTAAGAATTCTAAAGAAAAATTATAATAGTAGTAATATATTTACTAAATATAACCCCGTAGTAGGAGTATAATTAAAAGTCCTTAGAAGAGCGCTTTATAGCTTATATAATAAATTATAATAGCGGTTAATAAAAGGTAGTACTATAGTTATTATATTTGAAAATATATAGCTATAAAGCTTTCGCGTTTATAGTTAATATCCTACGTAATTAGAAGCGGATTTAAAAATTTAAGAGACGGGCTTAGGTAGGATATTTAATTAGGTATTAATTTAATAATATTTACTGCGTTTAAAATTTATATATAAATTAAATAGTTATAACTAAGGATGTAGTCTTCAATAAGGATAAAGTCTTTACAAATAATATCGAATGATTCTATAATATTTTTAATATCTCCTTTAAAAAATTAGTTGTATAATTAAACGATATTTATTAATTAGATTTCGATATATCCGACCTATTGCCGACTAAAGGTATTAAAGTAAAGAATAAGGAGGTTGATCTAATTGTCGAATTCTTACTTACTGCTTGTCATGGCTCAGTTGGACCACTCCTTGACATGCCTTCAATGCTGCCCTCTGATTGGTCAGAACCCTGTATATAACCAAGGCTTCCCTTCGAGGCACCTTTTCCTCTTTCTTCTTTTCTTCCTCATCTTTAGTTATTTATCGATAACGTCAGATTATTCGTATCACACCCTTCGAGATCTACGTGCGTGACACTTAACTAAAGATCCTTCTTTTATTTGAAGATTGAGGCTGAACTCAATCCCTTGGATTGGGATTCATCTCATTTTTTCTTTTGGAAGTCGTAACTTAATTCTACTACTAACCGCCGCTTTGGGACCCCGGAGTTTCGTCTGATTGTTTTTTATACCCGACGGGTAGGGCCAACTCGTGCGCTGAGGTAGGGTAAAGCCCTGGGAGGCAGCGATTGGTTTACGATTAAACCTGTAGTATTAAACCGATCGAACGTGATGTTAGCCGACGGAAGCAGTCTTATTTCGGCTTACCCGCTCCGAACCGCTGGCTCGGATCCGATAGAGCCTCAATTCAATTTCTTGGATTTGTATATGCAGCCTTTCTAGGTTTCCCTTTTTTACGTAAAAGTTCAATACTTTTATCCCCTCTTTTAGAAGTTCGATTCAACTCGTTCTCTCCTTCTCTCTCTCTATCCTTTCAACTCTTGGATTAATACGAGCATCTTTGCCAACTATGGCTAACCAATTCGACCCAGCTACGGTGTTGCAAAACCAGGTCAATGAACTCAAGGCTACCGTTTCTACTCTCTAAGGCTAAGTTTCCGTCTTAGTTAACCAGAGTAACGCCGCTTCTAAGTCTAGTTCTAAGCCTAAGGCATCCCTTCCCGACCCCGATAAGTTTATAGGCGCGGCCTATACATTTGAGATATGGCTCCCGGCTATTGAGGCTAAGCTATGAATTGATAAGAAGGCTATTAGAAATGCTAAAGTTCGGTTCTATTACGTTTATTCCCGTTTAGACGGTAAAATCTAAGTTTTGGTGATGCTTTAACTCTCTCTGGCTTCCGAAGAACAAGTTTGGAATCCTTAAGACCTTTTTGACTAGTTTACTAGGATTTTCGATAACCCTAATAAGGTCTAAGAAGTTGAAGATGTACTCTAGAAGATTCAATAAGGAAACGACGAAGTCTTTTCTCTTTTCCTCGCCAAATTCGAGAGGTTGCTTTATAAAGTTCAAGCGAATAAGTGGCCTGAAGTAATAAAGATCTCTTTGCTCCGCAAGAGTCTCAACGAGTGTATACGTAAGAGAGCGCGACTTATTACCCCGACGCCCAAAACCTACGAAGGTTATTTGAAGGAGCTTAAGAAGGCTACCGGCTACCAAATGAAGGATAAGCATGGGTTTTCATCCGGCTTTAATTCCAGTTCTAAGGACAAAGGCAAAGGGAAGGATTTAGACGAGATGGATATTGATGCGATTGAGGCTTCCAGAACCAAGGCATCGGGTTCAGTATCTACTTCATGTGCTTATCTCAATACCATTTCGGCATTGCACGACGATGATGGATTAGACGATGGTAATGATTCGGATGATAGTTACGATTCTAGAGCTTCCTATTCGTCAGAAGACTTCGAGAAAACCCTTGAGCGCCGGCACTATGGTGATGGGTTAGGACATTGATGAGATGAGATGATGGATTGGCCAATGACGTATCCACGATGAGGTTTTGGGGATTAAGGCTCAAGAAGAACCTTAATGGTTATCGTGATATATAGTATATAGTGTTTCTGGTCGACTCTGGGGCTGAGTCTTTCTTCCGCGGGGGGGGTGATGTCATGGCTCAGTTGGACCACTCCTTGACATGCCTTCAATGCTGCCCTCTGATTGGTCAGAACCCTGTATATAACCAAGGCTTTCCTTCGAGGCACCTTTTCCTCTTTCTTCTTTTCTTCCTCATCTTTAGTTATTTATCGATAACGTCAGATTATTCGTATCACACCCTTCGAGATCTACGTGCGTGACACTGCTGATAGAACTACGACTTCCGAACTAATTAAATCTATATATATATAAGAGGAGGAAAGATAAGTAGATTAAAAGGGTAAAGGTATTATAATTGCCCCGGCGGCAACCCTAAAACTATAGTTATAAGAGGATTAATAAGTAATAATAATAAATAAAGAGGAGGAAATAGGTTATCCTACCCCTTTAAAAAATCTAATATTATTCTTTATTAATAATTTTAGTATATTATACCCTTAAGAGAGCTAGTTAATATATAGTAAATACTTCTATTAAGTCGGGTCCTTCTTAGTTATTTTAAATAAGATAAATATTAGATTATATAAAGGATAGTTTATTAATAAGGAAATCCTTAATTAAATAAGGTGGTTAGGGATTAGCGAGGAAGAAGAGAAGTTCTTTAATAATTCGAAGTTAATTAAGGATATTATAAATCGTTACGACGCTTTTAAGATTTTATTTATATTTTATAGACGAGACTTCCCTCCCTTTCCTCGTTATTATAAAGATTTTTAAAATTATCCCTTTAATAATATTTTTATAAAAGTAGAACAAGAGTATATAAACGATTACGAAGAGAAGAAGTCGTAGGTATAAATTAACTAAGACGAATAGTAAATTAATAAGACTACTATTCCTCTTAACTCTATATAGGTATATACGTACAAATTTAATATAAAAGGTTACTTCTTTAAATATAAAACTCGTCTAGTAATATAAGGAGATTAATAATTACGCGACGACGTATATAAAACGTATGCCGTAATCTTCGTAATTTAATCCTTTCGGATTATAATAATTATTACCGCTTACTTTAATTTCGAATTTAAATAGTATAATATTATTAACGCTTTTATTAATATAGTACTAGACGAAATTATTTATATAAAAGCACTATATAATTGGGTACGTCGAAGTAAAGTACTAAAGTTATTACGAGCTCTCTACGGGTTAAAACGCTCGCCTTTACTTTAGTAAAAAGAGTTTATTAAAACCCTAATAAAGGCTAGCCTAGCCCCTATCCCTATAGAACTATATATTTTAATTTATAAGAGTATAATTATATTCTTCTATATTAACGATATTATTTTTGCTTATAAAATAGAATATTCGTTACTAGTAAATAAAATAATCGCTACCCTTAAAAGGTATTACTAATTAACCGGTAGCTACAATATTTAATAATTTTTAAGTATTAAGGTTATTCGAGATTGCTATTGTTGATTAATTTAGTTGTTTTAATGCAAATATATTTTTAAAATAATAGAAGGAATTATATAGATTAAGAAAGCCCCCGATACTCCTATAATACTTAAAGAGCTAATTGTTTTACTAGAGACCGCTACTTAATATTTAATTAAAGAGTATTAAAAAGCGGTTAGTACTATCCTCTATTTTACTATTATTATTAAATTAAATATTTCCTTTACCTTATTCTAATTAATTTATTTCCTTACTAATCTTAGGCAAATTTATTATTTAATAATCCAATAATTAAAGGCCTACCTTCGAAGTACTAGTTATTATACCCTCTAATTAGGAGGAGGCGATAGTTTCGAAGTTTATACTAATTTATTTTTTATTAATAATTCCTCGAATTAACAAAACTCCTAAGGTTTCGTAATATAATTATTCGGTAGTACTATTAATTAACGAATTAATAAATAAAATATAATAATAACCTTAATAATAGAGGTTGAATTATTATCCTTCGCTTAAAGAGTAAAGGAAGGTATATAGGTAAAAAAGTTATTCGATTCCTTTACCCTACAATTTAAATTTGAAGTCGTACCCTTTAGTTATAATAATAAATAGACGATCCGCTTTATTATTAAGGAGAACTCTAAGCTCTAGACTAAACTCAAGTACGTCGATATTTATAATTATTAATTTAGAGAAGGATAATAATAAGGCTTCGTCGACGTATATTATATACTAATAGGGTAGATAATCGTTAATAGATTAACGAAAGCGTTGGATTTACGTAAGTACTTTAAATTTATAAAGTAATTCAATTTAGTAGATATTAGGGAAATAAGGGGAGAGACGAGGAAATTATTAATAATCGAAGCGAATTATTTAATTGTAAGGATTAATAAAGAGGATTAGGGAGAGGAGACCTATTAAGCGATAAAAAGAGGCGATAAGTATTAATATAGGTATAAACTACCTTCTTATATAATACAGCTAAGAGGACCTTTATAAAATTGAGAAGCTCTAGTACGGTAAACTCTATAAAGGGAAAAAAAGTAAAAAGATTAGTCCTAGTAGGTTTTAAATTTACGACTTTTAAGTATAGTATTTAGGAATAATCTATTAATTATATTATTAAGAATACTTAAGAGATAGTATACGGTTAGTTAAGACTATACCCCAACGCTCTAATTATTAAGCTACAGAACCCCGCTTATTAGAAATAATACTATCGACCTTCTATATCAATAGTATACAACTATAGGCGATACCTTTAAAGGTAACCGCTAGAGGAAATGAAGAAAATAGGTACAAATCTGTGAATAGCTTTATTTAACTAACTTCCTAAATTGAATCCAATTTAGCTAGGGGGATATATCGGATAAAAGAAGTAATAGGGGTAGTTAGACCGCCCTATCTTATATAAGCTGGCATAACTAGCAAACCCTAATATTAGAGATTCTATATAAGGGATTTACCCAGTAGATCTCTACATAATATACAGTCTGCACCCTACTTTCGTATATACATTTTGACACCTGCTCGTGCTCGTATTCTACAGTTCGCTCCTTATCGACAGCGATAAGGCTTTCCAACGGCGTTGGGTTGCACCGCATCGTCGTTCTTCCACTTGGATTTCCAGACTCGCGTTACACGGCGCGTGCCCGATGCCCTTCCACGAGAATTCCAGTGTTTGTACAAGAAAATCCGTATTAGCTACTGATGTCATCGTAGAACCTCGGTGTGAGCTTGACTGATTGTCACCGGCCGGGCAGCTACCGTCAACTACCGCCGGGTGGACGGACACGTGCGCCCAGGGCCGATGGAAGGACTCTTCCGGCGGGCTGCTGCGTTTGCCTGTTTGCAGCTGTGAGAGCATGCAACATATGACTGACCGCTTTGTGTCATTGCGTGTCGCAAACCTATTTTTGAGATTCTGGGGGCCATGAGCCATCGAAAGAAAGCTGTCCATCTGGCAATTTGGCTTGCGCGGGATACAGTACCCGTCGCAAGGTTCGTGTTTGCTTGTCCCTTCACCGCGAGGGATATGATGTTGTTGGGCATCTGGTCGGTATTGGGTAACTCGGAAGTCGCCAACAACGCTTTGTTGGTGATGATTTGGCCGTTGCCTGGGCAGAAAGGGAGGAAGGTGAGCAAGAATGCCTGAGCTGTCGACCTCGTTCTCGTCGGAAACGGATTTGCGCTTTGCGTGAATGCGGGATACCGACGCTTGGACGCGATGATTCGTTGTTGAGGGTTGGGTGGTTGAAGTGGAAAAAATGCACTTTGCGATGGGGATGCGGGGGAATCGAAAGTGCACCTTTGGGAACGAAATGTCGCGGTGACGCCCAAAGCCCAATTCGACACTTTGGAATTTCGATGCATCATTTCTGATCATCTCTAATGGCTACGATGGTTGCTTGTGTGAGGTACCGATGCATCTGAAACAGTCAGTCATCGTTTGAGACCGTGGAAAATCAGCAAAGAGGGAATCAAACAGATCGGTCGCTGTGTCAGAGGTCGAGGGAAAGTGACAATCGAATCATGAAGGAAAAACGCAATCGAGATGTCGTTGGGTGGTGGGCGGACCACAACGTGCCACGTGCGAATCGCTGGAAGCTGGTGCTGGTGCCAAGCGCAAACTGCAGGGTTCTTAGAGACTGCTCACAGCATACTATGACAAGTTCCATGGGTGCATGGTCTAGTGGTATGATTTCTGTTTTGCATTGAAATTTCTATCTTGCTCTACAGACGGTCCCGCGTTCGATCCGCGGTGCATCCATCTTTTTTTCGACTTTTTTCCATCCTTCACCTATGATGCTTCCTTTCCTTTTCCCTTCTTTCATCTCTGGACGTTTTGTTTCGCTTTTTGCAATTATTTTCCCCCTTCCTCATCGTCTTTCCCACTGTGCGTGAGGCGTGTCCATGCCCCCTTTGCTCAGATCGGCTTCAGTAAACGATCGGCTTGAAAGCATAACACTCGTCGATGACCTTCTCAATGTCCTTGTACTTGGAAAGAACCATCTCCGTAAAAGCCGCGTCACTCATTCTAGGCTAGAAGAATAATGTCAGCTATCCTCTGCCAAAGCGGTTTGGTCATAGATGGGTTCCCCTACCTCCTTTCTCCTGGTTCCCCCACGGCCAAGAACCAAATAGCTGTCTTGGTTCCACCGCGCTGAGTCTACGTGCCTCTTAATTTCGGCTTTGACTGTAAAGTAGTTCCCTTGGTTAGATAAAGCTTATTTCCATCACGGCTAGATGTGCGTTCCCTTACCATCGTTACCCAAGTCGTACAGTCGTTTCAGCAGTAGATTGATCCTCTCGTACTCAACGCGATGTTCGAGGTTGTTGAGATACCCCTCGTGGTCGTAGCTATTAGCGCCGGAGATGACGATCCAATTCTTGAATCGTTCTTCTTGGTACTTGGCTTTTGCCTGAAGGTCGGGGAACTGCGAAAGCTCCTCTGCCGCTCTCCCTAGACTCCCCCCGAACCAGCCTATGATGCCATTATTGCCATCGATCTTGCCTTTGACTGTGGGGGCCATTCGTCGCTCCATATTGCTTGGTTGGTTGTGGTATCTTTCTCGGCAATTTGGTTGTGCGGTGATAGAGTGTCTGGTGTTGAGTCGGGGTTGGTTCTGGTAGCTCTCACATCTCGTAGAACGCTCGGTATTTATCTGTGCAGGGAGCTGAATGTATCATTTTGGTTCCTATTGTCATTTGTGCAGAATAGGTGCAAGTGTCTTATTCACAGCGAGTTTGATGACAATAAGAAGCAGTCATGGAGGTCAGTAAGATGGTGAATAGGTTTTGGTGATGCCATCAAAGGCCTGGATAGCTCATCCGCGTAGGGAAGTCACATATTGTGTAGACTAGGCGGTGGTGCTTCTCTTCCGTCTGAAGACGTTGCAAGTATGACTGTTCTTCACAACAGACAAAACTTCACCATTGAACTACGATGACTCAGAACGTCAGTGAAGGGAAAGACTCAAAGGATTCTGTGAGGTGCTCATGTAAGAACTAAACACTGTGAGAAACCCCGGATGACAGGAAAGTACGTGGTATCGCCCATTGCAAACGTCAGCGGGCACGGCGGGTTAGGGTCCATAGCCAGCAAAGTTTCCACTTTACCCCTTTCCGGTCCCGGCGTAAACATTGGCAGGAGCATCCCACACGGATCTTGCCATTCCTTCTACATTTGTGAGATTTGGAAAGAGTAACAGGACGGGAAAGAAACCGACTTAACTCTGTAACAAAGTCGTTTGCAAGCTCTCACGCCAGAGAGATTCAAATGTTTCAAGAGCCTCGGATCACGTAGTTTGTCCCCAGAGCTCCTACCCGTTTGTCAGTGTCCATTTTGCTGCAGCGTTGGTCGGAGATGGGATGACAGTGGGGATGACGACGGCGTCTTCAGATGCCGTTTGATGGATAAGCTCCCTTCACTTGTTGCAGTTGGAAGTCCGTGCTCGCCCATTCACTGGGCCTTCCATTCACTGGCACTCTCTCTCAGTATTTTTGCCTGCCCTGATATCAGTTTCCCTTTCTTCAAATTTTGACCTCTGAAACTCGTTGACAAACGGGAGCTCAAGGTTCTGTTTCGCGAGCACCTCATCGAAGCAAACGTGAACATCGCTCAATCACCCACCGACTCACGAGATTTCGAGTATAAGACACGCCTTCCAACCTCGCCAGGAATACCCTTAACTGATCGCCGATCGACCATTCTCGCATCCCCAACCGGGCAACAACAACATGCGCAGCTTCCCAACCCTCGCTCTCGCCAAGAAGGCGCTCCTCCCAGCCCTTCTAGCGTCCCTCGCTCTTGCCCTCCCCCAAAACCAGGGCACGGCGTACTCTGCTCTCTCGTCCAGCGCCTCCAGCACCTCCACGACGACTTCAACCCACTTGTCGCCCTCTCTCATCCACAGCAGCCTTCCCACCCCCGGCAGCCCGGAAGCCAAGAACGACCAAGGAGCCGACATCACGACCGAAACCATCTTCTCAACCATCATCATCCCGACCGCCACAGAGCTGACTACCATCCTCACCGTCGTCACCAACGCGCCCCACGCTACTAGTACTCCTTCCACGACCACCCCTTCTACATCCAAAACTGCGGCCCCTAGCCCTCACTGCATCATCGAAGGAGGAGAAGATGGAATCTGCGTCACTGTCGTGCCTATCTGGCCCACCGACACCCTCGCCCCAGCCGTGAAGAGACAGGCAAACAACACCGCCCCCGTTAGCCACTCGATCTCCTACTACTCCACAGCCCTAGTTACCTCCCTCGTGGTCGTCCACCCCACTGTGACCAAGGTGTTGACGGAGATAGTTGGTCCTAGCACAACCTACATGCTGACCGGGCCTCTTACTACCCCTCTTAGCAGCTCTACGCCCGCTAATCCTACTACTACCGCCCCAGCTGTTAGTACGTCCACCACCATCTCCTGCCCCAGTCCCAGCTGGTTGATCGATGGCCGCTGCGTCTACAACACGCCCGGCTGGAACCCTGCTCCGCAAATCCCAACTGAGACAGAGGATTTTGGGGTTACGCCTCATCCTCCCTGGGTCACCGGGGTGGCGAGGGCGGTGAAGACTAACCAGCCCCAGGCACTGGCGCAAGCGAAGAAGATGGGGCATGGACTGCGGGGTTATGGCCAGCGGGAGGATGAGGCTGGACGGAGATAGGGGACCCGTAGGCGACAACTACAACTCGAAGATAAACATGATGACGGGTCTCGGGGACAGCTCGGGGAAGTGAGGAAGAGATTTTCCTTTGATCCTAAAGCTAATCCTTGGTGGACGTGGATTCTGATTTTGGTGGGGTGTATGGCCATTTTGGCGTCGGCGTTCTTTTGCTTGAAGGGTTTGTGGAGGTGTTGCTGTGGGCGCGGGAGGAGGGAAAGACGGGAGGAGGGGCGTGAGATGAGTTGAGCACGGAGGCCCGGAGGAAACGTAGAAGGGAACAAATGGGAGCGCTGGAAAGGACATGAAAGGTAGCAAAGATGCCGGTGGGATGCAGTCATTCAGTCAAATGCGTTGGAACAAAGGTGTTGGGTGAAGGAGGCTTCTACCATCGAGCATCATGCGTTGTCTTTATTTGCATTACCAAGAGAAACCAGTAGTGACTAAGACCACTGCAGTGCCCATCTCGTCTATAACTTAGAAAGGCCACCAAGAAGCCGGCGTCCTCTTCACCACGAACGCGCCTCTGTCCATCGTGTTGATGACAATGTACCCGCTCGGGAAGAAGGGATAGTGAGACCATGTACCGGTGAAAGTGACGTTTCCACCACCGGGCGCATTATCATCCTCCGGATGGACATCAAAGTACGCCACCTCCTTGATCCTCTTTCCCGTAGGATCAAACGGCACGCTTCTCAAATCCAGGATGCTGAGACCCAAACCGTAGTTGCTCTGGTACGAGAACCCGTCCTTGACGAACTGGTTGTGGTCGATACCCCTCCGGAGACCCTTGTAGTAGCCCGTCTGCTTGGGCTTCTCGAGCGAGGAAATGTCCCAGATGTAGGTGATGGGGTAACCCTCGGCGCCCAGGCCGGCGGCGTCGTACTCGTCGTATTCGTCGTCGAGGATCAGGTATTGTTGCCAGTTGGGGTCGAGGACCCAGCCTTGGTGGGTGTAGGAGGCGCCTTCGTAGGAGGTGTTGGAGATGATGCGGATGTTTATATACAATACCAATCCTTGGACGTCGCCTCTCAACTAACATACCGTCTGATTGTCCTTAAGTTCGCCTCACGGAGCAGCAGTACCCTAGACTGGTATATCGATGCATTTCATGACGACTTTGATATCTCTCGGCCATTCGCAATTCGCAAAGATCAGGCGTGCGTTGCCGACTTGATCGATCCCATCGATGGCAGCACGTACCTCGTTATGGTCAAATGGGCCACTCGCGCTGTGACCTGTGGAATATGGTCAGGAAGGGCCGATCTCGGGGATGTTCTCGAGAGGCTTGACTTCGGCATACATCATCCATTCCCAACCAAAGCTCGTGGAAAGACAGGAGATGCTGAAGTTAGGGTTTTGGTTCTGACACATGCACATGAAGGACCCGGGAAGTGCTTCCACATTGCCTTTCGTCGTGTTGCTCTCAAATCCTTGGAAGGAACCGGATTGCAGGAAAAGAATTCAGCGACATCTGACGATCCGAAACCATCGATTGCGCTTTCATCAACAGCCACGCAAACCTTGAACTCTGTTCCTGAGTTTCTCAGTACATATCCCGGCCAAAGGTCTCTTGACGATGGCCCGGTCGGATTGGGCTTGTGGTTCGACCAACTCTGGTTACGCAATTCTGGATTTGAACTTGAAAGGTCCCTACGAACTAACACAGACTCTGACTCTGGCGTCAAAGCTTCTGATGGAGACAGCCAAGGGGGCATATTCAGAAACTATTCGGATATAGGAACGTTGTACGATGAATTTCAGACGTCTATTGATCAAGAGTTCCTTTTCGGGACTCGGAAGAGTACTCTGGGACTTGGAGCACAAGACCCTGCGGGTCGCGTCACCTTTCGCTTTGCTGTTCCAACGACTTCCAGATCCGAACTGTTCCGGTCGACACGCGTGATTTTGCTCCGCATGGGAGCTTGGGAGGAGCTGACCAAATCCCGCCAATACCCATGCACGTTGCATGCTTCGGATGATCCCAAAAGACTCAAAGAAGAGTTGCATGAGCTCCTGATGGCTCCGGCGTCAATGCACTCGGTTAAGAAAATCGGTGGCATCAAACGGAAACGACAGGAGGCTAAGACCAGACTCCACGAACTCTTGGTCAACAGTTCCAAGCTGGGCCTCCAGTCACAAAGAGCGCGTTTCGAGTTTTACAAGCATCTCTTTGTCGATGTATCCTAATGTCCTGAAGCGGCCTCCCTCATTACAAATTCTCCGGTTCATACCATGAACAAGTTGTATGATGCGTCTTTGGAAGCATGGATCTCAAACGGGCATGATGTTTAGTTCCAGATTGGTGTTCCTCATCTACATGGGCAACTCTCTAATTTTCCATCGTCGCTGTATCGCGGTATCCGGATATCCTACCCCTGACCCCGGCACTTGATTTTCGTCTTCTTCTTTCCCTGTCTGTTCGAAAGCTCCCCCCAACTCATCTCATCACCACCGTCTGCCCTTACTCCTCCTCCTTACAGTATTCTCCCCCAGTAGCCGAAGGACCACTCGGAGAAGCCCTCGTAATAGTAGTACTTCCATCACTCCCGCTCACAACCGTCAACCTATCCCCCAGTGACACGGTAGGATGCACTACAACACGGCTGCTCTGTCCCATTCCCTGGATATGTCCCAGCATCTGTCCCAAGCTCTGCGTCTGCGTCTGCGTCTGTCCCATCCCCTGAATATGCCCCAGCATCTGCCCCATGTTCTGACTCTTTGTACCGCTACTACTGCTGCTAACGGGAATAACGACCACCGTAGTAGCAGTCGCACTCGGCAGCGTCACCGTATCATAATCCACCAAATCAGTAACCGTCCCGGTAACGGGAATGATTTCTAGTGGGCCATCATCCGAGATCGAGGACGAGGATGTCCTGCTGCTAGCGCTGGGCTGAGGTAGAGGTGGTAGAGTTTTGGGGATCGTGTAGGTGTCGTAGTTGATCAGGTCTGTGACGGTGCCGGTTACGGGGATGATGACGAGGGGGTCTGTGTCTGTTGAGGTGCTGGTTGATGTGCTGGTGGAGGTGCTGCTACGAGTCGTGATGGGGATGCTTGTGGAGGTACTGCTGGTGGTCCGACTGGTGGTTGAAGTTGGGGAAGAGTTGGAAGAACTAGTGGAAGAGATGGTAAAGCTAACACTGCTGGAAGTTGAAGCAGAACTAGACTTCGTTCCCCTCGTGGTACTAGTAACCATCGTCTTAGGCACACACTTCCCATTAACTGCCACGTCTCCTTTCCCCGTACACTCCCCCTTCGGCCATGACTGACTCGACGTAGGCTTGTGGGTAGGGGTAAGTGTCTTAACAACAGTTACCACTTGGGTTTGTTTGACAACAGTGGCCCAAACCGTCCTTGTCCGATCTGCCCCGGATGTAGTGGTGGTGCTGGCGCTGGGCGCAGGAATGGGTGGTAATGAGGCGGGGATTGTGTACGTGTCGTAGTTGACTAGGTCGGTTACGGTGCCGGTGACGGGGATGATGACGAGGGGGTCTGTATCAGTGGATGTACTGGTAGAGGTGGTGACGTTAGGAATGATGCCGTGAAGGAGTGAAGGAGTCAGGTAGGTTGTTGAGTGGCTGCTTCTGCTTGTTTCGATGGCCGATGCCGGTTGAGTGGAGATCGTCGCTGCCGCAATGCTTTGGGCGATTTCGGAGAAATTTACCGGCCCATGGGCGTTGGGGTTGCCTTCGTGGGAAGCTGCGAGGGAGGCTAGGGGGACGAGTGCGAGGAGCACCTTCCTGTCGAGGATGGGGGTGTGGGTGGACATTTTGGCTGCGGTATGCCACGTGGGTTGATTGAGTGTGTAGAAGTGTTTGTCGGGTGCGAGTTCTCGTGTGGTGGTCGTAGTTGGATCTCAGATGTGGGTGAGAAGGGGAAAGTCTGGTTTGTTCTTGAGGTCGAGGGGCTCTTAAATGCTAATCGGATGCAAAATGAATCTAGTTTTCCATGAGTAACCCGGTGAAGTATCTCTTCACTGACCAAACCTTTGCAAACCTGAGCGGCGTGAAGGGGGGCGTGAGTCAATTCACTTTCCAGGTTTAATGGTATTCACGCTCGTCAAGTTTGACTCGAATGCCTTCATCCCAAATGTTGCTAACTACAGAACCTTGTGCGAGTGACACACCTACTCGTTGTACAGGAAGTGCCAGACACTTCAAGGCCCTTCACCAAAGGTAAAATACGTATAGCAGTTTGCCCATAGTGAATAGTTCCAACAAGGAGTGTCCTTTACTGTCCCTTTCGGTGTCACCCCCAGTATACCAAATGCTAGATACCACATAAAAGGTTGATAGCCTAGGGCAGGTGATGGATCATTGATTGTTAGATGACAGGCAGATAGGGACGAGCGTGATGTGAGGTAGAGATGCATACTCGACTTGGAGACCACATGGGAGGTTTAACGGAAAAAGAAGTTTCATGGCCCGTTGATACAGTGGCCATCATAATATGTTTATTTCAGCATCCGCATAAAGCTATTCATGTACAAAGAATTTGTGAACCTGGAACCCTTCACACTGCCCAAAGCAAGGCAGCCTTTCGGTCCCAAGTCATTATCACCACCACCCATCCATTCACCCACGCACCCGGCATCCCCTAACTTAGAGGCACTGCGAGTACCACTGGTTAGCAGCCTGGCAAGTCGACCCAGACTGGCAGCAAGTTGCGCCCGTCCAGCCCTGTCCACCGCACTGTCCCCACTTGGCCGCGCAGTCCCCTGTGCTGGGGGTGGTAGGGGTAGAAGGGTTGGTAGGGTTGGTAGGAGTACTTCCACCGCCGCCACCGCTACTGCTGAGCTTGGACTTGACGAAAGCGAGGGCCTGCTGGCCGTACTTGGTGCCGTAGCCCTGGTGGGTGGCTTGGTCGCTGCCCGTGCAGCAGTACGGGTCGGGCGAGTCGCAGTAGTTCTGGAGCTTGGAGGCCGAGGCGCAGGTGTAGCCGGCAGGGCGGGAGGCAAACTGTGAGGGGAAAGGGGTTAGTATGGATTATTGGACGCAATGATATCGGAAAGGAGGGAGAGGAAGGACATACGCCGTAAGCGGTGCAGGTTCCGACGTTGTAGGACAGGCCGGCGCGGTAACGGGGGTTGCCCATCATGATGACGGCCTTGACCTGGTTGAGGGCGCTGGCGTTGATGCCGGGGGTGCTGGTGGTGATGCCGGACCCGGAATCTGGACCACCACAGACGGCATTGTCCATGATTTGACCACCCTGTTGGTCACATTGGTTAATCTTTCTTGCATGCAAAAACTTGGGTAAAGGCAGACAAACGCACCTGAGAATATCCAACAAGAACAATCTGGGTGTTGGGGCAGCGAGCATTGAGGCTGTTGACAGCCGTGGCGACGGCGTTGGTGCCCTGTCTGGCAGAGTCACCGTACTGGATGCCGCCGCAAGAGGACTGACCACCGCAAGCTGGGTAGACGATGGCCTCGGAGGTGGCACCAGGATAGGCCTGGAGGATGAGATTAACAACAACGCCAGCGGTTCCGAAACCCGGAGAGACCGTGGTCTCACGAGCACCGAAGACGTGGATGGAAGGGCATGACTGACGCTCCTCAAGCTCGATAGGGGACGCGCCGACAAGAGCCGAGCGGGCCAAGAGGAGGAGGTAGGCAGCTTTGGGAGAGGGCCACATCTTGATATTCGGTGCTGGTGATGAAGTTGCAGTAGATCTATGCCTGGGCTTGTCGATCCGCCTGTCTTGAAGGAGGGCGGATGGCGCGTAGTTATACTCGGCGGTCACACCAGTGGCCAGACATTATTGAGACATCTAAGCATGGAAGATGTTGGCGATGTCACCGTTGTTGCGGAGACCATGTCGCCGCTCACTGACTAAACATCAGTTGCATTCCGCTCCTCCGCAATAAGGCCAAGGGCAGCATGACTACCCAGATCCAGCTACTGACACCCTAAGGCCAAGGTTTGGACGTAATGGGGCGGTGGCCATTGTATGAAAATAGTAACGCTTAAAGGTCCTTTGTGGTTCTGTTGTCGGGTGTCTTGGACAGTCAACCGGGTAAAGCTGGGCGCGCCAAGTATCAAGGGGCACATTGTTCGAAGAGCCTCCGTCGAATCCTGGTTTCTGGAATGTTTTCCTCGCTTGATCGGATGTCTTCTTCTCGGTTGAGCTAGCCCTGTCCAAAGTTCATGCAGGTTGGCATTGCTCGGGGTCCTGTCAATATGGGGATGCTTGGGTTGC
The DNA here is from genome assembly GCA_009806235.1 of Neurospora sp. CHS-2018c. Classification (NCBI taxonomy): domain Eukaryota; kingdom Fungi; phylum Ascomycota; class Sordariomycetes; order Sordariales; family Sordariaceae; genus Neurospora; species Neurospora sp. CHS-2018c. The sequence continues at coordinate 1,792,744 of RAPC01000004.1, read as the reverse complement.
ACTGGTCTTTTGAACCGGCATTGGATAAATTGGGAGGTGCGTGACCACGCGTCGGTGGTCCATTTCCCCAGATCCGGGGATCGTAGCCACTTCGATTTGTGGCCAACTTGTGTCCGGTAGCACCTAGCTAGCTCGGAGCATGGAGCTGAGGTGTTGGGCACTTTCTTGCGGGGAAGGGATCGAGGACGAAGAAGAAGGAGGCGAATGCGGCAGGCGAGATCCGAGCACGAGGAACGGGGGTTTAGATCTAGCCTTTAGGCTCAATTGACCAAGCCTCCACTGTCAACCGAATGTGACCTTGACGAGGAAGGGTAGACGTTTCGACGTTTCAGGACGCGGACGTGTTTCCGCTTCTCGAAAAGGAATCGTCGGTGATGGAGAGGAAGTCGAGGCTTGACCATGGTTGGCGTTTCGAGGTCAGGTGGTTCGACGACGATGGTCTGGCAACTAGGGCGCGGCCGAGCAGTTGTGGAACAGCATTTTTCAGGTCTTCTTTAACGAACTGTATGCGCCGTCAGAAATCCTCTACCATTGCTTGTTTGTTTTGTGCTGTGGAACCTGGGTATCTCTCACCTGAATTCGGAATGTCAATCCGGATGTTTCCAGGTTGTTGTCACAGTCCGCTCTGCGTGTTGTTGTTTCCAACTCGAAGCATCAGCGGCTGCCCCTGCCGTTCCCTCGCTCAAACGCCTTGTCGTTTCCTTGGCGTGAGGGGGTGCGTGCACACACACAACACCAACACATCGACAATCTGGCTAATCTTATCAACAGATCAATTATAACCCATTATAACTCGACGAAATCTACACTAAAAATCGTATTATTTTGATCGCTCGTATCGCTTGCATTTGCTCTTGGTATTTCTATTATCTTTTATCGTATTATCGTAGTGTAATAGTAGCCTTTCCTAATAAGAATTAGAAGGTATTCGTAAATTTGATAATTTATAGTGGCGAGCCTACTTATAATATTACTATCGCAACTAGTGTTTACGTTCGTATTATTTAGCGGTATAAATGCAATTTCGACCTTACTAGCAACCCTTTTTTACTATTTCGAGCGTCTTAGAATGCTAGAAAATTTCCTATATAGGCGATAGAAGTAAGGCGTTATATCGATTCCTTACAATTCCCTATTAGAATAGCCGTATTTAATATCGAGTAGGAGGTTTTTAGACTATTTGTTCTGAAGCTAGCTATATACTTCGACGAAATATGCGAATTCTTTGCTGAAGATTACAATATATACATATCGATTGAGATTATACGGCAATACCTCTAGTAGGAGCGTTGGAAAAAGAAGAAATTATTGTTTAAAGTAGTATAATAGTAGCTTAAATTGGTAGTAGAGTGGATGACGAAGATATTGCTATTTATTATAGAAATGTTCGTCTTTTACGACGAGTTTGGTATAGACCGACGAAATAGAGTTCGTTATATTAGATAGGTATTCCGCAGCGCTATTATAGTATTAATAAATAGGTTTAAACGTAGTAAGCAATATTATATATTCCCGGGTATATCGGTTAATAGTATACTTAAATTATTAATATTTAAAGGTGCGATAGATATCCCTAATTTTATATCGTAGCTAGAGCGACGATTGCTCTTTCAGATGAACCCTTTTTGTCACGCGTGGCCAGAAGGGGTACGAGTGTAAGGTCTGTACTACCTAATGACTAACTTTGACTAAAGACAAGAAGTTGAAGAGGGAAGAAAACCCAGAAAGGAAGGCTCGATGGGGAGGACTGGGTTTTATACCCTGACTTCTGGGAACCCCCCCCTCGCAACAAGCTTCTGTCCCGGAAGCGTCTGATATCTAATAATACATGTGAAAATGGAAAGTATGGCTCATTGAGCTTAACTCTTCCCAAGACCTTGGTCCCGGGTTGAGGCTCTGCTGAAACCAAATTTCCAAGAACTCCTTCTACCTCTCAACCAAATCGAATATCAACAATAATATCTTCCTCCATCCTCCGAAGGTCTATGTACCTGTCCATCCTTTCTACCGCTTGAATGCTTAAGAATCTTGATCGTCGTGACTTGTTGAGGGTTTTGGGAACTGGAAACCGTTGCTCAGCTGTGGAGAGCAATGTCGAGTAAAGGCGAGAGAGAGAGAGAGAGAGAGTATCGAAGTTGAAGTTGAGAAAAGATGGGAACCTCGATGGCTATGCGGCTCTGCGAAGCATGTATATGAGATACTGTCTGATATTGAGTCTAGATGGAAAGGGAAGCTAGCTGGAGACTTCTAGTGCCCTGGTGTTGGGATGCTGTTGTATTGGTGAAAGAGGTAATGAGAAGCTGTTGATCTCAATAATATTGGAATTGTTAAGAGATTGAAAGAGTTGAAAGAAGCGAACAAAGAGAGATAAGGAAATAATGAGACCATAAGAGTGTCCATGGCTAAGACAGGACGACTGCAAGAGGTAGTAAAAAGAAGGTTGAAGATATAAAACCAGACGAGCAAACTATATACTAATGCGGCTCTTTGATACCGTAACCTTAGTATTGGGCGATGAGGCTTAATAAGCTAACTTGCATCATTAGGATGCGGCTCAAACTTGAGGCTCTAAGATCCGGTAGTCTGGAAACGACGAATTGAAGTTGACAAAAGAAAAGATGACGGCGAGGAGGCGCCGCGCCCAAGGTTATTGGAATCTATAAAGACCGGACGGGTGTAATGCGCTCCAATGAGAGTAGTAAATAGAGTTGCGGCTCAAAACCCAAGTGAAGGAATGAGGCTCTACTAACTCCGAGTGAATGGTTCTTGGAATTGAAGCTCAAAATAAGTAAATGGATAAGGCTCTACAACCCAAGTGAATGGTAAAGAAAGGCGGGGAGGGTGCCCCGCGACGCATATGAATGCCGTGACCATGGCGACGGGTCAGTCTGTCGCCTTGGGAATGGTGTTTGGGAGGACCGACTGGGCGGTTCAAGATCGTATAGTTGTTGACAATAATAAACAAGTCGAAAATCGTGATTTCCAGGGTTTTCGTGGATTTGCTCGCTGTGAGCGCCCGCCAAAGGTGGTTTCTGTGCTGGTACACCTATTTAAATCGCTCCATCGCGTGGCTTCTGAGCTGAGCAACGCTACCGCCACGAGGTAAAGCGACAATGGGATCTAACTCGCTAGTAGAGGTCTTTAGAGAATAAGCAAGGAACTGATGCTGAAATCGTTGACTGGTCAGGTACACGGATGGAATTGCCGTTAAGAACGCCTGTCCCTTTGTATAATAAAACTTCCAGATCCATCTGGAGACACGGAAAGTTGGTGTAGGCAAGGCTGCGCAAGCCAATTTCTCCGGTGCAAGTGGTCTCTGCTCGGGGCTGGTGGAGGCAAAGCTCCGCGTGCCAGTTGGGTCGTTCTCAAGACTCTGGGTAGTCGTCGAAGTCGATGTCGAAAAGGAGAGTGTTGATACGACCCAGCTGATCTTGTGAGGATCAGACTGTGAAGGAACTTCTTGTAATGTCACGCGTGGCCAGAAGGGGTACGAGTGTAAGGTCTGTACTACCTAATGACTAACTTTGACTAAAGACAAGAAGTTGAAGAGGGAAGAAAACCCAGAAAGGAAGGCTCGATGGGGAGGACTGGGTTTTATACCCTGACTTCTGGGANCGATAGATATCCCTAATTTTATATCGTAGCTAGAGCGACGATTGCTCTTTCAGATGAACCCTTTTTGTCACGCGTGGCCAGAAGGGGTACGAGTGTAAGGTCTGTACTACCTAATGACTAACTTTGACTAAAGACAAGAAGTTGAAGAGGGAAGAAAACCCAGAAAGGAAGGCTCGATGGGGAGGACTGGGTTTTATACCCTGACTTCTGGGAGGGAGCCAAGCCCAGAACCTGAACCCCGTGAATGGAAGCCAACCCGTGAATAGGATCCATGAAAGGAATCCATAAAAGGAATCCATAACGGCTGGTGCCAGCCGTCACACTTTTCTTAGTCGTAATAATATTCTAGTAATGGATAATACTAATTAGTATTTATATGACGGCGCCGGTCCGGCTATGCCGCTATACCCGCTATACCCCTATAGGAGGACTGGTATCGTAAAGTGCTATAAGGTGCTACAAAGGTTAGAGGAACGAATAATATAGAAAGTTCGCGTTAAGGCTAGCCTAGACGGGCGCTAAGCCTATTAAAAGTATTTACTTTTATTTATTATATAGGTAAAGGGCGATACGAATAAAGGGATTAGCTATTAGCGACCCACTTATAAGTCCCGCTATCGCTTACGCACTAGGGTATTTATTCGGGTTCGTAACGTATATATTTAATTCTCTTCCTTTTCTTCTCCTTACTTAAAATCTTCTATTATAAATAGAATTTTAACTTTGCCTTCGACTCAACTATATTGTGCCCTTATATTATTTTAGGTCGCCCCAATTAATAATACTTAGGAAGGTTAAATCCCAAACGAATAGAAATTAATATAAATAATTAAACCGATTGTCGTAGTCTAAGGAACCGAAATTTACAATACCGATAAACCGAAACTATAATACCCCCGCGTTTAATTCGCAATAATACCAACACTAGAGCTAAAGGCCTAGGCGATAACTATTATAAAAATAATTATATTGACCTCTTCGAAGAAGGAGGCAATAACAAGAGCTCGAATTCTAGATTTAACGAAGATAGAGGCGATAAAACTTTTAACGAAGGAGACGTTAACGACGAAAATAATTTTAAATCGTCGAAAGAGAAGGGTAAGGCTATTATTAAACCTAACGTCGATAAAAAGGTTATTAAAAATAAGAAGAAGCCTTAGCGCGTCGACTTTATTATTAAAGAAAATACGAAAGCCTTTATACGTTTTAACGAGGAGTATTTTAACGGTCTTTACCCTTTTGAGGAGAGGTTTCGTAGTAAGTCTACTCTTCTTTATAAAAAGACCCTACTTTATTTATATAACTAATTCAAATCCCCCTCTAAAGTACTAGCCGACGCATTAACTAAGAGTAAGGACGATAAAGAGGAACCTAAATTGTTATTTAACTTATTCGATTAATATATTAGCGGAGAAATTAATAAATATAGTACCACTTTTAACTTAAAGGACTTTATTAAAGACTTAAAGAATAAAATAGAGGAATTCGTAGAATTCTTTATTCGCAACACTATTCCCTACGTCCCCTATTGCATTCTATTATTTAATTTAGAATTCTTATTTAATAATTATTTAAATAAAACTAAGTTTACCGAACTATACGCTAACCGCCTAGCCGATATATTCTACGAATTTAAACTTTAGGTTACAATAGTTATAGTTTTAAAAGAATAAGTGTCCGAACTACGCTAAATTACTTCGTCTTTAAATATTAAATTTTATACCGTCTACAATTGGGTACTTAAATTAGCAGATACTCTATTTGACGATTTTAAGACGATTCCTACCGTCGACTTTAAAATAGTCTAGTCCTTTAAAGACTATTTGGTTAATAAAAAGGAGGAAATCCAAACCTTAAAAGATATTATTATTAACTTAAGCGTTTTTAAAGGTATTTATAAATTAATTAATAAAGTAAAGGTTACGATTAAAGAAACGATCCTCTTTAGTATTGAAAAGGATTCTATTACGGTTCCCCTTCGCCGATCGACTATTTATTTTACAATAACTCCGCTTATTAATAATAACGACGACGACGAGGCTACGGCTACTCCCCTTCGTCGCATCCGTCTTTCGATTAAATAAATTAACCCTCTTAAATTTTATAATTAGGATAAGAAGGACGACATACCCTTTGAGGTTTAGTATGACTTAATTTAGGATAAGTTCGAGATTAATACTAATTACTATTCAACCGATTACGATAAGTTTTTTTATATTAAAAGTCGTTTAGCCGGCTTCGCTTTTAAAGACCTAATACTTTACTTTTGTGAAATTTATCCCGATTAGTTTACAACTTACTCTAGTTTAATAATTTATTTATAGTATAAATATAGCGACCCTAATTAAAATGAAAAGGCTTTCGTTAATTTTACGAAGTTTAAGATGAAGGATATTAATAATTTCGATTATTTTAAGAATAAATTCATCTGTATAATTAGCGAATATTAATACCCTAAGACCGAATAGAAGCGCGAATTGTTTTAATACCTTCTTATAGAATATAAGAAGTAAATGGGAATTAAGTATTACGACCCTACTATTTCTTTCGAATTTTATTATATTGATTGCTCCGGTTTTGGCTAAGTGTTTAAAACTATTGTTAAGGAAATTAAGGCTACTTCTTCTTCTTCTTCTTTTCGTAATAAAGGTAATAATAATAATAAAGGATTTAATAGTTCTAATAGTTCTAATTCCTCGGCTTCGAAGTCCGTTAGAGGCGTTAGAGGTAGTAGAAGTAATAATTACTTTACTACTGAACGTATTAAAGAGACTACTCGCCTATTTAATAAAGGTCGCTACTTCTTTTATAAAGAACGCGGCTATATTAAATACAATTATCCTTAAAAGGACTAGTACAATCGAAAGCGCTATAACTACGTCGCTACTATTATAAAGCGCTATTTAACTACTAAGAACAGCAGTACTAGAAGTACTTAATCTACGGCCCTAATTACTCCTACCGCTATTACTCCCGCTACTAATAATTAGGGAAATTAAATACCCTAGGTAAATTAAACTCCTTCCTAGGGGAAGTATCGGTTATAGAATAGATAAAGGATAAATAAAAATAAAGAAAAGATAGATTTAATTTAATACTTTACTTGGGAGGGGATCCTATATTTATTTAATATACTATAGTTAATAATAGAATATCTTTATCTACGTTTAATACCCTAATCGATATAGGAGTAAATAGTTATCTATTTATTAGTACAATATTTGCTAATAAATTGAAAGAACGTCTATTAGTAGAATTAACAAGCGACTTTCCCGTTCAAAGTATTAGTAATTACTAAGGAAAGATTAACTAGGGTATTAAAGAGGTCGTTAAGGCCGCTTTAAAAGTCCGGAATCGAATAATACCCTTTAATTACTTTATAATTATTAATATAAATTACAATATTATTATTAGCCGTAAATAGTTCGACCTTTACGATATTTAAATAGATTATAAGAATTATCGGCTTATTTTCCCCTTCGAATAGAAACCAAACCCCGATTGGATAAGGAATTCCAATTTCGAGGTTCGCCCTAAAGGCTCGGGTATTATAAACCCAGAGTACTAGAAAGACGCGGCCTATTGCGACGCGTTTATAAATCGAGAGGATAAATGACGAATTAATAGTAAGAATAGTAGCCGTACGGTATTTAAGTTTACGAACAATTATACGGCTACTTTAGAACCTATCCCGGCGGACTAGCTTTTTCCCGACTATTATAAAAAAGAATTCGATTAAAAAGCCTACAATTAATACTAAAGAGAAATACAATAATATTAAAAATAAATCGAGAAGCGTATTTATAAACTCGAAGCTCTTTAGCCGTAGCCTAAGAAAACAGTCCTTATTATACTAGCGGATTTTAAATATACCCAAAATAAAGATATTGGCGAATTGGGTTATACCCGTCCCTATATTCTACTCTAAAACCCCAATTCAATTCTCAAGCGCTCTAATCTATTAAATAAAATAGAATAAAACCTAGCTAATCTTACCCACTTTATAATATTATCTTTAAATCCCCTACAAATTCGAATTAAATTAACCGAACTACACAACGGTAAATAGGGCTTTAATAGCTAAAGTACATATAAATTAAAGAGAGATTTAACTAATTAGTATAAAGAGTAACCGGTATAGATATACGTTCTTAAAGGCGATTTATTTTTAAAGTCCGCTACTAAAGCCGACTATACGGTATATTCGATTAATATTTTCGAAATCGACCGGTTTATCCAATAAAAGTATATAATAGACGATTCTACTTAGGAACCCTTACTTCGTAATAAGAAGGAACTCCGGGAAGAAGTTTTAAAGATAATGCCGGATTACTATTATAATTATATCGACGTCTTCAATAAGTTCGATTCGAACGTCCTACTAGATTATCGGCTATACGATTATAAAATCGAATTTAAAGAAGACTATCGACTAGAGGAGTTCGGTTATAGCCCTTTCTATAAAATATTATTTAATAAACTAGAGGTAGTAAGGAAATATATTATAGAAAACCTATTTAAAGGATTTATCGAAGCGAACTCTTCCCTTTAGGCGGTACCTATTTTATTCGTTAAGAAAGCCGACGGAAGCTTACGCTTCTACGTAGATTACTAAAAGCTTAACGTAATTACGAGGAAAGATCGATACTTATTACTATTAATCGAAGAGATATTAACCAAAGTTATTAAGGTTTAATAATTTACTAAAATTAATATCCGATAGGCCTTCTATTATATTTGTATAAGGCTAGAAGACGAGGAGTTTACTACTTTTCGTACTAGTATAAGAGCTTTTAAATATAAAGTACTACCGTTTAATTTAATTAACGGTCTAATTAGCTTTTAAACCTTTATTAATTCCCTCTTAGGGCCGTACTTAAGGGACTTCTATACTACGTATATTAACAATATCCTTATTTATTCTAATACTTTCGAGGAGTATAAGGATTACGTCCGTAAAGTCTTAGCTAAATTAAAGGATGCAGAGTTGTAGGCCGATTTTAAGAAATACGAATTTTAAATTACAAAGACGAAATTCCTAGGGTTTATCGTAGGATATAACGGTATTTCCGTCGACTTAGAGAAAGTAGAGGTTATTAAGGAATAGGCTATACCTTTTAACTTACGAAGAATATAATCTTTTTTAAAATTCTATAACTTCTACCGAAAATTTATTAAGGATTACAGCCGAATAGCTCGCTCTTTTACTAATTTAATTAAAAAAGGCGAAATATTCGTATAGATTAATAAGTATTAGGCGGCGTTCGATAATTTAAAATAATTATTAATAGACGCCCCCTTATTAAAGTATTTTTAGTATAATATAGAAATACAAATCGAAATAAATACTAGTAATAGAATCCTCGCTAGAGTTTTCTTTTAATATTAGGAAAATACAAAGGAATAGTATTCTATCGCCTACTTTTTAAAGACAATATAGTAAGCCAAATACAATTACCCGATTTATAATAAAGAGCTATTCGCTATTATTAGAACTCTCTAAACCTAACGACCCGAATTAATCGGCTTAAAGTAATTAAAACCCTTTACAATTATTACCGACTATTAAATTTTAAAATACTTCGGTACGAAGCGATTACTTAATTTACAGCAAGCCGGGTAGGCAGAATTCTTATTTTAATACTATTTCGAAATTACCTATTATCCTAGTACTAAGAATACAGCTATTAACGCTCTATTCCGAAAGTTAGAGGATTTTAAGACCTAAAAGGATAAGAAGGAGGCGTATTATACCCTTTAAATATTCAAGCCCTTAATAGCCGACAACGGAGTTGAGGTTATTATAATAGCCTCGATTACTATATCGAACGGTTTTTTAGAGGAGTTAATACCGATCTTTATATTAGATATTAACAATTTAAAGTTATATTCCGTCGAACCGGAAGGTTACGAATTAGTCAACGCAATTATAAAGGCTAATTGCGAAGAGGAGTCCTTAGAGGAGTACTATATATATATTTACAGCTCCGACCCTAAATTTATAATAATAGCCAATAGCTTACTAATATACTAAAGCCGCCTCGCTATTTCTAATACGAATAACTTTCGAACCTATATTATCGATAAAATTTATTCAACTTTAATAATAGCCTACCCTAGCCGAAATAAAATACGAATAATTTTAATCGAGTAATATTAGTAGTCTAATATAATAAGAGATATCGATCGCTTCGTTAAGAATTATATAGTCTATAAGGTTAGTAAAGCGCTTAGAGATAAAACCCCTAGTAAGTTATACTCTATCCCGCTACCCACTAGGAAATAGACTTTAATTATAATTAATTTTAAGAAAATACCTAAAGATAAATACAACTATAATAACGCTCTTATAATAGTAGACCGCTTAATAAAATTGTTATAAGTTATACTTTATATAAAAAGGACTATTACCTAGGACATTACCCGAATATATTATAAAGGACTTTATTAGGTCTACAATATACTAGAGGAGGTTATCTTTAATTATAATCCCTAATTTGTATCGGCTTTTACTAATGAAATATCTAAGTTAACCGGTACAAAATAGAAATTAGCTATTGCGGGCTATAGTTAAATAGCGGGGTAAGCGGAGGGTATAAATATATACTTCGATTAGCAATTTCATCCCTTTATTAACTACTATTAAAACAATTAATTAGAAACGATTTTAATATTTAACGCTATATAAAATAGTCTTCTTTAAAATAGTACCGGCTTCTCCCCTTATAAGGTTATATTCGGTTGTCCAATACGTATACCTTTCGATTAGGAGGCCCAAATTTAGGACCCTTCTATTCTTAGAACCGAGTAATTAATTAGGGAGTAAATTTAAAACTACACTTAATATATTTATAAGTATATAGAATTTACTAAAAAAATAATTATAAAGGTATAAGAGGAATAGGCTTATTAAGCTAATAAAAAACAAAGGGATTTAGACTTCGATATCGGCGACCGAATTATTATTATTAAATAGTTATAATTAATAATAATTCGTCTTAGCAATAAATTCGACTTTCCTAATACTTACAACTATTATAAAATTATTAAAAAAGTAGGGTACTCCTACCAATTAGAGTTCTTAAATAATTAGAAAGGTTTAAATCTCTTTTACGTTAACCGCTTGAAGAAGTACGATAATAATTTATTACCCGGTTAGTCGGCTAAGTACTTTAGCCTAATTATTAACGACGACGAGGATTTTAAATAAGAAGTCGAGAAGATTAATACTTTTAAAGTAATTAACAGTAAATTCTTCTATAACGCGGATTGGAGGGGCTAGGACCCGGATTTAGAGTATTAGCCTACTTCGGATTTTAAATACGCCTTAAAACTCCTTTAGGAATTCTATAAAGCTAACCCAGAGGCCCCGGGCCCGCTTAAATATCTAATAAATTAATTAAACGAAAATTGGAAGGAGAACGAAGATAATAAATTATTAAAATTATTAGGATTAAAGCGTTTATAAAGGATTTTACGTAAATAAGGGATTATTACGGCTAAAGTAGGCCTTAGTCTAGTAAAACTTACAGACGAGTCTTTTATATAGAGGGGGGTAATATAACGGCGCCGGTCCGGCTATACTACTATACCCGCTATACCCCTATAGGAGGACTAGTATTATAAAGTGCTATAAGGTACTATAAAAGTTAGAAAAACGAGTAATATAGAAGGTTTGCGCTAAGGCTAGCCTAAACAAGCGCTAAACCTATTAAAAGTATTTACTCTTATTTATTATACAAATAAAGGGCGATACAAATAAAGGGATTAGCTATTAGCGACCCGCTTATAAGTCCTATTATCGCTTATATACTAAAGTATTTATTCGGGTTCGCAATATATATATCTAATTCTCTTCCTTTTCTTCTCCTTACTTAAAATCTTCTATTATAAATAGAATCTTAACTTTGCCTTCGACTCAACTATACTATACCCTTACAATTTATGTAACGAGAAATACTACGTATGTGCTAGTGTTGGTGTCCTACTTTGGTATTTATTACTATACTCCTTAGAGTTTAACCCGATCGAGGCGTATTTTGGTAATTTTAAGAAGTATATAAAGTATGTATATGGTAATAAGGGTAGCGATAGTATATTTAATAGCGAGTTCCTTGCCTTTTTACGTTGGATAGTTACGACGGTTGGGTATTATATTAAATAGATCCGTAGCTATTTTAGGAACGCGAAGCTGGCGATGGAGGATATTAATAATTTAGATAAAGACTACGCGACGATATATACTAAAGAGTTTAAAGAATTTAAGCGGATTAGTAATATAATTGGGCAGTAGTAAATAGGGTATATTAGAATATATTGGAGTATACTAGAGAAAAGTATTATTTATATTGTAATTTAGTACTAGAAATGCCAAATCTATTAATCTATATAATAATATTAAAGTATTAGAAATTTACCTCTTTTACTATAATTCGATTTAATTTATTATTCGCTAGGACTATTAGTAGTAGTACTATTTGCTATAGAGGCGAGAGCTCTAGTAATACTATATTCGAAAGTAGTATTAAATTATAGATTTAGAATAATATATTAATTAATTAAAGTCTTAAAAGTAAGTAGTAGAGGGTATATTTGCTATAGCTTAATTATATTATTAGTACTACGTACTCCTCTTTAAAGAAGTCTTTAATACCGTTTCTAAACGCCGTATAGAGTTCTAGAGAGAACCTTAGCCGTATAAACTACTCTACCAATTAGTCTCTAAATATAATAATATTTAAGAATACCGTTAGATCCCGGAGATTTTTATATAAATAGAGGAGAATTAAATGTATTTACACGGCGTTTGGAGCGGTCCTAATATAATGCCGCTTATAAAACAATTTGAAGAATTCGGTAATAAACTCTTTTAGTAAGTAGTTAAACAGGGGAGGCAATAGTAGTAATAATCGAAAGTCGAAGGTAAAGGGTATAGGCGGGCGGTAGATTAAGGAATATATAGCCTCCTCTTTATCTTTTTCCTCTTCTTCGCCGGCTATTAATAGTAGTATAATTAACGGGGGTATTAGAAGTATTATTAGTTTATAATATAACCGCCTCCTATTACTAATAATAGTAATAGTAGAAGTAGGAAGGGGGTTAATATATTTAGTAGCGAGAGTCTTTCGGTCGGTTAATTACTTATAAAAGGCAGTAATTTAATATTTTGACGGCGTATACGAATCGATAATTATTACTTTATTAAGTATTAGGAGTGTGACGACTGGGATCCCGCGACCTTGGTATAGGCACTATAAACCCCACTCGTCCTATTACGAGACCTATATCCTTAGGGATATACGCCCTCTAATTGGCTAGGCCAGAACCTAAAGATATATAACCAATCAATTGGTTCGTCGCGGCTATTCAACTAGCACTACGACTTTTACGTATATTATTAGATTAGATAAGGAAAGCGGTCGAGGCTAGTAGAATCTAGTCCTATCCTATATAAAAGTGCAATTCCAAGGCCTAGATTTTAACCTCTCCCTCTTTCCTTCTTTAACTTTAATTATTTATTTTATTTATACCCAATTACGCGATACGGAACTACGTAAGCTAGTATATTATAATATTTAATTAAAGTTAATTATATCTATTTAGGAAGGTATTATAATATCCCAATTTGAACCTAAGAACCCGATAAGTCGCTTCGTCGATTTCCGAACCCGAAAACGTCGCCTCGCCAATATCGCGAACCTATTATTAAATCCGATATCTATTAAACCCGATATTTACCTACTAATTACGACGAAAATTAATTATTATAATTAATCCCGCCTAAGACGCGCCTTCGGGCTATCCTTTCGTCCCCGATAATAAATAATAAACCGAATAATTCTATACCGCTAATTACGATAATAATGACTACTATTATAACAATAAGTCTTCGTTCGAATAACCGGACAATATCGAGGGTAACTTTAATTAGGAGGACGAAGACGACGACAAATCGTTCGAAGAACTAGTCGATACTTTTACCCCTTTTAAAAAGTATTACATTTTCAATAAATAACCTAAAGGAAAACTATTCTTCTTCAATACTTCGAAGGAAATTCCCTTAGAATTCGCTATACAATTTAAATAAAGTATAAAGTTTACCCTTAAAATTAATTCGCTTCTAAACCCTAATACGAATAATAATAAGACTATAAACCCTAACCCTAATACAATTTATAAATATATACCTCCTTATAAATAATATACCGATAACGAAATCGCCTATCGACGTATTTATTTAAATTATAGCAGTTTCGACCGGGTTTTTAATATTCGCTACAATAGTATTATAGCCTATAATTCCTAAATACACCGCATTTCTATCGACGCTAAGGAATTCAATAATAAGATAGTCAATTTATCGGCTAAATCCCTATCCCCTTCTATTACCTACCTAATAAGTAATAATTAATAACTTTAATAAGACTTTACTAATAACTTTACCCTTTATATAGACAACTTTTACCCGTTAATAAAAATATACTACTACGTATTAAAGGCAAACGAGATTATTATAAATAGTACCAACCGTACTAATTTTATTAGTAATAATAATAAAAATAATAAAGAAAACTACGTTATTAACTTTTACCCTATTACCTAATAAGGATAATTATCATTAACTATCCGAAATTAGAATAACTCTCTAATCTTCTAGGAATTTCTAATTTTAGTCAACCAAAACCCCAATACTATATAAGGAGAAATTAATACTAGAATTTACGCATTAAAAGCCTTTATTAATATCGTCAAAGACGTAGTATACGTATTTCGCTATACTTATAAGACTATTATTAAAATAGATAAGTAGGTTATATATTTCGCCTAGAAAGTTAAAGAGTATTAGGCTAATATCGATAACTATTTAAGTATTAGCGACGACGAATTAGAATTAACCAACCGGCTAATCGACTTAGAATAGTAATTAGCGGCGGCCGACGCGGACAAAGACAATTTAAATAGGAAGGTCTATAACCTCTAAACTAAGAATAATAACCTCTATTACGAATACAATAAATAAAATAAGAAAACTAACGACGTAATCGATATAATTACTAAAATTTACGAAATATTAATATTGGCTATAAAGGCTTATACCCGCAACTAAGTAAAAGGTATTAAAAAAAACTATATCGAAGACTTTAAAGTTATATAGGGATAATACAACTTTAAAGTCTTATATTTATAAGCCCAAATCAATAATTTAAATCGGCTATTAAACGTCGCTAATATAAACGCGAAGGAATTAGCCGCTATTAAGCCTAAACCTACTAAATTAGCTAAGTCTAAACCCAAAGAGAGAATTACCTTTATCGAATCTATCGAATATTCTCCCAACTTTATCCTTATAACTAATATTATTCATTATAAAACTCCCGACTATCGACTTTCTAAAACCCCTAATAACGGCCGCCGTAATAAAAATCGACGCGCCCCCTCTAAACCTACCCTATACTACTTTAAAGCCGGTAGCGGCAACCCTAACGACGACGGAAATAATAATTCTATTAATAATAATAATAATAATAATCGCAACCCCCCTCGTAACTTACGTTATACCTCTTATAATAACGATAAGCGTTTCCGTTGTAAAAAAAGCAATATTCCGTTTAATACTATCTCTTTTAAAAGAAGTCGTCGTCGAAGTAAAATAATTAAAATAAATATCCTTACCTTTTGTAATAACGAAGATAATAAATTCGAATTCGATATATAGTATTTCTAAATAACCAACCGTCTTTATACAAATACTAATTACTTCGCTAATAACGAAACTACTTTTAGAAAAATTATCTCTAAGTTTTCCGGATAAACGTTAAAGAATTTCTACCCTTTTATTCGTCCTAACGCCGGTAAATTACACCTTAATACTATTAAGGACTTTATAAATTACTTATAATTAAATTACTACAATTTTAATACTAATAAAAAAGCCCGTAAAGAATACGAGAACCTAATAATATATTATTTAAACTACTTCTACAATTTTAAAGTAGCCTTTATTCGTTTAGCTAATTATTATAATATCCCTAATTCCTAATAGAAGATTAAATTCCGCTATAAAATTACTATCCGGCTTTATAATTACGCTAAGGCTAATTACTATACTAATTATACCTATAATGCCTATATTAAACTCTTTTAAAGCTTCGACGAAAACTTTTATATAAATTAATTTAATAATAAAGATAAGAAGGTATCTATAAGCAAAGCCCTTAATAGTTTTAAAAAGCTATTTAAAAATACCGCCTTCGGCCCCCCTCGTAACTATCTACCCGGTTTATCCTTCTTATATAAAAAACCGTTTAAAGAAAAGACCTATAAATTATAATAAGAGGGAAAGTATTTTATTTATTACAAACCTAAATATATAACTCTTAATTACCCTCGTCGGAAGAAATTTTTCGAAGCCTATAACGCCAAAATTTATACTATACGTATAGAATTCCCTAATAAAGAGATTAAATTGAATAAGAATAATAACGGCTATAAGATTAAAATTATTGTAGAAAAGGATTCGGATTTGGATTCGAAAAATTAAAACGCCCGGAGAAATTAATTTCCTATTTAGGCGAGGTATCGATATATATATTAATAAGAAAAACGGATAATATAAATAAATTTAATTTACGAAATTATTTAGGAAAGGGCCCGCCTTTTACTATTAAATATAGCGTAATTTATAATAGATTATCTATTTCTACTTTCGATGCACTTATTAATATAGGAGTAGATATTTATATTCTTCTAAATTAGAAATTCGCTAATAAATTAATTAAATACTTAAAATTTAATAATAAAATTAATTTCTAATTAAAGTACGTTAAACCTTATAAAAATATTAAACCCAATATTATCTCTCAGGCTATAAAGGCCGCTATCCGAATATAAAACTATAAATTCTTTAATTAATAAATAATCGTCCTACCGGTAATATCGAAAAATATAATTTTAGAGAAGCTATAATTAAGCGAGAATAAAATCCTATCCAATTATAGTAATAATTAGCTAATCTTCCCCGAAGGACTATTAAAAGCGCCGTTGGATAAAGATATCGATATTAATAAACGGCCGAAATTACTTTAAGACCTTTCTTTTTAGGAAGACGTAAAGCGAAAAGAATATTTTATAGATATAAAGGATAAAAGGCGAGCGGATAACGCATTATTATAAATCCGTTTACCTTAGGAGAAAAAAGCGGAAGAAGAAGCTAAAGAATTAAATACTGCTATTAAGGAATTACAAATTAAAATAGAAAAAATAAGGAAGTAGAATAAAGCCGAAATAAAGGCGGTAAAGGAGACGATTACTAGGCTAGAAAAGTAGAAGTAAAAGCTTCCGTCGGCAACTAAGGAGGAAATTTAAAGAAGGAGGTATACCGAAACCTTTAAAGGAATTCCTAATACTAATTAGAAGTTAAAAGGTATCTATACGGCTAAATATTGCGACTATAAAGATCTTTTAGCGTTAATAGATATTAATTAAATAGAATAGGAATTCTTTAATAATATTAAATATAAATATATTTCGGAAATAGAGATTATAAAACTAGAGATAGTTCGAAATTTATATAAATAGAATAAAGATCTATACCCCTACTGCAATATTTAAGGACTATACCGTATAAAGCAGACCTTCGGTTGGACTAAATAATACCCCCAAAACTATATTTTAGTAAGCGCCGTAATTATAAACTTTTATACTAAATAAAAAAAGATTATTAAAAAAACCAATCTCTACAAAATTAATAGTATTATTGAAATAAGGTAAGCCGGGCTATTACTAGAAAATAAAGAGGAATATAAGTAATTAGTAATAGAAAAACTTCTAAAGAAGTATTAAAATTGTATTAATGTCTTTAGTAAAAAGGACTCCAATACATTACTAAAGCTAAAGGATAAAATTAACTATAAAATCGAATTCGAAGAGGGCAAATCCCTCTAAGATTTCGATTATAATTCTTTATATAAAATAATATTCGAAAAATTAGAAGAATATAAGTAGTATATTACTAATAATTTCTAAAAGGGATTTATCGAAGCAAATTTAGTACTGTAGGCGGCGCCCGTATTATTTATACCTAAAATTAATAGAAGTCTACATTTTTACGTAAACTACTATAAACTTAACGCTTTATTAAAAAAAGATTAATATCCTTTACCCTTTATTAATAAAATATTAGTGCGAATTAATTAAGTAAAAGTCTTTACTAAAATTAATATCCGATAAGCGTTTTACTATATTCGAATACACCTAAATTACAAAAATTTAATAACGTTCCGAATACAATATAGAATATATAAATATAAAATATTACCCTTCGGCCTTATAAGAAGACCATCGTTATTCTAAAAGTTTATTAACAAAATTTTAATAGGTTACCTCAACAATTTCTATAGCGCCTATATCAATAATATTTTAATCTATTCCGATAATTAGGAGGACTACGATAAATATATCGATATAGTACTATAATATCTTAAGGAAGTGGGGCTATAAACCGATATTAAAAAGTATGAATTTAGTATAATTAAAACTAAGTTTTTAGGCTTTATTATTAGTACTAACGGTATTATAGTAGACCCGGAGAAAGTAATAACCGTAAAAGAATAAAAAGAACCAACTACTATAAAAAACGTATAAGCCTTCTTAGGTTTCTATAATTTCTACCGGAAGTTTATTAAAAATTTTAATCGGATAGCGAAGCTATTAACGAATTTAACGAAGAAGGACTTAGTTTTTAAGTAGGACGACTGTTATAAAGAAGTGTTTAATACCTTAAAAAGGAATTTCCTTAGCGTACTTATTTTATATTACTTCAATTACGAAAGGGAAATACGAATCGAAATAAATACTAGTAATAGAATTTATATAGGTATAATAAGCTAATTCTAAGACGACGGCGATTAGTATTTAGTCGTATTCTATTCGGAAACTATAAATTTAATAGAGTTTAACTACTTTATTTACAATAAGGAATTAATAGTTATAATAAAAGGGATTGAATAATAGCGACCCGAATTAAAAAGTACTAAGCCTTTTATAATATTTACGGATTATTAAGTATTTAAATATTTTAGTATAAAGAAGGTATTAAATAATAAATAAGTCCGTTAGTTTAAGACTTTATTAGAATACTAATTCCGGATAACTTATTACCCTAGTAAGGAAAATATTACTGTTAATACTCTATTTCGTAAATTAGAGGATTTAAAGACCGTTAAAAATAAGAAAGAAGATTAATTTACCTTACGAATACTTAAACCCGCCAATAATAAATTCTTTACCTTCGCTAGCGATAAACTAGTAAATATACTAATTAATTCGGAGGGAAAAGACGAAATAATTAATATAGAGATTACTAAATTGGAGATTAATTATAATTTGACCGATAAACTAATTTAAGCCAACCGAATTACAAAATTATTATTAATTTATAAGGAGAAGGCTAAATAAGAAGATTTATCTTTTATTATTAAAGACGGCTTATTAATTAAAGATTATAAATTAGTAGTCCCGGAAAACGGTAATCTACAAATTAGGCTTATTGAAGTAATTTACTATCCGGTAACTTTAATATACCCGGGTAGAAATAAAACTAAACGAATAGTATATAAACGGTATTAGTAAATAGGGTTAGCCGTTAATATAGACCGTTATATTATTAATTATTAGACGTATAAAATATTAAAGGCGCTTAAAAATAAAATACCTAAATTAATATACTCGATTCCTCTAAAGGAGGATTGCCGGGTATAGAAGTCTTTAGTAGTTGACTTCAAATTAATACCTAAGGATAAATACGGTTACAATATATTAATAGTTATTATAAACTAATTTACTAAAGTAAATTAGAATATCTTTTATAAAGATATAATTATTATTAAGGATATTGCTATTTTGTACTACCGAGGCCTATATTAATTCTTCGGTCTTCCCGACGAAGTAATTAATAATAGGGGCCCCTAATTCGTATCGTAAATAATATAAGAAGTAGCCTCCTTATTAAACGTTAAATAGAAATTAGCTATATTTAATTATTTATAGACTACTAATCAAGTTGAGAATTTGTACTAATATATCGATTAACGGTTGAGACCTTATATTAATTATAATTAAGACGATTAGTTAGAGTTTATTCTAGCGCTAAATATAATTTAGATAAGCCTACCTTATAATAGTTTAAACGATCTATCCCCTAAAGAGGTTATTATAGGCTTCCTTATACTTAGTGTATTGGATTAAAAGGACTATATAGTTCTAAAACCGCTTAAGACGGAGATTAACTAATAAGAGGCTTATTAATTAGTCGAATATTTAAAGACGTTCTATATAACGGCCCGATTTGCTATTAATAAAGTACAATAGTAATAAATGGCCTAAGCTAATAAGTACCGGAGGGAATTAAATTTCGGAATCGGCAATTGAATTTTTATTATTAAACGAGGCTAAATTATAGATCGATTTAACGATAAATTCGATTAGCGCTAGATTAGGATTCTTTATAGGATTAAAGTTATAAAAGGTTATTCTTACGAAATAGAAGTTTTTAAAGGATAGAAAGGAGCGATAATTTACTATATTAACCGCTTGAGAAGGTATGAAAATAATTTATTACTAAATTAAGGCAACAATAACCCGGTTAGTAAATTAATCGGTAATTAAGAGGAATAGGAAATTTTAAAGGTAATTTCCTTAAAGGTTATTAAAGGGAAATTAGAATATTAAGTAGAATAGAAAAGTTAGGACCCCGATTTAGAATTCTAATTAATAAGTAATGTCGTTAATTTAATAGAATTCTTAAAGAAGTATTATAATGTAAACCTTATAATACTGAGTCCCCTTAAGCGATTAGACCGATAGTTAAAGGGTAATAAATTAGACTATAACGACAATAATACTTTAATAGAAGGATTACGAATTAATTTAAGGAGGAGAGCGATAATAAGGAAGAAGTAGGAAGGACGTTGGAAGAAGTATTCGAATTATATTTGTATTAAAATTTTTCTTTTTATTTTTAAGGCTCTAAGGTTGAACCTTAACCCGGGGGGGAGGGTAATATAACAACTAGGATCCCGCGACCTTAGTATAGGCATTGCGAACCCTATTCGTCCTATTACGAGACCTATATCCTTAGGGATATACGCCTTCTAATTGGCTGGGCTAGAACTTAAAGATATACGACTAGTCAATTGGTTCGTCGCGGCTATTCAATTGGCATTACGACTTTTACGTATATTATTAAATTAGATAAGGAAGGCGGTCGAGGTTGGTAGAATCTAGTCTTATCCTATATAAGGGTGTAATTCTAGGGCCCAGATCTCAACCTCTCCCTCTTTTCTTCTTTAACTTTAATTATTTATTTTATTTATATCCAACTACGCGATACGGAACTACGTAAATTGGTGCATTGTAATAAGGAGAGTGTTAGCCGTTTAGTAATTATTTATAATAGTAGTAATAATTATAGAATTAGAATTATAAGGGTAAGGAGGGGGGAGTTAAGGGTATTAAAAGTATAGCGGGAAGTAATATTAATAATATAGAAGGTAGGGAAGAGGAGGGTATAGAGGGTAAGGGTAAAGGTATAGTTAATATAGACTTTTAAAATTATCTTTCCTTAGCGTAACTTGTAAAAAACTATTTATAGTCTTTGTATTGGTATTACTATTACCGCTATTAATATTATTAATAATATTAATATTAATTAGGAGATTATTATTACCGCTACGTTTCCCTCCCCCTTTTCTATTTCCGCTATATTAGGTAGCGTTCGCGGCGTTTTTTACTATAATTATTTTATATAGTATTGATCTAGGCGGTATTCGTACGGTAATAGAGTTTATTACGATAGCCTTTGCTTATTTACCCGCGTTTTTGACTATAAAGTTATAATAGTTCTTACTACTATTGAAGATGTAATATATTTAGTAGTTAATACCCTTATTATAGTTCCGGCAATTATAACTATTAATATACTTCTATACTTATACGAGCTCTTAGTACGTAGTGCCTCTGGTCTTGACCCTACCCGTATACGCCTTTTTTTTGCGGTTTAGTTTATTAAGTCGATTTATTTCTTATAATATTGTATTAGTTGTAGATTTCTTCTTAATATTAGTAGAATTAGGAGTACGAAAACTATATGAAGATTGGGTAGTATAAGGAGTTTATATAACGAAGGGATTTGGTATATTATAAGAGGGGGATAGGGTAGAGGGTATATTAGAGATTAAGGGGGGTAGTGGTATTAGTACTAGTA
This sequence comes from Neurospora sp. CHS-2018c, assembly GCA_009806235.1. Taxonomy (NCBI): domain Eukaryota; kingdom Fungi; phylum Ascomycota; class Sordariomycetes; order Sordariales; family Sordariaceae; genus Neurospora; species Neurospora sp. CHS-2018c. The sequence continues at coordinate 1,770,867 of RAPC01000004.1, read as the reverse complement.
CTATTTCAACGGGCGGTTCGATTAACCGAAATTTATAAGAAATTGAGAAAAGGTAGTATTGGGTAATATAGCGAAAGTACGATTTTATAACCCCTTTATAGTCGATATCGCTAAAGTTATTAACGAATACACTAATAAGGATAATTTTATTGTAGACTATAACCTTATTTCGACTATTATTATTTTAAATAATTATAGTATACATTATATTGTAGAAGGTAATTTAATACTATACCTTAGCGGTTATAGTATTATTAATAGTCTTTTATATATAACCTATTTATAGCCTTTTGATTTCCTTAAGTAGGCTGGTCCTAAACCACTATAAATAGAATTCGCCGCCGTTTTATTTAATTTCTACCTCCTTATAAGTATTATACTCTTCAATAGGCTGGGGTTTATTACGGATAGTAGTAATGTACGTACCTATAATATTGAATTGTATTTATATAAATTTAGGGTAAGTAGGCTTAAAAGGTAGTATTAGAATTAGAGTAGGAGTAGGGGGTTTGCGAATATAGGGTTTGACTACGGCCGCTGCGGGTTTAGAGGCGGCGGGTCGAAGTCTAAAGGTAGCCGGTTTAATAGGAAAGGCTACTTTATTATTATTATCGTTACTTAAATAGTAAAACGAAGTCTTAAAAACCCTCTTCTTAGGGGTAAGGTAAATAGGGAACTCTTACTCTTAATTATCGTCGTTAAAAACCTCGTCTTTACCGCTAGTAACCTCGATAGGAGTAACAACCGGCCGGATAGGAGGGGACGAGCGTAGTCGAGGGTCCTCCTCCTTCTCTTTATCCTCTTCTATTTTAGTTTTTAATTGTAGTTCTAGTTTTAGCTTTAGGGTAGGGTTTCGAACAAACTCTTTACTCTTCTTACTAGGGGTAGCCTTCTTCTTAGGGATAGCCTTTTTAGGAGTAGCCTTCTTAGGAATAGCCTTTTTAAATAAATTAGTAATGGTTTTAATAACTTCCGCTTCGATTAGGGTACGGCTCTTCTTTTTAGGGCGATTGGAGGCGTATTATAGAATTATTGGGTTGGGATCTTCCTAGTTATTATCGTCGAAGTAGATTGAGGTCGTGCCGCTTCGAGTGCGAGACCGTTTTAAGACGGCAGGCTTTTCTTTTAAGATTAATTTGGGAGGTATTATTACAATATATTTAATTAATTACGAGGGGTTTATTTACTTTAACGATGAAATATAGCGATTGAGAGCTTTAATTTAGAATAGAAATCGTTGTGTTTGAGTAAGATTAATTAGATTGTCGGTGTATTGTTGTTGTGTGTGCACGCACCCCCTCACGCCAAGGAAACGATAAGGCGTTTGAGCGAGGGAACGTAGTAGGCGGTCATTAGCGGCGTACAGGCGCGCATTCACGTGCTATCGTGAGCCCCTACAGCGGCATGCTTACCTAATGGCAAGTGCACTGCAAGCGGCAGCCACCAGCGGGCAAGTCCACTGTCAACCACATCTCAACGTCAACGTCGTCGTCGCTCCTTACCTGGAAATGACAACCAGAAATCAGTGCAGACCTCCCCTTCTTCCCTGCCGCGAACTGTGATTACCTCCCCATTGTTCCTATCACCCATCTGCCTCTCACACTGGACTGTCCTGGTCAGTGGTCAGTCAGGATGAAGTTGAAGCCATCAGAAAGGCGCTTTCCGCGCCAGGTTCTCCGGTCATCCTCCCGCTGTTTAAATGGTTGAGCGCGTTGGTTTTGCTTCTCCAAAACAACCGATCACTTGTACGCTGTCATACGTGGAATACTTTGTTACTCGGACATCACATCATCACATATACGAAAAGCACTAAGAAAAGGTATGTACATGATCTACTGCTTGCCAGTCTCCCAACTGTTGAGTCTCGAGTATTTAGCTGACAAGTCAAAGTTGACCCCTGACTCCATTTGCGCCCAGCATCTTCGCTCAGTATCCTGATTACTTGCCCGATGTCAACTTCTTCGGTACCTCCACCCGACATGGATCGAGGCAGCTTTGAACAATTCCCCAACCTGCCCGGTGAACTTCAAGACATGATCTGGTTGGCCTCGATGAAGTCTGCCGAGCCCAGACTTGTTCGTGTCGACCTGCTTGAGGTGTCTGACGCCGTTCCCCCACGATGTATCCCAACAAAGTGGCGTCTTCCCCCGGCACCCAGCCTAATGCACGCATGCTCGCGGTCCCGAACATATTTGGCAAGACATGATGATGGCTACAAGAAGCTTCGTCTTCGCCCCAAGGCTCATCCTCCGGGCATCGGCTATACCACCGCCCACGTCTGGTTCAATGTCCACACCGACGTCCTGAGCCAGCGTTTCTTTGTCTTGACAGACATGGACGTGTATGTGGCAGACCCCCCGCGTCCCCCGGATGCATATTGGCATTCGTGGGCTTTTCGCCCTCTCTTTGATGCCGAAGGCTCTTTCACCGGGGTCGTAGCTCCTGTCTTCGATTATTACCTCGGGAAAAAAAGCCGCCAAGATGACCCTCGGATTCTAGATCCCTCTAAGATCCGTCATATGCACTTCGATATCACGGTTTTCCCGGACGGCCATTTGATCAGACTCAGGTACTTGCAAGAAGGCGACGACATACACCTAACCGCAAGATTCGTTTACGATCACCTACGTAAATATTCACGCCCAAACCTTAGTATAACAATCAGCATAGATAAGTGCGACTGGCTACGGCCCGCTGGCGCCCCCCCGCTGAACCTCCGTCTTATCCCACATAATGGCGAATACCAACAACCGGCATACAGCTATGATGAGATCCAGGATTGGCGTCTTTTGGGACAGTACGTGCCAATACTCGACCGTGCCCAGCCTCTCGATTGGGTTCTGAGGACCGACAAAGCGGTTCGGTGCTTGGTGCCTCCGTCACCCCCTTATGAAACTCAGGAGGGAAATTGGGACTTGTTCCGCGTAATGGACCCCCTCTCAGACGATGTACATTTTGATGATTTCGGCCGTCGTGTACCATCTGCAAAATTTTACTTGCGCAACTTGTTGGACAGATTACATCGTCTCTGCCAGTGGGAGGTTCGACATTTGGACGGCACCTTGCCTGTGGATGACAGGTTAATGATCCTGCTATCCCAATTGAATCGTGAAGCTTGGGGTTACGCGTATGGGGGTCTTTGTGGTCCCCGATACGGTATGGGAAGGGCGGGCGAGGTGTTTAGCAACGGTGGACTTGACAGACAAAGATTGTTCGGACAACGATTCGGACAATGATGCGGGCAGTGGTTTATTCAGCGATGCGGTCAGCAATTAGGGCAACGATCCGGTCGACGATGGGCTTTTCTTTGATTCCGCTTTCGTTTATCAATGCTGTTCGTTAAATCCTTCGTCCTTTCTATTTGGACAGCTATCCGGACAAGTATCGGGACAGCGAGTGACGACGGAAAGGATTGTAGAGGTAGGGGAAAACATGGGACAAAGCCAAAGGAGTCAAAGCAGTATTTTTTTGTTATAAGCACACATTAGATCAGGATAGCCCTGAGGACAGTCAGCGTCGTTTTGGGTTCGTTCTCTACCTGCGAAATAGGCAAGATTGCCAGTCAAAGCGACAGTGTTTGTAACTACAGGCTTAGATGCATTCTTCTTTACCTAGTTAAACTGTCAAAGGGACAAAGTCTCCTTGCTGAGGATTTGGCAAACGAGAGCCTGCCACAGCGTGTCAATATCCACTTTTTTTTACCGAGTACCTTGCTTCACGTCCGACACGTTTGACTGCTTGCTTGATCGCCGCAATTGCAGAGCTGCTTACATTTCTACAAGCAGGTGAGCAGGGCGACGGCTGGGATGGAGTGTAAATGACAATTTTCTGCCTTGTGATCTTGGACCTGGATTCTTCTCCAGAACCACAACTCTTGGAAACCAATCAATCATGGCACCTTCGTCCTCCCAATACCCGCTTCATCACTTGTTTTCTTTGGACCTGTCAACGTCAGACACCACCTCATCCAATGACCGTGTTTCGCCCAAACGTTCTCGCCAATGTGATCCAATAACTTGCATATATACATGGCGTACCGACCCGTGGTGCGATGCAGGGGCAACTCTTCTGCGCCACCACATTTGGAGGCAGCAAGGTTGAGGCTGTAACGTCCAATGAGGGTCGAAAAGCTCGGAGGCAGTAATGCAGGCCGCATCATGCATATACATGCCTCCAAGACGTATGCATGCAGTCTGTGGCAAGGCATTCAGTTGCCCAACTCCTTGTCAGCAGCCCAAGACAGATGTATTCTTGACAATCGAAAGGGTTCATAAAGTATTTCAGGCCTCATCATCGCCGTTGAACAGCAGACCGTCCATCATACCGTAGCGGAAAAATCGGGAGATAGGGAAGGCTACTTGGGTGCATAGTAGCCTACTGATTGTAAGTAGCCTACTCAATGTGAGTAGGCTACTTGCTGAGGCCGGCTTTTGATTGGTCAGACCCTTTTCACCCCTATAAGTATGTATTGAAATACATCTTTTTAGCAATTTGTTATAACGGACCTCTATATACGCTAGAGCGCACCGCTAAGGTTAAATACTATAGCGATAACTTATAAGGATATATTCGAGCGTACGGGCTATTTCGACCGAGCCCCTAAATATAATTATCAATGTTAATAAAATAGCGAGTACTTATAGCGACTATGTCGATGCGTACGGATTACTAACCCCGAAATCTTGTATTGCGCTGAAAGATTGCGCTAAGTGCCTATACCCGCCGTATTTAATTGAATTTGAAGCTATTACGAAATCGTCAAATATTTGCGTATTAATATAATATAATACAACTAATATAATATAATATAATATAATAAAGATATTATATATATTTTTGGACAATCCGTTTTTTTCTATTTGTATTAAAGGGTTTATTATTGTAATGTATATAATTACTATTGACCCTAGAAGCGGTATTCCGGAGTGATTATATCGCGATATAGAGTAATAGAATATATATAATTACCGTTGACCCCGGAAGTGGTATTCCGGCTGGGGTGATTATGTCGCGATGTATCCGTAGAGGTAGAGGTAGATTATTTATTTGTATTAATAATAGCCCGCTTTGAAGAAGGTAATTTGTTCGGCGTAGTATTTTGAAGAGTTAATAGAGCTGTTATTAAAGGATTCGTTATTTGTATCGAAATCTAGCCGATAATTATTTTGGAATTTATAGAGGTTAGAACGGCCGTTCCGACGACAACGACGAATTATATTAGTACCGTTGCTAGTATTATTGGGGGTATCCGTTATATTGTTAGTATTGACGCTAGAGGTAGAGTTAGTAGTAGAGGTAGAGCTAGTAGTAGAAGTAGAGCTAGTAGTAGAGGCTTTGCGCTATAACTGTATTATTATACGATTTGGGTTAAGCGTAATAATAAGGGTTGCGGGACGGGGGGTAGCGCTTTGTTGACTACGGGTAAATATAGAAGTAGTACGAGCGCTCGACGTAGCTATCGGGTTTGTAAATATTGGTAAAGAGGGCTTGGGTCGAAGTTTGCGGTTTATAGTTGCTAGTATTGGAGTTAGTATTGGGGTTACTTGTACTATTAGTAGAGGTAATAATATAGTAGTTGAAGTAGGGGTGTTTTTAATCGGGGTGCCGAATTATGTAAATGGAAGAGCGGGGGTTAATAATTGCTTCTTGGCTTCTTCTGCACGAGTAGCTTCCTCCTCCTCGGTCTTCTTCTTAGTTGTAGTAATACGAGTAGCCTCTTCTGTAGTAATACGAGTAGCCTCCTTTATAGTAATACGAGTAGCCTCGTCTTTATTTGCCTTCTTCTTGGCTATAATACGAGTAGTCTCCTTTATAGTAATACGAGTAGCTTCGTCTTTATTTACTTTCTTCTTAGTTGTAATACGCTGACGGAGACGTTCTTACTCCTCTTCCTCAGCCTTTTTATAGGCCGCTTCCTCTTCTTAACGACGACGATACTCCTTATTCGCCTTTTTAATCTTTTCTTCTTTAATTGCTTCCTCTCGTTTGCGGGTGCGCTCTTACTCTAATTCGGCCTTATTTACTTCCTAGTCTTAATAGGTCTTAGTTATAGAATTTTTGAGGAAGTTTAATTTGAGCTCTTAAGTAGGGTAATTTTCGGCCTCCTCGGTTATAATTTTTATATCTATAAATAGTTTGCGGTATTCGTTGGGTATGAGGTCGGTTTTTATCTTCGTTAGCGCTTCTATATAGAACTTTTTATAGTCTTCTTTAGTAATTCTAGGAGGCGGGGTTGGCTCTTTGGGTATAGGTGCCTATAGAGATAACGGGGGTAAGGGAGTTGGTTGGAGGAGTTGTTGTATAAGGTCCTTTACCGCTTTCCGCCGGCCGGCCTAGTACTTAATTATTGTATCCTTATTAATGTTATTATACTCTATATATATTTTATCTAATTTACCCCGTTGTCCTCTTTTAAGAAGAATTTTTTCGGTATTATTGAAAGCTGTTTTAATATTACGAAGTATAGTGTTTTATACGTTATATTTAATAGGGGGTATGTAGAGGGGTGGCTGCTTATACTCCGGCTCTTCGGGGACGATAGGTTTCTTGGGGATAGGCTCCTTAGGGACGATAGGCTCCTCGGGGATAGGCTCTTCGGGATATAGTTGGGGGGGTAGGGGTAGGGGTGCGCCTTCTTCTAAATTAGAATTGGAGTTGGAATTAGACAATTCGGAATCGATGGTAATCTAGCCGCCGGGGATTATAAGCCGCTATATAAACTCTATAGTATTATTAGCGAATGCTTTCTAGTCGTTTGGGTAATTGGTGAATTATTGATTTATAAAGTCGTTGATTTTGTTATTTTCTTTTGAGAATTATATAAATACCCTCTTAAATTCCCCTATTTTTTATCGTAATGCATTGTAGGATTATTTATCCCCTTTAATTTAAATAAGGGGAATTTTCTGAATTCGTATAAGTTCTATAAAATTTATAATATTATTTTCCTGCGTTGCCTAGTCGATACGAATTCGTTCTAGTTCTTCGATGTATTTGTTAAGTTAGGGTATTTCGAAGCTTCGATTGTCCTTTTTTAGATAATGCGCGAAGTTAAATATTGCCTTTCTAAATTTAGCGACGATTTCCTTATCTTTTGTAGTCTTTGCCGGCAGAATTGTAAGAAATATAGCGGGGTATTTAATAATAACGGGTTTGTCGGCGACGGGTTTTTCAGTAGCGGGCTTCTCGACGGTAGCGGGTTTAATAATAGTAGTCGATAATTATTATTCGTTATAGTTAATAAAGTACGGTTATATTGTTATAGGTTCTAGTAGAGGTATTATATAATAATTAATTTTATATATACTTTTGGTCTTCTATTGCTTAATTTATTCGGTTTAAGACGTAAGACTTTTTAGTAATAGTATTGGACTAGCCTGTAGCGGCTTTTTGGGTATAAGTATTGGGGTCGATATTTGTAGACCGGTAAAGTTATATTTCGGGGCTGGGACTAGGACTGTTGTCTTTTTCCTAATAGGAGTAGTGGTTATTAGGAGTTCGATTGCTAGGGTAGGCTTTTATTTCTAGTTTAGTACTTGTTTGGCGAAAGTGGGTATAGGAATGGCCGTTTCTTTCTTGCCGGTACTTAGTACTTTATGGCGTATATAGTCGCCCTAAAGGTCGAGGCCTTCAATGACCTTTTCGAATATAATACCTAATTGTACCCGCTTATTAATATATACCTTATACGCGTTTAGGTCCTCCTCGGTTAATATTCCCTTTTTCTTAATGTATTAGTATTAAATGACCTAGCTTATAAATATTATATTTTATTCTTTAGTCTAGTATACTATTAGGTTGGCCGTAAACGTAATATTATTGTTCGGGGTTATTTATAGATAGAATAACGGCGACGATATTTGTCTAAATAATAATATTTGCTATAATTGCTGGGCTATTTGTATTGATTTAAATGGCTAAAGAGGGCGACGACCCGTTATTATTTGGCCGAGTAGGGGTATTGTAAGTCCGGCGGGCGATTGAGACGGCGATTTAGTAGTAGTAGTATTTAATAGTTCGTCGGCGATATATTTGTACTTGCGTTTGCGATTGGGGGTATTTTCGACAATTACGTTTTCTATAAACGTATTATTATCGGCATCGTATATATTCTCGCCGTAATTATTATACTTCCTAAATTGCACTAGCTTTTCGAAGCGATTTAGATTAGGACTATAGGCCTTTTGGTACGATTTGGTAATAGATGCCTTGGATATTAAGACCGATGGCGATTGTACTAACTGTACTAATTGTATTGATTGTGTTGACCGTATTGATAATATTGGTGTGCGAATTGCTAATAGTGCTTGTGAAGTAGGTCTTGGCGTATTAGGTCCCGGTGTATTAGGTCTCGGTGTATTACCAGCCTTGGAATTCGAAGTAGGGGTATTAAAGTCTTTAATTCCTTTATATTTTTAGAATACTATAGCCGCTTGTTCGTCGATGATTTTAGGAAGTGGAACTTCGAATCGGGTAAGTTGAGGTCTTCTCTAAATAAAAGTGTTTACTTCGACTTCTCTTAATTTTGGATAGATGTAGAATTTGTAGAATATATTAGAGTAGATTATTCTAGGGTTTTTTAGAGGTTTCTAAAACCCTAAATACTTCTACGCGATATTGGCGTATCCTATTTTATTTATATTAAATTGTTCGAATATATAAATCCGTACAACCTACCGAAGTATAATAGCGGTAATTATTTTAAGGTATTAAAATCGCAATCCGGACCGGTTATTAAAATTGTCGGTATAATTAAAATATAGGGAAATAGGTTTGAATAATATATTAAATATTATTGAGTCGAGTCGACGATAGATTTATTTTTTCGTAATTTTGATGTTTTCTTCCGAAAAGAATTTGGGGTTCTATTAGTTTGTATATTCGGCGTTGAATTAGAAATAGTCTTTAAAATTACGACCCTATTCGACGACTAATTTAGTAAACCGGTGGTATAGTACCTCGTCCTTTAGTTTATCGAAGATTCTATTTACGTATATATAAAGGATTCGGAATATATAGGTCCGCGTATCGAGGTCTAAATAGATATTTATAATAATAGTACCGTTAAACTTATTGTTATAATATACGAAGAATATTTTGCGTTGTTAATTATCGACTTCGTTCTTAAATTGGGTAATATTGCACTAAATTAGGTTATTAATTTAGAACGGGTAGTTAAATTTAAAATTTAATAAAATAAATAAAGCGATATTCGTTCGGTTAAATAGGATAAATATATTAGGCTAAATAGTTTATAGGTTCGGGGCTAGTACCTTTTCGGCTTTACTATATAAAATAGCGCTACTTTTATTATAATAATAAGCTAGTAGGAGATATTATTCCGGATTTGGGGTAATTGGGCGGAGATAGGGTTATTATAAATACTTAAATATTAGTATTATACGATATAAATATAAGAGTTTCTTAATTTTATACTTCTATTTTTACTTCTAGTTCTAGCGTAGTCTTTGGCGCGGTCTCTAATTACTTTTGCGTTATATTGCGATTCGGACTTAGGTACGAGGTATTAATTGTACTAGTCGTCGTACGCGGCGGTAAGGGAGGAGTATCGTCGTCGTTATCTATTTTAACGGCTAATAACGAAATAGCCGATACGTAGTTAGTTGGGGAAGTATTAGTTTTATACCTATATAAAAGTCGCGGTTGTATAGCTCCTTTAACAGTTGTATTAAATATAAAGTAGAAGTTTTTGTAGGCGTAGAAGGAGGAGTAATAGAATAAAAGGTAGTAAAATTTCTAATTTAGGCGGGGTAGATCTAGATTTTAAGTAGTGAATAAAATTTACGAGTAAATAGCGATTAGGCGGTGATTAGAAGTTTTTATTGGGTAGATAGTATATTTCGTTTCGTTTTGATTATTGTTGGTATACTTACTAGCCGGAGGTGAATAGCGTTTTGCCGCCGTTGTTAAAGCAGTAATATATATACGCTCGGTTAGTCTATACGACGTAATTAGCGGTCGACTACTTTACGGGAAGTACTTAATAACTTCTTACCTGCCTGGTTGTATTCGCGTCCTACTTACTTTTATTCGATAATATTGAATCCTTTTCGAATTCGTAGAAGGTGTTGCCACTATGCCGATACGCGAAAACTAGCCTAAATAGTTTCGAAAAGAGCGATTCGGTACGTAAGCCGAACGGTATTATAAAGAAGAATTGCGACGTAGAGCGTAAGTACAAGCCGAAGGTTACGATATTGATTAAGAGGATAATTAAAATATTATTATCGTAGTATTTATAATAGAGGATAGCAATATTTCTATAGGAGATGCGGGAAATGTAGGAGACGCGGGCGATGCGGGCGACGCAGGTAATAACTACGTAGGTAATACGAACGATACAAGCGATACGAATATCGGCTACGACGACGATAGCGACGTGAATATAGTAGACTTAGGAAAGATCGGTGATTTCGAGTACCTCTTTAGCGGTGGTGAATCGGTATTTAATAGTTCGCTTAGATAGGGATTAGATTTAAATATATTTAATAATAACGATTGTAAATAAAGTTATTATTTAAATACAAGTGGTATCGATAGGATATACCGCTAATACTTTATATAGATCTAGTCAATTTTAACGACCTTTACAATAGTAATATTAATACCGCTAATTAAGCTATCCGCGTAACGCTAGACTTCAATAATATATTAAGTGTTGGAGGGTATAAAGAATATATTAACGTAGAGCTATCCGAGCCGTTTCTCGATATCGAAGACACCGCTGAGGGCTGAGATATAAGTATTTAAACCGAAATTCGTATTGCCGTTCAATTAGGAGACGAAGACGATATTTCTAGGCTAATTAAGATCTGGTAAAAGAAGAACGTCGATATATCCCTATTTGTAATAGTATTAGCGATATATACCGATTTAATAGGTATAAGTCGGAGGTTGTAGGTAAGCCTTCGAGAGGTTTTGTAATATACTTATAACGATTATTTAGGTAATTTTTTATAGGTAGTTTAATTATTGCCGGTATTGTTGTCGATTTTCAAGAATAATTTACGGGATCGGTTACTATTAATAAATATGCGAGAAATAGATATTCTTATTAATATAGAAAAGATGCCGATATTACCGGCTAAATTAAAACCGGAAGAACGCTGTAGATTCGAAGTAATATAAATACGTAAAGATATGGTAAAGGATGTAAAAGATATAAAGAAAGAGGTATTCTATATTGTACGGGAGAAGGAGAGGAATAGTTAAGAGGTAAAACGAGTAATAGAGATAGCGGTACAATTATATTAGAAGGTAAAGGAGTATAACGACGGCGACGGCGACGGCGAGGGCGATATTGACGGTGACGGTAACGGCGGTAGTAATGATATTAGAAGGGCGCTATTGAAATTGACGTTTTTCGACCTAATCGCGGTATTTAAAAATCTAGTCGGTTTAGACGTCGGTCGTTATATTTATTCTAGTTTAGGCTATTTCGTCGATAAATTAAGCGAATTTTATAAATTTTATACTTAGTTATTGTCTATGCGGATAATTAATAGCGAATTCGCTTATGTAATCTTATAAGATTTAAATGGATCCGAAGGCCCCGTTATATTTCCCTTTAATTGGGTGTAGTATCGCTGTAGGTATAGCGATTGTCCCCTATTGTATAATACCCCGGCCGATAATTCTAGTACCAACTGGAAGGGTATTTAATTTTATATTGGAAGGGTGTACGGCGTAGGCTATAATTATTGTACGGCTATAAGTATATTAGTAGAGCTATTTACTAAATTCTATTTGCAAATTTAAAAAGTATTCCGGCGATTGCAAATTGCTAATTGTATTAATTTTATCGGTATCGATATTTTATTTGTATAAGAAGCTAAGGAATTAATTCTAATTGCTATTATTATATATATCTTAGAGTTTTTAGTTTATATATAGGTAGAGTATAGTATTTATATTAATCGGTATTTCGGTGAAGAGTATGAGGATCCGGTACCGGCAAATCCAAAATACACTATCTTCCCTAAATACTGAACCCCGGCCTTTTAACGCCCGTAAGGATAATAGTTTTATTTTATCCGTCGTATAATCAATAAGTATAGATGTTTCGATACGTTTATTCTAATATATTATATATACTTAATTTGTACCGAAATAGAGTTAGAATAATGGGGGCGCGCTATTTTTGAGAACAAATAGGATAAAACCCGAGGTAATATCCCGGTTAAATTATTCCTATATATTAATTTTATTAACGGGTTTAGCGTTTTCCGAAATGTATACCGTATATTAATAGGCCTATATTTTATACCGGCCGGTCTTTTATAAAAAGAACGTCTACGCCTAAGTAGTATTTTTCCTCTTATACTAAATTTGTATAGGTCTAACTTTGTAGACGTTATTAAAGGATTAAAAATAATAGGCGATTTCGATATTAGTATAATTATAGATATTAATGGCGAGTAAGTCCGCTTTTATATTTTTCCGCTATATTATATTAATAATATATTATAGTAGGCGGAAAATTCCGGCTTAAAAGGTCTGCGCGGTAATAAATTTTGTAGATATTACTATATTTATATCGGCTAATAGGGAATAAGAGGGACGGATTTACGAATCCAATTCGATTTCGATATTATTATATATAGTTATTACTACAACTAAATCTAGGAAATAGAGTAAATACTAGCGGGTCTAGGCGGGGGTAATAAAAAAAAGCCTATAATCTTTAAGTAATATAGTATTTAATAGGGTATAAACAACTCTTATCTAGTATTTATTAAAATATCGTTAGTATTCGATTTAATTATAACCTACTCGTTCGACGGCGCTTATACCGAATATAACGGTATTATTAATTTAATATATTTCTTCTTCTACGATATAATTCTAAATAATTAAGGCCGTATAGAATATATTGTATAGTTTATTATATAGCTATTCCCCCTTAGATAGGAGTTATTGGAATTACCGCTTTACTACTTGAATAGTTATAGTCTATTAGATTATAGCTAGTAGATTATTGTTATACTAGTACTATTCCTTTATTAGTTTAAAGAAGAGTATATATAGCTTAGATTTTGTACGCAAGTCTAGGCTAAAGACGGAGAAGATTAAAACCTAATTATAATTATTATAATAGTAATTATTACGCTTATAAAAAGTACGTTATTTATAATAGGTATTAAGGTTTTAAGGGATAATATATATAACTTCGACAATATTATTAAAAGGGCTAAATATTTATTTAATAAATTGTATTTATTTATATTAGTATTTCAAGGATCCGGGAGATCGATTGCTATTAACTCCCTAGAACTAGAGGTAGATATAGCACCTCCAGCCGTAAACCTAAATACTCTAGATAATGTAGTGTCGAAAAAAGCGTAATACTATATTAATATTACTTTACGGCTAAATATCTACATTAATATATATTTCCCAGCGTTTGCAGAAGAATATACGTTACCAATTAATTATAATACTTTACTAGGAGAGGACGAGTATTAGTAAGTGCTAATTCTACTTATATTATTGAATTATTACGTATAGATAAGGTATAATAATATTTAAGGTAATGTCCTACTATTTATATAGTAATAAAGATAAAGGGAATCGATAAGAGCCAACTAGATTTTAGTTCTAGATTAGCTATATATCATACCCTATATACTTCTATACTTATACGTAATATATTTTTCTATTATTAAAACTAGGACTAGCATAAATTAACGAGAGAATAATCTATAATCCTAATTACTATTTCGAATCGACTATAAATACTAATACTAATAAATACGATAAATTATTCAAACAATTAATATACAAGACGAATTATTCCAATATCGAAAAGATTTTATTAATAAAAGTCAACTTCTAGGAAACGGTTCGAATACTAATTAGTAATACGTTTAAGTATAAGGATAAAGACCCTGAGCTAATAGCAATCTTCTAGGATATATATATTAAATATCCAACCCTATTCGGTATAGTGTTTTTACGTTCGGATTGCGAAGAAATAAAAATACGCAAGGAGTTATTAAGATAAGAGTTTAATATTAATATAGATTTATCGACTAACGAGGACTATTTATTACTAGCGATTATTAACGTGATCCCGAAATTCATAGTATATTATATAGTTAATAAGGGCTAATAATTGCCTTTAAAGAATAGAAAGGGCGTAATAGATACGTTTTAGAAGTATATCTAATAAGTATATCGATATAGTTATAGTAAACTACTATTCTACCCTATAGTAGTCGATAACCGGGTAATTTAATAGTTACGTAAATTTACTTTTATAGATAAGTATATACTTTATCTTTAAATAATATAATGCTTTTAGTCGAAATCTAGTGATAGTACCGGACTAAAAGATAGGAAGACGGTATTTTTCGACTTTAATTATTAATATTATAGTAATAATCGGTATTTCTATTTATTAAATATAATTGTATAAAACTATATTCAATTCTATAAAGATATAGCCTATTTCGGCCCGCCTATATCCTATATATTATTAAGTAATGCGTAGTAGAAATATAGTATAAATATATATAATTTTTATATATATTCCGCGTTAAAATCTCCTATCGATTCTTTATTACTGTATTTCGTTGCGGTTTATCGATACGAACCCTAATTTTACTTTAATAATATATTTCTTTATTATACTATACCCCCTAACGTCCGGATTAATAGCGTATATAATATATATTATATTATTAATAGCCAAAATATATATTTTTAATAATACTACCGGGTATATTAATAATACGGAAGTTATTATATAATATTAACCTATAACGAGATAGTATTAGTAAACGGTATTATATCCTTAATAGAGTACTAATATTTTATTTATTATAGAAAGTCAAATAATTATTTTATATTTAGGCCCGGCGATTATATTTAGTATTTAATTAGGAGTTGGAAAATTAGATTTAGCCGTGTCGATTATATTTTTATTATAGATAACTTTAATATTATTAGTAAATTCGAGCGATATATTTTTATTATTATTACCCGGATTAAACGAACTTATCGGCGATACCTAATATTAAATATAGAGATTTTCGAGGAAATAGAAGAGGTATTAATTATTGGCGTACTAATTGTATTACTAATTTGTCTATATATAGTTCTTATAGATAGAGTAGGTATTATTTAGATCGATTAAGACGTATATATTATATAATAATATATTTTTATACTAGACGAAATACTATTTATAATAATATTTAATAACGATTCCGACGTACGTATATAATTTAGTAATTATAGGGCGTAATAAGAATTTACATATAAAATATTAGGGCCGGAGTTTCTTCCGTAAATTATATAAATTAGTATAGTCTAATATATATTATTACTAATTAGTAAGTATATATACCGTCTATAATAGTCGATATCGATAATAATTATAAATTTTCCTAACGATATAATTATAGTTAAACGGTATTTGAATTCGTATTATTCACCGAAGACTTATCGGTAAGTATACTATAATTAACGAGGATATAGGAATAATACTTCTATTAATATATATAGCGATTGCGGAAATATAATAATAACCGATAGCGATACGAAATATATTAGTTTATTTATATACCTTAACCGTAAATATTAATAATTAACGTATTGTAGAATTACTATAACGACCTACTTGGATATATACTTTATATAATTGGCTATTATAGTTAATATTAATATTATAAATTGCAACCCGTATATTAAGGGGTAATTAACTAACCAAGTGCTAAATACTAAGTATTATTATTATTATTATTATTATTGTCTTTAAGACTCTAAAAGGTTGAGCCGTTAATTTATATAATTAGAACCGATTTCTATTATCCTATTTCTAATATTTGCGGGATCCTATACAATACCCGGATTATATTTCTAGTTCTTCTATTCTATTTTTCGGCCCCGGTAATACCGTAATACTATAAGCCCGCAATTGTACTTTATTATTCCGTAATTGTACTTTATCATTCGGTATTATATTATAATTGAAATTGAAATTCGTATATCTATCGCATTTAGAATATTAATTAATACTTAACGATATTTATAATATAAGTTCTCAATTACCGACCGTTCGACTCGATAGCGCGCAATAGATTTACTATAGTAAATTAAATTCTAGATTTTTTATTTTATTATTTTCTCATTTCCGTTTTCTCTCTCTATCCTCTATTATCTATACGTATGAATATAAATTAATTGTACTAATATTAGATGACAAATTCATTGACTAGTAGGAACGTATATTGTATATATATATATAATTGAGCGTATTGTATTTATAGTTGCGAATATATAAATAGTAATGGCTTTAATCGTATATTAATAATACGACCGACGTAGAGTAGGCATTTAATTCCGGTATGCGGTATGCGGTATACGGCGTACGACCGTGCGTTAGTATAGGCATTCAATCCGGTGTGCGGTATACGTACGACCGTGCACTTAAACCGCTAGCGTGGTCCGTACTATAACCGCGGTATTAGATTGGGGGCGCTAGAAGCGCAATTACTAATAGTCCGTATATAGATTAGGGTTGCGGGATTAGGGTCGTAGGATTAGGGACGGGATTAGGGATGGGATTAGGGTCGCGGGATTAGGGTCGTATTGGGGTTGCGGATTGGGGTATTGGTATTAGGGTACGGGGTTAGGACAGAATGTAAATTACGAGATGAAATGCTATTACCGTAGTATTAGTTATCGGTATAGTCCGTATACGCTTACAATCTTAATTTCCACGCAATCCCGGGCGGGAAACCTATAACGGGCCGCTTCAGCGCATCCTTCAGCGTATACTTCAGGGGCCTTTAAATTGACTAATCAAAAGCCGGCCTCAGCAAGTAGCCTACTCACGGGAAGTAGGCTATATATCCAAAGTGTATACGTAAACCAGAGTAGGCTTCTTGCACCCTAGTAGCCTATTTGACTTCCCTATATTACCGCTGCGGTACCACAAAGGGCCCGGCCTACAGCATCACCAGGCCGTAGCAGAGTCCGAGGAGTATTTGCTCCCCAGCAAACAAGTGTAAGGTCCCCGACTCCTCATGTCTCCGTTCCACCCATCGACATGCTCACCGACATCAGCTAACAACACTCTTCCCCCTTCATCAGACACATCGACTCACAAAGAGTCGTCCTAACCTCAGGCGCACCAGCGCCGGCGGGGGCGTTCCAACCCCGTCAGCCCGCGCACCATCTCCCAGGACTACAACAATTTCCAACAACAACATACCCTTTTCCACCCGGCTACATACTCGCCTCCTTATACCCACATCACACAACCCCCCAGTATCTAACAAAATGGTCATCCATCTTACAACCCTTCGCACTACCCCAGGACATGCCTTCCCCCGCAACCAACCGCGGGAACGCAACTAAATCCAGGGAATGGAGTGAGCGGTAGCTCTGATGTGGATCGTCATGGCGGATTCGCCGACCAAGCCCCCCGCCCATACCCTGACGAGCTCGACCGAAGTTGCAGTGTTGGTTTTGCACCTTCGGTCGAGCTCGTCAGGGTGTGGGATGGCGGCTTGGTGGGCGAATCGGCATTGGTATTGGAGATGGGAGAAGGGTGGGCAGGAGGAGGAGGAGGGGAAGGAGAGATTGGAGTTCCATTTCAGCATCCGACATTCCAGGATTTACCCCCTTTGGCACCGGTCTCTGATGTCTACGCGGGAAACTTCTTGCAACATCAAACTAGGTTTCATCCAGACACCAGCGACTGGTTCACACCAGGACTATCTCCGGTTCAAACGTTCCCGAGCTTCCCAGGTGGATTCCCGCCGCATGGGCTCGGTGATACCATCGACACCGATATCCACTTGGTCCTTCTTGGGCTATCGCTTGATCAAGAGCTACACTCCACGCACGCCCAAAAACTCCCCAGGTACGCCCTTTAAGTACACCCTCTTAAAACACTCAAGAAAAAAGATCCGTACTTCCATTTGTATTGGCTTTTGTCTTCGATATACACTTTTCCGTCTATTCTCTAAGACGATATGACGTTATTCTAACTTCTTTAGTCTTAATGAGAATGTGTACTAGACGGTATACTTCGTTTTCGATACTTATTATCCTTCTTTGAATCGGATTGCGAAATGCGACGAAGAAAAAGTATTTTGAAGGAGTAAAAGAGTTATGGAAGCCTAGAATACACTCAAAATATATGGAAGATTGTATTTATAGGTTACTTGGAGGTAAAAGCGCTAGTGTAGTTCCTTTGCCTTCTAGTACTTCGGAAAAATGGGCGTACCTGGGGAGTTTTTGGGCGTGCGTGGAGTGTAGCTCTTCATCAATTTCACAACACCTTCGCCTGTCAATCTCCAGTCGCATTTCCTTCCGACCCTTCATGTGCGTTTCAGTTGGATCCTTGCTACATTTTGGATTCATCGCAAAACACAGCCTACGATTTCAATTCAAGCTTTGGGCTTGTCGCCTCATGCCCGACCTCAGCAGGTACTCCTGCTACGGCATCGCTCTCGAGCACCAGAAGTTCACCGGCGAGTTCGCCAACAGAGTCAGCGAGCTCGAGCTCAAAATCGGGTTCATACAAATGCAGTTATCCAGGCTGCAGGTCCAAGAAGACCTGGGATACCGTCGGAGGCTTGGAGTACGTGCTCTTTCCCCCTGACTAACCACCACTTCCTCACTTACCACATGATAGTGATAGTTACTAACCCACTGCAGACGACATCAAAAGTACCACGAGAAGAAACCACATAAATGCACCACCCTAGGTTGCGGATGGGCTTTCACGAACAAAAGTGATCTACAACGGCACATGAACACACATTCTAAAAATGGGACGAAGTTCCCTTGTTCATTTCCGGGGTGTGGACAACAGTACAAGCGACAAGACAACATGCTTAAACACCACTGGAAGAAACACGGAGAGAATGCGCCTGAAAGAGGGCGACGAAGGGAATCAAGGAGATAGGGTGTTCTGCCGCATTTTACACACCTGGTAAAGGAGCTACAAGTAGCAGCATGGCGAAACGTACTTCGTAGATTAGCCAAACACTTGCATGGAATGAGAAAACCTACCCGCACCCATAGCTTTCCTCCACGCATCTATATATCTAAGTGGTCCGACGTCCTCCCGCGGCCACTACCCTTTTCCACGCCTAAAACCCAACACTGACGATGGCTTCGAGTAATGCATTCCAACTCTAGCGTGTTATTGGAATACAAAGGCTGAAGGCCGGCATTTGGTAGTACGTTGCGAAACATGACACTGCCAATGCAACTGAACTTTCAAGCGGCCGATTTGCGAGTGTTTTGGTGGATGAAAGGTATTAAATGTATGTTCTACTTACCTTGAGTAATACCATTTTACCAAGTTCCATTAGATTTCCCCGGGTGTGGTAGAAATGGTTACTTGCAAGCACTTCAGAATATGGGTGCAATGTGCATGGAAGAAAGGTATGAGTGCGGGTAGGTTTTGTCTTAACAAACACCTGATAACCAGAAAATGGGTTTGTTAATGATTTGATATGTGAATAAGGACCAGATATGTAGTCACTAAGTCTAGTGTACCATGTCCTCGTCACCGGGGAGGGGCGTTTGTACAAGTAGACTTAGACGATATGTCTGGTGTAGAGGTAAGAGTACACCCACTTGACTCGTCCCGAAATCTGGCGAAGCTGTGAGATAGTATAACCAATAACAATAGCATCAACGTAGCTCGGGTGTCTCAAGATTTGGGCTTTCTGCTGAGCTGCCTGTAATGCCGAGTTTGCCTAACCTGCCATGTTCTGGCATATCCTGGAGACGGAGTTCATGAGATTATTTGGTATGCCCACCTATCATACGGGGCATTGAAATGGAGTAAGTTTGGACCTCACATGTCACTGTGTCACGCAGCGTGAGTAAGCAGGTTTTGGATTTCTTCCTAGTTTCAGCCCTACAAGACGATTTGTTCAACTGGTATCCCTAGGCCTCGATCCCTAACTACCTACAAATACCATCTGTCTAACTGAGGGTATCGGTCGACCCTTGCATCCGTATGCTTGCACTGGTCCTCCGTAAGGCAGCCCGATTGCAAGCATTCGAGGCAAACGCTGGTTTGTTGTTGACCCCAGGTCCGAAACTTGGAATAAAGGGTTTCCGGGCGAGATAGCAAGCTGGAGTGGGGCTGCAACTCCCTCTTAAGTCCTCTATCACAGGAGCCCTCCCTGTATATTTCTTCTAAATTGGCGATTGGCACCAATTCCTTAACCATCTCCAAGATTGTGTGTTTATTCCCAGAAACCAGGTCATATTCCCGCACCCAGCCCTGTGCATTTTTCCTAAGGGAGTCCCAAACACGGCATGTTGATGAACAGCCGGGTGTTCCTACCTTTTGTGCAGCACGGAGAAGGCGTGTTCGAAGATCAAAGGATCGCTCCGCGAGAATAGCTAAGAATTTCAAGATCAGTTAGAAGAGGCATACGATAATTGTCTCGGGTTCGTATGAGGGGGGTCCTTAAGACTATACGCACTGAACAGTTCTGGAGGTAGCAAGCCCATGAGCAGTTTATCCTCGTAGAAACGGAAATAACTGTCGTTATGGGTGAGCATGACAAGCCAGGTGAACTTGGAAAAAGCCCTGTAGTTCTTCAACACTGAGGCAGCCGCGGCCATGTACAACAGATCATTGGGGTCTTTGACCGGTAGCTGTTCGGCCGATAGCTGTTGACGAAGCCACCTGTTGGTAACTAGCTGCATTGCTGTACCCAAATCGTATTTGTCGATGGCTTGGGCAGCATGGAGGATCTCTTTCCCGCTCATCTTGTCAAAGGGGATCATGTCGGGACGGTGGTGTATGGCGTAACAGATTGCTTTCATTGCTTCAGGGTCGTCTTCGGGAAGATCGATGTCCTTGGGGGATTCGGGCGAAAGCGTGCGAGAGCTTTCGATCCAAGGGGGCGAGAACATCGCGTCGAAGACTTTGGAGGCCGATCGAAGGATTGTGGACGAAACCCTGAGACGTAGTTGCTTCTCCTCAGGAGGGCCGACGACGAGGATGATGTCACCCGTTGGTGAGACTTCGAGGATGTCCGAGTCGCCTTCCATGTTGCCGGTTCCCTAACAGGCTCTTGACAAGGACGAAGCGTAATCAGGAACTGATGGAGGAGGGAGATTCTGGACGGTTGATGGAGTTGGGAAGAAAGAGCAGGAGAAGATGTCGAGGAGCTGGAGAAGAACTTGGGCACCACTGCCTCCCTCAAAGGAACTTACCGTAAGGACGCGGCCCGAGGTACAAACGCACCTTCCCCGGTGTATGAGGTTGAGCTGCCAACCCCACCTTCCTTGGGATGCATCCCGCAAGCCACATCCCTCGTTTGACTTGAGGCATGCCTGATGGCTTGCAGGTCTGCATGATGTGAGTGGTTGACACGGTGACTTCTGCAGGACACTAAAGTCCGACTTCTGACACAAGAAACGTCCCCTCCTCTGTTGGTTCAATCATCTTCCTCACACAACTAGAGGTATTCCCAGCCGTCCGAATGGTCGTAAGAATAATACCGAACATGTCACGGTCAGTACATCACACCTTAGATATAGTCTTTCACGCATCCAAGAGTCTTTATTACACCTTTGAACCCAGACTCGAGGCAGTTGTTAGATGGAAGAATCCCCAAGTGACTCTGGCCGATACGTTTCCAAATTATTGTGATCCCTATCACAGTTTTGTAACAGCCTTTCCAAACCAAAACGAGCGGTATTGGACTGTCCGTGTTCGGTTTATGCTTACGACCGCTCGCCGTCCTATTCATCACAATTGGCTGCGCTTTAATATCCACCCTTCCTTTCCGTCCATCCGTGGATTTGAGAATCCAACGTTGGAGCCACTGCGTCCAATGATAGCAAACAGCTGTTGAGGCAGGCTCCGGATACCACTCGGAATGCGGCATCATGCATGCATCATGCCGCCCAACGAGCATGCCTCTCAGAATGCCTCCACGCCAAGAGGCGGGGATGCCTGACAAGGTTCGGCCCAGGACTGGCCAGTTTGACAGCGCTCGAATGGGTATATGAGGGGCTGTAGGCCTCGTTGGGTTGACTTTGCTCTTTTCCACCGCAGGATTCAGTCGAGGGAGACCTCCCGTTCTTCCACCAGCTATTCTGGGAGCACCAATCCTCCCCCTTCGGTAGGCACCCCATCCCCAAATCTGCCTAACCTTGATTGGGAACAACGAGACCACCAAGACTGATCAATGTCTCAACCGCACAGGATCACAATCCCAATCAACACGAAGCGCACCGGTGGGGGCGCTATAACCCCCCACCAGGCACCAAAGCATTTGGCAATGTTACAGTGATCAAGCTAGCGATTACTTGCCAAATCAACACTCGGAAGCAAGGTGTAGCGACGACCTCTTGTTCACAGGGCCCTCGGGCTGTAGCTACACCTTGTCCTCGAGTGTTGATTTGGCAAATAATCCTACTTTTGGTCAGCTGGGGGGAACCGGGGGAGAAGGAGATGGAACGACATGGTGGGATCTGAGACAGGGGACTTCCCAGGTTGACGACACCAACAACAGCTACTACAACAACATATACTACAACAACAGCTACAGCAACAATCTCGAGGGTCTCGCCTTCGAAGGGGTGCCACAATATCTGCCTTATGAAGGCTCAGGGACTCATCTTGACGGAAATGTTCCGGACACTCTGCCGAGTCCTCAGAACATATGCGATGCAGTCTACCAGACAAGCCAGGCCTACAATGGCCTTGATTGGCAGTATCTCGACCCTGACCTGCCACTTCAGTCGGCAATGACGCTGATTGCAAGCGACGCCGACTTTTCCAGATGGGCTTCGAGATCTGTCCCGAGGCCAATCATCCAAGGTCTTCCACTGATGCAGCTGGACTTGCCTTCATCACCGCTTGTGGACATGCCGATGCAGTCTTGGGACCTTCAGTACACCTCCACCACAAATGAGGAGCAACCGGCTACGAACCTTCAGCTTGGGCTAAACACCTGTTCCTGTATGAGCCCTTTTGGACGGAAAACCACCGACAGCACGAACACGGCACACACTCCGGACATGGCATGGCAAACAGGTACCGGAAGCAACTCGTCGACAAGCCCAATCAGCTGGAACGTTGATCAGTTCGTGTGCGATTATCCCAGCTGCAAGGTTACAAAACCCAGTCAAAAAGAGCTCAAGTAGGTCTCCCTCCATGCTCCGCCATCCTTCAGTTAGGGACAGTTTCTGACATTGTTTTACCATAACAGGCGACACCAGAAGTGCCACAAGAAAACCTACAAGTGCGAAGAAGATGGATGCCAGAAAGCATTTTATGTTCCAGCACACCTAGAACGGCACCGGAAGACACACCGTCGTCGAGACTCGGAAGAGATTGAAACACATCGTTGTCCAGCTTGTCCGAAGACCTACCCTCGTAACGACAACTTGAGACGGCATATTCGAAGCAAGCATACTGCTTTGATAAACAAATCCACGCGTTAGAGCATATGACTAGGGGGTTTGCTTCAAGTTGCTGGACGCGCGCTGAATCGTGGCACATCCGGGATCTGAACCGGAGTGTCCATCTCCACGTCCTCGCAACAGAGGAGGAGTCTCCGTGATTGTGTGATGATATCTGGGCAGTGAGCTACTGTGGAGATATCTTCCCCAACCACGGAGACTCCTCCTGTCTTGTCAGGGGCTGGGGTTTCACTGGGCTCCAGGGTACAACAACTTTCAGCTAACCGGCGCTAGGCATACTTGCTGGGGGTAGCCGTTGCGCTTTGCGGGGGCTTTTGTCTCTTCCCGGCTCTGTAGGCTGTATCCAGGTTACCCCCCGGCTTCGTCCGGTGTTCACTGATATGGATGAAGAATAATTGGGAATGTTTCGGCCCTGGACATGTACCCGAATTACGATGAAACAGATCACAGGATCGGACGAAGGAGGAACTGGATGCAGACTACGGAGTCAATGTTACATGTGAAGGGATAAAAGCCCATAGCCGACGAACGCAACGGATTTTTCATATTCTTTGTTGGGGAAAGATGGAGGTGGCGGAGGGAGATTGAAGGAAGATGTGTATTTGGGAGGTTCAGGTCGTCAAGGCTTCGTCTTGCCATCTTCTCAAAGCTTGTGGGCAAGCCTTGACGCTCTGAATCCTTCAAGTGGATATCTTTCCTGGGGTATATATAGCATGCAATAGAGGAGGAACTTTTCACTCACCTACCAATCACGGTCTCGCCGTGGTTTGCTCTAGCGCCCCTTTTCTGTCAGCCGTCTTTGAAGTCCCACTTGAGCATAATCTTGATGAGAATAACTGTCTATTCTGCCCAATGCTGACGGTAAACTGCCAAACCCACCACCCTTCTGCTACACGTCACATTCCAATCTCTTTGTTTGGCCATAACTTCTTACATTGAGGCTTGCATGCGGTTGCTTTCTCCCCATAAACCGCATCATAAGATCTAGCGTGCTCAACGGGTGACCGTTCATGGAACTCCACCATTGAGTCGGGAGCGAAGGCGAAGGATGCCCCGCCATCACATGTTCACACCGGATAAGCAGGAGGACCACAGCTGGGAGGAAGGCACCTGTCGAGCGAGAGGGAAGGCATCGTCCCTTCAAAAGGAAAGCTACAGCGCCCAGAATCGGCAGGAAGACTCGCCTGTACACGGCTAGGGAGACAGGCCGGCATCACTATCTAGGAATGGGACGAATGGTCGTCTATACGGAGCTCGTCTTCGTCGTTTGGCTCATTGTTTCCTTCTCCCCAATCACCCACCATCTTTTTGAGCACCTTTTGGCATTGTTCCTCAGTCATTTAACTAACCACTCGTTGATCCTCCCAGTCTGCCACTCTCACAGGGCCCAGCAAAAGTACCTTTCGCAGTTTTCTATGGAGCATAGTAAGGATTGCATTCATCATACTAGCCTCGCTCTCGCATGTTCAGCTATAAATTAAGAACGGAATAACTGGCAGTCCCTATTCTGTAGGCGCTACTGACTTCATGTTTTTCAGGCGCGTAATACCACAAACGTTTATCAGCCGTATTTTCAGAGACACAAGAGAAGAACCTCTGAGAAAGAACAAGGAGTTCTATAGAAGAGGAAAGATATTTGGGGTCATCGTCAGATCACTTACTTCCCAACCAGAAGGCTCCTACTAGTCGGCCAATATATAGACCGAAGATATAGGTACCTCTGGACGTCATTGAATACCTTACTAGGGCAGTCATGCTCCCTACAGAAAGGCGGTGGGCTGGACCCACATAGCGACAAGACAAGTTGACGGAGGTGGAAAGGCAACGACAGAAATGGGCTGTGATTCTGATGATGTGTCGGAGGAGGAGAAACGGAAACCTGCGTGGGCAGCCTAAGGTATCTATCTGGAGGGAGTGCCCGTGAATGGAAAGCCCACTGCACCTGCAGTGAATGGGCGTCTAGAGCACGGACTTCCTACGCAAGTGAATGGAAGGGAGGTGGGACAGACCCCACCGCAACACATACCTTCATCCCTTTCAACCTTCCACCGCCACATCCTTCTTTTTTCTCCCTCTTTACAAGCACACCACCTTTGATCATCAAAGCAAGCTGGAATCATTCGCACGTACGTGGATACTCATCGCATCAGTCACCCGAGCGATTTGCTAACCTTGTGCAGTTTCTTCATCACCAAAAGCCTCACATCAGTTGCGCGCATCGTGCATAACCATTTCCAAGATGCCACCGTGGGCTTTAGATGCCACGATCGAGTTCTCGGGCAGCCAGCTGCTCCATCTTGATCAAATCAGCCAAGTTTATGAAGAATGGGAAGGATTCAGCGACTCTGGCGGCGACTCTGATGGCGATTCTGATTCCCACTCGAGTCACAACCCCCCATCCCAGCCCGCCAGCAATTCTGTTAATCCAGAAAGCGATTCAGAAGACGACGATCTCTTTGATCCTAGAGATGCCATTCCCAACCCACCCTCCGGCGCCATACCCCCCTCTACAACAATCGAAGGCCTTCAAGTATCGGTCAACAAGTGGGCGCTCAACCACGGATTTGCAGTCAACCGTGGGCAAGGCCGTGGCACCAAGCCCAGAGTCCCAGCCAAAGACTACACTCGATACCATTTCTTTTGCGATCGATTTGGCAAGCCGCGCAAATCCACCGCAACCGTTCGCAAGACCGCTTCACGCAAGTGTGGTTGCAACTGGAAGGCAGTTGCGAAGAAGGACAAGAAGGACGGTTTGTGGCACTTCTTTTTACACGATAAAGCCGTCCATCAAGTACACAACCATGGCCAGTCCTACAGCCCTTCTGCACACCCTCAACACCGCAGGCTGAAGCCAGACGCTTTCAAAGTGATCGACGAGGCGACCAAGCTCAACACCATGCCCGCCCGTGAGGTTTCCTCCATCGTACGGAAGAAATTTCCATGGTCGGTACACACAAGGAGGGATATTTACAACGCGCGCGCACGTATCCGCCGTAGTAATGTCAATGGTTAGACCCCGACTGGCACAGGACATGACTCTATGTAAGAGCCGATCACATCCCCTACTTCTGACTATAATACTAACGAACCGGGGACAGCATCTTTTCGTTGGGCACCAGCATCGCGTAGCCGGAAACCTCGCTCAGTCTCTTTTCAACCCCGTCATACTCGCCAAGCGACTGCCAGCCAAGCGACTATCAGTCAAGCGGTTACAGAGACCCAGCCCAGTCAAGCGACTGCTCTCGAGTCCCAGCTTAACCGAGCGGTTAAAGATACCCAAATCAGCCAAACGTCAGAGTCTGAGAAATCTAGTCAAAAACCAGTTACACGCAAAAGAGGTAGGGGAGAGAATTCACAAGCGGATTTGCCAGCCCACTTCTCCGAGGTTACACGCAGTGGCCGTGTAAGCAGACCCAGCCAGATGGTTAGAGAAGCTCTCCAACTAGTATGAGTATATATTCATGGATAAGTCCAGCAAGTGCTGAACATCATGTCAGTTATACAGATATTCCTTCATGTGCTTAGTAGCATGGTCATTCCATAGCTTTTGAAGCCGCCGGAGGGATGTGCAACGGGTAATAGACACTTTCTTGCTGGTGGTCCGGCGAAGGAGGATGTTGTTTTCCCAGAGAAACCCTTCACGCACCTTGCGATTTCCTATGCGTACCCTGCGAATTTCGACATCTTTCATTCATCAACTCCCACGACTAGAGTACCGTCCAAACCCTCATAATGGCAATATCACGGGTTCGGTTGTAAACATGTCAAGGCAGAGCAAATTCGAAACCGGACAAACAAATTCTTGCTTCTCAACTGGGAGCAAGGTAAAAACCACCCAAACTCGCTTAGCTTCCTTTGCTTGGTGCATTACTGCACCAAATCAAATCGAAATCAATG
The DNA here is from genome assembly GCA_009806235.1 of Neurospora sp. CHS-2018c. Classification (NCBI taxonomy): domain Eukaryota; kingdom Fungi; phylum Ascomycota; class Sordariomycetes; order Sordariales; family Sordariaceae; genus Neurospora; species Neurospora sp. CHS-2018c. The sequence goes on along the minus strand of RAPC01000004.1, from coordinate 1,743,525 downwards.
GTAAACAGAGTTCTCAACCGAATGAGAGCCCTCGTCCATCTGCACGCACTCAACACAGATCTTCGCCTCCCTCTTAAACTTCTCCAGCTCCTCCTTGACAGCCGCCGGTCCCAAGTCCCTCTCACCCATGCAATCACACTCCTCCGCCACACTAGCCGCCTCCTGCTCAGCCAGCGGCTCAGCCGCCCCAAGCAACTCGCCCAGCGGAACAGTCGCGATCCAGCCGTACTCGTCATAGACGCTTGCCCAGGAGCTGTTGACCTCTGCCCTTCCACCACAACCGCAACCGTCATCTTGGGCCCTCGAGCGAACGAGGTCAACGACCCGCTTCTGCAAACGAGCCGCGCGCCCATCGATAAGGCCTAGAAAAACATATCAAAACGAGTTAGCTTCCTTTCATTGGAACCAATGACACAGAGATATGAAACTTACACCAAAACTTGAAAGGCAGAGCCCTCTGCACGACCTCATCCCTCTCGCAGAACCGAAAATAGCTTCCAGCCCTGCCCTCCTGCTTGACCATTAGGTCCAGGCCAAGGTCCGCAAACCGTCTTCTCTGGCCCAAGGCCCACGCAGCAGCGACCAACCAGACCATCTCCTGGGCCGTTCCGTTCGCCTTGACCTTGTCGACAACCGCCTCGAACCAGCGGGGCCACGGCACAAACGAGTTGTCTTGCAACTTGTACTTCTTGATTGCCACCGCGAGGTGGAGAAATTCTCTGGCACTCGGGCCAGGCGCAGGGTCGGCGGGGGTGGCGGGCCGGATGAACTGGCCGGGGAAAGCGAGGGCGTAAAAGATTGCTTTCATGGCGAAAGCGTCGTCGCCAGGGAGAGCGATCTCCCGGGGAAGCGGGGAGGCAGAGCCAGACCCGGGGTAGGAAATGCCTTGCATTTCCATGGCGTAGGGCGCCAGGATTTCAGCGAAGACAGACGAGGCTTCGCGGAGGCCGATCAGATCCACGAGGATCTCTTCTTGGCCCACCAGGAAAACGAGGTCACCGCTTGGTGCATCCTCAGATGAAATAGAGCCGAGAGACTCGACGGGAGGGTTGGGAGGCTGAGCGGGGAAGTTCATGTTATCCATCTTGGATAATGTTGAGAAAGAAGTTTGGGGTGGAGTGATATATAGAGGTAGGGGTTTTGGATGAATGGTTGATTCTTTTGTCTGTGATGTTTGAAGTTTTGATCGAAACTCGAGAGATGTAGTCAAGTTTGAAGAAAGTTCTGTCGAGATTGAAAGATGTAGAGGTTGTCAATGTTCCAAACTTGGAACTGTCTTCGACGATCAAAAAAAAAAGAATCTGAGCTCAACTTCGGCTGAAGAAAGAAAGATCGAAGAGAAGGAAAGAAAAGAAAGAAAGGGATTTATACCTGTACTGTTGGAAGACTTGTAGAACCTATTGTGAGGAATGTACAATAGCTGAGTTTATTGAGTTCATATTGCAGACACAAACATCTGTTTGGCGTGGTGCTCACTGAATGATGAATAGGACCCTAGAATTTAGCAACAATAGGAATTTGACAATAGATGTAAGCGGAGTTGAATCTGAAACGAGAGTTCGTAACAGAGAGCATTGGTGTGACCTGACAATAGGAAGATATGCGCATATCTACCCTATAGAACTAGAATAGGTGAGGAGTTATTGACAAAACTCTGAAACATGGCATATAGAGTTCATCGTCTAATCTTCTCAATCTCAGCTTTGTTTTAAAAGCCGTCAGTCATTGTTGACTGGAGAGGCAAAATAGGTAAGAGCTGGACTCACCGCACCGTCCCTTTTTACTCCATGCATCACCTTTCGACCAAGCGCACCACCCTTCAAATTCTTTGCCGACTATAACTTGACCAAATGCCATTAGATCGTGGAATTTTCGCTGATCTGGCGCTACTAAATCTACTTGGGCGTGGATGCCTTTGTCCCAGACAGCGGCTATGACCGACTGAACGAGCACCTCACTGCCGAGGGCAGGACAACGGCGTCAAATTTGTTTTGCGTAAGACGTCTTGCGTGCTCTTGAAGCACTGGGTGTTTTTGTGCTTTATGGCGAAAAGTGCCATCTTCACAATCAAATGATTCATGGGACTATTGATCGCTCCCAAGCAGCAGCAGCAACCGTTGCACTACGATACGGAGACAGCGACAACGAATTCAGACAAGATAAGGAGAGCGATAACGAGATGAGCGATTACGAGGAAAGCGAGGACGACATGGAAGAGAGTGACGACGAAGAGATTGAGGACGAAAACGATAGTACACCACAAAACCCAACATTCGGACAACAATTCATCAGCAAAGCTTATAAGGCGTATTGTCAATATGCCTCCAAACGTCCGTTACAAATCAAGCAACACCTCCCCACTACAGAAGCACTTTGGGAAACGTACTTCCAGCTTAGTAGATTTGAACTTCGATCAAAGCCTCGAACAAATCCTTCAGTCTCCAACCCCTCCTACCATAGCGACATTGAAGTCGTTACCAGAATTCGCCTACGAAGACGAGCCCGCTTTTTCTGTCTACCTTCTGATCCTCGAGAAGAAGAAGCATCAAGTTGATGGTGATGATGGAGAGGATGAGGATCAGGTTGATGATGAGGATGGCGAAGATGAGGATCTGCCATGCATCTATGTTGGCACTGGAACCTCAAAAACCACAGGCACACACGGAGGTTCGAAGACTACGACAACGATGAAGCACTTTCCTCACTCACAACAATTGCATGGCAATACAATGATCCAGATCGCCGTTCTTTGCGTGCATACTGTCGAGGGCGTTGATGAAGTTCCGTGTGAGTCTGGAAAAGTAATTGTCCGAGAGGATATGAGCCAATCCGTAGTCGTAAAGCACCCTGAGCAAGTCCTTCCGCTCCGAGATGGTCGGGATCGAGGAACAAATGTCGCCCCGGATCTGGTAAGTCCAGCTCCTCGCTCGCTCGAGGGTCAATACTGACTAGGGACTGGGCGGGCTGGTGAATGAAGTTGTTACAGGGGGTATTGGTGCCTCTTGAGTAGATTCCAAGTTCTGAAATTGATGGACCAAGGGGAAGCAGCTCTTTTATAGATCAAGTCTCCTGAAATGTTTGCATTTATGAGCCATCCATTGCCCGTGGCGTGATGGACTAATAACCGAAGGCTCATCGCCAAAGTGAGTACGACCCTCCATTTGTAGACACCCGTCTCGATCAATAACGGGTCATAAGGAAGCTTGTATGACCCAGTGAATTTTGTCAGGAGTGCCATGGTGAACACCGGGAACATGTCCGCGGCTTTGAGGTGATAAGCAGCCGCAGCCATGCGTGCCGTGTCCAGGATCTTCTCCGTCGTCTTGCTGACACCCCAAATATAGCAGGGGCTTCCTGCTTCTCTGCAACAGTCACTGTACTGAACTGGCGGGTTAGAAGGCAACGGACAACATGAATGGCAAGAGCAAACGGGGACGAGGAAGTGGCACTCGTGGGGTATCCTTCAGATTCCCAACTTTCTAGAACTACCTATCGAAATATCAAGACCCTCCCATTGCTCCTTCCACTTCTGTCGAGATCTCTTGTCTTTTTGGTGGTGCCTTACGCTCACCCGCAGTTACCACCCAAAGTCTTCAATCCTACAACCCAATCCCTCTTTCCAGTCCTGCCGTTTGTGGCAGAGGCGATTTGAAGAATCCTGAAGCCGAGCAATAACCGACCAAACAACTGACGAAAAGAACGCACAATGATGCAAGACGCCACCCTCTCTCCACTTGAATGCCTACGACTTGACGCCTGTTTGATGCCGTCAAACAAATTTGTCGCTGATGCAAGAGTCTGACACAAACACATCCTGTAAAGAAGAAGCTCCAAGACGCCATGCTATAAACCTTCCGCCATGCAATCATACCCTCGCCATGCAATGGTCCTCCAAGCAACTTACTCAAACAATGCCACCCAAGCCTCTCAAAACGTAGGTAGCCAAGTCGTGCGCACAAGCTTCCTATGCCACTCAACAAACACTGAGAGCGCTCAACCCACCCCTCAAATGGACTGCCAACAAGGACCATACGGCTTTCCCAACCTCATCGGCCAACAAAACACCCTCTCCTCCGGCTCCGTCCCCTTCATCCTCGGATACACCACATCTCTCAACTCCCTCTCCTTCTCCCCGTCCGGCGGCAGCGGGAACCCCCTGTGATCCCACCTCCTCGGCTCCCACCAATCCTTATACCCCTCCCACTCCACCTTAAAGCTAGTAACCAACCTCTTCTTCCCCCTCTGATCTGGCATCCCGCCCCACGGACATTTTTTGTCTTTCACCCCGACCGTCAAATCCGTATACCGAAACATTCTCTCCGCCGCCAAGGCCGTCTCGCGGTTTCCGCACAACAACACGATATACCGCATCCCGGGAATCCCCTCAATCTCATACGTTGCCCTACCGTCCAGAATGGGAGCCTCCTGCCATGCGCTCCAGCTGAAGTACCGATGACCCATGCGCTTGCGGAACCAAGACCTGATGGCGTCGGGACCCTCGATGCGCTCGAGCCAGCCCATTTCGTAGCAGAACCCGGAGGAGACGGGGCCGATGACGACCATGTCCCAGGACTCAGTGGTCTGGTCCGCGGGGAGACGGAGGTGGTGATGGTGGTCGCGGAGTAAGAAGTCCGGCAAGTCGAGAGGGGCCAAGCGAGGATAGCGAAGACGGATCACTGGGCTGGTTAGGCTCGCGTAGGGGTCGGCGGCGGCGGCGGCGAGGGCGAGGCCGATCCGCCGGGGGACGCCTATGCCGTTGGAGGCGATGAAAGCGATTGAATCCGGGGGTGATCCTGGTGAGGGGTTGTTAGTCTAGATTGTTCTTCCTTTCTTTACTGCTTTGTGCGGCACCGGGAGAGAGAGAGATGAGGTTGGGGAATCTTACTCTTGCCCTTCTTGTCAAGGTCTTCCTCGCTGGCTTGGTAAGGGCAAAGCTGCATGCCTGTGGGCTCAGCCATGAGGGTTCCGTGCGGATCGACCCATCCCGGCCACAGCACGTGGTTCGGAATGGGGTTGTTATACTGGTACATCGCGGCAACTTCTTGAAGTCACAGAAGCTCAAGTTACGATGCCAATAGTTGAGAGTTGGTAAGGTTTTGTGAGAAGACTTGAAGTTGTCCTGGAATGAGTGTTGAGTAGAAGCCCACCATGAGAACCAAGTTGCTGTAGTAACACAGATGGGTCACGATGAGGGAGGATGAAGACGGTGGTTTGGTTTTTCCGGGACAGATATCTTGCGCGTCTTGTGCACGGTGTGTTTTATCGTGAAGCTTTCCACTGGAGAGCGAATGGGAGGACAATGCTAGATAGGAGCTCCATTTTGGGACGGATGAAACACGATTCACGATGGGCCAAGGAGCAGGTCAACGAGTGTTTGGCAGCTGTTGAGCGAGAACCCTGACGGGTACCTGATTTTAGGGATCAAGTGACTCACGTAGGGCTGGGCTATAGGGCTGGGCGATGTATCAGAGTTGGGACGAACATGTCATAATCGGAGCAGTGAGTGGATATACCAAGTAGGCAGAAAGGCAGTATTATACTGCGATCACTGAACTCCGAAAATCGGAGAACAAAAGCTCTTGGCGGTATTGACAAAGATCGTGACATGGAAATACTGTAAGTGATACCGCACCGTCAAGAGACCCGAAGTTGATGTACGATAGTGATTAGAGGTGCACCCTGATTTCCCGTTTCAGTTCAGAATGAGTTAGACCTATTGACGTTTGCTCATAATCTTGAGCAAACCTCGTCTACATTCCGCCTGCTTATGGGAGTTCTAGCCTGGATATATGACATAGACAAAAGGTGGGAAAATGTGTGACGAAGCGCCCAAACTCAAGGCAGACACTCGACATTTTCTACACATCCGAACCTGGTAAACGGACAATCAAAACAAACAACAGGCATTGCATAGGTAATGACGGCAAAACAGGCATAAACGCGTCACCCATCATTGCCTGCGATTTTACAATCGACGAGTGTCCGCCAGGTGTTAAAAACAAGTGAGCAGCAAGATGTCAAAAGTCTAGGGTGGCCCGTGCACTGAGACGACCAAAAAATGTGAAAAAGAAATGCGCCAGCCGCGAATCGAACGCGGGGCCCATCGATGGCAAGTGGCCCGTGCACTGAGACGACCAAAAAATGTGAAAAAGAAATGCGCCAGCCGCGAATCGAACGCGGGGCCCATCGATGGCAACGATGGATTTTACCACTAAACCACTGGCGCTTTTAGTGATTGATGCTTGTTTTTGGAGAAATGGCCCTTATGAACACGCACGAGACCTACCACAATGCCATGTCTGACCGTAAATGCCGCTCAGCACTACCCAAATCGCAACAGACACTCCCAACTTTCTCACCACCAGAATCTCACGACGGTAAGAGAAATCTTGTAGCATTGTTTTGGTTGAGCAAAGCCTCAAGTGACACACTGTCATGTGGTGCTCAATTTTTGTATCATAAATATTTTGCATTGTATTCTCATAAGTGACTCTAACGCCTGGTATCATGCTGCAGCTGGGCTATGTCGCCTCCCAAGTTCCCCAAACCTCGTCCCCAAGAAGTTAAAAATGCCCCAAAAACTAACATGAATCATCCAAAATCCACTCATTAGTCTCCTCCCATGTAGCTTCTCCCTGCAACCAAAGCAGCATCTCCGACCCTCCCACCACCGTCCATCATATCACATTGCCATGACCGCTCCCACCCTTCCAATAAACCGACCCAGCCGGTAGTTCCACCGGCATACTCTTCACCCACGTATCCGACAACTCCCTCGGCGACCTCATAGCCGACAACTCCTGCGGTGGTTTCCACCCTCTATACTCCGTATGGTCCAACTCTTGCACCGCATACGTCGGAGCGCCCAACCCTCGTTCCGAGCCGTAAATATCCGGGTACTTGATCTCATTCAACACGGAAGCATCGCTGCTACCGGTTTGACCCACCATATCCCTCTCCGCCGCTGATGAAGACGATGAAGCAAGCGCTTTCTCCTTCCGATTCCTCCTCAGTAACCAAACGATCGCGACGACGGAGCCGCAGAGGACCGCAAGCGAGCCTACTACTCCGCCGACGATGGCGCCGATGTTGTTGGGCGAGCCACCTCCTCCGCCCCCGTTGTTGATGACGTTGCTGCTACTGCTGCTACTGCTGCTGCTACTACTTCCGCCGCCGTTGTTGTTGCCGTTTGAGTCGCCCTTTGTTCCCTCCGCCCCGGAAGCAGATGGGGCCGCACTCGTGGATGAAGAAGACGATGAGGTGGAGGTGGCGGTCTCGGAAGCTATCTTCGAAGTGGATGCTGGCGCTTCTGTTGCGGAAGTGCTGGTACCTTGGGCGCCGATGGGGATAGGGGTGATGGCATTAGTTGTGTAGGCCAGGTAACGGTCGATATTGGGGGCTTTGCCGCAGGCGATGTAAGTGAAGGCCCCGAGGTCTCGGTTGGATAAGGTTAAGAGGGCGGTTGAGCAGTAATCGTTGCCCGGATCCTTGCTGTTGTTGTGATATCAGTTAGCTGTTGTCATGGAGACGTGATGAGATGTTCAGGGGCTGTACATACCAGGTGAATGTGGTCAAGTCTTGGTTGGTGAACCCACAGCCCTTGGAGCACGCATGATTATCCACGCAACTGCCAGCAAGACCACAGTCCGATGCTGCTATGACTGTTGTTGGGCAGAAGCCCCAGAGCTTCGCGCTGAGATCGATCCGGCAGTCATAGCCTGGGTTTGCCGTCCGAGTCTTTGTGGCTTCACCGCTGAGGAAGATAGTGGAAAGTCTGGTAACGATGACCCCATTCTGGCGTTTCTGTTGTATTAATGTGGTGGTTGCGTTCCTTGATCGAGCTTCCAAGTGAACCGTCACATTCGCAGCGAACGAATGTCCTATGCTCGATAGGAGCAGCAGGGAACACAAGAAAGTAAACATTGGAGGTTGGGTATTATTGATGCATCAAGTAAGACAACGAAAGTAAAGAGAAGATTAGCAGCAGAAGGGCAGTCTGCAGGACCAGGCAGACGCCACACTGGGAGGAGACTTGACAGGATGACTGAAAGAGAGACAAGGGACAGAATGAAAGACCGGAAAGGAGAAAGAAGAGCAGAGAAAGTCAAAATCCCGTCAGGCTGGGAGAGAGACGATAGTAAACTCGGTGGTTGGCCATCACAAGCGTCAATGCCAGGGCGGTTTTCCATGGCCCCATCTCGACATTCAGCCCAGCGCAGGCCTAACGACCGGGAATACTGTCAGAGAAGCACCACCGATGCCATTTCCACGATGCTATACCACGGTCCGCGATTCCAACACGTCCGCTTGGGCAGTTTACCGCCGTGCCTGGTCCGAACAGAACAAAATCGAAGACGGCGCTGGTTCAGAAGTCAGCCACCAAGCTCGGCTTGGGCAAGCGTAGTCGATATCCGCCGACACTTGTCGCGCTTCTCCACCGTTGTCGTCGCTTGATGACCCAGTGATTGGGGCGTCTCCAGCATTCCCGCGTGGTTATTTCTGGCCCTCCAAGGCCCCAAAATTCAGCACCTGCATTTGAGGCCCCTTGATGGTGTTTTGCCGAATCACGGTTGCTACCGTTGGGACGGCACCGCCAAGGGCGGTTAACGACTGGATGTCACCGGCTACCGCGGCTGATGATCCGCTGAAGAGCGCTATTGACGAATGGCGACACAGAGCGAGGCAACCAACGGCGGCGAACTTTGCTGTTTTGGGTAGCGGGGCCGTTAACCTTGATTAGGGGATCAGGGGTGCTTGACGTGCCAGACTCCTGCTGGCGATGGCGCGTTTCGATGTCGTGGCGCAATTCCGCAACCTCAATGCAATCTTTCCCAGACGTCGGAGTGTCGTTTGTTCGCTTTGTTTCGTTTGTTTTTGCGTTTTCTGGTGATGACTTCATTTTTGGAGTCGTGCTTTCCCGCTTGATATCTTTGCTTGTGAAGGAGCACACTTGTGCTCATAGACCGCTCCTTCCTCCACATTCATTCCATCCCGCGTACGACCGCTACAGTAGGCTGCAGCCACCATGCGTCGGGAGGTGTTCTTTGCCTTGCAGGCCGCATTCCTGCTGCTTGTCGTCCTCAGTCTCTATCTCGGCCACGATCAACTCTCCCAGATCTCGCCATCTTTCCTCAAACCCAACCATGAGGTTCACGTCAATGGGACACAGGCTTCTGTGTCCGCTCCAGCGCAGGCCACCCAGATTGCCTCTCCTACCGCAGCCACAATTGCCACAACGACTGTCGCCCAAGTAACCGCGACCAAGCCCGCCGACAATGGTGAGTTTGTGCATCCGTCTTGATATTGTCCCGTACCTGATCTAACACGCATCCGCCCGGCGTATCAGTCCCGATTCCAACCGTCCTCTCGTTCGAAAACCGCACTGCCTACGTCGCCGCGATCATGAACCCTGACGAGAAGAACCTTCCACGACTCGAATGCCCCGCCTTCAATCCCTCGCGATACGAGTACCTCGCGGTCCAAGACGATGAGAGTGATTCTGATCCATCGGGGATCCAACACTTCTTCGCCCTCGACCTGCGTGAATGCCTCCACCTGCTGCCCCGCCTTATCGGAAGCATCGTCGAAGCCATCCGTTTCCTCGGCCCCCAGAGCTGCGCCCTATCCATCATCGAGGGTAACTCCCACGACGGCACAGCCGAGGTTCTGGAGGCACTGCGCCCGGAGCTTGATGCCCTCACCACCACATACTACTTCAAGTCGAGCGACATCAACCCCAAGCAAGGAGACCGCATTACGAAGCTCGCCGAACTGCGCAATCTGGCGCTGCAGCCCATGCTGGACCCCAAGAACTCGAAGCTTTACCCTGCCGAAGCGAACACGACTGTTATCTTCCTCAATGACGTTGCCGCATGCACCGACGATATCCTCGAGCTGGTACACCAGCGCCGCTTCCTTGGTGCCGACATGACTTGCGCCATGGACTGGACCTATGTCGGCCAAGATCCGACCTTCTATGACGTATGGATTGCCCGGACACTGGCGGGAGGAGACTCATTCTTCGATATTCCGGCTGATGGCAACTGGAACTCTGCGTGGAACCTCTTTTGGAACGAACCCACTGCGCGTGAGCGCTTCTTTGCCCATCAACCCTTCCAGGTCTTCTCATGCTGGAACGGAGCCACCGCTTTTACCGCGAAGCCCTTCCTGGAGAAGAAAGTCACCTTCCGGGCTCCGAGAAAGGGTGAGTGTATGCAAGGCGAGCCACAGCTTCTTTGCAAGGACTTCTGGTGGCATGGCTATGGTAAAATTGCCGTAGTGCCGTCGGTCAACCTCGAATACTCGGATGAGAAGGGAAAGCAAATCAAGGAGGCCAAGGGGTTCACGAGCCAGTTGGTCGGCGGGGAGGGCCACAAGGACGATGCCATTCAGTGGCAGGCGAGCCCGCCCGAAAAGGTCAAGTGCATACCTGACTACGGGCATCAGTTCTTTGAGGAATGGAACAAGACACAGCCCGGGATATGAGCCAGACATGTCAATTTGAGGTCACGGCAGTCGGCACAAGTGAAGCATGCCATCCGGAGCGCGGCCTCACCCATCCGGCCCCGCGTTGCCGGTAGTGTATTATGGGCCGGTTCGAACGGCTTCGTGTGGGACCGGAATTTGACTTCAACGCTACCAGTTTCGATCCAACCCGAGACGCAAAGACTGAAGCAACCCTTTGGCCTTGAAAGGCTGGCTCTTTCCTCGGGTGGGAATGAACAACATTCTGAACAGTAGTGGAATGTCTCCTTAAGCACTTTCTCACCATACACCACGGTGAAGAATGTGTTATGAACGGCTTATACCGAAAGGGTAACGGGCCTGGAATGCATCTTCCCTTGACTAACAGCAAAGCAATGTCTCAAAACCAATCCAACCTCTACCCAGGCATGGACTCATTAAACAACGATCGGCATCACGGTGAGAATGATGTCTCTGCACGTCGGGTTGGAACGCAAGTCTCGTCATGACTGTTGTTGCTCAAGAATCACATCGGCGATTGCACACCGGAGGATGGGTATAAGAACTGATCGACAGACTCCCATCAATACCACTGTCTTGCTCTGAGGTTCGTGGGTCCTGGTTGCACTGGTTGATCCGTACCAGTCCACAAGCTCGACCGTCATCCAACACCTACCTCTACGCCCACATCATCTCACCATGAAGTACGGCGCAGCTCTCGCCCTTGCGGGTGCCCTCGCCTCCGTCCAGGCCCAGAGGCTCGACACCGGCTTCCTCACCGGGCCTGAGCTCGAGGCCCTCGCCGGCGGCAACTTCGCGTGGGGCGACATCGAAATCGGTGATACCAGCATCATGTCCCTCGAGTACATCCTTGCCGAGCTCGACGCTATCACTGGAGACTATCCCTACAACTACTACTACCCCTACGCCTACTACCCTCCTCCCCTGACTATTCCCCGTCCCATCCCTGGGTACCCTGGCTTGGTCAACAACGTCAATCTGCTCATGCCCACCCTAACCATTCAATACGACGGGCTCACCGGCCTGGCCAATTGCTCTGCACCGGGCGGACGCATCGAGTATCTCAACGACAACACCACTAATGGAGTCGAAACCGACATCAGAACCCAAGTCACCTTTATGTTCCCGCTCGACGTCATCGGAAAGAACTGCCAGTTCATCTTCTTCCTCGGCAACACCAGCACCGTCACCGGCTCGGGCAGGTTTGACCTGCTGCAGAACGTAACCCCGACCACATCATGCCCGACCACTGACCCCCCGACCATCCCGACGAGCGAGCAGGATGTCACACTCACCGCCACCTACCTGGCCAAGGTTGCCGACCTTGCCGTGCTTGTTGCGTCTACAGGCACGTATCTGGTCGGAACCAACACTGCATGCCCGGCTCCCGGAACCGTCCTGACGCTGGAGCTTCGCGGATGGGATGATCCGTTGAATGCGACTAGTACTATTGCGTGGAATGGCATCTTTTCTGGTCCGGCGATCAAGTACACGACTCCGCTTCCGGTTGTGCCGAACCCCGAACCTCCGGTGAATTAACGACCCCGGCAACGGCAGTGCCCCGATTGCTTGAGAGGCCTGCGCTTGTTCTGTCTTGATTTCCGCACGAGGCTTCGCTTTCGTCTGAGTTGATGTGCTGTATCCAACTGATGGTGTTGAAGATGCTACTTCTTGTTTAGTTGCTGTTCTGTTATGATGGGTCAAGGATGAGTTTTGGTTATGGTCAATATCACGTTGGATAGTAATGAAGGATAACAATGCAAGCTGGAGGTTTTTGGCTTATTCACGAGAAAATCTACTCACACATACACTTGTCCCTACCAGCACATACACTGCGAATAATCTTCCAAGTCATCCCACCGTAACCGTGCCCTTTTGAGCGCAAAAAGACTCTTGATCTAATTTGTTGGCCTCTTCTTTGATCGGGCAATTTCTTTCCCGTGTTCAAGCCATTCGGGTGCTAATTTGGACTGCTTGTTGGTGTCAGATGCAAAACCGGGGCTGCGAATACAACCAGGTTAAACGAAGAACCAGGGCACCGACTTGTAGCGATTCATATGAGAAGAAAAGGAAGGAAGGAATGATTGACAGCAGAAGACCTTTCTTTACCAAGTTTCAGAGGATGAGGTTGGCCAACATGGGGTAAAGACCGCTAAGTAAGAAGGGAGTGGTGGACTTCAAGTTTCATTGTTTCGAAATTGTGGAATCTATGTGCCTGAAGAAGAGGTGGAAGGAACGAGCCCACCCTTCCAGCGGCATGACCTACTGGGACCATATAAGCACCAAAGTGTAGACCTTCCACCACGGTCCAGTAGCCTATGTGGTAGTGCGCTGGGTCCAGAAAATGCGTGGTATTTTCGTAGGTGCCATCTGGCTCGTAGAGTCGACTCATCCCGAGTTCGATTCCGAGTCTGATCGGGCCGAGCTTTTTTATTTTTCATTTTTTTTTATTCGTCCTTCATTTTCTACCTTGAGCATCGTTTATTCACTTTCATACCTGACGTGCTTGAGGTCGTGGAGTGGAAAAAGGAGTGGAAAAAGGAGTGTCATATGCGTCCGTTAAGCGGAACTTTCACAGAGATTAATGCTGATTCAATTCCACTTGCATTTCACCATCCCATCCAAAACCATGCTGAACCCAATACTGTAGACGTACTATGGTAGCTCCGTATCCCTTTCCAAACCGAATTCCTCCTGAGGCTCCATGACCACGTCATCAACCTCTACAACATATTTAGCTCCACGGCTCTAATGGCACGCGCCTTCTATCTAGTTGGGTCGCCATTCTCATTGCGGGGCATTTCGGGGAAAGTGGCCTCCAGGGGCGAAGTCTGTCGGTCCCGACATGAGGCCTGATCAAGATATGGGAATGTATTCTGACAATGAGTTTGACGTTGTTGAGGAGAATTCACATGCTATTGCTTCCGGAACCATGAACAACGTAACGCTGAGAGATGTGCTGCCTCTGTGTAAGATGCAGTGAAAGCCAAAGTCAAACACATAGGAACAGGTTGCACAAGTAACGAAGCTACCCCATCTGGCCCACCATCACATGATTTGGTATTACTGTAGGAGAGTAACATGTTGAACAAGACGGCTGTTACCCACAGCAACCGCAGTCATGGCCCAGAAATAGGCAAGGTTGTGGCACGTCAGGGAGTTGAAGGGTCTTACGTGTTAGGTCAACTTGAAGTTCATAAGGTGAATAACATAACCCTATATTTACCCCCTCGACGCATGCTCTTCCTCAACCTTGCTAATGATTCCATTCTCTCGCCTCATCCATCCATAGTTCCCATTCTCTCTCCCAGCCGTCTTACCACCATCTTGTCAGCCTACCACCGTCGTGTCCCAACGCTCATCCCTTCACAAACCACGTCTATCCATTCTCCAACCTAAGAGAACCATCCCGAATAGGAATAAGGGTTAGAGACCCCCGACTTGTCCGTAGGAGTGTTGTAAGAAGTTGAGCCACTGCTCGTGGTGCTCGTTCCAGAACTTCCTGTCCCAGTGGACGACGTGCCCGAGGATGACGTGCTAGTGCTGCTGGATGTTGTCGAGCTACTAGCGCTGGTATAACTGGAGGAGCTGGTAGAAGACGTTGAGGACCCTCCGAAAAGACTGGTGTTGGTGGTTGTGGAAGACATTGTCTTAGTTTTGGGTGCGAAAACTGAAAAGCTGTTGCTGGAAGCAGGTGGCCGGGAGCTGTCAAGAAATATGCTGTGTGAAGGGGCTATCGAGTGTGTTATTGATGTTCACAGTGGGAGATGGCAGTGCTCTGTATCGGGAGTTTGAGCTGGATGGGTGGTCTAGGGATATATATGCCATCGGGACACCATAACAACTCATGGTAGAACACAAGAAGTGACTGGAGGCCACTGACCAACGGGGACTGACACGACACCATCATTTTGGCTTCCAAACGAGAATGTCCTTGCAGTTGTCGAGCGAACAGATCATGACTCGTTCTATAATCAGACTTGAGATCCTGAAGAGCAGTGGTCAGAGAATCTGTTTGCCATGGTGTTGTTCGTCCTCACTCCTCCGTCAGGAACGGAGACGCAGATACATCCAGGACTGCCATCCCGCTGGTGATCGCGCGTTTCTCGTTAGGACGTTAGGTCTTGAGCGTTCGATGAAGGCACCAATAAAAGGAAATGTGTTGTGGACACAGCGAATGCCTCTATGCTTCAATGGCGTGCATCCCAGCCCCGGGAACCGGTCGACGTTCATCAGATTGGATGGCGAAGTTGGTCCATCTGTAAAGAAGAGGGTTAGGGTGACAAGTGACACCCGAAAGAAGTCGGCTCAGTGGGTGTGGCATATGGTCTGTGCTCGACGATAGGCCCTCTGTTTGCCTGCCGCTGTTCTCTGTTCTGCCGGTAAAGCCACTGAAAACATTTGGGCTCTTCCCCTTCTTCCGTTTCTTTCCTGAACAAGAACTGTCGTCATCATGGAATTATTCATTCATCCACTCAACCGCAGATTAGTTATACGATGGAACTTTCAGCAAGAAATCCCGCTTTCTACATCTGCGCTACATCTCGACCTCACACATAATGTATCCAGAAAGACCTTCCATTTCCGCTTGTCGGCGCGATGATGATCCCCACAGTTGAACAGCAAAGGCAGTTACCGCAATATCTTGTTACCGGCCAAGCTTGTAGTAGCCAAGATAGACTCTCATCTAAGTATCACATCCGATCAAGCCAAACGACGTTGGGCAAGCTGTTCGATCAACATTTCAATTGTTTCCGCAAGCATTCCTGGGGCCTGCAAATGGCTGCAGCCACCACCAGCCGACGATGCAACTCCAGCCTCAGACCATCCCCAACCCGACTGAATGGATGGGCCGGCGGACGCCCAATTGCAGAGGTAACCGAAGAACTACGCCCTACCCCCGCGAACTTTTCAGGTCCAATACGACGCTGTAGAGGAGACGATGACTGACTCCAAACCATTCTTAGGAAGCGAACCCCGCCTCCAGCCTGTCCCTCGTTCCTATCCTCCGCTCGTCTTTCGGATACCACCCGCTGCGCCGTTGTTGTCACGATTATCGATTTCCTCAAGTCAACGACAGAAAACAGACACTCAGACGCAGGGCAAAATCCGAGGCCAGCATACGCAGATCCAAGCAAACGAGAGCCACGATGAGATTGATCAACACTGAGACGCTCGAGCTCCATGAGTTCTTCGACTCGCAAGCTCCGTCCTACGCGATACTTTCGCACACATGGGAGAAGGATGAAATCACCTTTCAGGAGATGGTCTCCAAGTCTCCGTCGACCATGGTAAAGGCTGGATACAAGAAAATCCAAGATACCTGCAAAATGGCACAAACGAGGGGTCAGCAATGGGCCTGGATTGACACCTGTTGCATCGACAAGTCAAGCAGCGCCGAGCTCACCGAGAGCATCAACTCCATGTACCGCTGGTACCAAAATGCCCATGAATGCTACGCCTATCTTGTCGATTTTGCCCCCGGATCGCTGCCGCAAGACGAGCTCGAGAAATGCCGCTGGTTCACACGAGGGTTTACTTTGCAGGAACTCATTGCGCCCAAAACTGTGATTTTCTTCGACAGAGACTGGAACGCGGTGGGTGGGAAAAGGGACAAGGATGTCCTCGAAATCATCATGCGCACCACGGGTATTTCGGATAGGGTTCTTTTCGGTCGTACGCCAGTGGGTGACTGTGCAATTGCCGAGCGGATGCTCTGGGCCTCGTCTCGTGAAACGACCCGTCCTGAAGACAGAGCTTACTGTCTTCTCGGCATATTCGAGATCAATATGCCCCTCATATACGGAGAAGGTGACAATGCTTTCCGCAGACTCCAAGAGGAGATCATCAAGCACAGTAACGATCTATCAATCTTCGCCTGGGGCACACCTCTTAACTTTGAACCAATCAAGGAGGAAAGCTTGACGGCGCGTCGGTATTTGGGCCTTTTTGCCAGATCACCAGCAGACTTTGGGGTAACATGGGAGTGCATGGTAGAGGCAAAGATAGCCAACGTCAAATCGGTCATCGGAATTCCGCTAACATTGGGAGTTGAGGCTATACCGGAGTTCACTTTGACGAACAGGGGATTGAATTTTCGTTCGCATATGAGAGTGTACGAGGTGTCAGCCTCACGGGAGAAATGGGAACCGAAACAAACTTTCTACGCCATATATAAGGGCATTGCGAATGACCAACCCTTTGCTGTTATGCTCGAGAAAATCGGCCCGAGACTCTACGTTCGGCTTGGTGTAAGAATCATGAAGGACGATGAACACGTTGAGCCCATTTATTTCGTCATGGACAGCCACACTTTTGCCGAGTACAGCATCGCCAACACCATTCTTATGGACCACAAGGCGCTATCAAAATCACAGAATGATATATTTGAAGGAACCACATTAATAAGGGGCTCGTCGGATCTACACGTTCGCGTTATTTATCCGCTTCTCTATACACATTGGGATGCCTCAAAGTCGTTGTTCTTCCCGCCACGAGCCACTCTTTACGATCAGAACTCCTATGAGATTGCGTGCGCCTTGGTTAGGCTTAGTCACTCGAAGCTTTACACGGAAAGTTTATTCTTGAGATTATTCGTGATCATCGATTTCCGTCACAGGTTGAAAGGAGGAATTCCACGAGCATTTGTTCTAGGCGAAGATGACCTGCCAGACTCAGAGATTGGCAGCTTGACTCAGCAGAATCATATCCCTCGCCATGTCCTCTTTCCTGGCCACGGCCATCAAGCGGAGCACTTACTGAATAAAGGGCCTGAGTACGGTCTTCAAAAGGTGATCACGCTTGGGCCTGAGCAGAAACCACGAAGAGTGACTATCGGCATTGAATCGGCCATTACCAAACCTCCTGCTGAGTTCGAATGCGCTCTAGGTCGGATTAAGCCCAGGATGCAATACACAGTAAAGCTTCACGCTACCGTCGAAGATGATGTCGATGAATAGGTTCACGGCGGTTCCATTGGTCACGGTATCAACGTAAAGAACCTGGAAAGATTGTGGGTGTGCCTTGAAGCGCACCTTGAAGAACACTTGGGAGAGGTCGTTGTGGTTCCAGGAAGCATTGGTGTACACGGCAAAGAAGCAAAGCAGTCTAACGGCTCGATCTGCCCCCAGCTCACATTCCGCGCCCTTCGAATAGCCCCCAATTTGCTAAGAGACACGCTTGTCTAAGCGAATTTGCTGATTACCCATGCTGTGCCACATGTCTATCGGTCGACGTTGGAACAGATGTCGATAGACGGGATTCTTGCCCGGCACAGTGTGGCGTGGTGAGGGACTAGAAGCCAACCACAATTCGATGTCCACAACTCATGGTTGTTCATCCAAGCTCAAACTGCTGGATCTGCCCGCGACCCCTAGGAATGATGTTAGAGAGTCATGGCAAAAAAGAGAATAATTCATCCAAAAACCTGGTGCACAACAAAACATCCAAAAAAAGAAGATCACAAGCCTCATCAGGCTTATTTGATGCCCACAGCCAGAATCGAACTGACGACTTCATCATTACTAGTGATGCGCTCTACCACTGAGCCATGCGGGCTTGGATGGTTATCCTTGCTTGGAAGATGGACTTTATCCCTCAGTCTCCACCTGGTCGGAGCCACCGCTCCTTATTGCCTTGAACACGGGATGTTAGAGAGCTGACAGACCAATCCTACTTCCCAAGCCAACGACACAGCCCGGCGCAGACCTTGCGTCGCTTGCTAGATGCTCTGTCAGCACTCCAAACGGCTGAAAGCCCTGCGTGCGTGTCGGCGTTCGCCCGTCGCCCCGTGGTATTTCCCAAACACTGTCGATAATTGGACATGTTCCATCTCAGCTGCTGCTTGCTGGTTCCGGGGGATGTGTGTCATCACCCCGGATAGGGTTACGACAAGGATGAAAGAGACCGGGGAGGATGGATTAAGCTTCTACCCCGGAATGAACCGCAGAATTGGCGGAAGCGAGCGATGTCATCACATCAGCTAGAGGCATCGACGATCTGTCTCAGCGAACGGGGCAGCACGACTTAACTATGTATACCTCAGCATGTTGCATTCGTCTGCTCCACAGCCAACACCAAGACCGATTCAACGGGTGGCCGGTGGATGGTCGTCGCCACCTAACCGCTATCATATGCCTTGACGGGAATATTGTATTTCAATATGGTTCTAAAAGAGAGGCAGTCATCCAAGGAAGGACAAATGGAACGCGGTCCCTCATCGGCTGTCAGGGCAGTTTGGACCAGACAAGCCTCCGTTATGCACTGCTCGCAACCTCGTGGCTCCCGGAAGCACACTCCTGAGGGAATGGCTCGACTTCGGCCTACCATGTGCATCAACCTGCATCTGCAGGGCTGCGTCATCTGTTGGTAATTGCCAAGGGAGTAGACATGGGTATGGACATGGCGAGCTCCAAATCGGGTCACTGCTGCTATGGGCAGCTGGTGGCTACAATAGTGTGTACTGTGGTTGACGGTGTTGGGGAAGTCTGGGTCACCATCTGTGTCAGTCGTGGTGTTTTGGTTTCTGGGTTTGGCCGTGGACGTGTTTCCGACATGGAGGGGGTGTGGTATTTGGGGTGAAAAACGAGTTTGAGGGACGGTTGTGGAGGCGGTATAGCTGCCAGGGTGGGCGGTCGTAATGTTGGGGAGCGGGGGATGGTGATCCCGTGGTGGACCACGGCGTGGAGGTATGACAGTCGTGATTAGGGCTGGCTCTACATGTGGCCGTTGGTCTCTTGCGGAACATTGTGGTTGCCAACCCGTTAAGTTAAGGAGTAGCAGATCAAAGGCGTGGCGAGACAGATACTGATACTCGGTCTCAGGAAATGGCGATGGTGAGTCGGAGTGGCAATGTTCTCGGATTTCGCAAGAGGTTGGCTCCGAGACGTTCGTTCTGGGGCTTGGGGGGATGTCATCACAGACGGATAGTCACTGCTTCAACGAGGGACTTGAGAGAACTGGGACACTTGAGAGCAATGACAATGAAGAGCATGCGGAACTGGATTTTGATTACCATGTATCGACTATGCACAAGACAGTACTTTTGACCCCTACAAACTATCATTCCAAGCAAGGGAAATCCTGCAGGGACTCTGCCATCTCTGCCATCTTCCTGTGTATCTCACTTCCCCAACAGGTTCATCGCAGAAAAGGGAGGTCTCAGCTGTCTTGTTTTGGAATGCTCGCAAAGCAGATTGTCCCTACAGTAAACGTAGTCTCCACGCGATTCATCTTCTCGGAGACACCGAAGGCAAAGGCTTGTCTCTCTTTCAGTCCACTCCGGAAGCCTGGAGTAGATGGTAGAGCCACCCCGGTCGACCAATCTGGCGGTGTTCGGGTTCCAGAACTTGTTGTTGTGCATGCGTCTGCGCCCGGTACACCAGGACTTCTGGAAAGCCTTTTGTTCGTCGGCAAGTGGCATCAATTCGTCTATGATCGATATGATCGAACAAATGGGTTCTTTACCTGTAAGATCTTGTGTGAGACGGTTCCAAGTTTGTCGAAAGCGATCCTGAAGAGACTTCATCCATTCGCATTCGCAGTTAAGGTCACTCTCGCCAACATTACTACCTCCACCCAAACCAGCTTCACGGCATACTGCATCGAGAAAACGTTTTCGGAGATTGGACGATCGCTCTGCCAGGAGGACTACAGACCGCTCACATTAGAAAGTTACTCTAAGGTTCTGGAATCCTCGGCAGGAGGGCAGGTGTTATGGAGAAACGCTTACCGAATATCTGGGGAGGCAATATTTCCCTAAGGGGTTCGTGGGCAAGTAAGTGAGCGTAAGGGCCTGGATGAGTGACCATAATGATCCATGTATATTTTGCAAAGACATCCTCCTCGTCGAGCACCCAGGCTGCGGCCAAACGGTATATCAAATCTGTTATGCTGCAACCCTCCACTGATTGCCGAAACCACACGTCGGTAGTCAACTTCATGGACGCTTTCAAGTCGTACTTGTCAATGAGAATGGCAACATTGAGCATCTGCTGCCCGCGCGGGGAAGGGTCCACGAGGTAGTTGAGAAAGTGGAGTGCTAGACAAACAGTCTTCATGGCGAGTGGGTCATCGTCTGGGAGATCAATCTCCTTCGGGCATTCGGCAGATATTCCTTGACTTTCGATCCAAGGCGGAGAAAGCATTGCCCTGAAGACCGTAGACGCCTCTCGAAGGATGGTCGACTGAACTCTGAGACGGAGCTGTGGATCCTCGGAATCAGGAGCCCCGACGACGAGAATGATATCCCCAGTGGCCGAAATCTCTCTGTTGGGGTCGTCTTCCATGTCGCTACTCTCGCTGTGGTCCTTCATGGTGTGGTTCACCTTGTCGCCCACCGTCGCAGGTTGAGCAATCATCCGAATATTGAACCTGTAGCAGTTGGCTGACAGTGTGAGTGAAGCGACCAAGATAACTCATAACGCAAAGTAAAAAAGTGGAAAAAGTTTAACAGGAGCGAGGAATTGCCAAAATTCGGAAGAAGTCGAGCAACAAAAGCGGAAGGGTGGGGATCTAAAGGAGCACGCATAAATGCACGCAACTTGATGAAATTATGAGGTCAAGACCCCCTTCACGTGCAGACGTAATCGATGTGGGTTTGATGCGGATAGACTCCTGCACGATGTCGTATTCGAACGTTCATTGAAGGAACGGGCAATCCTGTCGCCTGATGCTTCATACATCTTCCAGTGACGCCGTCAAAATTTCGACAACTCAGCCTCCTCAAAACACTGAAGCTATTCAGCCTGCCATTTCCCTGTGTTCCCATCCGAATCCGCGGTATGTAGGTCGGAGACGTTGAGGACAATCTTCCTCTGGTATACAGAATCACTTGATTGCTCATCCCCGGAAGGCTCTCGGTCTACCATCAGAGACATTTTCGTGATCAAAGTATGCTGAATAGAGCCTAGTACAGACATATCCAGCTTGCCCCAAGGTATTTCGTCATCTTTGTCATGGCTCTTTGAACATGAATAAGCACCTGCTGCGAACTAAGCAACCTTTATCGGACTCGTACACCCAGATTGAACGAAAAACGCTTGTTTTTCGCATAAAGAGACATATTCGTCGACCACAGTACTTCGGCTTGCCTAGACCTAGCTAGGCATGCCTCAGGCCGAGAAATCATGCATTGCATTGCAACGCGGGACGGTGTTGGTCTTCAGACAGTCCAGACAAATGCTTGCCCTCGCTCTGATCTGCCGGACCGCCTCGCGGATGTGATCGGGGTCTTGCGGCCGGCGAAAACAGTTGTCCCGTTTCGCGGTGTCCTCGTCTTTGGCAACATCTTCGAGGTCCTGGAAAATAGAACCAAACGCTCTCAAGATCGTATGAGCATGGATGTCCGAAATACGCCGAAACGCGGCCCTCAGCTCATAACAAGCCTCGCAGGAACACGACTCGGCGCCCCAAAAGGATTGTTCGTGGATATAAGACACAAGGTCGGATCTCAAGATCCGTGCCCGTTCCTCAAGCAGTACTAGAGTCATCAACTTGGTTAGCCTCGATGGGCCCAGTATCTTGAATACATGACATGGACATGCTTCCGAGCACTTCAAGCACGTATGGTTTGGGGACACTTGTTGTGAAATACATACCGAAAAGCTTTGCAGGTAGTAAATCCGCCAGAAATGGGTCTTCCATGAAGTCGGTGTAGGTGTCTGTGGAGGTATTTCTCTCCATGAGACAAATGGTGAGCTTGGGAAATATGGCGTCTTCCTTGAGCAAGTGTGCCGCCGCGATCAGGTGGATTGAATCCACGTCATTCATGCCGTCGACGATACTCAGGAACCGACGCCACCAGGATTCTCTTGTGACTTGGAGAGCTCGCCCAAGATCGTACTTGTCGATGTGAAGTACGATGTTGAGAAATTTTTGCGCTGTCATCGAGACAGGAACGAGGTTGTTTCGGGAATGGACGATATAACAGATGACTTTCATCGCCTCGAAGCTATCCTCCGGCAGGCGGATTTCCTTGGGCGACGCTGACGAGAGACTCTCGCTTTCGAGCCAAGGCGGGGATAACATGGCCGCGAACACCTTTGAGCTATGGCGTAGGGCGGCTGATTCGACGCGTAGGCGCTTTTGGTACTCGCCTTCGCCAACGACAAGAATGACGTCGCCGGTAGGCGAGATTTCGGTGATGTTGTTGGCTGACTCGCGGTCTGAGGTGCCGCGCGAGGTGCCGCGCGAGTTTGGGATACGGAAACTCTTGAAACCCTTCATCGTGGAAGTTTATAGGAGTGTTGTAGGATGCTGGGAAAATGTTTTGTTGCGCTTGGTCACGCCAAGTTCAGAATCCGAACTGAAATTTTTGGTCGTGGGATGGAAGAAGATGAGGGAAGGGACACAGCGCGGGGTAGAAGTCTGAAAATGCAATAGTTGAGGAAAAGGGCGGTAACTGTCAGAGAAAACCGAGAAGGTGCGAAGGACGGCAGAAAGGCGTGAGGTGCTGATACTCGAATCACAGCCTTCGAGTGAATGGTGGTGCCTGGCGCCTGCCGTGAAGGTAAGTTGTTGGCCCGGTCGCCCCGCCAACCACCCAAAACGGGCACCTGTCAGTTCGCAACCTTGAACGTGCTGCTTCAGATCTTCTATAATAGTCTCGCTTTGCTTTCCGGATCATATCTGATGTATATCTATCTGGTCTCTGCGGTTGTTCTGGTTATATCAAATACCCTGCCACCGCCGACAAGCCTACCGCCCGCAAACGCCGCAGTCAGAAAGGAGCCACTACCGTAATATTTCGAGGCGTACTTGATAGTGCTATATTAATCAAGGTATTGTACCTGTCAATTGACGTTCTACACAGCGTCGTATTATTCCCACGTCCAATCTTACTAACAAGGTCCCTCCCCGCCCGTTATTCCTCACCAGATCGACCAGAGCGAAAGATTAGAGGGAAGAGGGGGCGGGCGCTACTTATTTATAAGTCAAGCAACGTCGTTTAGGTTGAGCACAAACTGAGCAGTTTGGTACAACATGGTGACGAGAAGAATAGTTGCGTCGGAATGTATCTGTTCCTCTCTCCCTGACGCATCTCCTAGATCTAGACTTCCAGTCATATCACAAACATCCGTGGTAGCTGGCATCATATGTTACCGCTGGCACTAGCTATGCCGCCATGTTTTGCATTTACTGATAAGTCTAGCCCAAATCGTGCAGTCATTCTAACAGTTTGCAACTCCTTTGCTAGGCTCGTGACATTGTACACGATTGGAGATTACCTCTGCTTACGTGGAAGTCATAACACCGACACTCTATAGCAATAGCCTGTTGAAGGATTACGTATTCTATGAGCCCCGGGTACTGTATTTCTTCAAGATACC
Organism: Neurospora sp. CHS-2018c; assembly: GCA_009806235.1. Lineage (NCBI taxonomy): Eukaryota > Fungi > Ascomycota > Sordariomycetes > Sordariales > Sordariaceae > Neurospora > Neurospora sp. CHS-2018c. The sequence continues at coordinate 1,719,712 of RAPC01000004.1, read as the reverse complement.
TACTTTGCGTCGGATTCTGAAGGTTGCATGTAAAAAAGATGGGAAAGTACCTAATGTGGACCTGACCATCTTTTATTCGCTCAAGATAATTGGTCAGATGTATCCAATAACCCCTGGAGTTCGTTTCGATAATAAAAGAGGGCATAAGTGAAGAAAATGGTGATGCTTGGAATTCCGGGAGTTTGGTGGGTGAGTGTTCTTATGGGATGTACTTGAAGGGCGTACTTTGGGAGTTTTGGGGCGTGCGTGGAGTGTATCTCAATGTTAAGCCCCCTTCATCGAAGAAAACACATTGAATGGAAGTGGAAACGCCTGGACAAGTTGACCGGACGTCTCGAGCTAGCAAGCTTTCCAGGGGGGTATGGTACGTACACAAACCGGCCGCACACCGGGTCAAGGCCGTCTGTCGCCCGGGAAAGGTGGGTCCTCCGATAATAGTGGGTCATTGCGGCCTCCGAGAGTATGGGTCCGTCTTCCGGTTTTTCGTTCTCCGCGCGGAGGCAGTGCCTACTTACACCGGTCTTACGTGGATCGATGGATACAGACTCATACCAAGTACTTGTGTCGATGTATATCATTCTTTCGTGGTGTAGTAGTGAGATGCTGAGTAGCCCTGGCAGCTCAGCCCCTCAAGCGGACTGCCTAACTGGAGACGTCTCGATATGGGCCCTCGCAGTCTTCAACCTTTCCTATTCAAGAGCGCTTTGGGCTGAGCCTGCTAGTCTTCACTTCCTCTTCATGCTCTTTCGTCCAATGTATATGGATTCTCTTCTTCGTTCTTCCCTGACCCGCGATTTCGCAAGGCTTGGCAACCGAGCCCGCGAGACGCTACGGTGAGGACAAAGCAATGCCTTGAAAGTGCTTGGACTATTCGATGACATGCCCGGCATTGCAGGAGTCTGTGAGTCTTACATGCCTAAGGCAAAGAATAGCGTGCTCCTTAAAGAGTTGTACTTTGTGCCCGAGCGCTACGAAGTCTTCTGGGAAGTGAACGCTGTGAGGCTCTTCGCTACCTGAGCACTCTGCTTGCAAGAAGAGCACTTCTTCATGAGCTAGGTCCGCCAGTTCGTAGAGAAGGGACGCCAGAGGTTTGAGATGTCCATCGTCGGTGTCATCATAGACGGCAAAGTCCTCGAAGCGCTCCGTGATTGATATCCGCGCGTGACAAGAACAGCAATTATATGGGCTGTTTCTGTTCAGGCGCTCTTGTATGACGTCGATGACATTCAATCGGAAATCTGAGGCTCGTTCGCCCAACATGACTGCCGAGATTTAGAAAGGGTTCGACATAGGACCTGCGGTTGCAGTTGGAGAGTAGGTAGTTAGGGGGGGTGTAGAACTTACCAGCGAACCGTGGTGGCAACACACTGCTAACAACATCGTCAGTCAGGAGACTGGCGAAAGAAGATTGTAGAATGGCCATTAGATCGAAAGCGAACTTGCTGAATGATTTGCAGTCATTGAGCAGATAGGCTGCGGCTGCAAGGTTGAGGAGATCGTGCCACGTCAAAAGCTGGCGTTTATGTAAATCGATGGTCGCAAATCCCACCTTCCGAAGTTCGGATCTCGGAGTCCAATCCTGCAATGGACTTGCATGGCTTACAACCATCATAATATCCCGGAGAACGAATTTGAGCGCTCTGTGAAAGTCGTACTTATCCGTAAGGATGGCGATATTCAAATAGACCCTCGGGACGAATGTGGTTACGATCTCATCATCGTTCTGATGGTGAAGAACTGCGCAGATAGATTTCAGGGCTGTGGCATCATCCTCGGGGAGCTCTATCTCCTTGGTGGAACCGCTCGCGGTGGACAGGCCTTGACTTTCCAGCCAGGGAGGGGAGAGCATGGCGGCAAAGACGGGGGAAGCAAGTCGAAGGACGACGGACGAGACAAGGATGCGTTCTTTCTCGGGGCCAACGATCAAAGCAACGTCAAGGTCGGGGGAGAAGGTCGTCCGCGCTGTCATCTTATCTTCGCTCGCCTTCGGCTCGATGTCCATCGCGTCTGGAATGGCGAGCCCCATTGACGGAAAATAAAATTGAGAGATCTGGCCGCTTTGCGCGTTCGCAAAGGGCCCTGGACGAAAGAAAGGGCGAGAGATAAGGTTTGAACGGGGACTGTTGAGTTTAAGAGCAGGAAGCGTGGTGTGCAATTGTGAAGCTGAGGGTCGAGGACCGTGACGGGACACGTCAAGCGGAGGATGGACAGGGATGTCGAAAAGAGGGGCTTGAACCAAGCGGCCGAGATTGGTACAGAAAATTTACATGCATGTCCCAGAGAGTGGCCTGGAAGATTCCCAGTGGAGGTATATTCTGTAGTGGTATATGGCGATGGCGCATCACTCGGACCTAACGATTCTTGACAGAACACCAATCTCAACAACAAACATTCTGCAAAAACAGACAGCTGAGGTCTTTTTATTCCCAACTCGCCCCCCCGCTCATGCCTAACACCATCAGCCACAACCCAAGCCTTACCGTTCGATACCATTCAATTCGAGTTGTGCGTTATTTGACCACCTTCTCCGGGCCCTCCAGGACGTGGAATCGCGACATCTCCACTCGCACTCCTTGCCGTCATGCAGCGCTATAAAAATTGTTAGTGCGCCTCTGTATCTCAGTGTTATGTGAGGGTTTAGGAACTTTTCAGGCAGTTGGAAGCCCAGGGTTTAGGGACTTTTGCACAAAACTACCACAGTACAATCTAATGCTGGTTTGTTTGTTAGCGTGGTACTCCTGGTATACTAGACGAAATCTATCACGAATTGTCCCAAACCTCCCGTCCCAAGGACAAAATGAATGGCTAGGTACCTACGGTTCCGAAAGCCATTAACAACATTCAATATAACATATTGAATTTCGGAAAGAGCATATTCAAAGTAAGATCACGCTTTGATCATGGAACGAAACGAACCGATTAGATATTTAAACGCCTAGGGAAGTTGACCCGAGGTCTCGAGCTAACAAACAAACCAGTATTGGACTGTACAGTAGCATTTTTACAGGTGCCCGCCCTGTCCTGACGCGTTCTGTCACGGTCCTCGGACCCCCGCCTCGGATTCACCCGCTCGGGCACTTCGCACTCCCCTCATCCACTTCTTCGATTGCCTGACATTCGCGACTTCACATCCAAGCATCTTTTCTTTATACGATTTTCGTCCCAGGGCTCTTCAAGCAAACTCATCCTCACTCACTCCGCACTGAGCCCCTCCAACCCCGCCGACGACGCAATGGACAGCGAGCCGATCATCATCGAGGCGGTCCCTGTCACCGACCTCGTCCTAGTCGTCGGACCGGGCAAGGAACCCATCCCCGTCGAATCCGCCATTCTCAAAGCCGCCTCGCCAGTCTTCGCCTCGATGCTCTCTCCCCCCTGGCTCGAAAGCCAGAGCAAGGAGATAGTGCTTCCCGAGGACGACGCGGACGCGATGGAGTTCATCACCCTCACCCTTTCGTACCACAACGAGTACGAGTTCGTGACCAGGCCGCGGACGCCCCAGGAAATCTTGCAGATCGCTATTGCGGCGGACAAGTACGACCTGCGTACGGCACTCAAGTTCGTCTTGGACTTTTTGTTCAGGGAGGCGAGTAAGACGTGCCCGGTCGCGAAAAACTTGGACGGGAGTCAGACGGCGATGGCGGGGGAGGACATCGTCTATCTATGCGCCGCGGCCTATATACTCAACCGGTGCGAGCATTTTAGCAAGTTTGGTTTGGATCTAATGTGCCGGCATGCGAGCTCTTTTACCACGCTCATGAATGATGAGCTGATTAGCAGCATATTGCCTGCAAAGTTCTTTGGTGCGTGGGTTCTCTTACCTCTTACTCATATTTCGACTGTCTCTACATACCTCTACGTAGGTATGTTTGACGCTCATTTTGGATCTGGTCTATTAACTTTTTTGTCGTGATAGTCATGCTCGGGGAAAACGTCACACTCTTTCAGCTGGGTCTGTTCCGGGCCGTTCAGGAGTGTGTCATAACGGACAGCCCCTACCGTCACTGTCATTGTGACTGGAGTAGGTCATTCGTCAAGCGCTTAGAGGGGTTTACTCTCAACTACGGCGGACACAACGAGCCTGAAATCGGCTCCGTTCTCCTTAGGGAAATGAACACCATGCAGGATTTTCTCCATGAAGACAAATCTTTTATCAAAGGGTATTGCCTCATGAAGGGGGAACCGCACAGTCAAACCGTTGAAGACGATGAGACGCTCAGTTTTAAGGTGCAAACTGCGTCCGAGGAGTTCGACGTCATATTTTGCATCTGCGAACTAAAGAACAGGGACGGTTGCAACGCAAAGCACGCAAGCCCATGGACTGGCTGAAGGAGAAGAGTAGACCTGCCGATTGAAGTCTGTCGCACATGACAAGGTTGTGGGGTGGGATGGATAGTATAGTACACCGAAAGTACAGAGGCGTGAAGTCGACGTTCAGCGGTCCAGGGAGCTTTACCGACTTTTCATGTGCTGTCAATCGATTATGTTTGGTAGTCTCATCGAGCCATCTTGCCTCAACCCAACCCCTGATTAAGTACGCCACTTCGTTACTCGGCTTCCATCCCCTACTCTTTTATTTCCACCTTGTTGTGGACAGCGTGAGGAAGCGGAACGAAAGAGCCACAGTAATGCCTACCCTCAATCTTGGAGCCATGGAGGACGGGAGGTGCCGCCCTCCAGATAAGAACATGCCCGGGCTTCGTTCCTTCTCGGACTCAGCCTCGCAGAGGATTACGGGCACGGCAGGCTCGTGTAGACGAGGTTCCTTCCCAGGGCATCCAAGAAACAGCCTCATGAAGCGCAGTGCCAGTAAATCATGCATGACCAAACATCCACAGGTCTTTAGAGGCGGTAATCAACGATTGCTACCTCTAGGGTTCATGCATTATCTCAATATTAAGAGTACACGTAAACTATCTGGAGTGATCATGTCCAATGTGCCACAAACCTAACGACATGATCATTCGACACCTTGATAGTCTCCTTCGCCACCGATAGAACCATCTCCCACTTCAGCTCATGCGTCCGCCGAATGTTGTACGTCGTGAAATCCGGGTACAGGAGCGCGCTCATCTCGGCCGGCCCGCCTCTATACGCCAGTTCAGTCGGGTTGAACCTCAACCCCAGCTCAGCACCGATATCTCGGGCAGGTGGTTCACCTTCTGGACCACCACCACCAGCTGAGCTCATTCCTCCACCTTCCATTGCCTCCTTCTCCCCCATCTTCTCCTTCTTCTCGTCCCCAAAACCCACACCCGCAGCCGCGGCCAATCTCCTATCCCATACTGGCAACGCCATCCCCTCCTCCCCTTCCTTCCACGTCCAACTCCACTCAAAAAACTTGTCCGTCCGATCCGTATACTTATCCCAAACCAACGAGCTGCCCACCTTCACCTCCGTCCTGGCCTTAACTACCATCTTCAAGCTAACCACACTGACCGTCGGAGTCCTCTCCAACTCCCTCACCTCCTCGCTCGTCTCGTCCGCGACACCCAGTTTCGGCACAGCCGCCACCCGGAACGGGACCGGGTCCACACTCCCCAGCTGGATCACCCCCGGCGAAAGGACCAGCACGTCAAACGAGTACTTGGGCACTTTCGACGAGTGAAACAGCTTGAGGGTTTTCTGCTTAAACGAGAGCTCCTCGCTGTCGGCAAACTCAGGTATTAACCGCTGCGTGCGCACCCCTTCGCGTCTCACCCACCGGCCTAGGCGCCACTCTTCCGGTAGCAGAGGGGGGATAGGTGGTGGGCGGAGGGTTATCGGCAATACCGCCGTGGCGGTCTTCTTCGCCGAGGGAGAGCTGCTAAAGCGGGAAGTGTGCTGCTCGAAGAACTCAGCTTGGAGGGCGTACTCGACGTAAGCCTCGATGCCGTTAAGATAGTGCGAGCCGAGTTGGGTGTAGAAGGTGAAAGGAAGCGGGTGGGAGGTAATTTGGTCGGGGGGATCGATGGGGAGGTAGGAGTGTTTCTGTTTGTTATGGGCTCCCTCGCGGATGCCTTGGGGGTTGACGGGGCCAAAGGGGAGGGAGAAGGAAAAGGGCCATGACTCGGTTTTGCTGCCGTCTGGCGGGATGTGGATGGGCCCTTTGAAGATGGTGTTGTAGAAGGCGGGTCCGGAACCGAGCAGCTCGAAGCGCGAGCGCACCGTGTGGTGCTGGCTGCCGTTGCCGCTGTTGGTGGTGTAGTCGACGCGCACCTTGGTGCGGCCGTAGAGCTTGATGCTGACGAGGGCCTCGGAGGAGACGACGTGGCTGTGTCGGAAGACGCGGCCCGTGATTGTCTCGCCCGGGTTGAACTCCCGGTTGGGCACGTCAAGCTCTATCGCCAGGTCCGGACTTGCTTCGGTCACGGCCCGGGGCATGGTGGAGGGAATGCGGGGTAAGTCGGTAAATCGTCAAAATCAAGAGGTGAGTTTAGAGTTCGGGAACCCGAATAGTTATATACCTTTCCCATTCCCCCGGAAAATGATACGTTGAAGGCGCAGGTGATGTCGCGGTCAAGCATTTGGTCTCCCCTGTGGCCGTCCATGTCATCTCACTCTGGCTGTACCTCCCCGGTTTGCGAGGCGCAATCCGTCCCAAGACCCCTCATTGCCCTCCTCGGATTTACAACACAGCCACACCTCGCCACGTTCACATTAACGCTTTACGCTTTGTCTGGTGGGTCTTGGCTGCTGCCTGTGGTGATCATTAAGACTCATTTAACGACGGGTAAGCGGCACAAATAAAAAGGAACCAAGTTGATGTTGACGTCGGCAGGTCGGGTGAGAAATTCAGGGGAACATTTTGTGGGCGGTCCTTCAGTGCATTTTATGATTTTGGTGCACGTTCCTTACCACCTCGCTCCACTCCGTCCCTTGTAACATGGAAGGCTTCAGCCCGAATTTACTGCTTCAATTCCACACATTCAGGAGCTGAAAATGAGACGAAAAGTTAAACTTCAAGAAGGATACTAAGGTCGTTCTTTCAGGCAATGCTTCCTCAACTCATTGACGCTGTTTGCGGACTACAGGAATCGTTGTCTTCCGAGAAGACATGATTTGAGTATTAGTACACGTTCATTCCCTCGCTCAAACGCCTTATCGTTTCCTTAGCGTAAGGGGGCGCCACCACACACACACACACACACACCGACAATCTTATCATAGTGCAAAGGCACAAAGTAGGTAAGAATAAATGTAATTGTATAAGGAGAGGAAAGGGGAAGGTCTAAGGGTGTGCTCTAGGACCAACCTTTGTAGGCTAGTCCTGATTAGCAATTCTGTAATAGTCTTATAAGCGTTGTAGAATTAGTACTACCGTTATATAGTAATAATAATTGAAATTATTACGAATGCTATAATAATTTTATATAATAGTCTAAATTATAAACTAATTTCTAATTTAGACTTAGTACTATCGCTATTATAAACCGTTATAGGGTTAATTTTATAATATTACCCCGGGCTAAAAAAAGCTATATAATTAATTAATAATATATAAAACGCTAGAAATGCTTAATAATCGTTTAGTTTGCGTTGTAAAAGTTTCTACGGCCGCCGCTACCCTACGTAGCGATTTCCTCCGCCCCTCGTATTATCCGTTCTCCCTAACCTTTAACGGCTAGTTTGCTCTTCTACTTTATTAATTTACTCTAACCTCCGCTTTGTAGTCCTTCCGTTTTTCGGCAGCGGTTTAGGCCGGTAGTATTAGAGCGTCCGGGTTATTATTATAAAACCTTTTAATCTCTTCTAAATATATTTCTACGTTCTTACATAATTACTAATTGGGTACGTATAGTAGTACTTATATAATGTAGTACTCCTATCGTCTATTATTTAAGTTCTTCCAGTAGTCGTCGATAATTGTAAATTCCTATTCTTTAAAATCCTTCCTATTATTTATCTGCTTTATAATCCGCCTATAGTTCGCCTTAATATCCCCTTCTATCCTTTTTATTTAAAGTCTAATTTTACTAATGTAAAAAGTAGGATTATACTTTATATTAATTAGTAAGTGGAGTGTAACGGTATAGTTATAGACTTTAATAATTTCGAAAGGCCTTTTATAAAGTAGTATTAATTTTACGTATAGCCTCCCTATTTCGAAGTTCTTTATATTTAATAGAACTTTATCCTTAATTTTATATTATAGGGTATTTAATTTATTCGTATTAGTATTATCCTTATACCGTTGTTAAACTTCCTTTACTTTAGCTATAACGAAATTTAGGATCGCTTTAAAGCGATTAGCGATTTTTAAAGCTTTAAAATATTTATCCTACTAAATTTGTAATATATTTAGAGGGTACGGTTTAGTTAGTTCTACGCCTATTTGTAAATAAAAACTATAATTGGCGAAGAAAGGTAATATTTCCATCGTTTTTAATACGAGATTATTAGTAGTAAATTCTGCTATAGGGAATTAATTTACTTAATCGTTTTATACCTAATTAATAAAGGTTTGCAAATATTTTTCTATTTCGGTATTAATCCGCTTTGTCTATTTATTAGTAGTTAGATAGAAAGCGGAGGAGGGAATTAATTTAATTTCCAATTTCGTTAATAATACCTTCTAAAATTATAAAATAAATTAAAAACCCCTATTTAATATAATAGTATTAAGTAGACTATAAATACTATAGACTTATTCAATAAACCGATTAATTAATTCTTCTACTATTAAACCGATTATAGGAATAAAATACCGTATTTTTATTAACCGGTTTATAATTACGGCGATATATTTAAATACTTGCCCTTATTATTTATATAATATTAACGGCGTAATATAATCGATTAAAATATTTTTTTATAGCGTAAATAATACTACTAGCGGCTTAAATAACCTATATAGTATATACCGCACTAGCTTTATCTGTACGTATATTAGGCAATTCTTATAATAAATCCTAATAGTATTATATATCCTTAGTTAGAAGAAAAATTATAAGAGGAGGCTATACGTTTTCTCCCTCCCTAAGTACCCTATACTTAGTATATTATAAGCGTAGCGGATTAATTAGTAGTAAATATTTATATCGCTAAGGTTAAGGAAAATAGAATTATAATAGTAGATCCGCCCTTAAATAATATAATACTCCGCGAATAAAAGCTTTTTAAAATTATCTTTTACTTCCTTCGATTATACCTTCTTAATTAGATTTAATATATAGGCCTATATATTTTATAAAAAGGTTGATTTTTTATAGTAATTTATAATAAAGTCGTTTATTAATATTTTATTTATAGCTTCGAAATTGTAAATATATTTAATGCCGATGAAGATTATAGAAATCTCTTCTCCTAATATAGAAATTTCTTCTTCTAATACAAATACCCTATTAATAAAGACGTTCTTATTTAATAATACTTTATTATATATTAATAACCTCTTATCTTCTATATCCTTCGGGATATCTTTTAATTTATAGTTTAGCGTATTTAGGCGGACTTATAAGGAGCCCGGCCGGTATTAGATAGTGAAATTAAAATATAATAGGAATTAAAATTATTATATATATTTTAAGATTAGCTATTTATTAACTATAAAAGACTTTAAGCCCTTATAATCGGTAATAATTTCTACTAGTTTTTATACTCCCTCTAATTTTAATTTCTATTCCTTTAGAGCTTTAACGATAGCGAAGAACTCCTTATTATAAATATTATAATTATATTTTACTAATAAATACTATTAATTAAAATAGGCGATTAATTTTAATTCCTTATCTTTATTGTATTGCGAAAGTATCCCTTTATAAACTTAATTTAATGTGTTTATTTCTATAACTATTTATTTTAATTAGTCGAAGATATATAGAATAAATTTATTCGTAAAAACTTTTTTTAATACTTTAAAAAACCGCTAGTAGTAATCCCTCTACTCCTAATCCTTAATATCCTTCTTTATTAATTCGTATAGCGGATTAGTTAATATAGAGAAATATTTAATAAACCGACGGTAGAAGTTAGCGAACCCTAGGAAGTACTATAGCGCTCTCTTAGTATTTAAAGCCTTTTAGGAGGTTATAGCCGCTACTTTTTCTAGATCTATTTTAATATTTTTCGGGGTAATAATTAGCCTTAAGTATTTAATATATTTAATATAAAATTTATATTTATCGATATCGATTTATAGATTTGCGTCGATTATCCGCCTTAATACTTTATTAATATATTTAATATATTCTTCTTCGTTTTTAAAATAAATGAAGATATTGTCTAGGTAAGTGGTAGTGTAGATATTAAGGATATTATATAGGACGTTATTAATATAGTTCTAGAAAGTCTTTAGTATTTTTTATAATTTAAACGGGTAAATTAATAATTTAAAGAGTTTAAAGCGAATAATAAAAGCTATAAACTATTTGTAGCCTTCCTTTACTCGTATACGGTTAAATATAGAGATTATATTGAATTTAATAAAGATCTTCGCCTTATAAATTATATTTAACGTCTCTTTAATTAATAGTAATAAGTATTACGTTTTAAGTATTATATTATTAACGCCCCGGTAATTTATATAAATATAGACCCCGTTTTCTAATTTCTTTATTAATAGGATAAGCGCTATAGAAGCGGATTGAGAGGGCCGGATGAATTTCTTCCTAAAATTTTTATTAATCTACTTTTTAATAATAGTAGTTTTAATAGGTAATATAGGCCTAGGTCTAGCGTATAGTACTTATTCCCCTAGTTGAAGTTCGATTTTGTAATTATAAAATCGGTAAAGGGGGAGCTAATCTACTAGCGCTAGTAGAAAGGTATCGACGTAGGATTAATAGTAAAATAATAATATTTTATTAATTTCCTCCTTAATCTTCTATAGTTTATCCGCTTTATTTATAAATTTTTATATATCCTCCTCTAAGATTTTAGTAAGGTATACGTATTGAATCGTCGCTTCGTAGAGCAGAGCGTCTTTTACGAAATTTCCTATTAATACGACTACTCGTATAATAATTACTATTTCCCGTTCAATATTAAATTTATATTTCCTTACTATATTATCGATAAAGTTGTAAAAGGATAGTAGAAAGTCCTTCTTATACTACTTTCCTTTCCCTTTAATAATATTTTATACTACTTTATATATAAAATCTATTTCGTTGAGCTTTGAAAATATTATTAGCCGTTTAAACTATATATAATTGGTTGCGTATAGTTAAAATTAATCTTTTTTATAGATAAAATTAAAGGTAGTAGTATTTAATTCGCAAATATTTATAGGGTTAATTTTATTATTGATTGGTTTATTAAGCCGGATTAATATCCGATAATCCCCTATTAATATACGCCTCCTACCCGGTTTAGTGTAAAATTAATATAGTGTATTCCTTTTAATTTTAATTAGTATTATAATAGTACTAATAATAAATTTAATTTTCGCCTCCGCCTAATAACTGATAAGAATGTAGTATAAAGTTAATAGTAATGAAATTTCCCCTTTATTCTTAAACGCGGAAATTCGCTCTTCGGGTCCTTTATCTTTAAATTAAGGTCTTTTAATAAGTAAGCTCTCGCCCTCCGCCCCTAAAATCTCCTCCTTATAGAAATAACCTTTAGGGATAATATTAGTATTATTTTTAGGAAAGGTATTACCCCTCTTATAAAATATAAATAGTATAATACTTTTTTTAATAGAAGTAGGGGGAAGAGGTACCTTCTTATAAGTACGAGTAATAATAATAGAGACGGGGTTAGAGAGCGTCCGAAGCGCTTCTGTTTAGTCGTTAGAGAAATTTATTAGTAAATAGCGGTTATAGTAATTAAAATAATTAAATTATATACTGCCGTTCTTATAATTAATATTCGGTTTATAGGTTATTATTTAAGGATAGCCTAAGATAATAGGGTATTTCTTATAGAAGTTATATATTAAGAAGGTAATAGTCTTTTCGTAGTAACCGATTTATAGCCTTTCCTTTATTACTATTTTAATAATACCTTTAACGTTGCCGTCCGCGAGTACTAGTTTTTTGGGATAAAGTAATAGAAAACGAGGGAAATTATATTTTTAGACGAAAGAGTAGTCGATAAAAATATATACGGAATATTTATTATTAACGAAAATAATATAATAGTTTTTACGCGTACTAATAATTATATATGTAAATAATAGAATTATATTTAGAGGAATAATACTATTTAATAATTAAATCCGTATTTCTTTTAAATTAATAAAAGGATCCTATTTTTTCTACGATATAATTAACCGGCTAAACCTTTATATATAATTGGGTATAGAGGTTACTCTTTTTCTTAATTATTATAATATTCGCCGCCTGTAATAGGTTCGTTAGGGTTTTCAGTATTAATAATTCTAATAGCCCGGACTTCTACTATATCTCTTCTTTTACTTCTTAATCTATTCCTACTATTTCTTTTACTACCCCGACCTCTTCGTCCCTTATCTTTATTCTTCTTCTTTTTTTTATTAGTAGGGACCCTATTAATACGAAATTTACTACTCTAATTAATCGAATTAAAGTAGTTGTAAATTATATATCCTTACTAGCTATAATAATAGTAGAGTCCCTTTTCCCTATATTCCTTAAAAACCTCTAGGTTAAATATAGTAAATAGATTCGCTACGTCTAAATCTATTTAATTTCCTCCTTAGCTTATTATTTTATTATCGGCCGAGGCGGAAGGGGTAGATCTATTATTGCTATTATTATTATTGCTAGATTTGCTATTGCCGCCTTTATTAGCGGAATTAGTCGAAAAGCCGGTTATAACCTTATTATAATATTCGGCGTTTTTAATCTTCTTATTAACTTTTTTAATTAGTTATAATTATTTAATATATTTGTTGTTACCCGGGAAATCCTAAGAGATTAAAGCTTAACGGAACTTCTTATTAATTTTATTATAAAGGTAGTAAATTTTTATAATATTAATAAAATTATATTTGTCTATAAATTTAATAAATTCGATTTCGAAGCGCGGGAACGGTATATTACCTTAGTAGAAATCGATTAAGCGTTTATAGGTATTTAGCTTAATATTTATATTATTATACCGATTTACTAAGTATTAGAGAAAGATTTCGCCTATTTTCTACGGCTATTAATTGGAATTAGTAGGGAATTCTTTAATCTTAGCGAGATTACCCTTAAATACTATATGTAGATCTAGTCCTAAATAGAATATAGCCCTTACGATTTTAATCCGTTTATTAGGAAAATAAATTGTATTAAACTTTTAAATAACTTCAATTTAATAGCGCTACGAATAGAAAGTATTGTAGTATTTAGTATTATTTTTCTCTTTATTAGTAAAAACGGGAAGGTCTTTAATAATATATTTAGGAAGGCGAGCGGTAAGGGTTATCGAAATTGTTGTAGGCGTAATTGGGGCGCTTTTATTAGAAGTAGTAGGGGTTATTAAGGGGGCGTTGGAAAATATAGTAGTAATTTACTTATATAGGGTAGCGATGACCTATTAGGCTTTTTAATATTATTACTAAATTTATTAATACTCTATAACGATAGTATTATAGTTAATAAAGATTCGGGCGAGTATTCGGCTAAATGCGTTAATAATAGATTAAAACGCCGGCTATTAGCCGATATTGGTAGCCATTTCTTAATATTCTTTAAGTATAGGAGAGGGGTAGAAATCGAGTGTAATATTATTAACGAAATTCTAAATATCGGGGGTAACGTTTAAAATAAATAGCGCTACTTCTATAATAGTTATATTGTTAATTAATTCGTTATTAAGAAATTGGGAAAGTATACCTAAATTATAGACGTTAAGTTTAAATCCGGACCCTAGGCTAGGCGTAATATAATTAAGTAGGTAGATATTATTATTATTACTACTAGTGAAGTAGTAGTTGTAATTGTAATTATTGTTTTTTATTATATAATTCTATAGCGATATAGAGGGACTATAGTAATAAGAAGGCGTAGTCGTAATAGTTAGCCCGCGTTTAGGTTATAACTCTAGTAAATTTATAATTTAACGAAACGACTTTATATACCGGGGTCTGCGATTAATAGCGACTTCGATATAGGGGATGGATTGTATAATTAAACGCCGTATAATTCTAAGGGTCGAAAAAAATATATATAAAACGTAATAATTTAAAAGTATAATTAACTATTACGGTATAAAGGTATAAAGTAAGTAAGAATAAATATAATTATATAAGGAAAGGAAAGGGGAAGGTCTAAGGGTATGCTCTAGGACTAATTTTTATAGGCTAGTCCTAATTAGTAGTTCTATAGTAGTCTTATGAGCGTTGTAGAACTAGTATTATTATTGTATAGCGATGACGATTAAAGCTATTACGAACGCTATAATGGCTTTATATAATAGTCTGAGCTATAAGCTGATTTCTAGCTCAGACCTGGTGCTATCGCTGCTATGAACCGTTACAGGGTTAACCCTGTGATAAATCTAACTAATCTCGCTCAAATACAACAATTTCTATACAAATTTAAAATTCTTAATTACTATATTTCGTTATTAAAATAAATAAACCTATCGTAATTAATTAAATATATCGCAACAATACCTCCTAAACCGATCCTAAAAGAAAAACCCGCCGTCTTAAAGCAATCTCGCACTCGAAGTAGTACAACTTCAATTTACTTCGACGAAGATAATTAAGAAGATCCTAGCCTAATAATTCTATAATACGCCTTTAATCGCCCTAAAAAGAAGAGCCGTACCCTAATCGAAGCGGAAATTACTAAAGCTATTACTAATTTATTTAAAAAAGTTATTCCTAAAAAGGCTATTCTTAGGAAGACTACCCCTAAGAAGAAGGCTACCCCCAATAAAAAGGGTAAGGAGCCTACTTAAAACCCTACCCTAAAACTAAAGCTAAAAGTAGAGGAGGAGGAGGAGGAGGAAGAAGACCTTCGACTATATTCGTCCCCTCCTATTTAGCCGGCCGCTACTCCTATTAAAATTACTAGCGGGGAAAATAAAGATTCTAACAACAAAGACTAAATTAAATAAAAATTTCCTATCCGCCTTACCCCTAAAAAAAGGGCTCTCAAAACTTTATTATACTATTTGGACAACGACGATAATAAAATAACTTCCCTAATTAAACCGATTACTTCTAAACCTATAGCTATAACTATAGTTAAACCCTATACTTGTAAACCGACTATTCTAATACTAGCGCCGCCTCCTAAGCCTACCTACCCTTAATCTATATAAATATAATTTAATATTACGAAATCGTATATAATTATTAGTCGTAATAATAAACTACCCTCTATCGAAAACCGCAAGTCTTATAAAAAAATAAAAATTAAATAAAATAATAGCGAGCTCTACTTATAATAATTTAGGATAAACCTACTTAGGGAAATTAGAAAACTATAAACGGGTTATATATAAAAAATTATCGACTTTACTACGGCCGCGGAGACGAAGTATTAAATCGCACTTTATAACATTACGTATATTACTACTATTTAAAATAACCATCGTATTAAAATTATAATTTATAATAAGACAATCGTTAATAATAATTTTTTTAATACGTATAGTAATATTAAATACAAAGCGGTTATAAAGTCCTACCTTCGCTATACGGACTAATATTATACTTTTACTATATCCTTTAAATTTCAATTAACCGACCCGCCTATTAAATTAATACTACCTACTCCCTCTCCCTCTATCTTTAATATACCTTCTACTCTAATACCTTCTCGTAATATACTAAATCCCTTTATTATATTAGCAACCCCTTAATTTTTACGTAGCTCTCGTATTCCTAATACTAGAAGGAGATCTACAACTAATAATATATTAAAGGAAGTCGACTATTTTAACAAATTTAACTGTAAATAAGAAGTATATACGGGTAAGGTTAAAACTAGAAATACTACGTACTAGGAGATTATATAAGTATAGAAATATACTAATAATTATAATTATAGGAATTATAATAAAAGTATTAACTACTAAATATATTATATTTTCAATAGTAATAAGAACTACTATAACTTCTCTATTAAAAACGTAAGCAAATAAACAAAGGCCATCGCTATAAGCTCGACTACTATACAAATACTGCTTAAATCGATAATATACAAAATAATTATAGTAAAGAACGCTATAAAAGCAATTAATACGAATAAAAATAGAAAGAGACATAGCGGCAATAATAGTCTTCTAATTAATATTAATATCGTTAATAATATTAATAGCAATAATAGTAGTACTAATATAAAAACTATAAATAATCTCTTACAAATTATATTAAAGAGGAATAATTTTAAAAGTCTATACTAACTATATCTTCACCCTCCCCCTCTATACCCTCCTCCTTCTTACCCTCTATATTACTAATACTACTTCCCGCTATACTTTTAATACCCCTAACTCCCCCCTCCTCACCCTTATAATTCTAGCTCTATAACTACTACTACTATTACAAATAATTACTAAATAACTAGTACTCTCCTAATACTTAATATTACGGTGTAAAGGCATAAGGTAGGTAAGAATAAATGTAATTGTACAAAGAGAGGAAAGGGGAAGGTCTAAGGGTGTATTTTAGGACTAGCCTTTATAGGCTAGTCCTAATTAGTAGTTTTATAGCGGTCTTATAAGCGCTGTAGAATTAGTATTACTATTATACAACGATAATAATTAAAGTTATTACGAACGCTATAATAGCTTTATATAATAGTCTAAACTATAAACTGATCTCTGGCTTAGACTTAATACTATCGCTACTATAAACCGTTATAGGGTTAACCCTATAATATTACCCCGGGTTAAAAGAAGTTATATAGTTGACTAATAATATATAAAATATTAAAAATATTTAATAATCGCTTAGCCTATACTATAAAAGCTTCTACGGCTGCTACTACCCTACGTAGCGACTTCCTCTGCCCTTCGTATTATTTATTCTCCTTAGCTTTTAACGGCTAGTCCGTTCTTCCGCCCTATTAATTTATTCTAATTTTTACTTCGCGGTCCCTCCGTCTTTCGGCGGTAATTTAAGCCGGTAGTACTAGAGCGTCCGAATTATTATTATAGAACTTCCTAATTTCTTCCGGATATATCTCTATATTTTTATATAATTACTAATTAAATACGTATAGCGGCGCCTATATAATATAGTATTCCTATCGTCTATTATCTAAATTCTTCCGGTAATCGTCGATAGTTTTAAATTCCTATTCTTTAAAATCCTTCCTATTATTTATCCGCCTTATAATCCGCCCGTAATTTACTTTAATATCCCCTTCTATCCTTCCTATCCAAAATCTAACCTTATTAATATAGAAAATAGGATTGTACTTTATATTAATTAATAAGCGGAGGGTAATAATATAATTATAAACTTTAATAATTTTAAAAGGCTTTTTATAAAGCGGTATTAACTTTATATATGGCTTCCCTATTTTAAAATTCTCTATATTTAATAAAACCTTATCCCCAATTTTATATTGTAGGGTATTTAATTTACTCGTATTAGTATTATCCTTATACTATTATTAAACCTCCTTTACTTTAATTATAACGAAATTTAAAATTACTTTAAAACGATTAGCAATTTCTAAAATTTTAAAATATTTATCCTACTAAATTTATAATATATTTAGAAAATATAGTTTAATTAATTTTACGCCTATCCGTAGATGAAAATTGTAATTAGTGAAGAAAGGTAATATTCCCGTCGTTTCTAATACGAGATTATTAGTAGTAAATTCTACTATAGGGAATTAATCTACTTAGTCGTCTTATACCTAATTAATAAAGGTTTATAAATATCTTTCTATTTTAGTATTAATCCGCTCCGTTTATTTATTAATAATTAAATAGAAAGCGGAAGAGGGAATTAGTTTAATTTCTAATTTCGTTAATAATACCCTTTAGAATTATAAGATAAATTGAGAACCCTTATTTAATATAATAGTATTAAGCAAATTATAAATATTATAAACCCGTTCGATAAACCGATTAATTAATTCTTCTACTATTAAACCGATTATAGGAATAAAATACTATATCTTTATTAACCGGTCTATAATTATAATAATGTTTTTAAACGTTTACTTTCGCTATTTATATAGTATTAACAATATAATATAATCGATTAAAATATCTTTTTATAGCGTAAATAATACTGCTAGTAATTTAAATAGCCTATATAGCGTATACTATATTAGCTTTATCTTTACGTACGTTAAGTAATTTTTATAATAAACTTTAATAGTATTATATATCTTTAATTAAAAGAAAAATTATAGGAGGAGGCTATACGTTTTCTCCCTCCTTAAGTACCCTATACCCGGTATATTATAAATATGGCAAATTAATTAATAGTAAATATTTATATTGTTAAAGTTAAAGAGGATAGAATTGTAGTAGTAGATCCGCCTTTAAATAATATAATACTTTGCAAATAAAAGTTTTTTAAAATTATCTTTTACCTCTTTCGATTACGCCTTTTTAATTAGATTTAATATATAGGCCCGTACGTCTTATAAAAGGGTTAATTTCTTATAGTAATTTATAATAAAGTCGTCTATTAATGTTTTATCTATAATTTCGAAGTTGTAAATATATTTAATACCGATAAAGACTATAGAAATCTCCTCTCTTAATGTAGAAATTTCCTCTTCTAATATAAACGCCTTATTAATAAAGACGTTCTTATTTAATAATACTTTATTATATACTAATAGTCTTTCGTCTCCTATATCCTTCGGGACGTCTTTTAATTTATAATTTAGCGTATTCGAACGGATTTATAAGGAGCCCGGCCGGTATTAAATAATAAAGTTAAAACGTAATAGGAATTAAAATTATTATATATATTTTAGGGTTAATTATTTACTAATTATAAAAGATTTTAAACCTTTATAATCGATAATAATTTCTACCGGCTTCTATACTCCTTTTAATTCTAATTTCTATTCCTTTAGAGTTGTAACGATAGCGAAGAATTCCTTATTATAAATATCGTAATTATACTCCGCTAATAAATACTACTAATTAAAATAGGCGATTAATTTTAATTCCTTATCTTTATTGTATTGCGAAAGTATCCCTTTATAAACTTAATTTAATGTGTCTATTTCTATAACTATTTATTTTAATTAGTCGAAGATATATAGAATAAATTTATTTGTAAAAACTTTTTTTAATACTTTAAAAAACTATTAGTAATAATCCCTCTACTCCTAATCCTTAATATCCTTCTTTATTAATTTATATAACGGATTAATTAATATAGAGAAATATTTAATAAACCGATAATAGAAATTAGCGAACCCTAGGAAGTATTATAATACTCTCTTAATATTTAGAATTTCTTAGGAAATTATAATTACTACTTTTTCTAAATCTATTTTAATACTTCCCGGGGTAATAATTAACCTTAAATATTTAATATATTTAGTATAAAATTTGTACTTAGCGATATCGATTTGTAAACCTGTATCGATTATTCGTTTTAATATTTTATTAATATATTTAACGTATTCCTCTTCGTTTTTAAAATAAATGAAGATATTATTTAGATAAGTAGTAGTATAAACGTTAAGGATATTGTATAGGATGTTATTAATATAATTCTAGAAAGTCCTTAGCGTTCCTTATAATCTAAATGGATAAATTAACGATTTAAAGAGCTTAAAACGAATAATAAAAGCTATAAGCTATTCGTAGCCCTCCTTTACCCGTATATAATTAAATATAGAGATTATATTGAATTTAGTAAAGATTTTCGCTTTATAAATTATATTTAACGTCTTTTTAATTAATAGTAATAGGTATTACGTTTTAAACGTTATATTATTAATACCTTAGTAATTTATATAAATATAGACCCCGCCTTTTAATTTCTTTATTAATAGAATAAGCGCTATAGATGTCACAGGGTTAGCCTACCTATAACCTGCCTAGCGCTGAGCACTGCTGTTACGATGTGCCAGAGTGCCTCGGCATAGCTCAGAGCTATGCCGTCCGGTTATGTGCGTAGATACGTAACCTCGGGCTAGCTCCAAGGCTCTCGCCTATATAGCTAGCCCTCTACGCACACCTCCTTTCCCCTCCTCCGTACAATAATATATATTTTACCTTACCCCTAATTGTGCCTCTGCCCCGTAATAGTTTATTGTACCTCTTTAGCGTTATACGTATAAATAGGATTTTAAGACTCGGCCTATTATTGAAGTACGAACGTAGGCTTTATCTTTCTTTTAATTGAACGAAAATCTACGTCTTTATAAATACTATAAGGAAACTCTAGTCCGCTTGCTCAAAGACGGGGTCCGCTCGCAATACCCGTAATTCCTATCGATTAATTCGATAGGCGATATCGAATTCCTAGAGGTATTAATATTTAGTACTACCCTTATAAATAATTTTATTACGGCTACCGCTATCGGCTCCCTTCAAATTACCGACCCGTATAACGCCAATTTCTATAAAATCCTCTAAGCGGCTCTCACTACTTTTAATAGCCTTCCCGCTTCTATACGGGAGGAATAATACGCTACTAATCTTTTTATTAATACTATTTTCTATAATACTTCTCTCTCTTTCGGCCGCTTGCTTAACGTCGATTCCGTCGCTGCCCTCGCCCAATTCCAATCTACCTAAAAGGAGCTCCAATCTTTCTATAAAGCGTATATTTAATTTAAGGTTAAGAACGCTCGCCTCCTAAATAACGGCGTTCTTTTTAAAAAAAAGTATTCTATCCTTAAGAAGACCTATGTTAATATTAATTAGCGCGCTAGCGAATTCGGATTAAATAATAAAGCCTTCTAATAGGCCTTCGATTTTACTATTAAAATTGCTAAATCCTTATAAAAGAAGTTTAAGCGTACTAATTCTATAGTTTCCGTTCTTAAAGACGTTATAATATCCGTTTCTATTATCGACGGTTTTACGGACCGCTCCTCCCGTATTTACGTTAAATTTTTCGACGGTAAGGGTAAAAACCTTTTGAAGAAGGTTAAAAAATACTATACTTGGCGTATAAGGATTACCTTTATTTAATTAAATAACCCTTCGTTCTTCCTTAACGAGCGTAAAAAATTCTTATTTATTATTAAGTCCCTTAAGGGCGCCCCCTTTTTTACTTACGAAACGGCCTTATTCTATATCGTCGATTTCGATTTAAATAAAAAGAAATAGAAATAGAAAATTGCTAGCGCTTTTATTAAGGAGGAATTTAATATTAAATATAATAATAATAATTTAGCTACCTTCGCCCGCCGCGAGCTAGACGACCTCGCTATAGGTAAGAATATATATTAATCCGACTTTAAAGATTAATAAACCTAGATTATTAATTACTATAATTTTAATAACGCTATAAAAGTCTATTTCTTTAGGAATAAAATTAACGATAAAATTCACGCCGCTTTTACTACGTAAATTCCCTAGCCCTCGGATTCGGATTATTCTAAATAGTTTACCCTAATCTATACCTTCGCTTAGTAATTCGAAAATAACGCCTACCGTTCTAAAATTAATAATCCCTTTTATAAATTTTATAACCCTACTTCTAGCGCAGCCTCTTCTTCTATAATTACCTACATTACGATTAACTATAGCGGTAACGCTATAAATTTCGATAAATTATCCGCTACTAATATTATAATCCGTACTATAATTTTTTAAGACGTCTTTAACTTCTATATAAAATTTAGCGCTTATACCCGCTACGGACGCCCTAATTACTACTCCTCCGCTTACCGTAGTAAAATGAATTTCCGTAAAGAGTTCCCTCCTTCTACTTATAGTAACGGCCGCGGCCGCGGTAGAAGAGGTAGGGGCGGCTCCCGTAGCGGCTATAACTAATAGTCCGGCCAATCCGGGTATGGCTAGTAGTTTAAATATAATTAATAATCCGAATACGGCCAATAGTTTCACTAAATTAACGCTATAGTCCCTAATAGTACTTAATTAATTCCCTAATATTAATAAGGCTTCGTTAACCTCCTCTTAAGTAATAAATAAGGAGTTATTAATTAAGGAAATATATAGCCTCCTCGCTAAATTGCGTTTAAAGGCCGGAACCTACGGGAAGAAAAGGAAACGCCCCTATATTATTTAATATTATAAAGATAAATAAATCTTCTATAAATAGCTGTTATAAATAATTAAATACTTTAAACCTCTCTATTTACCTTTCTAACGGGCTATATAAATTATATTATTCTACTTTTATCGATAGTAATTATACCGCTCTTAATTTTATTGACCGTTCTTTTATTTACTGCTACCGTTTATTAATTTATTGCCTTACTACCCCTAAAGTCCTTCACTTCGCTAACGGGGGGGAAATAAAAGGCGGTAATATTACCTACTTCTCCCGGCTTACTATATAAATAGGATTATACTACGAAATTATCGATCTCTTTATTTATAACTTCGCCCCTAATAATCCGGTTATTTTCGGCTATCCTTAATTCGCTTATTATTCGCCAATAATTTCGTAACCTTTTAATACCCTCTCCTTTATTTCTACTTATAAAGTCTACGGCTACTTACTAGCCGGTTTATATTAAAATTTACGCCGTACCCCGTCTCTATAAACGGCCTCCTAACCCCTTAATTTAAAGGTAATAAAGGCTAATATAATAATATACCGTATTCCTATAATTAAAAATACCGAAGATGAAGGTAATTCTTACCCTCCCTTACTAATTAAAGCTATTACTTAAACCCTCCTAATTAAGGAGGCTATTCGAATTATTCTAACCGCAGAACCCGCTTTTTTAGCCCTAAACGCGGACCCTTCCCTAACTTTAATTATAGACCCCGACCTAGCCCTAATAGTACTACGCCGCACTTCTTTAACCTCCCTAATCTAATAAATCTTTCGCCGCCGCTTTAAATAAATCGCTAACTAGTTTAGCCCTAAGCCTATCGGTCGTACCCTTGTAGGCCCGGGCTAAGCGTTTATACTTTTAATAACCTCCTTCGCTCCCCTCTGCCTTCCTTCCTTTCCTTATGGCCCTATCGACCCTAAAAATATCGAAGAGTTCTTAACGCCTAACTTTTTCGAATTCGCTAACCGCCTTAAATTTTAAATTATCCGAACGACTTAGGCCAATATAGAAAAAAATATTAAACGTACGCGTAATAAGGAATAAGCGGAGGATAGTTTTAATAAATTAGAGCCTTCTACTCTTAACGACGAATTAATAATTTAAATTATCGAATAAATCTTCTTCGGTTACGGTTAGTAATATAAAAAGCTCTTTAGCTCTAATTTCTACCCGTAAATCAACGCCTTCGCGGGTTAGGGTATAGAAATAACCCTCTATATTACCCGAATTTTAAACTCTATCCCCTTTAATAGTATAAATAAGGATTTTATTAAATACGAGGAGGTTATTAACGAATACTTTATAATTAATAGTATTACCTTCAATAAAATTATTTTTAAAGATATTAATATTTTCTATAAAAAGGCGGATAAACCCTATAAGACCGACGACTAAATCCGGACTAAATTCCCTAATTAATATTAGTACTATACGAACACTTTCCGCCAAATTACGGTTAAAATATTCCCCCCTAACTATACTTACAATTTTAAAATCGAATTCAAACTTAGAAAAGAGGCGCCTACGGTACGCGGCCGCGCTTTTAACCCGGACGAATTTAATATTATTAAACGATAGATCGATAATAATTTCTAAAAGAAATTCATTCGGCCTTTTTAATCCTAAGCCTCCTCCCCGGTTCTCCTCGTTAAGAAATTAGGAAGCGGAGTCCGTATTTACGTCGATTACTATAGTATTAATAACGTTATATTTAAATTTCGCTACCCCCTTCCTTTAATTAAGGAAACGCTCGACGCTATTTGCCGCGTTAAAATTTTTACTAAATTTAATATTATTGCTACTTTTAACCGCATTCGTATAAAAGAAGGCTACGAATAATTTACTACTTTTATTACCCGCTTTAATCTTTTTAAAAGTTTCGTCGTCCCCTTCGGCCTTTAAAACGCCCCCGGTATTTTCTAAAATTATATTAATAATATTCTTTATAACGTATTTAATATTTATATTATTACTTACTTCGACGACGTCTTTATTTATTCGGATAATAAATAGGACTACGAACGCTATATTAATAATATTTTTAAATAATTAATAAAAGTAGACCTTAGCGTAAATATTAATAAATACGAATTCTATACTAAACGTATTAAATATTTAGGGCTTATTATTACGCTAGGCGGTATTAAAATAGACTTAGAAAAGGTCAAGGCCGTTATTAAATAGTAAATTCCGGAGTCTAAGAAATCCTTCCAATCTTTCCTCGGCTTTATAAACTTTTACCGATAATTTATATACTCTTTCTCCTCAATTGTAGCCCCCTTCTACGAATTAACTACGAAAAACGCGCCGTAGATTTAGACCGACCGCTACTAGGCTATATTCGACTCCTTTAAATAGGCTTTTATTAGCGGCCCTATCCTTAAAATCTATAATTGGATTAAGAAGATTATAATAGAAATAAATACTTCAAATTGGGCCGTAGGTAGTATACTCTCTTAATACGATAATAAAGGTATTTTATACCTTATCGCCTACTTTTCGGCTAAGTATAGCGTATAAGAATATAATTATAATATTTATAATAAAGAATTCCTCGCTATTATTAAAGCCCTCGAGGAGTAGCGCCCCGAATTCGAAGGCGCCCAAATTCCCTTTAATATTCTTAGCGATTATAAGAATTTCGTTACTTTTATAACGAATAAGCAACTTACCTAGCAATATATACGCTAGTCCTAATTCCTCTTATAGTTCAATTTCCTAATCCGCTATACCCCTAACCCCCAAAACCTTCGCCCAAATACTCTTAATCGCAAACCCAACGACCGCTTTGCAAGCGTAGAAAATAACCGCTTCGCCGCCCGCCAAAAATAATTCTTCGACCCTTTCTAATTCGAAAAAAGCTACTTTAAAGCTAATAATCCTATAGCTACCTTTAACCTTTATTTCCTCGGCCTTAAAGACTTCGATAATTAATTAATTAATAACCTTATCCGCGTTAGCTACGAAACTTCCCTATTTCTATAGGAATTTACAATTTACTTATTGGATAAGTCCCTTCGCCGCTAGCCGCTATTAATCTACAAAATCTTTAGCCGCGCCTTTTCTAAATACTACGTCCTCCTTAATAGAATAGCGAAGTAGTACGATTACGTTATTATCGACCCCGAAAATAAAGAGCTTTAATTCTAATTAATTAATCGGTAATACAATTCGCTTAGCGTAAAGCACCCGGGTAAAAATATTACGTATAATTTATTCGCTCGCGAATTCTTTTAGAAAAGTATATACTACGATATTCGTCTCTTCTATAAAGGATACCTCCCGTACGCGAAGACGAAATTTTTCAAACGCGGCTCTACAAATTTCCTTAAATTTACCGCTATTTCCTTAGCCCTATAAAAGGATATTTTAATCGACTACGTTACCCTATTACCGCCTAGCGAATATTTCGGGCAGACCTTTTACTATATTACCGTTATTATAGACCGGCTAATAAAAATATAATACTATATCCCCTATATTACCCTCAAAGCGGAGGAACTCGCCGATCGCTTTATCGATCGCATCTATTCCTTATACGGCCTACCCGATATTATTACGTCCGATAGAAATTCCCAATTTATTTCCCGTTTTTAAATTACCCTTTGCAACCGCTTCTCTATCGTACGCAAATTCAATTCCGCCTTCTACCCTTAGACTAATACTTAGACTAAGCGCGTTAATACGGATATAGAATAATTCCTACGCCTTTATATTAATTAGGTATAAACGGACTAGGTAAAGTAGTTATTATTCGCGGAATTCTCGAATAATAACGCCGTCTCTTCTTCTACTAACGTCTCCCTATTCTTCGCTAATTATAATTATTACCTTCGTATAAATACCGAACTTCGTTCCCCGCCGCCCCCCAACCTCTTCTCTGCTTAGTTAAAGGAGTATTATAAGGCTACCAAATTCGCCGACTATTTCTAGAAGATTTAGGACTTCGTTTCCTAATAAACCCGCCGTACTTAGGAACAATACGAAGCCAACGTTAATAAATACTATATAAATTTAAATAAATACTAAGTAAATAATTTGGTCCTCTTCGACGTTATTAATTTTATAAACGGCCGCCCCTATTAAAAGTTTTCCCCCCGTTAGGAAGGCCCCTTCCGCGTTATTAAAGCTAACTCTTACCGAATCTACCTCAACCTCCTAGCCAATATAAAGTGCTCGCTAATATTCTACGTCTCTATAATCTAACGTTAGATCGGCCGAAGCCTCCCTAGCCAAAACGTCTCCTCGGACGTTATTATAAACAATAGCCGCGTTATAATACGTACGGACGACGGTATAGACGTCGTCGAATAGGAGTTTAAACGCCTAGTCGACTACGCCTAGCTCGGCAAGAACCGCCACTAGTATTACCAAGTCAAATAGAAGGGGGACTACCCCCTCATATAGGAACCTAAGAGTAATGTTATCGATTACGAGGAGAGGGTTCTAAAATTCTATTACGATTACCCCTAAACCCCTGTACTACTAGAAGTCCGCTCCTAGCCTAACTACCGGCTATAAGTAAACCCTACTAAACTAGAAACGGATTTAAATTCGGATTCGGATAATTCCGAACCCCTACGGCGCTATCCCGCCCCCAAACCACGCCGCCGCCCCGTCCCCAAGCCTCCCTAACGCCGCTCATCCCGCTTATAGTAACCGCCTAAGACCGCTACCGCCGCCACCCTATCCCAACGCGAAGAAGAGGGCCTCACGAATGTAATAGTACAAATTTTGAAGAAGTTGTTAAACGTTTAGAAAAAAGGGAATAGTATATAACTAGGTTTTTCTTTACTAGATAGACGGAAGGGGGGGATAGTATTATAGGGTTAGTCTACTTATAACCTACCTAATACTAAATATTACTATTACGATATACTAAAATACCTCGGTATAACTTAGAGCTATACCGTCCGGTTACGTGCGTAGATACGTAACCTCGGGCTAGCTCTAAGGTTTTCGCCTATATAGCCAGCCCTCTGCGCACACCTCCTTTCCCCTCCTCCGCACAACAACATATATCTTACCCTACCCCTAACTGTGCCTCTGCCCCGTGATAATAGAAGCGGATTAAAAAGGCCGGATAAATTTCTTCTTAAAATTCTTATTGATTTACTTTTTAATAATAGTAGCTTCGATAGGTAATATAGGCCTAGGTCTAGTATATAATGCCTACTCCCTTAGTTAAAATTCGATTTTATAATTATAAGATTAGTAAGGGGGGAATTAATTTATTAGCGTTAATAGAAAAGTATTAATATAGGACTAGTAATAAAGTAATAATATTTTACTAATTTCCTCCTTAATCTTCTATAGTTTATCTGCTTTATTTATAAATTTTTATATATCCTCTTCTAAAACTTTAGTAAAGTATACGTATCGAATCGTTACTTTGTAGAACGGGGCGTCTTTTGCGAAGTCTTTTATTAATACAATTATTTATATAATAATTATTATTTCCCGTTTAGTATTAAATCCGTACTTCCCTACTATATTATTAATAAAATTATAAAAAGATAGTAGAAAATCCTTTTTATATTGCTCTCCTTTCCCTTTAATAATATTTTATACTACTTCGTATATAAAATCTATTTCGCTAAACTCCGAAAGTACCGCCAGCCGTTTAAATTATATATAATTAGTCGTATATAATTAGAATTAATCTCTTTTATAAATAAAATTAAAGGTAGTGGCGTTTAATTTACAAATATCCGTAGGGTTAATTTTATTATTAACCGATTTACTAAACCGGATTAATATTCGATAATCCCCTACTAATATGTACTTCCTACCTAATTTAATGTAAAGTTAATATAGCGTATTCTTTTTAATTTTAATTAGTATTATAGTAGTATTAATAATAAATTTAATTTTCGCCCCCGCCCGGTAACCGATAAGAGTATAGTATAAGGTTAATAATAATAAAATTTCCCCTTTGTTTTTAAACGTAGAAGTCTACTCCTCGGGTCTTCTATCCTTAGATTAAAGTCTCCTAATAAACAAATTCTCGCCCCCTACTCCTAAAATCTCCTTTTTATAGAAATAACCCTTAAGAATAGTATTAATACTATTCCTAGGAAGAGTATTACCCCTCTTATAAGGTATAAATAGTATAATACCCTTCTTAATAGAAGCGGGGGGAAGAAGTATTTTTTTATAAATATAAGTAATAATAATAAAAACGGGGTTAAAAAGTGCCCGAAGCGCCTCTATTTAGTCGTTAGAAAAACCTATTAATAAATAGTAATTATAATAACTAGGATAATTGAATTATATACTGCTATTCTCGTAATTAATATTCGGTTTATAAATTACTATTTAAGAATAGCTTAAAATAATAAGGTATTTCTTATAGAAATTATATATTAGGAAGGTAATAATGTTTTCGTAGTAATTAATTTATAGCCTTCCCTTTACTACTGTTTTAATAATACTTTTAACGTTATTGTCCGCGAGTATTAATTTTTTAGAATAAAGTAACGGAAAACGAAGGAAATTATATTCTTAAACGAAAGAGTAGTCGATAAAAGTATATATAGAGTACTCGCTATTAACGAAAGTAATATAATAGTTTTTATGTGTACTAATAATTATATATGTAGATAATAGAATTATATTTAGAAGAATAATACTATTTAATAATTAAATCTATACCTCCTCTAAATTAATAAAAGGATCCTATTTTCTCTATAATATAGCTAACCGGTTAAACCTTTATATACGATTAGGTATAGAGGCTATTCTTTTTCCTAATTATTATAATATTCGCTGCCTGTAATAGGTTTATTAGGGTTTTTAGTATTAATAATTCTAATAACCCGGACTTCCGCTATATTTCCTCTTTTACTTCCTAATCTGCTCCTATTATTTCCTCTACTATTCCGATTTCTTTATCCCTTATCCTTATTCTTCTTCTTTTCCTTATTAGTAAGAACCCCGTTAGTACAAAATTTATTACTTTAATTAATTGAATTAAGGCAATTGCGAATTATATATCCCTATTAGTTATAACGATAGTAAAGTCCTTTCTCTTTATATTCCCTAAAAACTTCTAAATTAAATATAGTAAATAGATTCGCTATATTTAAATCTATTTAATTTCCTCCTTAATTTATTATTCTATTATTGGCCGAGGCGAAAAGGGTAGATTTATTACCGCTATTATTATTACTATTAGATTTACTACTACTGCCCTTATTAATAGAATTAATCGAAAAGCTAGCTATAATTTTATTATAATATTCGACGTCCTTAATCTTCTTATTGACCTTTCTAATTAACTATAATTATTTAATATATTCGTCGTTACTCGGGAAATCCTAAAAGATTAAAACTTAACGGAATTTTTTATTAATTTTATTACGAAGGTAATAAACCTTTATAATATTAGTAAAACTATATTTATCTATAAGTTTAGTAAATTCGATTTCGAAACGCGGGAACGGTATATTACTTTAGTAGAAGTCGATTAAATATTTATAGGTATTTAATTTAATATTTACGTTATTGTACCGATTTATTAAGTATTAAAAAAAGATTTCGCCTATTTTTTATAATTATTAATCGGAATTAGTAGGGAATTCTTTAATTTTAGCGAAACAACTTTTAAATATTACGCGTAAATTTAATCCTAAATAGAATATAGCCCTTATAATTTTAATCTACTCGTTAGAAAAATAAACTATATCGAATTCCTAAATAGCTTTAATTTAATAGCGCTACGAATAGAAAATATTGTAATATTTAATATTATCCTTTTCTTTATTAATAAAAATAGAAGGGTCTTTAATAATATATTTAGGAAGGTAAGTAATAAGGGCTATCGAAATTGCCGTAGGCGTAATTAGAATACCTTTATTAGAAATAATAGGGGTTATTAAAGGGGCGTTGGAAAATATAGTAGTACTTTATTCGTATAGGGTAGTAATAACCTATTAGGCTTCCTAATATTACTATTAAACTTATTAATATTCTATAATAATAGTATTATAATTAATAAAAATTCGGGCGAGTATTCGGCTAAACGTATTAATAATAAATTAAAACGCCGGCTATTAGCCGATATTAATAATAATTTCCTAATATTCCTTAAGTATAGGAAAAGGGTAGAGATCGAACGTAATACCGTTAACGAAGTTTTAAATATTAAGAATAATGTTTAAAATAGATAGTACTGCTTCTATAATAACTATATTATTAATTAATTCGTCGTTGAGAAATTAGGAAAGTGTACCTAAATTGTAGACGTTAAATTTAAATCTAGATTTTAGGCTAAGCGTAATATAATTAAATAAGTAAATATTACTACTATTATTACTAGCGAAGTAGTAATTGTAATTGTAATTACTATTACGTAATTCTATAGTAATATAAAGGGATTATAGTAATAAGAAGGCGTAGTCGTAATAGCTAACCTGCGTTTAGGTTATAGTTCTAATAAATTTGTAGTTTAACGAAGCGACTCTATATACCGGGGTTAACGACTAATGGCGACTTCGATATAGGGGATAAACTATATAGTTAAACGCTATACGATTTTAAGTATTACGGGCAAAGGGTAGATAGTAGATGTAAATATACGTAATTGTACGAAGGAGAAAGGGAGAGAGTGTAGACGAGTGCTTAGAAGACTAGTCTTATAAGGGCGGCTAGCGGTAGACCCGATGTAGGTCCCTAGCGGACCGCTATAGCTAATTAATTAGTAGCGCGATAATAGTCTTAGAAATTACTATACGCTAATACAAAGTACGTGAGCGAATACGTATAATATAGGTTAGCCCTATAATACTTCTTCCGATTAAAAGAAGTTATATAGTTGATTAAAGTTATATAAAATAATAGAAATCCCTATTAAACGAATAGTCCGCCCTCGAAATATTTTTATAGCTACTATTACTATAAACCGTAATAACCTCCGTCGCGGGGCTAGAGCCTCCCGCTCCGTCCCCAATCTTCTGTATTCTCCGTATTCTACGGCCGGCCCTCCCTTCTTTAGTAACCGTTTCCGCCTCTTTTCCGCCGCTGCTTAATTTAGGGGGTACGGCTCGTCCGGGTATACTTCGTAAAACTTCTATATTTCGTTGGGGGCTATAATTATATTAGCGTATAGTTATTATAACGGGTTGTAAAGGGGTCCCTAAATAACGTAATATTCCTAATAGCCTTTCTTATTCTTTTAGTAATTATCGAACTTCTCGAAGTCGTATTCGACCGAATCCTCCCTATTATTAGTCCTCCTTATAATTTATTTGTAATTAATACGAATGTTCTATTTTTTTACGGGCGTTTACCTTAGAACGCCGACTTCGTCCTATAGTTTTACTTTACTAATGTAGAAGGTTAGGCTATACTTTATATTAATTGGGAATTTAAGCGTAATTTTATAGTTATCCGCTTTAAGGATTTCGAAGGGACCCTTAAATAGGGGTATAAATTTAGCGTATAGGCGACCGGTTTCGAAATTTTCTATATTAAGTAAGACTTTATCTCTTACCTTATACTTCGGGGCGTTTAATTATCGAATATTAGCGTTATTCTTATACCGTTATTAAATTTACTTAGCTTAATTTATAATGTAGTTTAAAACTTTTTTAAAGTAGTTAGCGATTTTATTAGCCTTGAAGTATTCTGTTTATTATTATGCCGATATATTTAGAGGATAAGGTTTCGCCGGTTCGATGCCTATACGAAAGTAGAAATTATAGTTGGCGAAGAAGGGGGATATTCCTATAAATTCGGAAATTAGGTTATTACTAGCGAATTCCGTAATAAGTAATTAATTTACTTAATTGTTTTACGCCTAATTAATATAAAGGCGAAGGTATTTTTCTATTTTTATATTAATATATTCGGTTTAGCTGTTAGTAATTAAGTAGAATACGGAGGAGGGCTTAAGAATTACTTCTAAGTAGGATAATAAAGCTCTTTAAAATTAGGAAACGAATTAGGAATTGCGGTTAGAAATAATAAAGTCCGGTAATTTGTAAATATTATAGACCTTTTTAATAAAACGATTTATTAGTTCTTCGGCTGTAAGATTAATAGTAGGGATAAAGTATTATATTTTAATTAACTAATCGATTACTATAACGACGTATTTAAACTCTTGGCTTCGACGGATATAGGGTATTAGTAGTATAATATAATCGATTAAAATATCCTTCTATAGTGTAAATAGTACTGCTAATAGCTTTAAAAAGCTATAGGGGGCGTATTATAATAGTTTAGATTTAGCGTATACCAAATAGGCCTTATAATAAATTCTAACGGTAGTGTATATCTTTAATTAGAAGAAAGATTGCGAAAGTAATGAATAGGTCTTCTCGCGATTTGGGTACCCGGTTGAAGGCGAATTGTGAATACGGCGAAAGAGTTATAGTTAAAGCCCGGTATTTATAGGGTTAATAAAAACGGCGCTGTAATAGTACGCCCGTCCTTAGATCGCCTTATACTCGGCGAAAGATACTTTTTTTATTTAATCTTTGACTTCTTTAAACTATATTTTACGGTTAGGGTCTAATAAGTAAGCTACGACGTCTTATAGGAAAATTGACTTCTCGTAGTTCTCCGTAATTAAATTGTTGGTAGATTTTTCGTTTATAATTTCTAATTTATAAATATATTTAATGCCGACGTCGACTTCAATCCCCTCTTCTCTATCTTCTAGAACGAAAGTTCTATTAACGAAGATATTATAATCGAATAAAACTTTATTCCTAATTAATAGCCGTTTATTAATTATATTTTTAGGTAAGTCCTTTAGTTTCTTGTTTAGAGCGTCGGGGCGTATTTATAGCGAATCCGGTCGGTATTTAATTGTAAAGTTAAATTAGGATAGGAATTAGGACTACTATATATAACGGGGGGTAAGTTATTTATTAATAGTAAAGGTCTTTAAATTTTTATAATTTATAAGGATTTCGAAAGGTTTTTATACTCCTTCGAATTCCGGGCGCTATTCCTCTAAGGCTTTGATAATTATTAGTAATTCTTTATTATAAATATTGTAATTGTATTTAATTAAGGAATATTATTAATTGAAGTACGCAATAGGATAGAGAATACCCTCTTCGTTATATTATAATAAAGTACTACTATAAGCCTAATTAGAAGTATTTATTTCGACGACGGTCTATTTAGACTAATTGTAGATGCGAAGTACGGGGCTATTATTAAAGGCCTTTTTAAAGGCTTTAAAAGACTTTTAGTATTATTCGGTCTAATACTAATTTATAATTATCTTTTTAATTAATTCGTATAGTAGGCTAGTAATAATTAAGAAATATTTAATAAAGCGACGATAGAAATTAATAAAGCCTAAGAAGCGCTATAGTACCCTTTTAGAATTTGGAATTTCCTAAATTATAATTGTAAAAACTTTTTCGGGATCTATTTCGAGGCCTTCTAGGGTAATAATAAAACCTAAATACTTTATACGAATAATATAGAATTCGTATTTATCGATATCGATTTAGAGATTTACCTTAATTATCTGCTATAAGACTTCCTTAATGTATTTCTTATATTCCTCTTCGTTGTCCGAGTAAATTAGGACGTTATCGAGGTACGCGGTGGTATAGATATCGAAAATATCGTATAATACGTCGTTAATATAGTTTTAGAAGATTCCCGGCGCGCTTTATAAACCGAATAAATATATAATAGATTTATAGAGATTAAAGCGGGTAATAAAGGCCGTTAATTACTCGTAGCCCTCTTTAACGCGTATCCTATTAAATACTATAATAATATTGAATTTAATAAAGATTTTAACCTTATAAATAGCGTCGAAGGTCTCTTTAATCAGCGACAACAAATACCGAATCTTTATTATTACGTTATTAATACTATAGTAATTTACGTAAATATAAATACCGCTACCCGGCTTCTTAATTAGTAAAATAGGCGAAGCGGTTATAAATTATAATAAGTAGATAAAATTCTTCTTCAAATTATCGTCGATTTACTTCTTAATTATAATGGCCTTAATAAGTAATATTTATTGCAATTGTACGTTAGGGGGCGTTTCGCCCGGCTTAAATTCGATTTTATAATTATACGAACGGTATAGAAGAACTTTATTTACTAAAGAGGAGAGGAAGGTTACTACTTCGTCGACGTAGTAGCGGCCCTTTAATTTCTTTAAAATTACGAAAATTTCGTCTTTAATCTTCAAAGGGCGATTGGCTTTATCGAGAAACTTCCTCGCGTCCTCTTCAAAAATCTTGGCTAAATATATTTATTGGATTATTTCTTCGTATAGCGGCGCGTTTTCTTCGAAATTTCTAGTAAAATAAATAGCCTTGGTTAGAATCGCGGCCTCGTAGGACTCCTCTAATATATAAATACCAATTATTTCGTTAATAAAATTGTAAAGAATAAGGGGAAGACTTTCTTTATATTATTGACTATTTCCTTCTATAATATTATTAATTATTTCTTCGGTTAATTCTATATTTTAAATTCCTACTACGGCTACTAATTTTTCGATTTGAGCGTAATTCGTAATATATAATTGCAATTATTACGATTCGTATACGAAGTTAAAAGTAGCCGCGTTAAATTCCCGGATATTATTAAGGTTAAAGTCGTAATTGGAATTGCGGTAATAGCGGGCGTAAGGGCGCTTTGTGCTTACGGAAATGCGCCGGCTATTAAAACGGATATAAAGTTTGTAAAATATAGGGCTTTTAATTTTAATAAAGAGAGTAGCTATATTGGTAATACTAATCTTTAATTCGGCTCTTTTAATTATTAGCGCTTTAATAGGGGTAAGGACGGCTCGGTAGCCGGTTTTAAGGTCGATTTTAATTATAATTAGAAATAATTCTACGACCGAGGGCTTTAGAACGGGCTCGGCAATAGTAGGCTCTAAAGTAGACTCGGCGGGCTCTAGAGCGGATTCGGTCTTAAGGACGGGAGAGGGCTCTAAAGCGGGCGCCGGTTAGGGGGTAGCCTTCTTTCGAATAAAAGCCGTAGAGATTCTATTAATAAGAATTCTAAGGGCCGCGATTTATTCCTTAGAGAAATCTAGGGGTAAATAGCGGTTGTAATAAATAGGGTTATTAAAATATACCCTGTATTATTCGTAATCGATCTCGGGCTTGTAGTATTATATTTATAGGAAGCTTAAGATAATTAGGTAATTCTTAGAAATATTATAAATTAGGAAAGTAATAGTTTCGTTGTAATAACCGATATAGAATTTAATTATTACTCTTTTAGAGATAATACTTTTAACTATTCCGTTAGCGAGAATTAACTTTTTTGGCCGAAAGAGGCGAAAGCGAAGGAAGTTATATTTAACAATAAACGAGTAATTAATAAAGGCGAAAGTAGAATAATTAGTATTAATAAGAGAAATATAATAATCTTTATGTAAGTTAATTATAATATAAAAAAATAAAAGTATTGAATTTAGCGAAGTAGAATTATTTAAAGATTAAATCCTAACCTCCTCTAAAACTTCTAATTTAGAAGAGTTTAAAATTCGTCTCTAAAATAAAGATGATTAATAAGGCCTCTATACGCGATTAGGTATAAAAATTATTCGTTTTCCGGATTATTATAGTATTCGCTATTAGTAGTGGATTCGGCGGGAACGGCTATAATAGTAGCGGCGGGCGTAATGTCGGCGGTACAGATTTCCTCTTAATTACTGCGGCTATAACGGTTCTTACCCTTACCTTTACCTTTATTCTTTTTACCCTTTTCGTACTAAAAGCCTTAAAAACCGTAATTAATAAACGTAGTATATTCGCGGGCAATATAATTAGGCTTAGTATAATAACGGTAGAAATTATTACGAAAATATTAGTCGAAGACGTCTTTATAAATAAAGACGGCGAAGTCGATAGCGTCGAGATCTATTTTATTATTACCTTAACTAATAGGGAGATTATTAGCATTACGGGAACTAGTAGTATTACTAAAAGTACTACTACTACTACTACTACCGCTAGGGTTTAAAGGGCTAATATTTAAAATATAGGCATTTATTTTGTAATAATAATCGGCATCCTCGAGGTTACTAGCGACGGTATAATAGATCGTAAACTACTTTTTAAAATCGTTAGCCTTAGAGAAATCGCGGTAAACTAGTATATTACAAAAACGTTTATTAATCTTATTCTATAAGTAATAGACTTTTATAAAATTATTAAAACTGTATAGGTTTATAAAATTAGTAAATTCGAATTCGAATTTAATAAAGGGTATATTCTTTATAAAGAACTCCTCTAAGCGGCGGCCGGCGTCTATCTTTAAATTAATATTCTAAAAGCGGGTAACGAAGTATTTTATAAATTCGGTACTAGTCTTCTAACGCTAAATATCCTTATTGCCGCTAATTTAAATAACGTCGAAATCGTTTTAAATATTAGAGAGGATCTCTAGGCCTAGTAATATAGCCGTATAAATAATTTTAACGTCTTTATTAATATAAAGTAAAAGGTCGTACTTCTACTAGGATTAAATATAAAAGCGCTAAGCCTTAAAAATTTCGTATTTACAAATGGTATTAATATTCTCTTTACTAATAAAGATAGGCGGGTTTTTTATTATTTATTTAAGGGACGATATTTTATCTTTACTTATTACAACGAAATTATTATAGAGAATTCGAATATTAGTATTATAAATCTTAAGGGCGTTATAATTTATAAGAAGGTCGCCGTATTACTTCTAGAGGTTAACGTATACAATTAAGAGGTTAATGTAATTGAAGTTCTTCTAGTCGAAGTTATTTTAGGCCTTATTAATTACTATACGAATAATTTTTAATTCTTCTTCGCTACGTTCGAAGTTATTAGCAATATCGTTATAAAAGGCGAATTAGGTATAGTAAAGGCGGCCGAACGGGGTAATAATCGAGTAAAAAGTAGGATTATTAGCGAAAATAATAATAAACGCGAAGTAATTACAGGGGATAGCTTTCTTCTCCTCGTCGTCTTTAATACTAGCGATGAGGTCGCTAATAGCCGGGGAAGGGGGAAATTCGAGAAGCGTAATATAGTAAACGGTTATATTATAAGTACTAATAAATTTATTAAATACCTTATAAACGTCGTTTAAATTGAAGGATATAATTAGGGGAGCGCTAAGAATAGGGAAATCGCCGCCGGTACTACTAATAGGCGAAAAGGTAACGGGATTACTACTTTCGTTATAAAATATAAGAGCGAGCGGACGGGAGTAATTATATAAAAGCGAAGCTTTTATCCCTTAAATAAAGAATACCTACCCTTATTTACTAAATAAAGGGGAGTAGGACTATTAGTAATTATTACGACTTACGATTATCGATACTTAGGGGTATTAGACTTAACGACTCGATTAACGAGGCGATTCCTATACGCGCGCGCGATTAATAAATTAATAGTATAATAAAAAGAGAGGTTTGCGCTATAAATACAATAGTTAAAAAGTGTAATTAACTATTACGGGTAAAGGGTAGATAGTAGATATAAATATACGTAATTGTACGAAGGAGAAAGGGAGAGAGTATAA
The DNA here is from genome assembly GCA_009806235.1 of Neurospora sp. CHS-2018c. Lineage (NCBI taxonomy): Eukaryota > Fungi > Ascomycota > Sordariomycetes > Sordariales > Sordariaceae > Neurospora > Neurospora sp. CHS-2018c. The sequence goes on along the minus strand of RAPC01000004.1, from coordinate 1,682,162 downwards.
ACGAGTACTTAAAAAACTAGCCTTATAAGGGCGGCTAGCGGTAGACCCGATATAGGTCCCTAGCGGGCCGCTATGGCTAGTTAATTGGCAGCGCGATAGTAGTCTTAGAAGCTGCTGTGCGCTGGCACAAGGCACGTGAGCGAACACGTGCAACACAGGCTAGCCCTGTAACATTAAGGGTTAAAAAAGATATACGTAAAACGCGATAATTTAAAAGTATAATTAATTATTATAATATAAAGGTATAAAGTAAATAAGAATAAATATAATTATATAAAGAGAGGAAAGGGGAAGGTCTAAGGGTGTGCTTTAAAATTAGCCTTTATAAATTAGTCCTAATTAATAGTTCTGTAGCGGTCTTATAAGCGTTGTAGAATTAGTATTACTATTGTACAATAATAACGATTAAAGCTATTACGAACGCTGTAATAGCTTTATATAATAGTCTAAACTATAAACTAATCTCTGGCTTAGACCTGGTGCTATCGCTGCTATGAACCGTTATAGGGTTAACCCTATAACACTTAATAAGGTAATAACTATCGATTTGTATACGCCGTTAAAGTACTAAACTACTACCTTTTATAAATAGCTAACCGACTAAAAGACTTTTACTACTAAGCGTACTAACCCCCTTCCTACTTCTATTACTACTACCGTTAATAATAGGAAGCGGTTATATTATAAACTAGTAATACTTCTAATACTTTTATTAATTATACTACTATCGGTAGCCGGCGAGGAGGAGGAAGAGGAAGTTATAGACTTATTAATCCCCCGCCCGCCTATACCCTCAACCGTTAACCTTCAATTATTACCACCGCTACTACCTCTGCTTAATTAATTATTAAAAGAATTTATTACCGAATTCTTTAAATTATTTTATAAGCAATATTATATTAGAACTACTCTAAACGCAATATAAATATATTTAACTTTCTTCCAATTATATAAGAATCTTTAAAATCCAATAATACCCTCCAATATTATTATAGTTAAAGACTAATTAGTAGAATAATTTATACGGCTAGGCTTCTCTTTAGAACTCTACATAACATTTAAGAATAGTATTAAAAACTTCTTTAAAAAAAAGTACGTAGTACTAATAATACAATTAAACTATAATAAGTATACCCTCTACTACCTACTTTCAAAACTCTAATTAACTAATATATTACTCTAAATTTACAATTTAATACTATTTTCGAATATAGTATTACTAGAGTTCTCGCCTCTATAGCAGGTAGTATTACCACTAGCGGTCCTAGCGAATAATAAATTAACAAGTCGAATTATAGCGAAAGAAATAGATTTTTAATATTTTAATATTATTATATAGATTAATAGATTTAATATTTCTAATACTAAATTATAATATAAATAATACTTTTCTCTAGTATATTCCAATATACTCTAATATACCCTATCTACTACTACCTAATTATATTACCAATCCGCTTAAATTTTTTAAATTCTTTAATATATATTATTGTATAGTCTTTATCTACATTATTAATATCCTCTATCGCTAGTTTTACATTCCTAAAATAACTATAAATCTATTCTATATAATATTTAACCGTTATAATTATCCGACGTAAAAAGTTAGAAAATTCATTATTAAACATCCTATCGCTACTCTTATTACTATATACGCACTTTATATACTTCTTAAAATTACTAAAATATACTTCAATCGGATTAAATTCTAAGGAATATAATAGTAAATATTAGAGTAGAATACTAATATTAGTATACGTATAATATATTTCATTATATAAATATTAATTAGCGTTATCTATTACTAAAATACTATTATAGCTAGGAAAAGGGTTTATTGAAACGCCTATCCTTCCACCGTGGAGGCGCTTCGGGCTGGGCCCACCAAAGGTGCTATGGAAATCCACACCAAAGGTCGTGGTCCGTGGGCCCACCGAAGCGCCGAAACTGGAAGGTGCGGCGATTTCTGTCTATTCGGGCCCCGGTAACCATGGTCACGTAGAGTAAAAACCGTGCGCACGTAGAGTAAACCCACTTTTATCGCTGAGTAAGCCGCCTAGCCCAGCGCAACCGCCTAGCCGCGCGCTAGAATACCGTGTGCATATCGCTGCCCAACCTCGTCGCCGTCGCGTAGTCTGTTAGCGACCGTTAGTCTTATGCACAATTGAATGAAGTTATCGCGAGATCTTACTCGGGTGTTTAGCGACCTTTTGCAGCGATTATCTCATCGTCTTTGTTATTGTTTAGTGGAGTGTCCTCGACCTCGTAGTGTTTGTTGATATACCTCGCCCGCCCGCCGCACGTCGCGTGTTCGCTAAGGTAAGTTAGATTGCCAGCCTAGCCGACTAAGACGACTATTTCTGACCGTGATTCAACAGATTTGCCCGCCAAAATGACTTCCAGTCAGTCTCGAGCAGTTACTCCTGAACGGCCTCAATAGGGACAGCAGTTGCAGTAGTAGGAACCGTATTAACCCTCTCAGTAGTAGATAATTGACTGGATTGATGACTCTGAATAGCTTTACGTGAAAGAGCGACGTAGATTTGGTGATGTGTACGGTGTGCTGGCGCGGCTGGGCGGCTGGGCGGCTTACTCAGCGATAAAAGTGGGTTTACTCTACGTGCGCACGGAAATGGGTCTACGTGCCCATGGTTACCGTCCGGGCCCAACGTACAGAAAATTCCCTTGCGCACAGACCACCTATGGACCCATACGGGACCCACTCTATACCCGATTAGGAAATCGTCAAGACACTGTGTCAATAGCAGCTCAAAAAAGCCACTTTTCATCTTGCAATTGAAATTGCTCCTCAACCAGAAGATGCATCAAAGTGCAACAAAGTGCAGAATGTTCGCCTGAATTTTGCGGTCATTTTGATACTCTGTACAGCCTGTGCAGTGCGCTGGTTGTTGAGAAAATTCAAAAAGAATAGTTTTTTCTGAAATGCGACTGTTGCATCGTTGCAAATGACCAAGTTTTCAAATGACTAAGTCCCCAAATGACCAAGTCCCCAAAATGACCAAGTCTTTTCAATGACCAAAACCCCTAACCCTAAGGATTGGAAGCGATGAGGACCACGGCCTCCAAATGACCAAGTCCCCAAAATGACCAAGTCTTTTCCAATGACCAAAACCCCTAACCCTAGAAGTGACTAAATCTCCAAAATGACTAAGTCTCTTAAAGAATTAATAACCCTAACCCTAAAAATGAAAAGGGTACCAAAATGATGAGGAAGAAATCGTGGTCATTTTGCACCCGGCTAGAAGTTAATCCGGCCTTTGGTTGAGGAGAAATTTTGATTTTAAAAAAATTTGACGAATGAGTCTTTAAGAATTAAATTTAATTTTTGGTGAGAAAAAAATAAAATAAAAATTAAAATGAAAATAAAAATGAAAAAAAAATTAAAAATAAATAAAATAAAATAAAATAAAAATAAAAATTAAAAAATAAATAAAAAAAAAATTAAAAAAATAAAAAAATACAAAAGGTGGAAGGAATAATAGGCGTTTCACTGTCTCCCTCGGGCAATAACCTAGCTCCGCCCAAGGGAACACTATTTTCTAAAGGAGTAATCGTCGTACTAATTATACTATAAAATTAGGGATATTTATTGTACCCTTAAAGACTATTAATTCAAATATACTATTAACTAATATACCTAAGAGGAAGTAATATCGCTTACCGTATTTAAATTTATTTATTAATACTATAATAGCGCTATAAAGTACTTATCCGGTATAACGAACCCTATTTCATTAGTCTATACTAAATTCATCGCAAAAAACGAATATCTCTATAATAAATAATAATATTTTTATTATCTACTCTACTACTAATTAAAACTACTATTGTATTACCTTTAACAATAATTTCTTTTTTCTCTAACGCTCTTAATAGAAGTACTACCGTATAATTTCAATTAATATATATATATCGTAATTATCGGTAAAAAATTCGTATATTTCGTCGAAATATATAACTAACTTTAAAACTAGTAATTTAAAAACCTCCTACTCAATATTAAACATAGCCGTTTTACTATAGAATTAATATAGTAATTTACTTCTATCGCCTATATAAGGAGCTTCCTAGCATTTTGGGAGGTATAAAATAATAAAAAGGGATTACTAATAAAATCGAAATTACATTTATACTATTAAATAGTACGTATGTAAATACTAATAACAATAGTAATATTATACGTAGGCTCGCTATTACAAATTATTAAATTTACAAATACCTTCTAATTTTTATTAGGAAAGGCCACTATTATACTACAATAATACAATAAAAGACGATAAAAGATAATAGAAACACTACGAACAAATACAAACGATACGAGCGATCAAAATAATACGATTTTTAGTATAAATTTCATCGAATTATAATAGTTTACAATTGATCTATTAATAAAGGCGAGCAAGATTAACCAAATTATCGGTATGTGTATATATATGTGTGGTGGCGCCCCCTCACGCCAAGGAAACGACAAGGCGTTTGAGCGAGGGAACAAGCCCCACCATCGTCGGGGGGACCTTACAACATTCAGGCACATCAGGAACCTCCACCGAGATCTGAAGCTCCTTTGCGAACAACCTCCAACCTAGAAGCTTCCATTTGCAGAAAGTAATTCTGAATCCCTTCCAGCTTGTATTTAGATGACCCACCTAGTAAGGTTCGAACCGCAGACTTCTACCACTGTCAGAATGGGATCTCGAAAGTAATACATAGAAGTTGCGGCACATTCTCGTTAAAAGCTGTAATTCCAGCACACGGACCACTGAGAATTCACGCAGAGTTTCACGCGTAATATCTTCACTTGAACAATGGAAATCTGGTACGACCGGAACACCTGAGAGCAACATATAACATCTTTGAGACACAGGAAATAAAGGAAGAGAACAAAAAAATGTCTTTCCTGCATTCTCAAAGTACAGAACTTGCTTGGCCTTAAAAAGGACGCAAAAAGAATTTGGAACGACGGGAATTGAGCCCGACGTGGGGGTCGAACCCACAACCTTGAGATTACGGAGGAACTCCTTAAGAGTCTCACGCTCTACCGATTGAGCTAGCCGGGCAAGCGGCTATCAATCATTCCTTGATGACTGAGCGTTCCCTAAGAGCCTTTATAAGTGTAAGTTTGCACATCTTACCATGACCAATACTTGAACACCACGACGATGACACCACGACGATGGCTCGCCATGGACACTCGCACATCGCACAACACCCATGAGAATTATAGGAACCAAAACTGAAATGTCAAGAAGGAAAGATATGGAAGTCTTGCTTTTTCTGATAGCTAAACTTTGAGCTCCAAAACTTGGTAACATATGCTAAGTATACATCCCGTTGTCAAATACCGACACCTCGCCTACAACTTCAATGCCATTTGCTTCGTCTTCATTGTCGCAGCTCATATTCTCCACTTGCCCTTGCCCTTACCGCCAGGCAGAGATGGCACCGGCTTCAAGGCCAAGATTCTCTGTGCAGCATGCTCGGAGGCAATCACGATCATTGCCGACGGGTTGCCGGTGGTCATGCCAGGGAAGATGGAGCCGTCAACAACAAAGAGGTTGTCGGTACCGTACACCTTGGTGTTCAGATCAACGACAGCGCTGCCTCCAGTACGGCCATCATCCTTGCCAAGCTTGGCAGTTCCCATCCAATGGTTTGAGCGACGGTTGGAGGGTGAGACGATCATCTACAGGCACCGATTTGTCAGTATGATTCACACAAGGGTAGGGAGAGAAAGGCAACGCACATTGTTGACGAATGACTCGACAGTCGTGTTCGGGGGAGGCAAGACCCAGGAAATGTTTGGAATGACATTCAGCGCAGCCTGGAGGTTCTTGATGCCTTGAATGACGGTCTGCTTGTCGACATCGTTGTGGAGGTATGGGTGCTCGGCCACATTGGTATCGAGACCTGTTGAGATGGTCATCCGACCTCTGGAAACAACACCTCTTCCGAGATATTGGCTGAGGGTCATGGCATTCTTAGAGGTGGTGTACTGGTCACTTCCCTCCACTCGAGCAGTCCACTGTAAGGTGCGAACGATGTTGTCCGAGCCCTTAAGTTCATCCCACATCTGCAATGCCACTTGTTAGCAAGATCCGATTGAGCGCACTATGTCTGATGCCACGTACCAAAGGACCAATATTGGGAGCAGCTTGGGCAAGGATTCCAGATCTGTTCTGAAGATAGGCGCTCTTGTCACCTTCAATGGGTGTGTTCCAAGCCTCGTAGAAGTCATAGAAGACCACATCTGGATGAGTGACAATGAGATCAGTGTTGAGATGATCCATGAGGTTGTAGCCAACTGGAAGGTTGATCCATTGGTCCTTGGAAATGAACGTCGGGCCATCCGTCGACTCCTTGACAATCTCAAGCTGGTCGGTAGGTCCGATACCGCCTGTGTTGTACCGGTCAGAAAACAAGCCATACAAATGCAAAGTCAATCTTCATGATAACTTACTGCGAAGGAGAAGCTTGGCCGAACCAAAAGTGCCTGCAGCAAAGATAACGCGGCCAGTGTTAGGGGTAACGTTGACAGTTCCGCTGAGACCACCGTCCGCCAAGCATTCGAGCTCAACGCCTGTGATACGGCTCCCGTTACGGACTGCCCTTCTCACAGCGGCGTTAGTCCAAAGAGTGAATTGCTTGCGAGCCGCCGCCGTCACGAGGTATGTTGCCAAAGGACCACCTCGCTCGCCCTTAGCGAACATGAAGGTGCTGTGACCAAAGGTGTGATTCTTCTGGTTGTATGCCTGGTTGGGGATCACCTCCTTCCAACCGCTCTTGCTGAGCCCGCTGGCCAGGACGTTGAAGCCCTCTTGTCGGTACAGCTTGCCGTCTTGCGAGGGATGCCAAGTTCCAGGAATGCGACCGAACACACGGTTAGTGGCTGGCACGGTATCTCTCGACTTCCAGCCCTCGGGGAAGTTGTAGTCCCAATCCTGAGGATGCGGCTATGGTTCGCGGTTAGTGGATGACTTGCCCAGCGAGTAAAATCGGAGCATCTTACCTTCCACCACAGGCCGGCATTAACAGCCGTTCCTCCTCCCAGGACACATCCCGCCATTTGGTCGGTATCTGTACAGGCGATGCCGGTAGAGTCAACCCAGATCTGGTTGCAAAGACCAGGAACGTCGAAGCGAGTCAAGTTCGTGCCCTGGAGCCACTCAGGCTTCAAGGCTCCCTTCCATCTTCCGGTGGAGGGGGGTCCCTTTTCGATCAACAGCACGCTCTTTCCGGCCTCGCTGAGCTTGTCCGCAATGGGAATACCACCAGCGCCGGCGCCAACGATGATGTAATCGTATGTCTTGCTTGGGGCGGGTGTGCAAACGGGAACGGGTTCAGCTGTCGAAGTTGGCTCAGCTGGCGGCTCGGTTCCAGTGGGTGCTCGGTCGGATGCCCTGTATCAGGATCTGTTAGCAATCATACACAAACAAAACACATGGGACAAGACATACCCGGAGCAGTCAGCAGTAGTAATCTTCGTAGCCAGGGCAGCCCAAGATGAGTAAGAGGTGTGCGGGACATTCTCGAGGGGTGCTCCATATTGACCGAATCCATTGTCGTGGAAGCCGGGAATGGCCTTGTCAGGGCAAGTCGGGTTCTGAAGGTTTCCCTTCGCGGCAGCACGGCCCAAGATAAGCAATCCACTGCTGGTCGAAACACTTCCCTTGCTTCCACCCTGGTTCCAAGCGAGACAGTCTTGGCAGCGATAAATTAGTTCGAACTGGGTCGAGTTGACAGTGGCAGAGATCTGGGTCAGGGTGGCGTTTCCGGTGTAGAGTCCAGGCACATTATATCCGGACGCGTAGCGGAATGAAGTGAAGACTTGGCCCTTGGAGGCCCAAGCCATGAGCAACAACGACTGTGTCATTTGTCCAGACTGGCCGTGGGAGACACCGCACCATCCGGGACTCGCCGCATCACCAATGTCACAGCGCTGCCAGTCGTGTTAGCCGATGTCCATCCCAAAGCAAGGAAGTGGTGGGGAATCTCGTACCAGAAGACCGATATATTCGTTGGCATCCTTGGTCAGAGCATCCGGAGGCAGGACCAAGCCGAAGGCGTAAGTGGCAGCATCTCCACCCCCGGAATCAGAACCAGGGTCCGGTCGCCAGGTGCTGAGGGTAATCTTGTTGATCGGGTCGGTATATGGTTCGTTGATGTACTGCTGGCCGGAGCATTGCTGGAGGTCTGTGGGGGTTGACTGATGTCAGATGATGCCAACAGCCACCAAAGGGAGAGTCGAAGGACAACTTACACAGTGACGCCGCCAGAGCGGTCGCTCCAATGCGAGCGAAGACCTTCATCTTTCCGGTCTGGTCACTCGAGAAGCGTGACCTTGGCTGGGAAGAGTTGAAGACGGAGGTTTGTCGACTTTTTATTCAACTTTGAACTGGGGCAGACGCAGGTAGAAATACTACCGAGTGTCATCCATGGCCGCCTCCCCTACTGGGAGCCATGCCTTCCCGACGGCGGAACTTCACCGATGGGAAGGATCGGGCGGCTCACGGGTGAATAAGGCGGCGACAGGGGTATTGCGGAGTGTGTTAGGCATGGGCGCCTTCCATATGAAGGACTTGCATGGAAGTTTGAGAAGGCGAAAGGATGAGAATGCGGAGAACACCGACTGCTTTCCCAGGACAGTACTCTAATTTCCCCGGACCCAAACACTTCAGTTGGTGATGCCGAGTCAGCATACTCGGGCCCGTCGGATACGAGCTACGACATTGACAGGCAGGCGCGCTGCTCGTGCATCGGGGAGCATTGCAGATCACGACCCTCGACTGCCAAAACATTCATCCTCTACTGGCCTCGGCTTCCACCTTTGTGATTCCTCGAGATTAGGAGCCCAAGGTGACTTGGAGGAGAGCTCATCTCTTGTGTATGTTCAGTGCCAGAAGTGTGGTATCCTTCCGGCCTGTTCTCCGCTCGCTTCCAGAGAAACAGATTTGCCTAGACGCGGATGTGAAGTAACGCGACAGAAAGAGGAAGGAGATGTTCGTTTGTTGGGTCCATCGCAGTAACTTTCCTTCGGTGGTTGACGAGAAGGAACCTGAACCAGCGGCCAAATCATGCGTCTAGAACAGTGGCAAGCGCGCACTTGGACGGCGGAAATTTGCTCAGTAACGGGAGATGGTCAAGTTGCGAGATTGAGAAGGAAGGAACAAACAGGTTTCGACCTTTGAAGACGGGTAGCGGCGGGATGCAGATGCTGTTTGAAGGTGTAGAAAGTCCAACGAAGTTCCTGCCAATCTTCCTCTGAGTCTCGTCGCATGCGAACTTCCGAAAGAGTGAACCAGATGAAGGATCACCGCTGACCGTGGCCCGATCCTGGGCTTTAAACGAAGAGCGAATCTGCTCACACTTTGGATAAAACGGATGCTAACAATCAACAGTTAGCCATGGCCAGTCTTCATTAATTCTAGGCGTCGTACGTAGCAAGAAGGGAAGCGGGCCAATGGTTGTGTCAATCAGGCTATATCAGAGCGTCCGTCTTATACTAGATGTCGCGGTCCGGCGGCCCATCCTCCAGGTTTCCCATCCCTATAATTGGTGTCTGCTACGACTGGCTTTCGGAGAGCGTGGCCAGGAAGCAACGCTGCATCTTGTTGTTGGCATAAATATGCCATGATTATCCACTTGGAGTCGAGTGTTGGTAAATGGAAAGCTTTCGTCCGATGATGTGATGTCGTGAATCGAGGTCCAGATGAAAGGTTGATTGTTGGAGTGCTGTCGCATCGTGAAGTCGCTTGACGTTGAGGTGTCCGAGCGGCTTAGATGTGGTGCTATCGCATGTGCCGCAGTAGTTAGCAGTTTGGTTGATAGTGCACTAATTTCCTGCCCTTTGGCGGGGCATGGCGTGCGGGGTTGATAGCAACAACGCGGACACTGCCGTGTCCGGGCATGTCCGAGCATGGGTTCTGGACGGTCTTCTCTCTGCTCGTGTTGGTAACCAAATCCATGATCCGGTCTTTGATTTCTTGCACTTCTTTAAACGATTTCGGTGTGAACTGTGGAAGACGAAAACTAGCAAACGACGGAGGTATGGTCGGCGAAATGATCAATCGATCGGGATGACGGAGCCGCATCAATCACAACGCGGGTGCAGTCGGGCAGGCACTTGCAGTTTGGCAGGTGCGGGTTTCAGATGTCGGCTGTCTCTGACTGACCACATGCATCGATTACCACTGATCTGTTCCCATTTCCGTGAGCGGGCAAGTCCCTTCCGAGGCATTGGCCTCTCTGTTCTCACTGGTCCAAGTCGAATATCTAGTTGATGAACGCCAATATCTCCATCATGATCATGCCTCACGTCTTCAAGATCAACAGGAATGATGCTTTCGGCATGTGGGCTAAAGCAGACGAAGGTTGATGATTTGAAGGTGGATATAACAAGACCTCAAAACACTCTGGGGGAAGCATTGGCTTTGTTGCGATGGAACGCCATTGCCAGGACGAATAATCACAATCAAGACATTGTCGACAATGCATCTCTCCTTGTTGGTAACGGCTAGTGCGCTTCTCCCAGGCGCATTCACCCATACAATCTTCGCTCAGTTGACAGCTGGTGGAAAGACATATCGTAAGCGATATCCAGTACTAGATAGAAGCGCGTATAGAGTCCATGCTGACCCTTCCCTTGCGCGAAGCCGTTTCCCATGGAATCCGCACTCCCTCGTACGATGGTGTAAGGACATCCCGCCGGTGTTGTGGTTTTGGAACCTCTACCCTGACCTCCTCGAACAGCCTCAAACCGACGTCAACTCCAAAAACATGGCTTGCAATGGGCCTCCAAACCCAACGACCACTTCAGACAAGATCATCGATGTGACTGCCGGATTTACCGTCCAAGCCGTGTGGAGGCACACTCTCCAATGTTCGTCTGTCCCTGTTTCGTCGAACAGAACATGCCATGGACTAACACACAGCAGCTGGTCCCAACGACGTGATGGACGCTGGACACAAGGTTCGTAACTGTCCTTCCACTCACGAAATTGCGATAACTGACAAAGTTCAAAGGGCCCCGTCATGGCATATCTCAAGAAGGTGGCCGACGCCAAGACCGACAGCGGCGTTGGCAACGGCTGGTTCAAGATCCAAGAGGGCGGCTACAAGAACGGCAAATGGGCCACAAACGAGGTCATTGACAACAAGGGCAACCAGGTCATTCAAATTCCCAAGTGCATTCCCAACGGTCAGTACCTCTCGCGCGCTGAGATGGTTGCCCTTCATGGTGCCAGGTCCACGAACGGCGCGCAGCTCTACATGGAGTGTGCCCAGCTCAACATCACCGGTGGGACAGGCACGGCCAGCCCTACGACGTACAGCATCCCGGGGATCTACAAGGTAACAATACCAAATACCGGTGTCCAGGGAGGATCGCATGCTGAGGAGTACGGACAGTCCAACGATCCGGGTCTTCTCATCGACATTTACTCCATGAAGACCACCAGTCCTTATGTTATCCCTGGTACGTACCGCCCTCTGTTCACCCTGCATATTGCAAACCCAGATCTAACTTTAGCCTTCCCTAGGCCCGCCTCTCTTCACATGCCCATGAGATTGGCTTGAGATCTAGAGAAACTCGTAAGCAAACACGGGTCAACGATCCGTACGGTGATAAGTGGAGGACTCTTCCTGGTGCAGGAAGAGTTGCACACCTGGCATGGTACACTTTTTGCGTGGCGCTTTAGCGGTAATTGTTAGTGGTTTGAAGTGGAGCCTGTCCGATGGAGCTATGCTTGCATATTGCAGTAACAGAAGCACTATTCCACTTCTCTCCAATCTGTTAGGACATTATGTTAGTCTTGTCCCTTTTCCCAGTTCGGCTATGCGCAACCATCACGCTTCCAACCATCAACATCCGAGCCATTATAATCCCAAATTCAACACCAGAACCTGACTGATTCTAAGGACGTTTGTCCAGCTGAGCTGTAATATGAGAGGCTCATAGAGGTACTTCACGGGGCTTATCACGGCATTTTCTCCCTTCGGCACATGACGAAAACCGGGTTGATATTGCCGTCGACATGCCCAACCCCGCCCACCCTCTACAATCTAATGCTGGTATGTTTATTGGCTTGGTACTCCTGGTACACTGGACGAAATCTATCCCGAATTGTCCCAACCTTATAAGGATAAAATAAATAGCTAAGTACGGATCGGAAAGGCCTCAATAAGATTCAATATAGTATATTAAGTTTCGGAAATAGTATATTTACAGTTAAATTACGCGTTAGTTATAGAACGAAACGAATCAATAAGATATAAAAACGGCTAGGGAACTTGACCAAGGTCTCGAACTAACAAACAAACCAGCATTAGACTGTATCTCTAGCGACTTTACTATCGTCCTATTCGCTCTCTCTGCTGGGTGCAATCTGCCGCCCCACGGGGCTCATATATCTTCAATATGGAGATGGTTCTTCTCCTTGCTTCCTATATTGCTTGCTACATATCTTCAGAGTCCAGAAATGTCTCCGTACAACTGTTGAACCGCTCCATACCCGGCCTCCTACGCGGTAATCGGACCAACCTTCGGCATTTGAGGGCAGCCACAGCAAAGCACCCTTTTTCACAACCCTATCTCAAGACATAAAAAGGAGTGTTTCTCGAGCACTCGATACACAAGAAGAGTAAGTCCCCCGATCAGCACGATCAACTCTCTGCCACACGATCACCATCACCATCACCAGCTCCTTCAATCACCACCCTACCCCCTCCACAACCACCATGAAACTTACCCTCTCCCTCGCCCTCCTCTCCACCCCCCTCGTCTCCACACACTACATCTTCCAACAATTCGCTCTCAACGGCCAAAAATTTCCCATCTACCAAAACCTGCGCAAAAACACAAACTACAACTCCCCCGTCACCGCTCTGTCCTCTCCCGATCTCCGCTGCAACGTCGGCGGCGCTTCGGGGGCCTCCACCACCACCGTCGACGTCAAAGCCGGAGACAGCTTCACTTTCTATACCGACCAGGCTGTCTACCACCAGGGTCCGATTAGCCTCTATATGAGTAAAGCCCCCGGTGCGGTGGCAGATTATGATGGGAGTGGGGATTGGTTCAAGATATATGACTGGGGTCCGACTTTTGGGGGGTCTGGTGCGTCTTGGCCTTTGAGGTGTAAGTGATATTTTTCTACCACCCTATGGGAAGGTGCAGGTGCTGATATGTTGCGGGGAAAAGCGGACTACACCTTTAAAATCCCAACCTGCATCAAGAACGGGGAGTACCTCTTGCGTATCCAGTCGCTGGCTATTCACAACCCGGGCAGCACGCCGCAGTTTTACATCAGCTGCGCCCAGGTAAATGTTACCGGAGGCAGCGGAAGCAAGGAGCCGGGGCCGTTGGTGAAGATCCCGGGCGCGTTCAAGGCGACGGATCCGGGGTATACTGCTAATGTGAGTTCTTCTCCATGAGACAATATGATGGTTGAAAAATGCTGACAAGTGATGGCAGATCTATAACAACTTCAAGTCGTACATTGTTCCTGGTCCGTCGGTGTTCAGCTGCTAGGAGCAGAGCTGGGGTAGGAAACTGAGTGTAGGGAGGGTGTAGCTGGGAAGATGGGAGAATAATGAGAATGAGAAGTTGGGAAAGCGTGAGGCCGCTCAGGGGATTGCAAAGTAGAGCATAGTTGAAGAGGAAGATAAAGAGATACAGCAAATATCCAAGTCAAAAGTTTGTTGTAAAATGTCCTTGGATCATGTTTTCATGCTTGTTGACTTGAAATTCCTTCGACGATGGCAAAGCAACGATTCATGTCGCAACCAGTACGTGTAGACAAATAAAGGATACAAAAAAAAATCTACCAAGGGGAAGAATATAACGAAAAGAGGAAGAAAGAAAAAGAAAAGGTAAAAAAAGAAATTGTTGGTTAGCTGCAACTCGTTTCGATCGAGTGACCTCCGGGTTATGAGCCCGGCGCGCTTCCGCTGCGCCATGCAGCTTATTTTGCTGTTGTTGACAGGGATCTCATTCCTTGACCTTATAAGGTCCACTTGAACCACAGGTCCAACAGCCCTTCAGCAGCACCAAATCCTGGCAAGTCGCTCTGATTCCTGGTCATGACAAAGGAAGTTCAGTGCAATGACACACATAACGAAGTCGAGGACGGTCTTTTTACAAACCTTGTTCCCCGATTGAGACTTTTATTTGAGTCACAGTTGGTTTCCCTGACATATTCTGACCGAGTGTCTGCCGAGCCATTGACGGGAGGTTCAAATGTTTAATGCCGCGGAAGGTGTACTCCGTGATAATGTCCTGGTCTGGAGGGTGACAATTTCAGACCCGACGGATTCGCGACTGGACTTTAGCTCTCCTTTCTTGTCATTTCACAAGTGTCAGATATGCTCGATTACCGTCACTTGCCTCGGTTTCCCAGCAGATGCCTGCCACACGTAAAAAACGATCCATCAATTCAACTGGAAGAAGCCAAGTTTCACGGCATTGATATTGCAGGATCTATTCGACGCACAAATTGAACACGAGATTGGCAATGGTGGGACTTTCAAGATTTGCAGATCCGGTTGCTAGCATTTTACTATCCAGGTGATTGCCGACATCCCCGTCATCCCCCAACACGGTGTCCTGTTTTTGAATACCCGAACAAGTGGCCAGACACCTGGTAACACCGAAAGAATGCAAGCTCTTCCTCATGGCAATGAGAGTGACCGTACAATTCCCGCACTGAAAAGAATGTTCCCGACCCGCCTCGCTTACTGAAGAGCCTGGACGATCGAGGTGTACGCAGCCTTGGGGTTCCAGTTGGAATCGAAAAGGAGCGGGTTGCCAGAAGGTCTCCACGAGTCCTGCGCGCGTTCATCAGCATCATTGTCCCCATCAAATCACAGTCAATCGCCAGGGGCAAGCACTTACAGGATCACGAACACCCCAAACAGTAATACCAACACACTTAGGCTCGCTCAAGCATCCCTTGGTAATAGTAGCATAATCACCAGCATTATTACCCTGGATATCCAGTTCCGTGACCGCAACCTCCTTGACATTAGCAGCAGCAAGCGCCTTGATGGCGCCGGCGAGGTTGTTGCCGCCTCCGGAGCTGATGTGGCCCTGGGTGCCGATGCCGTCGATGGGCACGCCGGCGGCCACCCACTTGTTGACGTGCTGGACCATGCCCTTGGTCAGCTTCGCGGCGTTGGGGCTGTCGAGGTTGTAGTCGTTGATGTACAGCTTGGCACCCGGGTCGGCCGCCCGGGCCGCCTTGAAGGCGATCGAGACCATGTCTTCGCCGAGGACTTGGTAGAAGACGCTGCTGCGGAGGGAGCCGTCTTCGTTGAAGATTTCGTTGGCGACGTCCTGTGGAATGAGGTTGGTCAGCACCCACAGCCAAAATAAACAAATATGGATGTATCGTGGTCACTTACATATCCACGGATCTTGCCCTTGTACCGGGTCATGACGGTGGTGATGTGTTCCTGGAGAACCGTGGTCAACTGGCTCTTGTCACGGATATTGCTGACCCATCCGGCAAGCTGCGAGTGCCAGAGGAAGGTATGGCCGCGAATGGTCTTGTTGTTGGTGGTGGCCCAGTTGACGAGGTAGTCGGCCTGGCCGAAGTTGTATTGGCCTCTCTGGCTCTGAATGCTATCCCACTTCATGCTGTTCTCAGGCGTGACCTGGCCGAAGTTCTGCTGCAAAATGGCCGCGTTCTTGCCCGAGGTGAGACGGCCCTGGTCGGTGCAGGCACCGAAGTAGAGCTTGCCCTTGGCCTTGATCAGAGTGTCGATGCTCTGGCTGGCCTGACGAGCCTCCAAGTTGTCGGGGGTGGGTGCTGCCATGGCCGCCAGAGGCGCCAACAGCATCATGAGATTGGCCTTCATGGTGAAGAAGTCTGAACCTGTGAACCGAGAGGATGAGGCGTGAGGATGGGAAGGGTGCTTCGTCTAACGTTCAGCTCTTGACTTCAGCACCGGAGAGGCAACGCCTTTAAATACAGCACTTTGGTCAATGCCAACCCAGCTTCGATATCTCAAACGGCCATGCTAGCCGCACCATGGAAAAAAATCCTTAACTTCCAGCTTCGCGATAACTTTGAGCTCATTGGGCCGGCTGATAGGAACTCGACGGCCATGTCACATCTGTTCTTCTGGCGCCGTCTTTTCCATTTCTTCCGCGTACCTGATCGTCAATGCTTAAGATGCCCTCCAACCATATTCGACGCTCGATCGTGTCAAGTGATGCGTTTGAAGTCTATGCCACTGCGGGGCCCCGCAAAACATAAACGCCGCCAATCGGTCAAGTATACCCCATCCAGCATAAAGGTGACGTCCAGTTTTAGCCGAGTGTTTCAGGGGTACTCGCGGTTCGGTTAAAGACTATACCTTGAAATCGAATGCCACCTCACTTTTGCCATATGGCTTACAATCTCCATCTGATCGATCTCCGTCAGTGACCCTACTCAGGAAGTAGTTGTCCCGTGACATTCCGCCACTTTATCCCATGCGCGCCAATGGAGGGAGCGCTATCGACGACTGCGACGTTCACTGACACCGATTCTCGGGGCATTTGGGAACCCATAACAAAGTCGATGCCAAGGGTATTTCATCTACCGGACGGAAGCTCAACTAGCTTCTCCAGATGCATAAACTCTTGACGTGATGCCCGAGAATACGGGTTTCCGTCTCCGTCTCCCAGAAAGAGGAAAGGGTTTTTCACAACACACGAGTACACGACACCACTTGAAGTCGCCGACTACCCGTCTTCCACATATATTCCAGCAGAATAGTGTTTAGCCGTCAACTCTGCAGCATCACATGCCCGACAAGACAAAGACTGGAAAGCCCACGACGCTTTATGAAGCGCGACCGAAGTAAAGATGTTGAGAGATTAGTTGGAATGGCAGAACGATGTGTTTTTGAAGCGCCACCTTCACACTAGCACAAGGCAAATTCCGAGTTCAGAAACAAGAGGAACAAACGATGACAAGCTCTCAAAGAGCCCAGATTGAGAGCTGGAGTCATGTTGACTTTTTTTCTACTCAATGAGGCTCGGGATAGAGTTGCTGGCGGGGTTTGCAAGAGTGCCACAACGCTGCAAGTCTCCGCACCTGGGCAAAATCGGGAGTTGATGGGAAACGTTCTTCGGAAAACGTCGAAGTGGGAGCCGGTCGGCGAGATGGGCACCGACGCATTCGACCCCACGGGTTTGTGGGGCTGCGCCGGGAGTCCAAGGCCCGGGCCGAGGCCGGAGTGGGGTCCGGAACCCCGGAGCCAGATCGAACAAAGTTCCTAGAGATAACGAAAGCGAGACCGAGACCAACAAAAAATAATGAATAGGCGGCCATTCTTCTTGCTTTTTGGCTCGAAACTGAAACTGAACGTGAAGAAGGGGGAAGGTCCTTGTCAACATATTCAGGCGTAGGGGTTGAAGTGCCGTGTCTGGCTTTGGCAACGGTTTGAGAAGGGGAGGCAGGTCTTCCATTTCTTTCCTCTTTCAGGTCTTGGGTGGTTTTGGGCGCGACATTACGGTAACACTGATGGCTTCCAATTTGTCCATTGTCGGAGAGGTGGCTGACCTCATCATCTCTCATGTACGATGTCGTTTCCCTTTTGATTCCCCGTGATGACCTCTCGTTTCGTTTTCTTCAAGCTTCCTTGGGTTGTGGTGGTGAGAAGATGGACTGCTCTGCTGCCGAGTTTGCGACACATGATAACTTTGACTGTGCTATCTGCAAGGATGACAGGCCGACAGAAATCGGGCTATAAACACTCTCAAGTGTCGCCTGGTCTAGTATCTCGAAACTGTGGGTATTTGGAGTCGATATCGATGCCGGTGGTAATGGCGCATCAGGTGGTTCTTGACTGACGTGGTCGATTCTTCTCAGCTGGGATGGATGAAGATGGGAAATCAAAAGGAAGGAGATGAAGTGCGATGTTGCAGGATCAAAGAATGCGCACGGCGCCGCACGCAGAAGCATGCACAGGTCACAGGGCCCCACCTGCTGTCACCTGGCAGGCATTCCTTCCTTCTCTCCAGAGTTTCGCTGTGTTTTCGTCTTGGATCAATCATCACCACGGCAGCCCAGCCCGAAATGTAGCGGCCACCGGCTTGGCTTCCGGAAGAGATTCATGTCCGCCGTCGACAGATCGTGGACAAGAGATCAATCTCGCTGAAGGGGCATTCTGGAATGAAAAGGTACAAGGTAACCTTTCCCACCGACCGGGCCGTTGCGGTTACGGGTGTGCTGTTCCGGTGCTAACGGTGCTGGGGCACCCCTACCGCAGCAGCTGACGCGCCGGGGATAACTGGCTCGAGACGGGGACCGTTCACCAGCGTCGACCAACTGGAAGCTTTACCGCTTGGTGTGCCCGTTGCTGGCCCCATAATCGCCCATCATGTCCCCTTGTGCGACCTTGCCTGCTCTGCCCTGAAAGTGGAAAGCCCAGACTCCAGCGACTCCAGAACGACATCCATTCAGCGGCCGCCCTACCCGACCGAACCTCACCCGCACTCCCCCGGCGCGACGGGTCACGGAGCACCGCACACAACGTTAACGGGGCACAACGGGCCAACATCCAGCGCCACGTGTGTTGGGGCCGGGGAACTCCTCCAGTGGCAATCCAACGAGAAACCATCAGTCAGCATCCAGTCAGCAACAGGGACAGTTTGCGGTTTGCCGTTTGTGCTTCCAAACAACATACCTCGCCAGCCCAGGTCGCGCGACGCCGACGCCGACGCCCATCGGACACCTCCGCGAACAGAAAGATCGCCCCGAGAACCAAGAAACCCACACAGCCTATCGAGGAACAGCAATTGCGCCATTCACCAGTCCGAGTCGTCATCCCCGAGTCCCGAGTGTCGACGGCAGAGAGGCGTCGCCGAAAAGATACGGGCGTTACGGTGCGACACGACATTCGGTCCAAGTCGACAGTCGTTGGTCATCGAACGAGAAAGGGGGAAAAATAGCGACCGCGGGGACAAGTGAAAATGTCTGAAGCTCCGGGGGGAGAGGGGAAGGGGAAAGGGAAGGGAAAGGGGAAGCGACCATATCAAGACGATCATTCCGACCAAAAACCACCGAGTCCAGTGCTCAACCAGCCGACCCAGCAGCAGAACCGCCAGTATCCTTCGTATCAATCGCCGCCGCCACCACCCCAACCGCCATCACAACATTCGCGATCGAGCACTTTGCAATCGCCATTACAATCGCCGTCGCCGCTTCCTTTCCCGTCGTCATCTTCGTTGCCAAACTTGCCAGCTTTGGCCCCCAAACCGGCCCCGGCCCCGGCCCCGGTACCAGAGCGAGCACAGACATACCTGACAACAGTAGCAAGCGCATCACCAACGCGAACATCGACGCGCCTGCCAACACCAGCCTCTCCGTCGCCCTTGCCGCCACGATTACTACCGCAACCGGCACGCTCAAAGACTGCGCCAAGTGTCCCCGGCGACGTTTATTTCCAACACACCCATCAATACTACGAGCCCTTCCGCGACGACGAGGCCATTGAAGCCGCCATATCAGAACATCAGCAACAACCGTCGACATCAGTCGCGTCAGCTTCCTCCTCATCAACACATCCGTCATCGTCGTACGTGTACACGCCGGTTTCCGAATCAGCGGCGTCTACTTCGTCGTATGTGCCGGCGGCCACAGAAGTCGAGGATCTAGCGCCAAACGATTCAGCTTACGCTCGCCATGTCGCGAATAACGATCCGGAAAGGGAGGCCATGTTGTCGGGTGACCACATCAATAGCGGGCAATTTTCAGCTGGGCTGAGTGTAAGTGAGCAAAGGGTAATTTTCCAGGACTTCCCTCACGGATGAAAATATCATGGCGGCGAAGGAGTTAGCAAGTGCTGGTAGCGGACCTGAATGGGAAGCGGCTCAACGAACGCAGCACAAAGCAAGGACGAGTGCTGAACATATACTCGCGAGAACCAGGTGGACTCCGACGCAGACTCGGCTATGGGCGACATAACAGGGGCGTAAGTGAAAACAGTCTTTTTCTTGCAGCGCTCTCCCACATATCCTTCCCTCCCCTGAAGGTTTCACTGCTGGCGGGACGTCAACGGCTATCTGACAGTTTTGCCTTCCTTGTGCGCCCCGCTCTTACAGACTGTCGACATCCTCGTTACGATCCAGCATTTACGACTACGTCGAAGAACATGGGAGGACGTTTCACAGGTACAAGCAGGGCAGTAAGTGTCTCGGGTGCAACCTTTCACGTGGACGGGAACTGACCTTGGACCGGCAGAGTACTGGATGCCCAATGACAAAGTTAGTGTTACATCTGGCCTTTTCTTGAGCGTGACGTATGGGAGCTGACCGTGAGATTTTACGTGGAAAAGATTGAGCAGGACCGATTAGGTAAGCTTCTACGGGGGAGATCACCGAGGTCGGATTCATGGTCTCAGGATATTAACACCCCCTCGCTGGCAGATCTACAACATGCCGTGTTTATGCGCCTTCTGAAGGGGAAGTTTGGGTTAGCGCCAATAACAAATCCACAGTCAGTCCTCGATATTGGTACAGGTAAGGTTGTTCGGGCCCAGATTACACGAAATTCCACTAACGAACATCAATAGGGACTGGTATATGGGCAATCGAGTTTGGTGAGCAGAAACCAAGGCGGCTTCGAACATTTTGTAATAGTCGACTAACAGTTGGTGTCTTCAGCAATACAATATCCAGCGGCTCATATAGTAGGGACTGATCTAAGTCCCATACAGCCCGAGTAGTAAGTAGTTACCCACTTACCGTTTGTTCAAACATGGGCATGCTGTCGGAGCCTCGGATCACCGTCAACAGGCTAACTACTTTCACCAATTAGTGTACCTCCCAACTGCCATTTTGAAGTAGATGACGCCGAAGATGAGTGGATTTTCTCGCAACAGTTCGACTACGTCCACCTCCGCTTAATGTTCCACGCCTTCAAATCCCACAAAGAAGTCATGATCTCCGCCTTTGAGCAACTGAACCCCGGCGGCTGGATGGAGTGGCAGGACTACTACCCCCACATACAATCGGTGGACGGCAGTATAGCTGGCACCGCCCTGGAGCGCTGGACGCGGATGTACGTCGAGGGCGGTCAGCGGCTTGGGAGAGACATGCTAGCACCGAGGAGGTACAAACAGTGGATGGAGGAAGTCGGGTTCGTCAACGTGGTTGAGGAGAAGCTCGTGATACCGGGGAATCCGTGGCCCAAGGGGCAGGACCAGAAGGTCATGGGCGTGTGGCAGATGACCAACTTTCTTGAGGGTGTGCATGCTGTGAGCATGACTATTTTCACCAAGGGGTTGGGCATGTCACCGGAGGAGGTGGAGGTGTTTTTGGTGGATGTGAGAAAGGATATTCGGAATCTGGGGGTACATTTTTACTTTTTGACGTAAGTCCTCGTTCCCTTCTCCTTGAACCTTTTCACTTTCTCCAGGGTACCAGGGTTCCGCCAAACATCCGACACTGACATCATCATCTCCAGATACTTTGTCTACGGACAGAAACCACCGATACCCAACAATTACGCACGATCAGTCCGGTCATCACGGTCGGCGGCTACATAAACAGAGAGATGACGCAAGGTTACACAGCACTGTCGGAGAGTTGATGATGGGGACGGGATATAGAGGGGCAAAACAACATGGATGGGCGGCTTTTTGAAACGCTTTTGGACACTCGTTGAAGTCAGATACCACCAGGCAGGGCCGGGAAACACAAAGCAAGCGAGCGTGTCTTTCTCTGTCCTTTCATGGCAGAACTTAGCACTTGATATCATATACCTATACCGCGGGAAACTGGCTTTCGGTTCTGGGTCAAAGGAACATTGGAATCAAACAAAAAACATTTCTGGGACAATACCTGGCTATCCCGTCCCTTTTTTTCTGTGATTTTCAATGACGACGGGAAGACCGCTGTTTCCGCCGACCGACCGTCGATAATGATACCACACGGTCATCAATGCTAACGGCAAAGAGCGACGACGACTAGGGTCAAGTAAGCATGAAACATGACGCGTTTTGGACGTAGCAAAGCTGCGAAGAAGGTAAGAGGGCTGAGTGACGCCCATTAGCAAACCGGGCGTTATATGTAGCGATATTGGCAAGGGGGATGGATGGATGGATGGATGGATGGATGATGGCGCTGATATCATAGTTGTAGGAGCTATGCTTGACTTTGTGGCGTCTCTGGGGTGTTGTTCATGCGACCGCCATCATGTTCAGAGGAATGTCGATCTTGACCGTAGAGATTCAGTTTGGAGGTTGAGAAAGCTAAACCGAATATCAAGATGTCAAATGCAAGTCATCTCAAGATCGAGATGTGCGAGCGAACCGTTGGGGTTGGTTTGGGGGAAGCTCAGCACGTGGGACCTTCCACTTCGTACGAATTGGAGAGGGTCCACTAACGGTTGATTGTGATCCCCCTTTTTGCAAGCCATTACACTAGCGTTGAGTGCATCTTTCGAACGTCTTATCACAAAAGCGTTTCAGACACATACAAACTTGTTAGATGAGGTCGTCAAGGTACCCCGGCTGCATCAGGACATCGCGAACGTTGAATCCCCAGTCTGTCTCCACAGAGTGTGGTCGTTCATTCCGACCAATCAGATTTCGCGAATACCCTCTAACAGCCGCAACAGGAACTGTGATGAGCGCTGTGGGTTGCCCCTGCGGCGGCACTTGGTGGTTGCTCTCCAGCACGTTTTTGGGGGAATTGGCCTTGGCGGGGACCAGTGTGGATCTCCGGTCGATGGCTTTCATCTCCCCACTCCACTCCACCAATTCGATGTCGATTTGCAGTGACTTTTTGGACAGCGACTGCCGGGCGACAATGCGACAAGAGGAGACAAGACAGGGAAGAGATCAAGAAAAGCGCAAAAAGAATGAATACATCATCGAACGTTGTTTAGAACCAGGCGTCTAAACGGAAGCTTCAAAAGAAGGCAAAGAGCCATGATTAATAGAGTGTCTTGAAATTCCAGTGTACTTTGTGCCTTTTGGGTCTCCATCCACTATCAGTCAGTCAACAGTCAACCCCCGGGGGTCGGAGCACTCCTCTTTTGGTGGTCTTCGCTCTCGGGCAGTCCCTCTCCAGCTGCTCAGAAAGCGTCACCAAAGACAACTGCAGACCGTGACGCCCGCTCTCCCAAATTCGCAATCCGACGAAATTCGATCCATCTCTCTCACGCCCACATTTGTCTTGTCCTTCTCTGCCGCCCACAATCCATCCATCCACCCAGACACATGTAACGCGACGGCTTCGGCACATAGCACGCTACTCTCTCCAGCTAAAACCACCATTGACCACTCAAAGGCCGCCGTTATGTGTCACTCAAAGCGTCGACAACCGCCTCCCAGTTCAGTGTAACAGCCGCACCCTGCACCCCATTCAGCAGATTGCACGAATCCCGTCTCGAGATCATCCCATCGCGGTCCGCCCCCGTCGTCGACCATACAGGACCATCAGGGACCACCCAGGACATCTAGTGACGCGCAATTACACGGCGGCGTCCACAAACCCCAAGAGAAGAGCGAGTACCGGCAGAAACAGGGGCACAAACGCCAATCCGTACCTAATCCATCATCGAATCCCGTGAGCCATTCCATTGGCCAACCGACGAGCAAAAAGAGTTGCTCCTACGCTACACTAAGAAAATTCAATCGCTCCCCAAAAGCAAAACCGCTCCGATTGTCTGGAGCCCTCCATCGGGACAGGCAGCCAACAAGAGCACGGAACAGCACCCGTGGACTCCCATCGAAAGGGAAATAATTAAAAAAGAGACAATAGTGGAAACGTGAAAGGGCCAAGCCGAGGAGGGGAGGAGTGAGAGAGAAAGGACCATCCACACCTGGTCTCTCGTTCTGGGAACTACAACTGAAGCAACCTCACCAGGCAGTGCGAATAACGACCAGGGCTGACTGGAAAAAAGGTACCTTACCATTCTGTGCTGCGTAACCCCCAATCTGGCTTGCATCTCCCGTTGTTGCCCAATCCCACCACGCCGTGCACTCTGCTTCCCCTTGTTGTCCCCCTGTTGTTTCCATCTGGCCCCCCCTGGTTTTACCACAGCTAGTCCCAGGGCAGCCAAGGAGTGTCCTCGCCCACTCTCGCCGTCCTCCCAGTAGTGTACGGCCGGCTACCTTGGCGCCGACGAGAAGCCAAGTTCGACACACGGTACGGTCCCAGGCTAATGGTTGCAGCAGCAAGTACACAGCACCTCCATATTTTCCAGGGTAGGGGAGTGGCCGACTTGGCTTCCCCTTTCGACCCTTAGCGATGCCCTTGCCCCATTTCACCATAGCAGCACCTCCACCAGCACCCGCACCCGCACCCGCGACCTCGACCTCGACCTCGTCCAAGACCCCGACCTCGTCGAACAACCCTGGGTCTGCGTCAGCCCCCGACATCTCTTCTGCCTGGACGCCGCCCGCGACCGTCACCACTTTTGCTGGTTCTGCCTCATACACGTCGCCGTCGCCGCGAACACGGCTG
Source organism: Neurospora sp. CHS-2018c (assembly GCA_009806235.1). Lineage (NCBI taxonomy): Eukaryota > Fungi > Ascomycota > Sordariomycetes > Sordariales > Sordariaceae > Neurospora > Neurospora sp. CHS-2018c. Next base: position 1,657,684 of record RAPC01000004.1, on the reverse strand, counting down.
CCGGACCGGGACTTCATCAGCCCCGGTTTACGGAACCCCTATCCCCAGGGGCAGAAACCCGACCGACCTCCGCCACCACAACAAGACTCCGAGCGCTTTGGTACTGTGACTGTGCCTACCGCCGCCGAACATAATCAATCGACCTACAGCCCCTTTCCGCCCGACATTCTTCCACCGTCGTCGGTGTCCCAGCTGCCCTCCAAGGTCTCGACCGACTCGCGACCGTCCGCAGACATCATAGAATCGTTCAATGAGCCGCAACTCCACGGCTCTTTATCTCCCGACTCGAACAAAGGCCTAGAACCTCCGTCGCATAAGCGAGGTCATTCGCGCTCTGGTAGCTCGAGCAGCATAGCCGAGCGTCTTAGGAACCTCAATCGCTGGTCTGTCTCGTCCGCGTCAAGTAAAGGTTCAAACGGTGGTGGTTCCAGCTGGCGCATTGGGAAGGATAGTTGGAAAGAGAGGGAAGACTCACCTGGTCAAAAGTCACACAAACGCCGACCTTCGACGTCAGAAATCTCTCCGCGCTCTGTCAGCCACCTCCGAGGCCGCAGTGATTCACCCCTGCTTCATCCGGTCCCGCCCTTACCTAGCCTGCCGCGAATTTCGGCCGGGCCTTCATTGGAAGAGGAATTTCGACACCAGGCCAGTGAAATTGGGAGGCAATCACCGGTACCACCCAGGCGGTATTATCTTAGGCCGCCTCCTGACGACAACACCACGTTCTGGGATGGTGCTCCGCAGATACCGGAAGACACACCAGGATCGTTGCCACGGTCACACCAAGCAGAGGGGTTGCTACCTCCTGCAGAACTCGCGCCGGACCATATGATGCCCCCATATACACAAAACGGCGACCCCCGAGGGCAATCGCGAGGGAGGTCGCATGGCGTAAAGCCAAGTACCGACTCGACTGCGTCAAACCGAAACCGAGATCGCGATCGCGCTCGCCGGGAAAGGCCTCCGTCGCAAAAGGCAATGCTTTCTGAAGCACTGACAAAGGCAAACGCCGCAGTACAACTCGACAATGGGCAAGACTTTGAGGCCGCTAGGATGGCCTACACGGAAGCTTGTCACCTATTACAGAAGGTATTGCAGCGAACTTCGACAGAGGAGGATCGCAGGAAGCTAGAAGCTATTGTAGGTGACTCGCATCCTACTGCTTTTGAACTTTGCCTTGAGCTTTGACCCACTGATACCAACCATGTGAACAGCATCAAACATACGTGGGGAGAATTGATGAACTTAACGAAATCCTCGGTGACAGTCTGGATGAGAAGGCACTTCCAGAGGAGCCCGGAAGCTATGATGAAGGAGGATACCTGCGTGCTCAGGCTTACAATGCAGAAGTGTCTGACGACGAGCCAATGCTCTCGACCTACACTCGGGAACGTAGCCGTACTAGGGAGCCTAACCTGTCTGTCCAGACTCAGTTCAGGCGTCAACCACCCTCCGGCAGACCGCCAGCACCACCCACGTTAACTCTCCAGACACCAGGGGGTTCCAATGGCCCTACTTCCTACCTTAGCGAGCAATACTCGCTACAATCTTCGTTTTCTAGGGCGCGATATGAGAAGGCCTCGAACCTTCGGCCACCGATGGAGAATGCTTATATGCCACCGCCGCTATCACCTCGGAGACCTTTATCACCCGCTCAGCCACCACCACCTCCACCGGCGCCCGAGAAGGATGCCCCTCGTCAACAAGTGTTCCGATCTGACTATTCCATGTCTGGCGCTCAGGCTCCTCCGAGGAATTACAACACTAATGGTGGACATCAGAGAGATCCCAGTCACGAGTCGATATCATGGCTTGATCCTATCGAGGAATCCGGTGGATCTAGCGCGTCTTCGGTACACTCGCGATCCTCATCGACAGGAATACGAAGGAAGCATATCCGGGCCGCAAGTGGGGATACGGAAGCCGAGTTTGATGCTGCGCTGGACGACGCTATAGAAGCCGCCTACGACGAGGGGTTTGAACCGGAGCCCCAGCATTACAGAGACGGTTCCGATACTGTCACGGGAAGCTCATATCGAAGAGACAGGGTACAGGATGAGGAAAGGGATGCGCTTGAGTTGGCGAACGAAAGGGAGAGGAAACTACGGCTGCAACAACAGTTGGAGGACGAGGAGTACCGAAAGAGAGGCTGGACAGGGCACGACGACTTCTACGACGAGGGCAATGACTCGGAAGAGGAGGAACGATTTCTGGAGGAGATGACGAATGGGTACCAGATCGAGGACTTTGCGTTTGGACGGGGAAACAAGCAATCGGTTCCTCGAGAGTCCGACTCCAGCGGGGTAACGAATCGCACATGGCACAGCTCTACGGGGTCCAACCAGAATACTTCGACAACGATGCTTACTACAGTGAGCGAGAGCCCGAGTCATCCAGAACCCAAGGGGCCGTTACCCCCATTACCGCCTCCGCCAGCGGGTGCCTTGCCTCAGCTACCTGATCGACCACCAGGAACTTCAGGGTCAGGGGCTTCGAATCAGAGCGTGAGACAGCGGCGTCTGTCTGGTCAAAACATGAAGCAGCTGAAGATCGAGACCACCAAGCTTGCTCAGCCAGGACCTACCACAGCCGGGCCAGCATTCCCACCACAACCAGCACGATCGAACAATTACATTGTGCAACAGAGGCAAGCTTTGTCTGCTGGTCCGCACCGCACCGCTAATCCTCTGGCCGCTCGGCGGGTGGTGTCCCCATCTCCCGGAGAAGGGGGAGCTCCTCCTCTACCGACGAGTCACTTGCAGGACGATCATCCGCCTCGATCAGGATCTCCCTCTATTGGTCGGCAGGGTCTGAGGAAGAACTTCTCTTCATCAAGCTTGCGGAGCGCGCATCGGAAGCTTTCTGTATCGCATATTGATGATGTGTCGGATATGTCTCCTGGCACGCCGGTGAGTAACCAGTTCGGCATAAGTGGCTCAACAACCCGCCTGCCATCGATTCCATCCATGCCAACACCGATGGCTGGAACGTTCCGAGAAAGGTCGGACACAGCTGTCGGGACTGCTGGCATGTATCTGTTTGATGCAGAGTTTCACTCTGCCAATGATCCTGGATCGCCGAACGCACTGCTCGCCGATGCGCCCGCACCGCTCGAGCCTTGCCCGAGCGATGTTCTGCTCCGACCGTTCTGGCTCATGCGCTGTCTGTACCAGACCCTCTGCCACCCACGCGGAGGGTACATCAGCAACAAACTGTTTGTCCCACGGGACGTGTGGAGAGTCAAGGGTGTAAAACTCAAGTACATCGAGGAGAAGATCTCGCAGTGTGATCTGATGACTGCCGCGCTACAGAAGCTTGCCAGGGTGGACACGTGCGACGCGGACGCCGTGTTGGAGGAGATGCAAGCTCTCGAAGCGGTGATCGAGTCCGTCGAGAAGTTCCTAGTCAAGAAGCTTGGCGCCAGCGAAGTCGGACCCCACGCCACCTCGTTCAAGGACCCTGTACATGCGGAGGATGGGTCCATGCCACGGTCAGCAAGCGTGAGCGCCAAGACTAGCGCTTTCTCGTGGAGGAGGTTGCGAAGCAAGAACAGCTCAGCGAACCTGGTCAGTCTGGGCAAGGGAAGCAGTAGTGCTGGTGGGACCAGTGGTAGTGTGGCGTCGACACCCATCGAGGGAACAGGGAAGGATATCATCTGCCCTAGTCTGCCGATGACGACGCACCCGACGAACCGACCGATGAAGAGAGATGTGGGGAACGTGCTGTTTCAGGGGCCTAATGCGAATTATATGAGCTCGTTGGCGAGATTGTTTGATGCGGCTCAGTTGATTGGTATGTTTTGCTGCACCTTCCTCATCCCCAGTCACTGTGTTGCTAACGAGATAACAGACCAGATCGCTCGCCAAGTCGAAGACCCAGGCCTCCGGCACGCCGACAAGACGCAGGTGGGACTCGAGCTCAGCACTAGGCATGCGGCGGAATTCTTTGCGCTCTACATTTGTCGGTTCGTCTTGTCGGACCTGACGATGATGCTGGACAAGTTCCTCAAGAGGGGAAGCGAGTGGGTGCTTGTTTAGGAGGCGGGACCCAAGCATAAGAGGAGCAGCATTCAAGGGAGTGTGGATATACTTTACTCGTATCCGTGGGTTTGAAATAGGCTGGGTGTTGGAGTATGGGTGAAAGGAAGGACGCCGGGGTTGTCAATTGGGAGGAGAGAAACTGAGAGGACCGGGAAGGTGTGTGGAAGGTATGGGTGGACGGGCAATGGAAACGGAATGCGTGGATGGGTGGATGGGTGGATGCGCGAAGCCCCGGTTGGCTTGTCTGTTAAACTTCACACCGTGGACATATGTGTTTTTTTCACTGTTGTTGTGTTTCTTCTTGATACCTATACTGCTTGAAATGTTATACATAATCATGAGGAAAGAGAAAGAGCAAAAAGACGGGATAAAGAAAGCTTTGAAAGACTTTGGTAACAGGAAGTGGTTGGAAATTGGCGAGTGAGGTTCGGTCGGTCAATAATGGTCATGATTAGAACGAGTGAGAGGTAGAAAGCGGAGGGAGAAGAGAGCGGACTACAGACGGATGGCGGAGGAAAGTAGCATCGGGGGGGTGATTGGAGGAGTGTGAGATATGACTGTCCATGTAAAGTGCTGTTGAAGAACTCTTGCATTAGATATTCTCGAATTGAAGCAGAGTGAATAGAGTAAAGTATTAAGCATGTTTCGCGGTTGCGCTGTTGTCTTTGTAAAGGGGTGGTTTGTTTACATCTCCCTGCTCATGTTGGGGAGGTCGGATGTCAAGCCGAGCGAAGTACTGGTACTTCCATTTCCTCATGAGCTCTGCTTATTGCGCCGTGCTTCGAAACTCTCAAAGTACCTGTACTTTAAGCTCTAGACCTTGCCGAGCATCAGGGTCCGATAAGATAAGAGCTCGGGGATTTTTGGAGCGGGACTAATTTTGGGACTCGGCAGCAGCGTCCAGAGGATTCGCAGTGGGCCACTGTATTATCCCAGGCCGTTATTCTCTCCCAAGTGCAAGTCGCGATTCGTTTTGCGACCAATCCATACCGATTCCTTTCATCCACACTCTTTCATGACCCGGTGACGTCCAATTGAATGCGTGGTACGCTCTGTCGTCCCGACGTTCTGATGCGGCCATGTCCGAGGCCTTGCACGCGTCTGCCTCGTCTGCCTCCTAGAACTAATCGTCTTCCCTCCATCACGACATCATGTCAACTACCAAGGGCACTGCCAGGTAGAGCTGGCTTCTCCTCGCTGGCGAGCCTCGAATCGCGACAGAATGACCGAACCAGACCCCCTCCAGCTCTGAGGCCGCTCAGCAGCTCCCTCATCCCGACGACCGCCCGACTGGTGCCCGTCACCAACGTTCCCGCGAGACACAACAGCACGACTGCTACCTCCCAGATGCCCCTCGAGAGGAAAGCGATCGAGATCGAGAAACGAATCGCCGCCATTCCGCTCGACCGCTACCGAAACTTCTGCATCGTCGCCCATATCGACCACGGCAAGAGTACGCTCTCCGATCGGCTGCTGGAGCATACGGGAACGATCGTGGCCGGCGATGGAAACAAGCAGGTCTTGGACAAGCTCGACGTCGAGCGCGAGCGCGGCATCACCGTCAAGGCGCAGACATGCACCATGATCTACAAGAACCCCAAGGACGGCCTCGACTACCTCCTCCATCTCGTCGATACCCCAGGCCACGTCGACTTCCGCGCCGAAGTAACACGGTCCTACTCGTCGTGCAGCGGCGCCCTGCTGCTGGTCGACGCTTCGCAGGGTGTGCAAGCGCAGACGGTAGCCAACTTCTACCTCGCCTTTGCGCAGGGCTTGTCTCTGGTGCCCGTCGTCAACAAGATCGACATGGCCAGCGCCGATGTGCCGCGGGTGTTGGAGCAGTTGGAAACCGTCTTTGAGCTAGACACCTCCACGGCCGTCAAGGTCAGCGCCAAGACCGGTCAAAACGTGGGCGAGATCTTGCCCGCTGTCATCTCGAAGATGCCGGCTCCCGTTGGCGACGCCAAGAAGCCGTTGCGCATGCTCCTGGTGGACTCGTGGTACGACACCTTCAAGGGCGTCGTCTTGCTCGTCCGTCTCTTCGACGGCACGCTCAAGCAGGGCGACAAGGTCTATTCCTTCGCCACGGGCAACGAGTACATCGTCGGCGAAGTCGGCATCCAGTACCCCGACGCCGTCCCCCAGAAGGTTTTGAGGGCAGGCCAGGTCGGCTACGTCTTCTTCAACCCCGGCATGAAGCGCATCCAGGACGCCAAGCTAGGCGATACCTTCACCAACGTCGGTTACGAAGACATCGTCGAGCCTTGCCTCGGCTTCGAGGAGCCCAAACCCATGGTCTTCGTCGCCGCTTTCCCGACCAACCAAGACGACTACGGCCGCTTGGCCGACTCCATCTCCCACCTTGTGCTCAACGACCGTTCCGTCACTTTACAAAAGGACTACTCCGAAGCCCTGGGCGCCGGCTGGCGCTTGGGTTTCCTCGGATCTCTCCACTGCTCCGTCTTCCAAGACCGTCTCCGCCAGGAACACGGCGCCTCCATCATCATCACCGAGCCCGCCGTCCCTACAAAGATCGTGTGGTCGACCGGCGAAGAAGTCGTCGTCACCAACCCCGCTGAGTTTCCCGACCCAGACGACCACCGGATCCGCTCCGCCACGCTTTACGAGCCCTTTGTCAACGCCACCGTCACTTTACCAGAGGAGTACGTAGGCCGCTGTATAGAAATCTGCGAGAACGCGCGCGGCGTGCAGAAGAGTCTGGAGTTCTTCACCGCTACGCAGGTTATCCTCAAGTACGAACTTCCTGCTGCTTCGCTGGTCGATGATCTCTTTGGTAGGCTGAAAGGCGCGACGAAGGGGTATGCGACGCTGGATTATGAGGATGCAGGCTGGAGGCAGGCGCAGCTGGTGAAGCTGAATTTGCTGGTCAACAAGAAGGCAGTGGATGCGGTGGCGAGGATTGTCCATGTTAGTCAGGTGGAGAGGTTGGGGAGGCAGTGGGTTACCAAGTTTAAGGAGCATGTTGATCGGCAGATGTTTGGTAAGTCTTCTCGTTTTTCGTTCTCTTTTTGCCCTTCTTTTCTTCTTTCTCCCTTTTCCCCCCTCTTCGTTTCGCTCGATTTTTGGAGTCCTCTCAGTGGAAAGGTGCTAACGACTCAAACAGAGGTCATCATCCAAGCCGCCGCCGGCAGACGTATCGTCGCCCGCGAGACCATCAAGCCGTTCAGGAAGGACGTGTTGGCCAAGCTGCACGCTAGTGATATCACAAGACGAAGGAAGCTGTTAGAGAAGCAAAAGGCCGGTAGGAAGAGGTTGAGGGCTGTGGGTAACGTCATTATTGATCAGTCGGCTTTTCAGAAGTTCTTGTCTAAGTGAGCGGAGACTGAGGGGGGTTAAAGAGGGGGAAGAGGGAGAGGTGAGGAGAGAGATGAGGAGGGAGGTGAAGAGAGAGGTGAAAGAGGTAATGTACGACTACAGTAGGTATCATGTCTCTTCGGCGTTCCTGTTGGATTATAGGTGCCATGTTTTACTATTTTGTTTGTTCCAATGTTGTTCTTGTAGGATTTGTGGTTGTTGTGGTTCTTCTGGTGTTTTCATCATCTGCCAGCTCAGCATTGTTCCTTTTTATCGTCTTGCCCATGTCTTTCACTCCACTTCCCTTACTCTCTACCTCGTTTCCTCTTTTTCCATCATTCTCTCTCTTGCGGCGGAGGGACAGCTGGACTTCTTCACCCCCGCCCGCACTTGTTGTAACAGTCCTCGCTTCCGTTTAGTGCTGATGGATGGACGATTGATGGTTCGTCTCGCTTGCCGGTGCTGCACATACACTCGATGGCTTTCACTCCGGAGTCCCTGATTTGTCGAGCATTGAGACACAAGGATCATGGACCGAGAAACGACCGCTTCCCCGTCCTGTCACCTGTTGCTTGGCATAACTCCACTTTCGACGACAGGTTGAGCTCGACTGCTCGGGGAAGGAGCATCTGAACTGGGATGGAAGGAGTGTTGCCTAGATGGAAGGCGGTGATCGGCTCTTGCCCATTGACCCAAGGTTCTTCACGAGTTTGGCAAGCACGATGGGTTCGTGTGTCACGGGTCACGGTTTGTTATGGTTCGTTCTTCAAGGTCACGGTGCTTTCCAATTCGATGCAGTCACTTCGGTTTGCTTCGCACTTCGGTTCTCTCTCTTTCACTTTTCCATTTTCCCATCACTTAGTTACTTCTCTGTCTTTCTCTCTCCATCCTCTCTGGTTCTGAATAAACAACCCAAACGAACGACGAAAGACACAACGAACCTCCTACGACATACCACCCTAATGCACAATACGCCAACGGAACAAAGCTGAGATACCCCGAGCAGCGACAGGGCCGCTTCATATGCCGACGCTGCGTCTCCTGCTATGCCCTTTCTTGTCCCGGTACCATCATTCTTGGCCCTTTTCCAAACATCGCCTTGAGCAACTCACGCTTTTTTACCGGACGCGCAGGAGACCGATCACTATTCCAATAGTTAGCCACAAACGTCCACGGAAAGTGCTACTCCGTCTCCTCTTGTGCATTGAACTAACCGTCTGTTGATAGGCTGCCCATTCGCCTGGTACGGCGGTGCTGGCGTTCCGTTTCTGCCGGGCACCGAGACGCCATCCCACGCGCCGTATCTGCTCATTTCCGAGTCTGGGTTCTCTTGCCTTCCTGTTTCTTCTGCTTGCCCTGCGTTACCAGAGCCGCCGGGTCCCCTGGCACCATTATTGAAGCTCCCTGGCGCGCGAACAATGGGAAGGGTGCTTGTAGCGAGCATCTTGGCCAGTGTCACCTTCAGATCCTCTCGCTCCAGCAGGACCTGCGCAATCTTCTCATCGATCTGCTTCCGATACAACTCCAACTCCATCGCACTTTCTTCGTCCTTTGCTTTCTGAGCCTCCTTCAGATCCTCTACTGTTCTCTGTAACTCCCTCTTCAAATTTTCTTCCATCATCCGGTACTCGCTGTTTAGCTCCATGCCAGCTGCCGTGTCCAACACCTCCTTCTTGCCTTCCACAAGTTCCCTTTGCAGGGTAGTGACGACTTGTTCCTCTGTGAAGAACTTGCTGAGGATTCGCATGGCAGACTCTCGGTTATTGTAATGTCTTTCCACATCCGCTCCCTTCGACTGCATGTATCCCCAAAAGTCTTTGGTTTCAAGCAGTTCACGCTCTCGGCGCTCGCCATCTGATGGTTGGACAGCCTCCCACATCGTGGTGGCCAGAGTGACATGCTTAAGAGCATTTTGCCCGCACAGCTTCTTGAAAATGAACAGATTTTTCTTGGCTGACCCTACCATACGAGGATCAGTGATCCGGTGCAAGTATATAATGCCGTTGAGCTTGATATCTTTGGAGTAGGTTTCACCCATCCAGACACCAATGGCTTTGAGAACCTCACTGTCGGTGAGGTTCGTATCGTCGAAGCCGGGGGTGTCGACGAGATACACGTTGACGGATTCTGAATAAGGGAACATATAGCAGCCAACCGCTTGTGTGTCTTACAACCGAAAAATGCGTCAGTCGGAGCAATCAGGATCAGTTTCACTTTCAGTCACTGCACTTACATCCTTGGAGACCGTGGCCAACAATGCCAAGATCCACCCCCACGCAATGGGAGATGAATGTGCTTTTGCCCGAACCAGTCATGCCCATCACCGCCACAATAATATCTGTGGGACGAGGGTCAAACTTCGTGGCATGGTGAGACTTGCTGATGGTCGACATGATGGATCGGCAGCGTGGTACCTGTTACGTGGTATACAGTAGGGAAGGTGTCCAAGTGGAAACGAAGGAAGCAGAGCAGAGCCTCATGAACGCATGGCGTAAAGTTATCGATGAAGAATTTGTGACAAGTGAGCCGTCCTGGAGGGTTATTATGCAATTCCCAGGCAGAAGCTGGATCGCTCAAAGAAGCTGTCCGGATCTTGTGTCAAGCAGAGCAAGGCTCTCTTAGGCTTCCAATTTCCCCGTGTCAAACCCAAAAGCCCATCACGCGATAGCCGCAGCGAGTGCATGCTTGAGGCCCAATTGTGCTCTGGATCAGAATAGTCCAAGATGCCAAGTTGGTTCCTTTGCCAGGTCTCTTGCGCAGCCTGCTTATCCCATCCGCCAGTTCCGACCTCTCCACCACTTGCAATCCTCGCCTTATCTTCATGCATCGCGGCTGATTGGGTCAGGAGAGTTGGGTGGTCCCCTGGTGGTTTGAGAACCTGCACGCCGACCAGTGTCAGGTACAGCGTATTGGTGTGGATTGTTCCACGCAATTGCGGCTCAACAAGCACTTTCACAATGCTACTCAATGATGCCCAACTCAGCCCCCCCTCGGCAAAGGTGGGTGTGGATAGGGCATTGGAGTGTTAGCCCAACTGGAGAACAACAAATCCCCACAATGCGGCTCAAGTCGACGACCGGACCCTTCATATGTTAAGGTTACAGAATGTCAGCATTGGATCGGTCAGTCGTCAGTCCCCAGCTTCTCTTTTCTGATATGTTACAGACACCATCCCTCACCTAACCCAGGTCCACCCATTCTAACACCACACACGTTCCTTTCACTGCAGCTGGTTCTGCTGTCTCACTTACTTTAATTCTGATCCACCAACGAAAACACGTTTCGTCCATCATTTAGTCCAATCATTACAGCCATGCCCCGTAGAACAAGCCATCGAATGGGCCCATCCGATGTGGTCATTCTCGTCATGGGAATGACGGGCAGCGGGAAAAGTCAATTCGTCTCAAAATTGACGGGAGAGAACGCTGGCGTCGGTCATAATCTCACATCATGTATGTTTCATGATTTGATATCATGTACAGGATCCCGCACAATCCAGAGTGCTGACCATTTCACTCAATGCAGGCACCATTTCGCTTGACCTCTACAGCTGCGTCGAAAATGGTCAGCAAATCTTTGTGGCGGATACTCCTGGCTTTAACGACACCCAACTCTCAGACGTGGAAATCTTGAAGGACATTGCCTTTTTCCTTGGCCAGCTTCACCTCAGGAACGTTCGTTTGGGAGGCATCCTCTATCTTCATCCCATTACCGACAACCGTGTCAGTGGATCGGCTCTGAAAACATTCAACATTCTTCGAGCTTTGTGTGGTCCGCAAGCTTTGAAATGCGCTGCTCTGGTAACCACAAAGTGGGATGCCTTGCGCAGTTCAAAGGATGACCTTGCTGCCTATGACCGGGAGAACGAACTGAAGTACACTTCAAACCTCTGGGGCTCCATGCGCCAACACGGTAGCCAATCATACAGATGGCTCGGAAGTGAGGCATCAGCCCGCTCTATTGTTCGGGAGGTCATCCAGACGACCTGTCGAAGCACCTCCTCGCCAGTCCTTCAGATCCAACGCGAACTGGTTGACGAGAAGCGGCCCCTAGACAGTACCTCCGCCGGGCGTGAGATAATGAAGCATTATGGAGACAGATGTCAGAAGCTCAAGCAGGAACTTGACAACCTCAGGTCTGAGCTCCTTGGTGCCTCCGATCTCACACGAGAAGAGCTCAACGAGGGTGAAGCGGAGGTGAATCGTTTGATGGACGAGCTCAGTAGAGCTGAGACCTCCCAACAGGGGCTTCGCGTCAGCCAGAAAGATCTCTTTGACCAAAAGAAGAGTGAATATGAGAAGTTGTATCAGGGAATCTGGGATGAGGTGGAACAAGAGAAGAAAATGATCAACGAGATGGACAAGCGCTTGTCAGCCTTCGAGCAGAGACTGAGTCGGCTCGAACCCAAGATGGACAGTGCCAAGGGCCCTTCCACTGCAGAAGAACCCCCCGCAGCCGGAACATGGGCAAGGGTGAAGCTGTTCCTCAAGCGGAACGTGCTCCCATTGCTTGGAGTCTTGGCAGGCGTGGGAGTCGTTGCGGCTGGTGCTGCGGTGATCAACCCGCCCCTGATCATGGCAGGTGCGCAGCTTTTTGCATTGTCCTTTACCGGAGTTCAGTGGCATGCTAGTCAGGGTGCTGATGGGAGAGATCTGATAGCTGGCGTCGAGGGCGTAATGAGGGCATGTCCGCCGACTCCTATAAGTGCTGGTTTCCGCATTTGCACCTAATCTGGGGTTCGGTCGGTCTTCTATGGTTATCGAATGAATCTCTTTTGTACATCACGAATGCAGTGAGTTGAACAAAGCACAGTGACGCACTCCCAGAAGGCAGCGGAGAAGAAGAAGATGGAGAGAAAGAGGGATTGGGAGGTGGGATGAGCTGAAGTTGGAGATAGCTCTAGTGGTAGCGGAGGACACTCACACTGTCAAGGTGTCGAATGCTCGTGTCGCTAGGTTGGTGGCGCCTTGGACATGAGTTTGGAGTGAATGGCCGTGCTCGGAGCGTTTTACAGTATGTAGACACCCGAAAAACAGGGCGTCGGGGTTATCAGCGGTTTGACTGGATGTAGCACGAGAATGCAGTGGACTCAACAAGCAGGCCGAGCAGCGACGTACAGTTAGATGGCGAAAAGCTTCGGCAACCGGCAGGTGTAAGGCGCGAAGGAGCGGGTTGATTGACAATGGCAGGAATCACACGCCCAATTATCTTCTCAAAGTTCACAGTGACGAGTTCTTCAGCGATGCGCTTTCCCTTTTTGGAGTCGAAGGATTGCTTCGTCATGCCCGCAATACACCGCCGGGTTACGGTTGACCAACATTAGACTCGATGTTGTGTTCCTTCCCGCTCATCATATGTGGTGTAACGGTCGCCTGAGAAGTGGACGCACGGCAGCGATCAAGGCATCCAGAGTTCGACGCGACGAGCACTTCAATCGCCCTAAGTGTCAAGGCACATTGTTCTGCCACTTTATCCCTTTTGTTCACAGCATCTCCCACTTCAGACCTGCGGATATCAGGGAACAATCACTTCGTTACAAGCACTGAGGTCTCAGCAAGCCGTTTCTTCGTCACTCTCTACGATGTCCACTCACTCTGCTTGACTCGACATTCGTCTAACAAACATGTCATCAACGCGCTCAGATGACGAAGGTGGCGTTTCCACGGAGCCCACCAGCTCGTCCGGGGAATCATCTACGAAATCAGTCAGTACTTCGATGGTGATGAGCTTGACGAAGTCGAAGAAGGCAGAGGAGAACAAGGAGACGAAGCCAAATGCTTTCGGACATACATGCCTTTTGGTAGGTAACGATGATACCAAGAATCACAAACGCTTTTGCTAATCAGTTGATGTGTTGTTCTCTAGGCAAAAACAGTACGTCGACTCCAACTGGATCCAAAGCCCCCCAGGAACAGCGAATGTTAATGGTGACTGACTATTCCTTTACTCATAGTAGATTCTAGCTGAGGAAGAGGTGAGCATTGTTAGCCTTTAAGGTGCCTTCATCGCCGACAGTTTGTCCATCATTCGCTGACCATGACCACTGGCCGTCGACCTTACTAGCTGGTAAGTAAAGTGACATCTTTTCCTGGTAGATGCGGTAGCATGACCGTATCAATATTGTACATTGTTGAAGCCAATAGCTGATATTTTCTCGTCATAGTTGGTACGTCCTGGCATGCCCAACGAATGCACCGAAACATTTAGGAGGAAACTGACTGCTAATTCTACATACGAGCACAAACTAGAACTATCGACTCAAGTACCACTATGCTTATGACAATCCTGAGGCTACCGGGGAAAGTCGACGGTCCCGCCGCGGCAAAATCTTGAAGGACTGGCCCGTCTTTAAATATTCCACTTCTTACCCGTCTTTTCCTAATTACTTCTATGATGAAATCCTCGACAAGTGTGACGGGGACCCGCAGGTGCTATTCGATGCACTTTTAATTCCCCAGGATGGAAGAATCGACATCGGTTTTAACTTTCAGTGGGTTCTTCATTCGTCTCTGAGTACCTGGAAGCAGGACCATCCCTTAGCCCTCGCAAGTGTGGAAGATACCCCCGAGTATCAGCTGTATCTGGTACAACAATGTCAGAAGGAAGCAAGACGGCTCTCGGATTTTGTCAAAAGACTGCCTTCAGCAGGTGGCTTTAGCGTCTGGGACTTTCTTCCTGCTGCTGCTGATACCTGGAGCGACCAATCAGGCATTAGCAGTGAAGTTCTCAGCTTTAAAATAAGCCACACATGTTCCAAAACCACTGACTACCGAATCATACCGCCAGACCGAAACAAGAGCATCGTAATAGGTACGCAATGTTACTCTCTTTGCAGAAAACATGTCATACTTACTGTGCTTACAGGGGGATATCATGTGCTTTATTCCGATAGGTTTCCATTTCACAGGACAATCAGTCCAGTACCATCCCAATTAACAGCTAACTGGAACCGGATAATGTTTGTGACGAGATTTCCAAGATCAACCAAGGTTCAGAATAGACGAAATGCTAATACAACGAGTAGTGTGTGTCAAGGCCTACAAGACGTTATCTCAACGCGGAGTCCGGAATTCCTTCCATTTCAAAGGGACGATAGAGTAACAGATGCAGCAGCATTTCATGCGAGGTGCAAGAGAAGGGGTGGAAGCGAAGCATCCAATCCATATGAGAATGACAAATGCAGCTTCCACATTACATTCTACGAAAGGCTGGAGGATGCATCAACTGTTCTAGATGAGAAGCTCAGGTTTATTATTCGCAAGAAAGGTCTAAGACTTGGACGCTTGTACGAGCGACAACGAGCTGCATCAGTCTTTCCAGGATCACAGGACAGCCACTCCCAGAACAATGATGATCAGAGCTCCAGAGTATTTCGTGAAAGCGCATTTACGGCAAGTCTCAAGCTTAGAACCCGCATCCTTCCCCAGGTTGAATCTGTTAACTCATATGTTGTATAGATGCTCACCGTCTGGGATACGCCTGTACCCATGGTGCGTACAACAGCTGCCTTCGCATCTCCTATTGCATTTTTGACATTGTTGCTGCTATATCTAGGTACCGTTCATCGAAAAGGAAGCAGAAAGTCGATCAGGTTCGGCGAGTGATGGTAAAGAGCGGTGGACTATCTTGTTGTTTACTCCTACCGGATTTTTCCCTGATAGCAGCCCAAGCTCAAAAGCGGAGGTGCTCAACGTAATAGCTTTGAACGCCATTGGACGAGTCCGTTACCACGAAATAGCTGAGGCCTTAGTAGTGTTGGAAGCCTTGAGGGTCGTGGAGCAGAGATGGACAAGCTTGAAGGTGTATATCGATGGCTTACTGACCGAAGACTTCATGGACCCCGAAGCTTACACACGACTGATTTTTGATGACGACAAGCTTAGCCGGTCAAGGTTCTACTTCTGGATGCTCAGCTGCCTCAACGAGTTCATCACAAGCCTAGAAGACACACTCAAGCAGTGGAAACTCTTCTACAAAGCTCGAGTCGAACCCATCCGGAAAGAGCTCTATTCCTTGGATCCCGTGACGGGAGGAAAGTGGAAGATTTACTCACCAGAGCTCGAAAAGCTGCCCGAAGAAATCGGGAAGCTCTTCGACGAGGGGAACTCAGTTCGACAGAGTCTCGAGGACATCCAAGCGCAGTTCCGCGCGAAAGTCGCCATGGTGCAAACGCTTCGTGACGGAGTAAGGCTGTCTTTTCTTGCTGGCACGTTCTCTCTCTCGGTCACTGATACTGATACAACTTCACTCGCACAGCTCTTCAACGCCAGCGCTCTCATAGAAAGCCGTTCCTCTACCCGACTCGGCCAGAACGTCCAGCTTCTCACCTACATCAGCATCTTCTACCTCCCATTAGGCTTTTGCGCAGTAAGTACCGGATATAGAGAGCCATCCCACAATCCCTCCATGATCACGAGCACTTGCTCACACAGACCCACCAACAGGCGCTCTGGGCCGTCCCCAACATCGACGACATCAAGATTCGCGTTCCGTTTGCCATAACCACCTCTTTCGTCTGCCTCATCACCTTCGCCGTCGTCTTCAATCTCAACAACATCGCCAACGCCCTCGGCAAGACGTACTTCAACAGAAGACAGAGGCTCGTGGATGAGATGAAGGACGATCCCAACTCGGAGTGGCACGAGCGCCGCCAGTGGTTCGAGGAGTTTCCACCGAACAGCGACCGTAAGGGTCATTCGGAGTGGTGGATTGTGCGGTACCAGTTCTCGAAGTGGTTCAGATGGAGAAAGAATGCGGGGGAGGAGAAGAAGAGTGAGGAGGATCAGTCGTGAGGGAAAACGCGGGGGATCACGGAGATGGGGGCATGGGGTGGAGTGGAGTGGACTGTTCAACACAGTTGCGGCTCACATCGGGACGGACCGTGGCGGAATCTGCTGGACGTGGAAGTATGATTTGTCTTTTTCTCGGGTTGCAAAATTCTGTTTCCATCTATCGTTGTTTGTCATTCTCGTTCCTTGGTTTACTCATGGTTATGAATCGAAAATTCAGTCCTGTTGTCTTCTAAGCAAGCCAGCGTGTGGTGCGGGGAACGGGAAACATTCCAGTGAGCGCTGTCAGTTGTCAATCACCCCTGCAGGCCGTTGTCCGGCTGGCCGTTGCATTGCTCCAGCTGTTTTCCGTCGCACGTGCATGCAGTGCTTGAGCTTTCATTTGACGTCCACTACGTTTCTGATTTTTCATCTTTTTGTTACACTTCCCCCAAACAACGTCCACTGTTCATGGCCATGTCGCCCGCCGTTTGATTCCCGCACCGGGCTGGGCTGTTTCCTCCGGTGCCCCCAGCAGCAAAGAGATTGGCCAATTTCCTTAGCGCTTCCAGGTTTGCTCACGCATAGCCGCATGGACAATGAAGCAAAGCTCATATTCAAAACCCCTCCTTTCTGAGCAATGCGGTAGTTGAATGCCGTATGCCGGAAGCCGGATTACGCCCCACTTCTCATCCGGACCGGTGCGGGTATCGGAGGATCCACTCACGGATGTGTGGGTCACTTGTCTCGGGCCATCGGCGGGGTACCGCGGTACCTTGCAGGCCACTTCGGGATGTGGCAGAGCATCGTCCCCCACCACTAAAATCTGACGGCATAGAGTACTTTCAGCATCGTCTCTTTTCCTGTCCCAATCAATCTCCAATTCACCAACACCGCACGTTTGTCGGACGCCTCCGTCTTTAGTACTTTTCCCAACAACTTCTTGGTCCCGACATCGCATCCATCAGCAGCTGCACTCGACAGCAGGCATCAAGACGACTCTCATTTCCATGACTTATCATCACCAACCAATGCCGACTCTTCCGACAACTCCAAATAGCGAAGGATCAATCTGTTCAGGATTATGCGGAGCGGAGGGGCGAAGTTGGTCAGTTGACCTATCTCTCTCAACAATGCCCTCCATATCTGAATGGGGATTGGGTTTCGGTTTAACTGGTCTAACTGGTAAGCACATCATGGAATCGTTGAGTCGACGGAGCCCTTCACCGCCTCCGATCTCGCGTCTTCCCTCCAACACGACAGCCAGTCCGGTGTGGCCCTTTAGCTCTCATCTGATGTTGCCAATACGGCTAATCACCTTCGGGAAGAGACCATATGCAGAGGGAAACCGGTGAAAGCTCCAGGCCCCCATTACTAATAGAGGAAAAAGACGTTTGGCCGGTTTGTCCTGTGGGAAATGAAACGCCATTACCGAGCGTGGACTGATTGGTGAGAACATTGCTAACCACACCCATACAGGCAAGACAGGCTTTGAGCCGGAGCATTCCAGCTTTCTTATACTTGGACAAAGGACCAATTGCGCCGAATACCAGCACCGCGGGTCTGCCCTTTCAGCTCTGAAAGATTGATGTCTTGGGACGCACGCCCCTAGCGAAGCCCTATCGAATAGACTAGTGATTACAACAACAGGATGTGACCCTGGGACTTTGCTAGCGTCGCTGCGGGCTTGCGGCTACGGCGTGCTTTCCGTGCTACTGACACTAGGGTACACTCGCTTCATCAATGCCCTCAGCAGTTGGTGTGGGTAGCAGCTTGGCATAAGCTGCAATGTGCGGAAGATTTCAGATACCCCTAACCAATAGTAGAAGCCGATTCGGACATCGATCATGGCGCGAATCCTTCCCTCCATCGTGGCAAAGCACCAACTGAAGGACGACACATCATTTTATACCGGCATGAGGACATCTGATCATGGAGAAATTTGCTGGAGTCTTCCATCGGCTCGCCCGAGTTTGCTCAACACCAAGGCCTTCTAGACCTCCCCGGCGCCTTCGACAGACTATCGTTACACATTGATAATCCCACCATACCCGTCAATGACGTCTCCCGCTCAACTGGATTGATATGGAGGCTGGCCCCTAACCTCACCGCATGGAGAGTCCCGCAAAAGAGACTTCAGCTGGTCGTATTTCTTCTACTCCTCAGTGTCACTTCAATCCCAACCAGTCCACGGTGATTCTGTACTCCTGACGGGTATGTCCTTGGGATCCACGGACCAGGCAGTGCACCTCAAAGGCTGCCAAAAATCCTTGGCATATATCAGTCCTATCCCTTTCCTTCCTAGGCCGATCACCGAGCCAGGGAGTCACACTTCGCGTAACCAAGGAAGGATGCTTGCCGCACAACCAACACTCTGCTGGGAAGCAAACCTTCATTTGGTCCGCCCTCACCGGCTTCGGTTAGCTCGCTCCCACAAGTCCGACGGCCGCCCACATTCTATAAAGGACTATACAGCGAAAGAGGCCATGCGCCACATCATGATAGGGTGGTGCCATGGCATGGTGTCGCAAATCGTGGGGGTGTACGTGAGACCGGCGGGAGGCATCAGAAGCTGCAGGATCTTGCATGTTTACCGCTGCGTATCGTGATCAAGATGAGCCGATTGGATAGTAATCCTGTCAAAAAGGCTACATGCATGAGGGAAGCAATCACGATGGCTCATCAAACTTCCATTTGTGTTCCTGGACCTACGCTACACTTACAACAGTAGGCGATCTTCACGATACACAAGTGTATCCCTTGCCAGGTACTGATTACTGATATGCCTCCAGCTCGCTCATTCCCATGGCCACGATGCTAGATCACCAAAGCCCTCAGGACGACAGCGGCTTGCACGACCACTCCTCACGTTGTTAATCGACTTGTTTATTAGTTCAACTCCGACGCCGATGACTACAACGACTCTTCACAATGCGGTTCCTCTCGCGTGCCTCTGGCGTTGTCGACGAGGTGTTTGGTGAATGCATGGCTGCTACAAACCTGGCTGTCTCACGAGTGTTTGGCTTTCGCCATGAAAGTACGGAGGTTGTTCATGAGGAAGCCATCGGAAAGAGGGATACGGACAGATACCAACCAACGTCTGAAGTCCCTAGACGCCATCGGCAAGACAGCATCTCTATACGGATCCTCGACAACCCCTGTTCACCCAAAGTATCGGCAACAAGTACTCTCATCGACGACACCAGTTACTCAACGGCTCTTCCCAAGCAACCTTCACTGCCCCTGTCGGTGGAGGAGATCCTGAATCTTACTAAGCCAACTATTGAGAAGCTGCTTCGAGATTCCAGAAGTGTGGGGGCTTCTATAGGAGTCTTGCGCCATAGCCAACATCATTTCCTCAATATGGGGGCCCAGGGTCTGGGAGTCGCGATGCTTCCGGATAAGGATACTGTCTACCTCATCTCATCAATGTCGAAGCCAATCATCGCCACTGCAGTGGGTATTCTGATGGATGACTTTCCGAGGTACCAGCTGGACTTCGACACCCCGGTTTCAGCTGTCCTGCCGGAACTCAAAGGTAGTCCTGGTATACTGAAGACATATACCAAGCAAGAGCTCACCATTGCCGACCTTCTAGACCTCCGCTCCTCGTTTCAGTGGATGACGAACTTGTGGGAGAGTCCTGATGGTGATATTCCATGGAAGACGATAGACCCCGTCATATCCCTACTTCAAGATCTTCCAGCCAACAACACCTATACGTCTCATGAGGCGTTCGTCTACAATCGGAATTACTCCAACGAATGTTTTGCCTTGTTAGCTGCGATTATCGAGAGGAAGACTGGGTATTCCTGGGCGGAATTCATCCGCAAAATGGTCTTGAAGCCTCTTGGAATGCACAACACCTTCGTCGGGTTGACAGAAGCTGAGAGAAATGACATGTCCAAGACCTTTGCCAAGTCGCATTCGGTTCAGGTGCCGGGAGTCATGCCGGAGTTGCTACAATGCACAAATGCAGACGGGGTAGTCTGCAGGGCCAAAATCTCTGAATGCTTCGATAGACACTACGGCCACATCCCGCAATCCGTCGAGATTCTCCCATCCCAAGCTTCAAACACCGGTCCTGTGGGACCATCACCCCTTGCCGCGGCAGCAGGTATCATGTCTACCACTTCCGATCTCATCAAGTTCTATGGCAAACTTTTAGAGGTCTACACTCAAAGACGACAACAACAGGATAGCAAGCTGTTCCCATTTCCGGACCATCTCAGCATCCCTCTAGAGCGCGGCATAAACCATCTCTTCGCCCATATAGACAGAAGACTATCCCCTGATCCGTTCAGCAGCACATGTACTTATACTGGCGGTTGGAACACCGTCACCGTGCCAATGACCCCCGAAGAGCGGAATGCCTCTCCCAAGCTGCGATGGCCAGGGGCAGATGGTGACAACGCCAGACGAGTAGAGAGCGCCATCAACAGCAAGCTCCACGGCGAAGACTTGGATTATGCGTTCTTTCTTACGAAACCTGAGCCTACCGATTCCGACATGAACACCGAAACCGAAAAGCCTCCCATCACCGACCCAAGTGAGAGCAAGAAACACCTCGCTCTCTACCACGGAGGCAACATGGTCGGTGCCACTTCCTTTTGTTGGCTGCTTCCCGACCATGAAACAGCCGTGGTGGTGCTTTGTAACACGAGAGGCTTCCTGCTTGATGCTGCGAATCTGACTGGGATGTTGTTGGCTGAGTGTCTTTTCCTCGCCGAGTCGGAGTCTGACGGCACGGAATCTGTCGTTGAGGCGGTAAAGATGGCTTGTGAGGACACGGAAATGATGGCCAGGGCGATACAGATTGACTATCTGTACGATCTGGCGAGGTACGAACACACACTCGCCTCACGGTTTCGTGAACTGAAACCACCTTCGGACGGGACCGCCATGCAAGGGTTCGAAGGCAGATACGAACTCACCAAGGACGTCTTCATTACCATATCACACGAGCAAAGCGGTCTAACCCTCCGTCTCTACGGGACGGGATACGGATACCTGCTCCGCGAAGACAAGAACCCATCAGAACAAAGAGGGCTAGAAAAGACCATGACTTTCGCCCAACCAATGACGGAGTTAATACCGAGCGGAGTCGGAGGTACAAACAGGTTGAAAGTGAATGATTTTGTGGTGGTGTTTAAGCGCGGGACAGTAGGAGGGGGGTGGGACGGGTTTGAATGGTATTTTGCGAGGGATAAGACGCGCCGGGGACGCCGAGGGGACGCGAACCCGTACTTTTGGCGGCGGGTGACGGAGAAAGGGCCTTAGAGTGATGGTTTACATGGACTGAACAGTGTGGGGATGTTCAATTGTGCCTGGTGAGCAAAGGTGGTTGCGGTGTTAAGGAGTATCGTTGGGATGTTGGGGTGGTGATTCAACGGGAGCGATCCTAGTGGTGAGTTCTGAGCGAGCATTGTACAGCCTGTATTTTTCGTTGCATTCCGCGGTAGAAAGAGCGTTTACACTTCCATACACCCGTTCCACTGCTTTGATTCTGCTTTGATGGATGAGCAATCGCGGAGTGTCATCCCGGGCTGTGAGGGATCATCTGAATCTGGGCCTAGGTCAGTGCACCCTTTCCACCCAGCCATGCATCCCGTCTTCACATCACGAGTTGATCACTATTATTAACAAGCCGCTTGCCACTCTGTATGACATAGTTCGGCGAGGTGCAAGACAAGAACTTGACGCCCTTCACAGTCAGCACGTGGTGGTCTAGACTTGAACGTGTGGTCTACCACGGCCCCCAACCGACTCGACCCGTCCGTCGCCTCGCGGTAACAAAGCAACCCCCTTTCACCCTCGACAGACTGACAATGGAACTTCCCGCCTCAGCGCGTCCATTGAATCTCCATGAAACAAGCTTTCGGGTTACCCAGCCGTGCACAATGGGCATTGAACAATGACTCTTGGCTTTCAGGTACAATGGAGCGGATACTAATAGCACCATGGGACATGATGCGGGAGAGCAGTTGTATTGTTCATGACGGACGGGTGAGATGCATCGACTAATAACTTGCTAAAGATCCTTGACCTCGAGCGCTTCCCTCGTCTTCCCCTTCCACACGTTCATTCTTCTCCTTCTTCTACTTCAACAAAGTGCAGGCCACTCCCAACGATAGTTCGTTCTCGAGTCTTCCTCCGCCAAGAACTTCACGTTTTGAGTATCGAATCGCGACACTCAACAGACAGGACACTTCACCTCAGTGGTCTGACAATCTCGACCAGCAAACATGATCCCCTCAACAACCGGGGCAGCAAAGCAGGTCTTTGCTCCCCTCCTCCCCCTCCTCCTCTTCCTCACCACGTTGACCCCCCTCGTCGCCTCCCACGCCCTAATGGCAACCCCCATCCCCTACGCGGCCCCTGTACAAAAAAACGGTCCCATAGAGGGTAGCACCTTCCCCTGCCATGGCGGTGCGGGCTACCAAGCCCCCGCCTCCGGCTACAACATCTACCCGCTCGGCTCCAAACAGCCCCTCAAGCTCACGGGAACAGCCGTCCACGGCGGCGGCTCATGCCAGATCTCCATAACCTACGACAACCCTCCCACCAAGGACTCCAAGTTCAAAGTCATCAAGTCCATCGAAGGCGGGTGCATAGCCCGCGGCGAAGGCGGCAACCGGGACGGGGCCCCGAGCGCCGAAAAAGTCAACCCCGATACCTACGAATACATAATCCCCGACGACATTCCCACGGGCAACGGCACCATCGCCTGGACGTGGTTCAACAAGATTGGTAATCGCGAGATGTACATGGCCTGCGGTCCCGTACAGCTGACGGGCACGGATAAGCCGGGCGCGAAGGAGACGTTTGAAAAGCTGCCAGATATCTTTATGGCGAATATTGGGAATGGATGTGGAACGCCCGATAGCAAGGATGTGTTGTTTCCTAATCCGGGAGCGTATGTTGAGAAGGCGAATGGAGCGACGGAGGCGTTTGCGACGCCTACGGGGCAGGGGTGTGAGAAGCCGACGGGTGGTGCTGGTGGTGCGGTCACGACTTCGCCTGCGGCCGGGGCCGTGACTACGGCTCCTTTTCCTGTTTCTAATAAGACCGCAACCGCCGTGACTGGGACCGGGGCGGCGGGTGCGGCCTCTTCCCCCGTGGCTGTCTCCGTCACCGGCGCGCCTACAGTAAGTGGGAACACATTCCCACCCGGTGTCTTTATTACCAAGCCCTCAGTCGACGACGGCGCTCCAGTGGCGACAGGGGCAGCTTCTGCTCCGCCGGTCTCTTCCGCTGCTGCTCCTCCTGCCTCTTCCATTTCTGCCTGTTCAGCCCCTACGGATGCCGCTACCTCTCCCTCCGCAGCTGCCCCCCCAGCCAACACCGTCCCCTCAACCCTCCTAACCTCCACCATCCCCGCTGCCAGCCCTCCCGCCACCACCGCCGCCCCCGTCGTGGGCAGTGGCACATCCGCCCCCGCCGGCGCTTCCGGCACCCTCGCCGAAACTGTTCCCCCAACGGGCGACTGCCCCGCCTCCCAAGACGGTTGGTACGTCTGCCACCTGCTCTCCAACTCCCATTACGGCACCGTGTACCACCGGTGCGCCTCCGGGAAATGGACGGCGGCAATGCCGGTGCCGGCGGGCATGCAGTGCACCATCAAGGGGGACGCGAACGGCGACGCGGAGGCGAGGAGTAAGCCCGAACAGGAGCTGACGCTGATAGGGGTGGACGATGTTCCAATCGAGATTGTTCCGGTGACGGGGACGGCGACGGATTTGGTGTCGTATCAGGGGATGGTGGTGGCTACATCGACGGGGGCGGATACGGGGGCCGGGGCTGCGACGACGGTGGCGCCGAATGCGCCGCTGAGGCCAGAGGCTACGGGAGCTGCGCCTGTGAAGAGGGCTGCGGGGACATGGAATGATAAGGATGAAAATGGGGATGTAATCGTGTGGGAGCTACCGATGGAAGGAAAAAATAAAAACAACGATAAGCCCAAGCTGAAGCTCAAGAAGAGGGAAGAGGAAGGAGACCAAGACCAAGACTTAGACTCCTCCTCGACGACCTCGACGACCGCACACGAGCGGGATCTGAAGCACGACCTGGAAACGATTGCCTCAACAAAGTTACTTCCCCGCCGCGATCTGAAGCACGACCTGGAAACGATTGCCTCAACAAAGTTGCTCCCCCGTGTCGCCCTAGAAGCCAGGAGGAAGCGCAAGGGAAGACCAAGTGGGACTGGAGGTAACCACCACAAACCCCATGACAAGAGGGGGGATGAGGATGAGAATGAGAATGAAATTGACCACCTACAGGAAAGGCAGGAAAAGAGAGACGAGGAGGATGATGAGTGGATGGCGGATTATACGAGTATATTGTGCAAAGGAGCTGAGAAGTGGCTTTGGTGGATGAAGTGGGATGAGTGCTCTAAGAAGAGATGACAGGAGAAAGCGTAGGAGGAGGCTGAGTGGGGGTGGTGATGATAACCCGCTGAGGATAGTTGGAAGAATGAGAATGGGTAGTGAATGCGAGGGTGTGGTTGGGTCGCTTTTGGGTAAGGTAGGCAGGTAAATGAGGTGGCTGCAGGTGGGTTGGGAATAGAGGGACGGATGAGGATGATCTATGGGTAACTTGCTTCAAGCATGGACGAAGGAGGATCTCTTACTGGTATAGGAGCAGGTTGGAGCCTGTTGTTATTTCTCTTTTTCATATGTGTCTATTCATTTACTTTCCACCGTTTCTTCTTAGCAAAATTATATCCTTCTACTCATGGTGCGATGTTATTCTCAGCGATGCATAGCTTGACAACGCCTGTGAGAAGTGGAATCCCGGTGTCCATAATGCTGTTAATGCTACCTTTCTTTGGTTTGGCAGCTCAACGTATTGCAGTACAGAACATTTAACAGTGCCTGCCGTGTTGTTATTTTCTTCCAGGATGTTGCTGTCGGGGTTGTGAGTTGTGCATAATGGAAGATTGGCATACATATTCCCTGAATCCAGTGAATTTTGATACAATTTACTGCCGAAATGGCCGAGTGGTCTAAGGCGCTTGACTTAAGTTTGATTTTCTCCATCTTAAGGTCTTCAAGTTCTCGCGAGAGAGCGTGGGTTCGAACCCCACTTTCGGCATCATTTTTGTGTTTTTTTGCTGCTGCTTTGAGCCTTCAAACAGCTTGGTCGTGAAGGGCGAGGTTGAAGATGTTTTGTTTTGTACTGCAATCATTTGTTACAGCGTACTCTTGTATTTTTACGAGTCATTTTCGGTGTTTGCACCCGGAGGCCCGGCACCGGCTACGGACGGATCTCTCCGGCGCTGCGGCGGTGCGCTTATCGGGGCACAAACCCGGCCCTGATAAGGTACCCCGCACTCCCGGTGTTCCCGTCATGCGGAGTCGGCGGTTTTCAGCCCTGCGAGGCGCAACGACTTCGAGTTCGCAACAGCAAACTTACATTTCAAAAGACCATCCAGCGTTCCAGCTTTCTTCCCATATATTGCCATCTCCCTCATACTAAATTTGTAAAGCCACTTTTTGCGATGTCCAAGTTTGTGCGGCTGCCCCTCAGTCTGGCTGGATACGCCGCCCACCGCCGTCACCATTGTCACGACTTCATTTTTCGTATCACGCTATCACCACCTCCGACCTTCGTTACGCTTCGATTCTCTCTTCCTGCATTTATCCTGGTGCTACTTTCTAAGGCTATCAAGCTGTCCCTTCACTCCGCTCGAGCTACCAGTAGTCGGCACTCATCTTTGTTTACCCCGTTTTCTTCTCGTACGCCTGATCTTCCATTCAACCCTCTCACTCACATCCCCACTCAAAGATGCGCCTTCGTATCTTCCCCCTTCTTCAACGCCTCAATAACCTCCTTCGCTCCCCTCAACCCACTCCTCGCCGCTCCCTCCATGAAACCCCTCCACTCCTCCGCCGTCTCCGTGCCCGCAAAATGCACATTTCCAAACGGCTCTCTCAAGTTCACATCTCCCTTTCCCGGCCCTTCATACTTCCAAGTCCTCAACAGCTCCTCCACCTCTTTCCCCTCCCTCGGCAGTGTCCTCGGAGGCGGAACCCCCATCGCATCCCATTCTCTAACCGTAAATGAAATTGGCTTTTCCGCCCCTTCCTTCTGCTCCTTCTCTTTTCCTTCCTTCCCCTTCCGACCTGGAGCACGTCCCCTCGGCAGCGGAATCTCCATCTTTAGGGCATCCATCCCCTCCCCAAACACCCTCTTCAAATGCATCCACACCGGGTTTTCCTCCCAGTCAACTTCCTCCGGCTCCTCCACCAGTTCATCCGCCCAATAGGTATTCCTAATCCAATCCCAGACTTCGTCCCCCTTCTCGGCTGCACACCAACAGGTTAGACTCCACGCCTTTTTTTTGTCGCTATCTTCCTCACTTGTGTCCCGCACCCAGGATATCGGCCCGTCCAGCTCTCGAGTAACGCGACAGTCCATCGACCCTGAAAGACCCGCTTCGCGCCACCAGGGGTGGATGAAGTAGAAGGTTACGGTGATGAATCCGCCGCGGAAATGGCCGCTGTGGCGGTTGATGGAGGCGAGCTTGTGGGGAGGGAGAGAGGGGTGGAAGGTGAATCTGGGGATGTGGGAGAATAAGGGGGAGTAGAAAGCCGGGGCGGTGGTGAGGAGGACCTTTTTGGCGTGGAAGGTTTTGATGCTTGGGCCGGAGCTGGCACTGTCACTGGGGGTAGGTGAGGTTTCAATTTTGCATGGGTGAGAGGGGTGGTCACTTTTGCCGACGGGGTTGGTTTGTTGGGTGATTTTGTTGACGGTGGTGGAGAGATGGATGGTTCCCTCGGGAAGAAGATCCACGAGGTTGGTGACGAATGCTTGCGGTCCCTGCGGGACGCGGAGATGGTGAACGCCGCCACCAGGGGAACCGGGGTGAAAGTAGAGGTTGGCGAGGCCGCCGCTGGAGGCGATGTGGTCGAGGACGTAAAGAGCCGAGACGCGGGCTGGGTGAACGCCGAGGAGAAAGTTGGTGAGGAAGTGAGCTTCGTGGTCGACCACCTTGCTGTGAAAGAAATTAGCTTCCACGAGCCCGAGGAAGGAGACCGCGTCCAGGAACAAGGCGTCGGGGCCGTGCCAGGTTTTGGAGAGATGGGAGATGCGACGGTAGAATCTTTGGATTGCGGGGTCTTCGATCAATGCCCTGAAGGAAAGTTGGTATTTTTGAGGTGGCCAGACGACTTTTTCAAGCGCGGTGATATTTTCGGTAACTCGGGGGCCGTCTTGGATCCAGTCGTAGCGCTGTTGGAGGCTCAGTCCCTCTCTGTGCTGCTTGTTGAGGTTGATCTTGAACTTCTTGGCGAGAGAGAGCATCTCGGTGTGGGTATCACCAATGGACGTGATCCTGGCCGTATCATATATGGAAGCTGAGTGACACTGGCCACCGACGTAGTTGTTCCGTTCGAGGATAGCGATTGTCAGGCCTGCTTTGTGCAGTTCCACAGCTGCTCTTATGCCGCTCAGGCCAGCGCCGACTATGACCACATCGACTTTCAGCTCGGGGTCTGAAGCCGAGTCGGAAGCCATCATGAGATGGTCGTTAGTGTTGCCAAAAAGAGCCGCAAGTTAAGGGTGGGTAGCTATGCTGGAGTCGCGCAAATGTGCCGGATAATGAAAGTGGTGGAGAGCTTGGTGGTGGAAAAAGAGGATAAAGGAGGTAAGTTGATTCGGTTCAAGGTCGTCAAGCTCACCGAGGATATCCGGTTCGTTGGAGTTGAACCTAATGGTCCATTGTGAGGACGTGAACCTGCCTAGGCAGGTGAAGGGTTGTGAAGGAAGTGGCATGGCCGCGGTTGCCATCTTTGTGTTGTGTCATTGCTGGTCAATCTCGGCTGGAATAACGACCCAACACGGGCGGCGGGTTGTTGGCTGTTGCCGTGTTGGTCATTGAACCTGGGCCCATCCACAAACTTCCAACATTCACGTTGCGGCATCAACCTCTCCAACCTCACCGACGTCCTATATTCTGGTTTCCGCCTCTTCTTCCCCAAACATCTTGGAGTAATCGAGCTAGATATTATGGATGAAATGGCGGAGAGAAGAATATCCCATCACCGTCAACGTGGTGATACTATCCGCGAACGAGCTTCATCGGTGAAGTTCGGGAAACTGAAAGGGGAAGACGAAAGCACAAGTAAGTGGAGGAACCGAAGTCGGATTCCAGATATCACCAACCCAATGTCTCCATCATTGCTGCCTAGGCCTAGGCATATGTAGACGTAATATAGGAAGCACCTGGGAGGTCGACAAAGAAATCGGTTACGGGGTAAAATCCTAATACGAAACAAAATAAAACAAAGAAAGCTTGGTATGCCAGACCAACGGCTCTTTCGACTTGCAATTTGCTGAGATAGCTTCAGGAGGGGGTGAACACCTGAAAGCTACCGATGAAGTGACAGTTAGGTGGTCGTGAAGAGAGATTCAAGGGAGATGTACCCGATCTCGCAGGTCTGGGATACTTACAGTAGCACTGTGGTGTATTGAACGGGTACGGTGCTCTTTACATTGGATTACCGACGGAGCCCAAAACGGTGGGGCCGCTTAAACGACGGAGACCGCAAACGGTACGACGGTCCTGGTCACAGTTGCCAATCCCGACTGCACAGCTCAGCTTGCGGTCCAGCCCACATCAACGCAAGCTGATGTCCAGCTAGAGTACGAAGAGATTGAAGGTAAATGAGACTGCTCCGAGTCGGAAGAATCAGCTTCAAGTTTCATCTGCAGATGCTGAATCGTAATCGCAATTCCAAAGCCTATGTCAGCAAATAGTGTAGCACTCTGGTGGGTTACCCCGCGTTTCATACCATCTGGTCTGTGCGGTCCGTTCCGTTTGATCAGCTGCACATGCACAGGAGGACACTTGCGCCTGCCATCCCGTTCCCCGTTCGGGCTCCTGACCGGGAGTCGGGTGGACCTGGTTGCACTAGCGGAGGACGAGACCCTGGAATTCCACTTCTGTGCTCCTGTGGCCACTGCACTGTCCCACTATGGGCGCTATCTGTGTAGGGCAGCAGCAACTGGGGCCTGCCCGTGTGCCCAACAATGGCCCCTTTCCTAGAGGTACTGATACCTACGCTGGCTAACAGTGACCGCCTAACCTAACGGGCAGCCTAACAACAGGCAAGAACCTGGAACCTAGAAATGGCAACCACGCCGCCAGGGGAACGTCACTGTCAGCCTCAACTCACCTGCAACAACCACTCAACCTCGACGTCGGGTGACCATCTCTTCACTCCTTCAACCACTCCCAACAACGAACCACCTTCGACATCCTTTCCATCATAAAGTTCCCTCGGCGTCGCGTCTTCTCACCATTCTCCATCCAGGAACATCACCAGGATCCCGGCTAGGAGGAACAGGGGATGGTTTGCTGCCCTCTCAACATCCCAGCATAACAAACAAATCGACGACGACCCTGCCAACTGCCTGCATCATCGCCAGCGACAGACAGCGTCATCGTCATTGACGTCGCTATTCGCACATCCCCCTTGCAATACCTTCAACCCAAACATCTGCCACCATGTCGTCGGCCAGACCATCAAAACGGGCCAAAACCGCCCCCGGCCCTCGTCGTGTTGTTAGGATTCAACCACACCGACAATGTGCTAATCGCCCCCCTCGGTTTTGGCGCTTCCTGGAGCTGCCCGCCGAAGTCCGCAACATGATCTACTCCCAACTCCTCACCATCCCCACCGCCGCCGACGTTGCCGGCGTCTGGGAAACCCAGCCCCGTCTTGACCTCAGCCTTTTGTATGTCGACAAGCAGATTTCCCGTGAGGCCGCCTTCGTCCTTTATAGTATGAACACCTTCGTCTTCCTCGAGCCCTGCGACGAGCATCGAGACTCCTCTCCGGACGCCCAGGACAGTACTCTCCACCGCAGCTGCAACTGGCTCCGAAGTATCGGCCAGGCCAACGCCATGTCCGTCCGCAACCTGCACATCCGCATCCGCGCCGAGCGCTCATCTCGTCCGGACTCTTACTACTCCGATCTAATCCTCGAGCTATCCGGCTTGGCACCAAACCTAACCCGACTAGCCATCATCGCCGAGAAGCACGCGATGCAAGCCCGTCCCGTGCCCGTCCCCACAGGACCCGCGGGGTCAACAGGACACCAGCAGGCCTTGGAGATGCACTGGAATCGCCAGTGGGACCCCAACCACGTCACGCCCATCAACACCTGGACCTTGTACCAGATGCGCATCGGTCTGCGCAAGTTTCCTAACCTGATGAACTTGGTCCTGGCCGGCTTCGAGCAGCCTGATAGATTTTTCACGCCCCTTGCCCGCTTGATCAACAAACATAAGCACTGCAGGATCCACGTCGTGAGGCGGACCGTCGCTAGTCGGAGCTGTAGGAAACACCCCAACTTTTCGACGCTGTGGAATGAGGCGGCTGTTTTGGACCAGAATGGCAGGCCTATTGCTAAGGCGGACCAGAAGAAGGGTGGTGGTGGATCGTGTGGAAGTGGGAGTGGAAGCGGCGGCGGTAATCAGACTGGTGCTGCTGATGCTCAGAACACTACTACTGGTCAGAGTAGTGCTGCTGGTCAGAATGCTGATGCTGGCCAGAATGCTGCTCAGGCTCAGGAGGATGATGCTGCTTCGGATGATGGTTGGCAGGATATCGAGGCTCTTCAAAGTGATAGTGGAGCTGAAGACGACGACGAAGGCGAGGAAGACGATATGATCGTCTAGTAGGCGGATTGTGGTCTATCGCCATTGTGTCTTGCTCGACTCTTTACGGCGACAACCCGGTTTCGAATCGTTCGAGCGTCATCCCAAGGACTTTGCTGTCATCTGGCGCTGGCCACGAAAGTGGACGGAAGGGATATTAGGAGGGATCAAGAAGACATTGGTGGTTTCGAGGTGTTCTGGCATTTACAAGCGGCAAACAAGTGGACTTTTCTTTTTCGGTCAGCGATGCTGCGAACATTTCAGCATCTTTTTTTCCGACTCTAATTCGAGAGTCTGGTTCGACTTCACCATCACAGCAACAGGTATATATACAAGCGAGGAGGGCTGCTTGCTGGAATTCGGTTACCGGTATAACGAAACATGACGACGATATTTTCTCTTATTTCCTGTTATTGCGGGAATCAGGCGTTATTTCGGGCGGGATCTTTGAAACATCGGTTTTCAGTGCCACAGCACAGCGATGGGCAATATTCCTTTCATCATGCGTCAAGGCGTCCTTCAAGGGGGGGAGGGTTATATCCATTTACAGCAGAACAACGACGAACTACGTGGAAGAACAGACGACAGCTTTTGAGGTTTAAACAGAACTGGTCGGCTGGACATGGCCTTGCTCGCTTGTGACAATGTTGTTTACAAAAAAGAAGTATATATCTTGTACGTCCGAGATTGCTTATACCAGGACTTGTTAATGATGAGCGAGGCAAAGCAGGCTAAAACTGAATTACAGCAGCGGATAATCGTGTGGATGGGAGACAGATACTTAATAAGGCGCGAAAATCGTTAGGAACTTAATAAAAGCGTCAAACAGAACCAGCGACGCCTTAAACCCAATCATATAATCAATCTCATCGTGTATGTCGCTGAAAAATCTCAGAGAAAGGGAAAAACCACCCGTCACCGCAGCTAAACCCTCACCAAGGATCCCCAACCGCCCCTCAATCGACAATGATCGGCGGACGCCGATACAGGCTCAACCTCCTCGGGCCTCCACAAAACTCATCAGCATCACCTGAGCACAGCTCCTCGCACTGGCTATCATCAACCTCATCAACAGAGTCCAACGCATTCCCGCAGTAGCACTCGGTCTGGTACTCCAGTCCAGCAAACAGGAACCCCCCAGTGTTGCAATATCTCACGCAGGTCTCCACCGTCATGTCGTTGCTCCTCATGGAAGCACCCGTCAAGGTCCTCTGCACCACATCATCCCTGAAGCACCCCTCATAGTCCCAACCTGACAAGAGCTCAGCCGCAAAGTCCAACGGGCCCAAGTTGCGCGCCGCGCTGTCCTCGTGGTTCCAGTACACCGACAACCTGTTCGCATCGCCGCAGGTAGTCCCGTTCGTGGCATCGCCTCCGCACCTCATCGAACATTCTCTGTCTAAAACAAGGAGTGCCCTGGCCGGATAGTCATCCTCGTTGTCAGAGTCATCATCGTTCCCGTCCTCATCATACAACCTCGTCCCGCAAAAGCACTGGCTGCCGTACTCCGTGCCGAAATAAGGGTATCCATCCCTCTCACAGCTCCGACGACACTTATCCAGCGTCATTGCCGCATCGTACGTGACTTTCCCCGTCAGACTCTTCTCGCCCGTGACAGGGGAGTCGGTATAACACCCCTGGTACTCGTAGTCCCCAACATCAGCCGGCATCTCGAACTCCCTGCCGTAGACATTTATCCTGTTTGCTGCGCCGCAGATTTCCTGGGAATTACCGGCGCAGGGCATGTTGCATTCGTCCTCAGAAATAGCTTTTTGCGAGTCAAAGGGGGGCGAGACGCCGCACCAGCATTCGCGGCCGTATTCGAGTCCGAAATAGGGGAAAGAGAGATTGGTGCAGTAGGCCTCACACTTAGCGGCCGTCAGGGTATCGTCTCCCAAAAGGGAGTTGGGGAGTAAGCGCGGTGAAGACTCGCGGTAACAACCGAGGTGTTCGAAACCCCGAACATCTGCCACCTGAGGAGGGCGGTACAGCGCGTTGGTGTAAACTTCGATGCGCTCGCCTGCGCCGCAGGTTTGGTCGTCGTTGCCGGCGCAGGGGAAGGAGCACTCGTCATCGTCTACCCTGGCGGCAAGAGTAGAGGGGGAGGTTGGGGAGAAACCGGAGTTAGAGGAGGCGCACCAGCACTCCCGACCGTATTCCACGCCGAAATAAGGAGAGGAAGAACAGAAAACGGCGCAGGATTCGAGGGTCAGAGTGTCCGAAGCGGTGAAGGACGTGGGGAGGAGGCGAGAGGCGGCGGAGTTGTCGCGGTAGCAGCCTAGGCGGGTGCCGGGGTTACTGACTACTCCAGTTGTAGATGAATTGTCGTCATCGTTGTCGAGATCGATACCGGCGCCGGTGAAGGTGGTGTTTTGGCGTTTGAAGAGGGTGGATGGGAAGTGGGAGCGGGGTTTGTTTAGGAGGTTGAGATCCGTAGCCTTTGAGTTGGCATTGGAATTGGTGTTGTAGGGGAAGGAGGGGAAGGCGGAGATGGATGAGACGAGGAAGGGGAGAAGGAAGGCTCCTTGAAGGAGGACGGAGCGGGTTTTGGGTGCCATTGTTGGCGATGTGGTGGTGTCTTGAGGGACAACGTCTATGAAGCGAGTTTATTTGTCCTCTTCTTGAGAAATTGGAGACTGGTGCTTGGAGAGTGGTGTCTCTGCTCTGTCACCGGGGAGGGAAGGATGGCGCCATCGTGGGATTTATACCACTACCCATACATGTGTGATCTGAAATCCATCCAGGGTGCTGATAAGAAAGGTCTAACAAAAAAAACTGCGGGCATTGGTATGGCGAACTGGGTGCAAGTGGCGTTTAGGAAAAACATACCAACGCGGTCTGATGATGAGGATGTAATTGCCTTTGATGGTCTAGGGCCTGGGAAAGGGGTGGAAGGCGAAGATATCGGAGCAGTGAAGCCGAAGTTTTGGGGCTTGTTGTGGGTGTCGTGGTGGGAATGTGGGTGGCATTTTGGGGATCAGTCTCGCATTCCATGAGTAGATGACCCGATATCAGACACAGGGAGCGATAAAGAGGCGGCCCTGGATGTCGGTCTTGGCCTCGGGTGTGGTGGTTGTGCCAGACTCTCGACTCTCATGACCGAATAGTTAGCCCACCAAGCGTCAGAGGCAATTCAGAAATAGGATATCAACCTAAAGGTGGTTTACGACAGAGATGTTGAGGTGGGTTGGATGATTCGACTGTGGTGTCCATGGAATGTGCCCTGCCCTGAGGGGAAAGGTTCTGCTAGCGAGGTGGCTAAGACAGAAGCTGGACTCCCGAATTCCTGTGGCTACATCCAAAGCGCGTCTACTATCGTGATGCCGCGATGGAATGAGCAAGTCTGTCTAAAGGGGGTGTAATTCCATGTTGTCATGGCGGAATAATCACGAGTGCCATAGCAGTACTGGTAGGAGGCCAGTTGGATGGTGTCAATGGTACGCTATACAATCTAATACTGGTTTGTTTGTTAGCTCGAGACCTCGGGTCAACTTCCCTAGGCGTTTTTATATCTAATTGATTCGTTTCGTTCCATGATCAAAGCGTGATCTTACCTTGAATATCCTATTTCCGAACATCAATATGTCATATTGAATCTTGTTAATAGCTTCCTAAACCGCACCTAGCCATTCATTTTGTCCTTGCGAGGTTTGGGATAATTCGGGATAGACTTCGTCCAGTATACCAGGAGTACCAGGCTAACAAACAAACCAGCGTTAGATTGTAATGCCATCACTGGGCTGTCTGCCATAACCATAGTTCAAGGTTTATTTTCTGGTCTCACAGACTTCGTGAAAGCAGGGAGCGGAAATATTGATTGAAGTGATTCAAAAGAGAGAAGGCGTGGTACAGGAAAGATTGTCTGTCTTGGTTGCTTGCCCCTGCGGGAAAAAGGATCCAGGCGAGGGAGAGAGCCTTGCAGTCTGGAATCAATACAGGGCTTTAATAGCGGTGGGTGACGACTGAGTGGTGGGTGACGACTGCCACATGATGTTTGAGTTGATGCTGCGAACTCGCAGTTGCTACGCCTGGCAGGGCCGACCCTGCCGACTCCGTATGACGGGCAGGAGCATCAGGACAGGGCGAAGAAGGTGGCAGGAAAGGAAATTTTCCAGAGGAGTAACTCACCAGACGCTCCATCCAAATTAAATAGCAGCCCCCGGATGTTGTCATGGCAGAGTGATCAGGAGCGTCACACGAGAGGAGGAACACGTGGAAAGGTCTCGTATTGTAAATGTCATCATTGATTTGCCTGGCCTGAGTTCAAGTTTCCCATGTCTTGCAGACTTCAAGTGAGGCTACTGGCAGTCAACTATCATCTATGCAGCAAGTAATCCGCCCATCGCGCCATTCCCCATAGCCCGAGCCCATGGCCAAGATGTTCTGTCAAACTCGAAAGGTCCAGCAACTGATATGTAAACATCGACACCTTTGTATGTCTCGTAAACTTATAAACAAGTTGAATCTGCCACCGCTCGAGGCATATGCCAGTTATAGTTCCTCTCACCATTCAGGTCTCCGGCTACAAGTCTCGAGTGACGATCTTGATCCCCGTGGGTATGTTGTTGAGGCAGTCTGTCGCCCAACCTATTCTACCAATTGTGAGAGGGGGTGGGTATTGGTAAAATAGGCTGGGCGGATGACTGCCTCAACCACACACCCATACACAGTAGGTACCAGGACCTCGTCTTCCCTTTCCATTCCTTTCCACCCAGTGATATGGCATAGACCACAGCGCGTGTCAAAGCCTATCCACTGGGCGCACATATCTCTCTGTCTCTTGTTGTAGTAGACCTTTTATAACACACCGGTCTTCGGACCACAAAGCAAAACATGTACAAAGCAACAGGCATAGCAAGGTATATCCCACCTCAACTCCAACAAGACAAACCCAAATCCTTCCCATCCATACAAACGCCCTTTTTTCATCGGTTCATCCATCAAACAAACCCCCATAGACTTTAGACTTCCCCTCTCAAGCCTCATAAGTCCCAATAGGCGTCGGCGCCCTCTCACTAACCGGCGTCGCCACCCCTCCTCCATTGCCATTCGTCCTAATACTCAACTCCGGCCTCTGACCATGTCCCTGGCTCATCATCATCGCGGCCACCTGCGTCGCCTGCGAATTAGCCGCGGTAGCCGTAGCCATTTGCTCCTTATTCTCCAAGTTGACGATAATCTCCATCGCCTGATCGAGTCTCTCCTTCTCGACTTTCAACTCCTTGCGCTTGCGCTCCGTCTCGGGGCCCTCGCTCATGAGTCTCATAAAGATCTCCGGTCCCGTACCAGAAGTGCGGCTGTACAGGCCGAGTTTCTCGTGGAGGTAGGTGTCGATAACAGAGGCGACGCGGGGCAAAAGGCCGGACATGATGTGGATGGCGACGATGTCGATGAAGCGGCTGGCTGCCGTCAAGTA
The DNA here is from genome assembly GCA_009806235.1 of Neurospora sp. CHS-2018c. Lineage (NCBI taxonomy): Eukaryota > Fungi > Ascomycota > Sordariomycetes > Sordariales > Sordariaceae > Neurospora > Neurospora sp. CHS-2018c. The sequence goes on along the minus strand of RAPC01000004.1, from coordinate 1,621,480 downwards.
GTAGCCGCGGACGTAGGCGGCGACGGTGATTTCCTGATCATAGGGGTCCGGGCCGATCAGTTTCAGTTCCTTGGCCATTTTGGCCTGTTCTTGTGCCAGCTCCTCCTCCGTCAGCTCCTCCATCTTACGGATGGCTGGGGATTCGCCAGTTCGGACGGCCATTCGGAGGAAGTGGCGGTGGCGGTCTAGGATGCGTTTCTCCGCGGCCTTGTTACGCTGGAGGGCGTCTTCGTCTTTGGTGAAGATGCGCTGGGTCTCGAGATTGTATATGAGGTTGAGCTGGTTGCGAACTTCCTCTTTGTGCTTCTCCATGAAGGACTTCATGTGCTCAACTGACTCGCGGTAGACGGCACGGTTCTTCAGGTTAGAGAACGCGTTGTCTAGAATTTTCATGACCTCGTTTTGAAGAAACTGGATGGTCTGGTTCACAAAGTTCTCGAGGTGAGGACCCCAGGTTCTGGCCGCCTCGGTGTAAAGCGGCTCGTAGACGGAGGCCGACACAAGCCCGGGCTGGCCGGGTATGGCGCTCCGTCTAATGATCGTACGAAGCTCCATCAGGTTCTTGGAGCGAGGAGGGGGTCCGCCTCCAGGTCCGGGAGAGAAGGGGAAGTTTCCGGGGCCTGGAGTACCCCGAATGGTGGCAGAAGTTGACGGTGACATGATCATGCGGTCGCTGTCCTCTGCCTTAATTTGGCCGCGGCGCTTGGAAGGAGTCATGTTGATGTCCTGAGCCAGGGACCTCTTTCTGGGGGTTTGTCCCAACGGAGCGGGAGTAGCCATCGGGCTGTTATCGTCGATAGTGATCACGTCCGGCTCTTTGACATTGAACTTCGGTTTGCTTCCAAGGATTCGCTTCTTGAACGGCTCGGCAAAGAGACAATCCCATTGACTCATGAATTCTTGCTGCAGCACACGGGTCTTGACGTTGGTTGCGAATTCCGCCAAGCTGCGCATAATTTCCATCTCAGGATTCGGCGGCGGGTTGGGGTACTTTTCGAGCTGCTCCTCAATCCTGAGCAGACGGTTGTGAACCTTTTGCTTGACCTCAGGCAGACTGGACGAAACACCGTTAGTATCAAGGGGAACACGTAGTGTAGTGAGAAAGATGTAACTTACACCTTGGAGAATTCCTGACCAAGAGTGATAGACAGGAACTCTTTTAACTTCTCGATACCGCACTTATCACGGTACTTCTCGAAAATCTCAGGCCATTGGCCCATTGAAGCTGAATCGGCAGTCCTGTTGAAGAAGGCCTCTTCGAATTTGTTCTGCTCGTCCAAGTCACTACCCTGGCGAGAAGTAATGAAGTAGCCCAAGCCTGTGTGATGGGCTTGCTCGTTGAGCATCGACAGCCAAGAGGAGAATCCGTTCATCTCCCTAGGCAAAAGATCCGCCTTCGTCATAACGCCAACGCAGCGATTCTCTGCGTTCATCTCTTGAATTAGTTTGAAGGCGAAGCTGTTCTCGGCATCCTGGTTCATAGGCACTGCCCACAGGATGATGGCATTCTGGCGGGAAATGTATTCGCAGGTAAGATTGCGAACAACTCGCTCCAGGAACCTGTCCTCAGGGCGCTTGGCTGTAATGAAAACGCCGGGAAGGTCGTAAAAGTTGAGGTCAGCCAGATCGGGGCCTTTCACCTCGAGAGCAACGGTATTGGGGGAGAACTGCGCCTCTCCATGGGCCTCCTTCTCTTTGATCCGGTCCAAGTGCTCACGGCGAGCGGCGTCAGATTGTCCACTCTCGTTCTTTAGACGAGGGACGAAAAAGCGGTAAGGGGTGCTAGGATTCAGGATGGCAACCTGGGCACAGCGGAGAAGGGTCTCGATTTCCTCGGCATCGAAGCGGTCCCGAACCGTCTTGAACTCCTTCCGAGTCTGTCGACTAGGGTCCAGCTTTACCCAGGGTGGGAATCTGTCTCTGTCGGTAACATCCTGGAGGGTAATGGGGTGGTTGCGCGGGACAAAAGCGTAGTCCTCTTTGAGGAAGACACGGCATGACCACTCATCAGCGCGAGAAATGCGAATGTGAATGGGGCACCTCGTGCAAGTGCCACTGCTCCTCGGAAGGCTGAGGCCGGCAATGGCGGACATCAAACTGGATTTTCCGGAGGATTGATCGCCGACGAGCACAAGCTCGGGGAGGCTGACGACATGCTGAATGCCTCTTGCCTGTAGCTCGCCCAAGGCATCGTTGATATCTTTGAGCTCTTGGCCAAAATCCTTGAGGGCTTGGCCGGGGCCGATAAAGGACCGATCCATGTTGACGAAGCTCCTGGGTGTAGGAAGGTCCTGCTCCACGACTTCGGCCTTGGTCTTCACTTCCATCAGCATGCATTCATCATCCTGGTCTTCACCGTCGACGTCCATGTCGCCAATGACTGACGCGCCAGGCGCAAGTCTGGTGTCCACGCTAGCTGTGACAAAATTGTCAGTTCTCGATCACCAAACTGAAATCAATGAGGGGATCTGGGACTTACGGGCATCTGACCGCTGCATGCGTCTCTCAACTTCTGAGGGTGCACCAAAGTCCACCGTCATGTTATCGTCCTCCTCGATTCTAGCAAGGCCCGAATTTGCCATGGGCGGCTGGAAACCAGGTTCCCGCTTGATGCGGGCATGCTGATTTGCGCGGCGCATGTTCGTCTGAGTCTGTCAAAATGTGTTAGAAGTTTTTGTCAAAAAAGAAGAGTAAAGTAGCAAGTGAAGGAGGAGAAGGTGAAAGTGAACTTTGCAAACTTACCATGATAAACACTGGACTCACCCTGTGATATGCGATTCAGCAAGGAATCATGAAAACCTCAGATCCAGCTGAGGCCGATTACACCACCGACGAATCCAGTTCGTGATGATTATCTGTTGGTGACAACAAGGGGGTGATGATTACAGTGCGGTGTATGAGGATACCCAGACGGCACGGGTATGAGAGAAGCTCTGGATAGAGGAGTGTTTTGATGAAAGATGGTGAAGGTGTGGGTTGGGTATTTGGTGAGAGAAGATGTAAGTGCCTGGGAGTATTTCCAACGACCAGACAAAATGAGGGGCAGATGGGAGAAAAAGAAAAGAGGCAGCAGTCCAATCTCGACGACGAGAGGATGAGAGAGGCAGGTCTCGGGTGAGGCTCCTATTGGTGCTAGGCACTGCTAAGGAAAGCGGGGTAAGTGTGAGACACCGTTAACAGACTCGATCTTGGTGAGGAGGAAGCAAGGTGGAGGGAGGAAGTGAGGTCGAGTGTTGCAAGGGAAACGGATATCAGAGATTCGCGATAAGAATCCCAATGCAAGTCCCCCAAGAGCAAGACTCTCCCGGTGTGCCTGAATTATGGTGGGGCGTATTCAATTCCGTCCGGTGTAAAATGACCCTTGCACTTTGCAAACAATGGGCAGTCCTCTTTCACGGCACGGTTGCTACAGCAATTTCAAGCGGGGAGTGGTGACTTTTGGTTGACTTGTTATCGAGTGTCGAGGGCTCGAGGCCCCCTCCAATGGCAGCAAACGCGTGTTCATCGCGACTTAAAATCTGCCACTTTACGCGACCCCGGCGAGTCGAGTCTGGCCAACCCTGGTCTGCCTGTACTATGTACAGTCCAATACTGGTTTGATTGTTAGCTCGAGACCTCGGGTCAACTTCCCTAGGCGTTTTCATGCTGTGAATATACTTTTTCCAAAATAAAATACACCGTATTGGATCTTATTAATGCCTTTCGGATCCGTACCTAGCTATTCATTTAATCCTTAAGAGGTTTGGGACAATTCGGAAGACATCTCGTCTAGTGAACCAGGAGTACCTAGGTACCAAGCTAACAAACAAACCAGCACTAGATTGTATGTATCTTCCTTTGGTGACGGTCCAATGAGAGAGACCGTTGGGACACTGAACCACTGTACGTCTTGACGGAAATGGAAAGATAGCAAACACATCTTGCATCACATGGAGAAAGCACAAGTATCAAGGGATCGAACAAAGGATTTGTGTAGAATATCTCAAGTGGTGTTAATTTGATGTTGATAATGTTGACTTGTGGTCCTCATGGCTTGGAGCCGTCGATGCTGACGATGGCTTTGGTTCCTGCCACTGCCTGCCGGACTCTGACAGCTTCTACCGTTCGACTTTGGGCACGTTGCCGGCCGCCACTCTCGGCCCCACCAAAGAAGGACAAAGTGGGGAAGGAACCAATCTGCAGCGCCAGTTCGAGGCCGTGCCCGTGCCCCTGTCCTCCAAAAACAGAGTTGGGTGTTCACGTGGGGCTGAGACCAGGGACTGCCAGCTTTCAGGGGATTTGGGGATGGAGAGCTAGGTACCTACCTAATGTAAGCTCTTGTGTAGCAGCGGACCTGCCTGGTGTCCTCTACATAAAAGCCCAGTTACACCATTGACCGCAGGCACCACGGTCCACAAGCGTACGACATCCCGTCTTCGAGACGTCTAATTAAACACTTGTTGATCTCTTCGATCTTTTTCTCTCTTTTTACATCTCTCTTCTTATCCCAAGTAACGATTGTATCAACCATATCTGGGAACCCATACACAACGATGTCTCTCCAGGTCCCTTACCACACCAAGGCCAACGGGGCCGCTGGCGGCGCAACCAAGGCCGTCATCCTGGTGAGTAGTTCCAGACCTCCTTGAACTATACTACGGAACTCCCTCCGCCCTGAGTCGTGTAGTCACTCCTTGGGGTAGCTTCCATCCGAGACAGCAAGCAAAATGTTGACATCTATAACCCAATTCTAGGTCGGAGGTGCCTCGCGCGGTACTCGCTTCAGACCCCTTTCCCTCGATGTCCCCAAGGTAAGTCAACAAGTCAACCACCTTTAAACCCCCCTCGAGTTGTCCAAATCCAACTAACGACGTCTCACCGACAACCTCCAGCCCCTCTTCGACGTCGCCGGCCACCCCATCATCTGGCACTGCCTAACCGCCGTCGCCAAAGTCCCCTCGATCCACGAAGTCTACCTAATCGGCTACTACGACGAGTCCGTCTTCCGGGACTTCATCAAGGATGCCGCCCACGAATTCCCCCAGCTGACCATCAAGTACCTGCGGGAGTACCAAGCCCTGGGCACTGCCGGCGGCCTCTACCACTTCCGCGATATCATCCTCAAGGGTCGCCCCGAACGCTTGTTCGTGCTCAACTCGGACGTGTGCTGCTCTTTCCCGTTGGGCGAAATGCTCCGCCTCTTCGAAGAAAAAGACGCCGAGGCCGTCATCATGGGCACCCGCGTCTCCGAAGACGCAGCGACCAACTTCGGCTGTATCGTGTCTGACGCGCACACGCGCCGCGTGCTGCACTACGTCGAGAAGCCCGAGAGCCATATCAGCAACTTGATCAACTGCGGCGTGTACCTCTTCGCCACGGAAGCCATCTTCCCTTCCATCCGCACGGCCATCAAGCGCCGCACCGATAGACCCAACCGCCTCATCCGCTACCCGTCCGCCGAGAACTTGGAGTCGTCCTTCTTCGCCCAGCAGGCCGCCGACGAAGACGACGAGGAATCCGAGAAGCGCTCCGAGGTGATCCGCCTCGAGCAGGACATCCTCTCCGACATGGCCGACTCGAAGCAATTCTTCGTGTACGAAACCCAGGACTTCTGGCGCCAGATCAAGACGGCCGGGTCCGCGATCCCCGCCAACGCTTTGTACCTGCAGAACGCGTGGCAATCGGGTTCCCCCGAGCTGGCGCAGCCTCAGCCGAACCACATCATCGCGCCCGTGTTCATCCACCCCACGGCGCGCGTCGATCCCACAGCCAAGCTGGGTCCCAACGTGAGCATCGGTCCCCGCGCCGTGGTGGGCGCCGGTGCCCGTGTCAAGGAGTCGATTGTGCTGGAGGATTCCGAGATCAAGCACGACGCTTGTGTCTTGTACTCGATCATCGGCTGGAACAGCCGCGTGGGCGCGTGGGCCCGTGTCGAGGGTACCCCGACGCCGGTGACGAGCCATACGACGAGCATCATCAAGAATGGCGTCAAGGTGCAGGCCATTACGATTTTGGGCAAGGAGTGCGCGGTTGGCGATGAGGTGCGCGTGCAGAACTGCGTGTGCTTGCCTTTCAAGGAGCTGAAGAGGGTGAGTTTTTCTGTGTGTGTTCGGAGACTTCTACGACGGTGATGCTAACATGACTGCTACAGGATGTTGCCAACGAGGTGATCATGTAAAGTGATGAAATAGCAGGAGTCAAAAGATCTGACGCGAAAGGATGGATGGATGGATGACGAGATACCACTGAAGCCGAAGCCGCTTCAGACTTAATCAAAAAGAACTAATGCAAATGCCGATTCATGGCTATCTGCCGCCAGGCTTACTGTATCTCCGTCGTTGCGGAAAACGCCGAGTAGCTACAAACCAGATAGTCCGGTTGGAGCACACTTCCCATGGCCAGATAAAAGTTCAATAGTAATGGTAACAATCTGCATTTCTTACTCTTTGGAATCTCGGACCCGTTACATACCTACAAGATGTCGGACTGATAGCAGGCAGCGATAGTAGTTACACCACTTGTTATCTTCGTTTGACCCATCTACACAATGGCCCCTGCCTCGAGATCACGCAAGCCTGAAACACAAAAGGCTTTTCTAGCGATATATACTTTCTCATCATCATCAACACCACCTATCAACAAACGACTGGGCTCGTTCTCCCTCATCTTCAGGTGAGCCCACTCTGTCGTCTGCTGATGAGCCTCACAATCGGGCTGTCCTCATCCTCACTGTCAAGAATCCCCGGAAACATCTTCTCAGTCTGCGATGTCTGCAGCGGCTGGAAATCGAACGACATATCGGTTGGCGGATATCTGTTGTTGGGGTCATCCGTCAAGCTATCGCCCATGTATTCGTCACTGGGAGTTGCGTCCTCCATTTCTTCTGGGGCCGGATCAGGTCGCAAGAAAGCGGGTGTAACAGTGAAGGACGGAGGACCTCGCTGTGCATTCGGGGGAGTATCCAGCAAGTGATTCTCATCGATGCTTTCCAGGAAGTCGGACACAGCTTGGGCGTCCGGTGTGGAAGGCATACGTGCGGGAGGAGGAGCAGGAGCGGCTTTCACTCTTTTGGCCCTCGTGTTCGAGACATTGCCTACCGCACCGCTGCTGTCATTTGCGGCAAGTCTCTTGCTGCTTCTGGTTCGGGACAGTTGACTTTGTTGTGTCTGACTCTCACGTACAACCTCTTGGGTTTCAGGCAGATTGGATGTCACGTCTTCGTAGATTTGCTGCACGACATTAGCCACGGTCCATGTCTCTGGAACTTTGGTCACGGGGTCTTTGCTTGACTTACCAAGGGACGCTTTGGCTTTCTCTTTTGAGTGCTGGGCGGTCTTGGGGTTGGGGCCTGCTTCTGTGTCGAGGCTAGCTTTTGTGCCGTCTTTGTCACTTGTTTCGCTTTCACATTCGGCTTCTTTGCGGTGGGTCGGGTTGCCTTCTTTTGAGTAGCCTTTGCGGTGGCTTTGCCTCGTGACCCTTGGTTCTGGACTGGGGAAGCTTTGTGTCCACCTTTGGTCTCGTTTGCTTTCGGTGCCTGGTTCAACTTTTCTGTTTCTTGGGCTCGCAATGTTCTCTGCCGTGTGTTGATGGCCCGCGCTGGTTCTTGGACCGCTTTGCGTTTGGTGTTTGCCTGTTTCTTGGGTTTTGGGGCTTCAAGCTCCTGGGGTGTAGTGTCAAGTTGCGGAGAGGGAGAAGCCGGCTTATGGTCGTTGGTGCTCTGGCTGATAGGAGCGACAGGTACGCTCTCAATCAGTGGAGCATCTGGTCGAAGTGGTTCTATTCTATCCGAGGGTTAGCCTAGGGAACAAAAGAATGGACAGGGTCTGCATACTCCAGCTTCGCGATCAAATCATGTCGGTATCCCTCTTTCTGCTGAAGCTTGAGATTTGCTTCGTCGAACTCGGTACGGTCAAACTTCCAGACGCCAATGGTGGGAATATCCGGGAGTTCGTTTGCGTGGAAGGCCATAGCCCAATACAGAGGTCCTGTAAAAAGCAAGTCAGTTGCAATCTTGATACCGGGTTTTGCCGTTTGTCGGGTAGCCAAAAGTGTCTGGGATGCATGCGGCGTATACTGCAGCTGGGTTGGGTACGCAATGATAGCTGTACTACTTACCGTCGAGAGAGGGAAGCCGGCTCAGATAGTCACCCAGATCCCAGAGCTTGAAGTTGCTGTCGGATATGTGATACTCCCCGATGCCTGCTCTCCAGATATCGATTCCACATTTTCCATCAGGGAGGTATTTCAACACCAAAGTGTAGAACTCGATCAAGCAGTCTTCATCCCAAGTTGTTGATCTCAAGAAGTTGATGCGGAATGTGACCAAATGTTCGGTTTCGAGAACGGGAAATATGTCGTTAGTCTAGTCCAGCACAAGGTTAGTGATACCGTATATGAGGTGGCTGTGGAAGGTGACTGGTCCTAACCAGGATGTCCAAGAAGCGTTTGAGAGAGTAGTCGGCGTCCTGGTGGAGGAATACGGTGGTCGATTGTTCCCTCAAGATTTCTCTGTCGAAAGTCGGTATGCCTGATCTTGAGGCCATGGCTTCTTCAAACGTCTTTGAGACAATGTCACTCAGGGGTAAGACATGGAAGAAGGCCGATGGGAAAGCGCGTCTGGAAATGGTCAGTAATTCCACGAAGCGGAGGAGTGCTTGAAGCCACGACCGAAGTCGGCAGTGGTTCATACCGAGCATATAGTATCTGGCTGATCTGTAAAGGGTCTTAGTTGCCGCAAAATATCAAGAGGTCAAGTTTTCTGGCGCAGTGGACAAGGAAGAGGACGACACTCACGGCAGCCACAAACACTGTCTTGCACAGCTGGAAGTCGCGCTTCCACGATCCACGAGCTCGATAAGTCTGGGGATTCGGCATGTCGAAATGATAACAGAGTTACACGATCAAGAAACTTTGGCGATGGTCGATCAAAGGGTTTCATGAATGGAGGGATGTGCGATCTCGGTCATGATGGCTTCGAAGAAATGGAATGGAGAAAACATTTGTGCGAGATGAATTGGAATTTCAGCGAGTCACACCATCTTGGAAAGAGCACAGAGAAAGCGGTGGAAATATTCGAGATTGGAAGTAGGAAGGTGCGAATGGTGCACGGGAAGAGAAGAGCAAAGATGGAAGGAGCTCTCCAGTGTACTCGATCTCGACCACGGCCTGTGTGCAGCCGTCCGATGTTCATCATTTTTGTTATACCACCGATTAATGAACTGTGAAGCCATCGCGACACCGAGTTTCAGTTGTTTGTGATATGGTTTTCTGTGGATGTAAATCTACCGCGAGTGTTGTATGCCAATGTTGAACGCCACATTCATTCAGTAACATATCCAACCTCCCGTACTTTATCCTCTAGCAGTCCGTCATATGTTGATGTCTGTATTAGCAAGTTCATTTGGAGAAGGGAAAATGACAACTCGAAGTCGGGTTAGAGATGATTGCGAGTATATCTTCAGACACCCGGAACTTCTGGAAGTAGAAACACCCATGAACCCTCGACACCCCGTGACATGGCCAGCGAGAATATATGGCTGAAGCATTTCAATAATTCCTAGAATGGTTGTTTGGGCAAGGGGATCACATCATATACCCCAGATCGGCATGTTTGTTGGAAGTCTTGGACGGGATGATCCTCCGTTCGGATCTTATATCTCTCGGTTGAGAGACCTCCGTAATTCGGCATGCTTCCCAGGGCGTTCCAGAAAAGAACAAGTAGTGCAACAATTATTCGATGAATAAAGTCATAATTCCAAGTTGTGGTTAAGACGTGTGATTGCAAGAAGAATACAGGGAATGACGCCCAAGCCTAAAAAGGGCCAGATTTTTATTCCCCTACTTGTCGCCCACCCAGGTGTTTGTAGAGCGATGCAACCCGGATTGTCCGATGCCACAGCTTCTCACCTCCGGGCATGAATTTCTGCGTCTATCGAAAGTTGGGTTTTCAATGATAAGGGGCTCGCAGCGTTGTGGTCATCCTTCCTTGATACAACACTGTTCCTGTACTAGACTTACGAGTGTTGTTCGATGCGCACGTTGAAAGGCACAGGTAGCCGCCCCCCAAGACCTCCAACAGCCTCGGACTTGTCACCAAGGTCTTGAGGCTTCTTGCTGCGTTACTACCGATAAGATGCACTCGTAGGTAAATCATGGTGACCGGGCATGCAATAAGCAAACACGGATCATTCATCGTGTCGAGCGTGTGCAAACTGGACTCTTCAGTTTGGGAAGTCGGTACCTAGGGCGCTTGGACCAACAGGAAACCCGGTTGCCAGGATGTCATCCAGCTGGCAAAAGCAAGGAAGAAGCGAAGCGGCAGGTCGGCAAAAAGGTGAGTCGCTTATACCACTTACAAGTCTGGGCAAAAGCGGTCCGTGCAAACCTTGAACCAGATACAACTTCATTCTCCAATTTGAACTTCAAACCGCTACTTTGAAGCCGCCGCAATGAATTTGAGGCAAAACAGAGCGAAAACCCCCCTTTTGGGCGCACGGCGTTTCGTAGAGTCGTTGCCGTTATTGCAGAGTTGATATTACTCGAATTACCTCTGGTTCGACGGAATTTGGAGTACCTGGGACTCGGCGAGATGAGGAAGAAGAAAGCGCCAAGACTGTAAGTGAGATAATCGACACCGCGAAGGGGCAGGTCGGCAAAAGGGGCCGACGGAGTGACCCACACCGAAGCCGTCGATGAATCCGTCCGTCTCCAGAGTCCAGGAGTCAAGCCTGAGTGGTCATGACAATCTGTGGCTGATGGGTGTGGCATTTGGCTGCCCCTGAGATGATGGATGGCCTGACTGGAGTTGGATAGTTGGACTGTGAAAGTGTCACCGGGCCGAGTCCAAGTGCAAGTTGTTGCTGGCAGATTGACAAAGCATGCCAAGGCCTATGTGCACGCTGTCATCCAGGGCGAGTCGACGAAGGTGATGATCTGGATTCTAGGAACTCCATCGAACAAGTCAGTCAGTCCAAGGATGACATGGATCAAAGGGCTTGGACTCAGTGACGTATCGTGATGTGTCGTGGCCTGGATAACAACAGAACTATTGAAAGAAAATGGGCTCCGCTCATGCCAGCCAGCGGCTGGGTTGTGGTTCATCGCTGACGTTGGCTGGATCGTGATGGGAGCAGTGACGGACTGACAGATGCTCGTTAGAATATTCTTGCTGGAGACGAGGGCATGGATGCGGGACATTTAAAGATTCACTCTGCCAACCTCGTGTCTCTGAGAGCAATCCAACTTCGAGAGTCGAGAGTGTGAGTGGTGGTGCATCGTTGCCTGCCGGATAATCATTTCAGGCCCAGGCAAACAAAGGTCGAGTGACCAAGAAGTCAAAAGAACTAGTTGCAAGTTCATTGGTTCACACCCCTGGTCGCAGCGAGCGGCATGCAGCTGTCGGCCAGATGGCATGAGACCTGACATGCAGCATGTTCTTTTCACTGCATCACATCAGCAAACACCGCCCCAGAACTGAAGGAGTTGAATGAAACGATGACTGCAATCAATTTACATAGAGGTACTGACTCAAGTAGGTAGGCAGGTAGTCCCGGAGGTAGAGGAGTAGAGGCAGGTACCTGGACGGTAAACATACATACAGTCACCTGAGGGCCGATGTGCAGATGGAAGCATGTAAGGCCCTATGCACAAAAAAAGGAGGACAAGTGGAAGCCGGACAGTTTATCTCCGGCTCCTGCCCTTAGGTTTCTGTCAACAACAGGGCAATCTATCGTGTGTCTTTCTCTGTCTTGGTCTGTCCATCTCCTACTCACTGGTTGGGTTGCAACACCCAGCAGCTGTGGACTTGTGAGTGTTTCCATGTCAGCCCTGCTTGTCAGACTCAGTCCCATCTCTTGACTACACTGGATGAAGTATGTTAAGGTAGGTCACTACTAACGCCCGACATATCCGCAGTTCATATGCTTTGAGGCGAATCCCTTGCTATGCGTACATATATGTGTATGCACTCTGTCTTCTCAACTCGAATATATCTCTGCATCATCTCGTACATAATATAAGTCCCGTCGGATTCGGAATTTCCTATTCCATCTCCGTGGCTGTAAGATATAAATATTTGGCAAGAGTGACAATCTTTCATCTCCAACCTTTTTCTTGACTTTTCCAGCAGTCACGCTACTGCCCCTGTCCAGGTAAGGTATCGCTCGAACACCCTTCCATCCGACTCCACCCTAGGATATCGCTGAACACTAAATCGGTGGTACCTGCCCTCCCGATCACACCTGGACCGTACGAGGTACCTTAGTCACTTCCCTTTCAGCAGTTAAAAATGTACCGCACGGTCACCACCGAATACCCCCCATTCAAAGCCACCGAACTACCGGAATCCAACGATCCCACCTGGCAGATTCGACATAAATCGACCATAAATCCAGATCAGAATCCCGCCTCCACTGCCCGTGCCTCTGCTGTCATCCCCGTTTCCCCGTCCTCCAGTCCACCAGGCAGTTGAGTCTACTTCAAGTAGGTCGCCCAACTAGGAAAGAACAACTTTGTGTTCGTGTGCCCGGTCCGTCACGGTCCAACACACTTAAACACTCCCACTTGTTGTTCACCTTTCGCCCCTGCCGCCGCTCAACGCCCCGTCACCCCGTTCCCCCAGTCATCCATCCCGTCCGCTGCCTCCATCAAAAACTCGCTTGGTCATCCCGCCGACCCCTTCTTCCCTTTGCCAGGGACTCGAACGCATTTCAAATTCCAAACATCCAGTCCGGTCCACGCCATTTCTCCCCTTGCCCTTCCTTCCTCTTTTAACTCGACAGGGCTGCGCTGCACAACCACTTAAACTTCGACTCGACCCGATACAGACACGCGCGAACAGACCCTTTCCTGTCAACGTCAGCAACGTCAACGTCACCTCCAAATCAGTTACGGCACGCCATGCCTTCGTGGCATTTAACACTTTAAAATCTGCTTGCTTGCCATCGCGTAAGGCGGACAAGTATTATCACGGACAACACGCGTGTGGCGACCACCCACGCAGCCCCCCTCTCTGGAAAGTTCAACGAGAACGACGAACCAATATCACAACCTGCGCACCCGCGACTTGGAACGCGTTGGAAGCCCACGACCAGCATCACCGATACAGTCCGAATCAGGCATTCACCTTGTTGAACAGGAATCCTCTTTGTGCCTCTCAGGGTCCTCAACCTCAGCCTATTAGCGCCCCCCGGACTTCGCTTTTTTTTACCCGATAATCAACTTTTCCGTTGGTCGTTCGATCGACTCCTTTTGACCACTCACGGTGGCGCGACATCGACAAACGATGCCTTTCGGGTTTGATGGACCGCGACCGACAATATTTCAACCTGCAGACATGAGTTCTCCTACACCTACTCAAAAGACCATCGCGGATCGCCCACCACGATCGAAGCAGCGGGTCTCGATGACGTGGGCGGATGAAGATGACCCTTCCTCGAACACGCGTACCCTCACGCTCTCCGAGCAATACATAGAGACGAAGACGATTACGACTACGACGACTACTCAGCGAAGGTTTTCTCCCATCCAGATCCGAGAACCACAAATGCTCGACCCCAAAGAATACCCGCTCGCTGCACAACCGACGCCCGGGTTCCTGAAAATTTTCTCGTCCACATATACCATTCCTGAAGGACCTCAAAGCAATAGTCAAATATGGTCTTCGGTTGGCGGCTCGGGAGCCGATGGAAACTCCTCTCAGCATCGGTTAGAAAGTATCGACTACAACGAGGAGCCAGCAGTCGAGAGTGGTGGGTCTTTCACCCCTTCTTTTATCCAACGACGCCCGCAGCCCAAACGGCTTCGAAGATCTTGCAGTCGGTTCGAGTCTCCCAGCAACAGCCCTTTGCCGAGAACCACGGCGAGACCTGGCATGCTTACCTCCGACCAGGGTGAGCTTCGTCGCGCACTAGTAAAAGGACAAGGCCTTCAACGCTCCCCCCGGATGGATACAGATTATCTGGCAACACCTGATGAGGCGGAAAGGATTAGCGGTGACTTCGATCATGATGCCCCGCCGCTTCATCTTCCAAACACCACGGAAGCTGAGACAAGCCAGTCAACCGCTTATGATGACGCAGAGAGCCAGGCTGGAAGCGAGACTCAGACCGTCTTCAGCGCGGTTGCCACGCCCCCCGTTACAGACGCCGAACTTCAGCCCGTTGCCGATTATGATGAGCCTCTTCAACAAACGGTTAGGGGACTGCACGCGAGCCACGCCATTAGTGCAGTAGCTGCACAAGACGCCAGTTTGCCTAGTCCGCGCCTATCGCCTACGCTTGCTGCGGCTCAGCTACAGCTTGTTCCTTCGGATGATGAGGGTGCTGATGACGAGGGCACAGCCTCTGCTAATGCTTTTGGCCGTGGCGGCCCGAGTCAGTGGCTAGACGAGACTCAAAGAACCGGCGATGCGGACGCTGAAATGGTCGATGACTCGCTTGCTCTATCACCAGCTCAGTGTGATCCTACCATCTCCCCGTCTCAGTTCGACGGACCCTACCAGCATGCCCTGATGAACCCCGACATGATGATCGACAGCTTTGATGCTATGCCCACCCAAATGAAGTCTTGGATGATATATCAACTTTTGCGTCGGTGCCCCAGGAAGACTCTTCAGGCGGTTGCTGATGTTGTCAACCCAGCCTTGAAGTGTGATTTCTTCCGACGTCTTCCTACCGAACTCAGTCTCCATATTCTCTCCTACCTGGATCACCGCGATCTTTGCCGGGCAGCTCAAGTATCAAAACAGTGGCGCAATATCGTCGACAGTAACGAGACAGGTTGGAAGGAGCTATTTGATCGGGATGGCTTTCAACTTGCTCCTGGCGAGCTTCAAAAGGCCATCGCTCAAGGGTGGGGTTGGCAGGATCCCGTTGGCGCGTTGGAAGGCGAGGTCGACCTGAGCCAGCATTCCAGACTGACATCAAGCGAGTCGGAACTGTTCAAGTCCGCAGTCAAGTCTGAGAAATCAGATAAGACTGACTCGAGCCCTACTCCCAAGATAAGGTCTTCGAAGCGTAAGCGTAATGCAGGCCACACGAACACTGAAAGATCTAAGCGCCGTGTCAGCTTTCAGGACTTCAGAGAAAGGTTTCACCAGACACACAGGTCGGAGGGTCCCATGTCAGCCGCTAATGCCGCAGCTTTGGCCGTTCCCGACCCCCAGATTGGGCTTCCAAGCCTACGTCGGCTTCACCTCTACAAGTCTCTGTACAGGAGACACTACATGATTCGCCAGAACTGGACCAGCGGGAAGGTTAGGCCCAGTCACGTTGCCTTTGCGGCACACCCTCGACATGTCATAACATGCCTGCAGTTCGACGAGGACAAAATCATCACCGGTAGTGACGACACGCTGATCCATGTCTACGATACCAAAACCGGCAAGTTGCGTACGAAACTCGAGGGCCACGAAGGCGGAGTCTGGGCTCTCCAATACGTCGGAAACACCCTGGTTTCGGGTAGTACCGATCGGTCTGTCCGTGTCTGGGATATCCAAAAGGGTATTTGCACTCAAACATTCTATGGACATACGTCCACCGTCCGTTGTCTGCAAATCCTCATGCCGACGGAGACCGGGGAAGTGAAAAACGGCGAGCCGGTTATGATGCCCGAGAAGCCCTTGATCATTACCGGGTCGAGGGATAGCCAGCTGCGCGTTTGGCGCCTTCCAGAGCCGGGTTCTCGCCGGTACATTATGAACGGACCTGCGGCTAATGAAGAAAACTGCCCGTATTTTGTCCGTATTCTTTCCGGACACGCGCACTCTGTCAGGTCTATCTCGGCTCACGGGGATATTCTCGTTTCGGGCAGCTACGATAGCACCGTGCGTGTCTGGCGCATCAGCACGGGCCAGCAGCTTCATGTCCTGTCGGGCCACAATCAAAAGGTTTACTCTGTGGTCTTGGACCACAAGCGGAATCGGTGCATTTCTGGTTCGATGGACAGTTTCGTCAAGATTTGGGATCTGGACACGGGTGCATGCTTGTATACCTTGGAGGGGCACAGCTTGCTGGTTGGACTTCTCGACTTGCGTGACGAAAAGTTGGTCTCGGCTGCGGCGGACAGCACGCTGCGCATCTGGGACCCCGAGACCGGAAAGTGCAAGCACACCCTCATGGCTCACACTGGAGCGATCACGTGCTTCCAACATGATGGCCGAAAGGTTATCTCTGGAAGTGAGAAAACAGTCAAAATGTGGGATGTTCAAACCGGCGAATGCATGCAGGATCTTTTGACAGACCTTAGCGGGGTCTGGCAAGTAAAGTTTGACGAAAGGCGGTGCGTTGCAGCGGTGCAGCGTGGCAATTTGACTTACGTCGAGGTATGTACCAATCTCCTTATCAGCGGCATAACGCCGGACGCGGACATGAGCTGACTCGAATGTTTTTAGATTCTTGATTTTGGGGCTGTCCGAGACGGAGCTCCGCCCGAGGAACTCGGCAAACGCAAGCTTCTTAATGAGGCAGAAGTCCAACAACTTTTGCTTGCAGAAGGCGAATAATTCTGACAGGAGAGATGTACATCAACGACAACGACAGCGGTCATGAAAGCATGGACTTAAACTTGGCTTTCGTACAATCAGCCTGTCAACGGAATGGGGCAACCCCAGCATACCCAACCCCAGCATAGAGACCCAATCAACACACTCCACTGAAAGGAGAGCATCTCGCGGTGGAAAGGTCGGCGCGCGCAAGAGTAATTTCTTGGGCAGCTGGACACGCACTGCTCGTCTTCGGACGCTAAAGCTCAGGCTAACCCTTGCCTGGGTCGCTTTGGACGCTACGGGCATTTTTTTCTTTTAGGTCATGATCATTTTCGATGACTTGTTAGGTGTATATGGGATATGAAATGGAAACCACACAAGGGCAAATGGGAGAAACAAAGCGAACGGCGTCAGGGAACACACGCGTTGCGCGGAATATCGCACATCAATCATCAGCATTTCAAGGTGTTGGGAGCCCGGCTATTCTTACAAAGGTTTTTCCACGGAACGTTTTCTCTCTTCATATTTCTCTTTGTACTTTTTTTTTCTCTTGTTCTTCGGCGTTAGCATGTCAATTTCTTGTTTCGCATATTAGTTTCATTGATGGCATTCGATCGGATATTTACGTACACCAGCCGCGTCTTTCCTCTTTCAGTTTTGCCCTTCTAGTTCGTTCGAATAAAAGCAGGGAGAAAAATCTAAGCCAAAGCCAGGGAGGGTAGGGTATAGTTGCCCATCCGTACATGAGCGTCACATCAAATCTTTTTACACACCTTCCGTTCGCGTGCCTGCACTTTCATTATTAATAGTAGTCCTCCTATCAAACGGGTATTGGAATGGAATGGCGGTTCATCATTATCAAAGCGAACTCACAAGAGCAAACGAACTCTCAGGGACGCGAACACTCAGGAGCAGAAGCAGCAGCGGGAACATGAGGAAATGCAATCATCTAAAAGTTAAATGAACGGATCATGGTGGCAACCACTGATGTGGTGATCTATAATGATGGCGTTGGTGCGTGAGGCGGCAGAGCGTACACATTTGGTCCTGATGTTCCTTTCTGCCTTTTTAATGAGTTTCAGCTATCGTTACCTACTTAGTTTGAACAGGCAACAGGTTTTACATAGCAACTTTATTGGTTTTTGAATGTCGTGCTATACTTATGATTTGGTGACTTCGTGTTGATCGATTTTGCGTGTCGGGTGTGCCTAATGCCGAACGGAAAATCGACGAACCAGGAAGAACACATGAGAATGTCCTCCAACACAAGAAAGCACTCGAGTTGTGCGCATGCGGATTTAAGTCAAACAAGCTACAAACTTTCTTCTGCATTACTAACATTACGTTATCTAAGTGAGTGATAAAGTCGAGCCAGTCGACTGGTTTATGCCCCATCAAAACATCATTCCTCCTCGAGCCTTCTTGATAATCCATGGTACTTATGCACCCACTTAGGTATGTAAAACCATTTCCGTCCATGGACAAATGAAAAATCTGACGAAAAATGGAAGTAAAAGAGCAGAAACTGGGAGTGTCCTCAAGGCAGTTAAGGAGGCAAGCACGACCGACGTCCTCCTCTACCACCCTGCCCATCTCCAAATGCAGTGTAAATTTCCATTCCCAGGGTGGTGCAGCAGCACACGGCAGTATGCAACACCCACCACCCTCGCAGCAGGGTGCGTGGAAAGATAAATGCAACGACGAGTTTGGGGCTCTCGGCCTGTGCATTGCATACACCCTGGAGCAGTATGCAAACTCCCCTCGGTTGAAGCGGTGCAGGCCGCGGGGCGGCATATACTATGCAGTTCTCGCTTCATGCTTCATGCCCGCCTCGGACATGCCCACCTCAACCAAGGGTAAGGTCAAGATCAAGGTCTATATCTAGGAGGCTACCCCCTCCTCCTCCCTTCTCTGGGCCTGGTTGCTGCTGCGCATTTCCGTTTTCCTTCCACCCATTATTACTATCATGTGCCTTCTCAGGACCCTCTTGTCCCATGTTCTGGTCGCCTTCATTGGCATGTCTGGCCTCGCCGTCCTCGTTTGGGTCTGAATCAGAGCCTGCTGAATTGGGGTGAGAGTCATGACCCCAGTTCCAATCGTTGCCCCAACCCCAACCCCAGCTGTGATCTGCCGAGGAAGGAGCATGGGCAAGTGAGACTGTGATTGTAGAAGGATCACCAATTCCAGTTTGAGTAACGATGTCAGACACCCAGTTGGTGAGAAAGCTGGTCTCGGTGGAGTGAGAGGAGGAGCATGGTGAGGTTGAGATGGTCGAAGTGGAGGTGGAAGTGGTGGAATTTGATGAGCAGCGCGTGGTAATGGTTGACCATTTTGGTCTTTGCCAGGTTGTTTGAGGGATGATGGTGGTGGAGGTGCTGGTGGTAGAAGCACAGCGGGTAGTGGTCGAGGGAGTAGTGGTAGTCGTGCAAGGCGTTGGCTCGCTTTGACTATGGATATGAGTCGAGGTAGTTGGGGTCCAGGTAGATGATGAAGTCGAGATTGACGTCGAGCAAGGAAGCGACACGCTCTCACTCTGCACCTCCACAGGAACCGAGACCGTCGTGTTAGGCTGCCAGTTCGGCCTTGGATCAGGATGAGAAGGCGGATGAGGATCAAAATGAGGCCATTGAGGCTTGGGCCAAGTAGGTAGGCCGTTGTGATCAGCCCAGGGATCTGAAGGTTGAGCAGGTGTTGTTGGTTTTTGCCATGATACTGATGTTGATGTGGATACGGAGGGGATTGATAACCAAGATGAAGTGGTCCAGCCTTTGTCATCACCAGCGGCAGACACGGTAACAGTCACCGTCACCAACCCCAGCCCATCATCACCGACACTAACACTGGGCCTGGGATAAGACACCCAGTCCGAATGCCTCCACTCATCGTCTGGCCGTGGCCAACCATTCCCATCGTGCGAATAACTCGGAACACGTGCTGAGCGAGTGACAGTAACCACCGAAGCTGGGGCCATCGTCGATGCGGGGGCTGATGCTGAACCAGCGGGCTCAGTAACAGTTATTGTCTGGATCAGCGGTCCTCTTTCTGGACCCCAAGCTGGATCTCCACCATGGTTAGGGACTCCGTGACCCCAACCAGCCCCAGCCCCAGCCCCAGCACCGGGTCCCCAGCCGGGTTGCGGTTGCGGTTGCAGTTGCTGCTGAGGACGAGGTTGAGTAACCGTTACCGTCCGGATCTTCTGGATCTCAGCCGGCTGAGATGCAAAAGGCGGTGCACGAAGTCCAGCCTCGGTGACAGTAACCGTCACCACCCCCGTATTCGAAGATGAGGGCGAGGATAAGGACAAAGTTGAGGATGTAACGATAACAGTCTCTACCGATGAAGCGGTAACCGTCACTGTCGAGGTAGCATCCCCGCATGGCAATGGTGGTGGTGGTGGTCCCGGTGGATAGAAGTTGGCATTGCCGTTCTGAGGAGGCTGGTGAGGAATACTTTGGACTTGGACGGGTAGAGCCCACGCCAGGAGGGCAAGAGAGAGAAGTGATCGGGACATCATTATTATGGGAAGAAGAAACTCAAGACACCGGGTGATGAGCTAGTGGGTTTTGGTCTGGTTGTTGAGGTAGAGCCATGATGGAGGGTGGACGATGTGGGATTTATATGATGTTGCCATGACTACTTGGGATATCTTCACTTGTCCGTTTGGAACCAGTTGACGTGGGGAGACAGACTGTCCCTACATGGTGGTAAGGGAGCTTTATTGAAGTAATGATATTGAGTATACCCCTAATGTAAAGGGTCAGTATCACGCAGGGTCACTTCAGTTGTGCCCTGGATAGCAACAAGGGATTCTTCAACTTGAAGAAACCGATGCTGAAGATGGACACTTCCCGTCGTAGGGTCCTCAACGAACATGATTCCCTTGTTGAAGAAATCATAGTTAACCGGGAGCTATTCATAAGCAAGGGTCAAGTATTTAAAAAGCACAAAAGCCGGTGTGGTCGATATTATATCCGAGTGTCTCTCAAGGAAGAGTTAAAGGGAAAGTCGAAGTTGGAAGTTGTCTCAGGAGTTGTCGTCAACATCCCTGTCGCTAAGCCCCACAAGCACCGGGGAAGTCCCCACAGCAAGTAACATTTGACGTGCGTGGGCGTCCCTTGCGGGAACAATTTCCAACACCCCCATTAGTCGCTCAGAACACGGCACCGGTTGGCAGGTGGGTCTGCCAGCCCGATAACCCCGCATGCACTCCGTATAATAGACTCCAATACTATTATGCGTACGACCCTAATTACGCCCTGAAATTTACTACTTTCTATATCGTTAATATTGCCGCCTATATCGCGCATATACGGGTTTACGTCCCGTTGCTCGTAACGACGTACATCTAGACGATCCGATTTTTAATCGGATATTCCCGGTCTCGTACGATATTGGGTTCGGGGTTGCTAAGTAGGCCGGTAGAGCGGAGGGAAGCTTAGTCCGTATATATTAATGGACCTTTTTTCCTAGCTACCCTCGCCCTTTGTATTATTTATTATTATTGTAGTAATAGAAAGGATAGTACGGCTATATTATATTAATATATTTAACGGCGGATTGACGTATTTCGTAAAGATATTTACAATGACGAAATCTAGTTAGCGCGCCTTATACCGTACGAGTTAGCTTAGTCCGTATATATTAATAGACTTTTTTTCCTAATTACCTTCGCCCTTTATATTATTCGTTATTATTATAGTAATAGAATAGATAGTACGGCTATATTATAATAATATATTCGACGGTAAATTAATATAGGTTTTGTAAAAATACTTATAATAATAAAGTTTAATTATCGTATTTCGTACTATATAAGTACCGGTATAATATAATTATTTATAGAGGTTTCGGACGTTAGTATTATAATAGATTAACCGGGCCTTTATAAGACGATAACGACGAATAGTATAAGGATAGCTAGTCGTAAGCGTAAAACTATTATAAATTCCATATTAATTCTTATTTTTATAGTAATAGTTGGATACGGACCGCGAACTTCCGTCCCTATACTATTCTAATATATAAGTATATTTATTAAGAAGATTCGGACGTAAAGTAAAGTTACAATATTCGATACTTTACTTCACCTATTAATATTTCGTCTCTCCCTTAAATAAATACGCGTCCGGCTAATACGGCTAGGAGATATATAAGTAGCCCAATTAAATTTAATATTAATTAATAACGGGATATAAATTATCTATATTCTAATTACTAATATTTATTTTTAGTATTTAGTACTATATTTTATTATATCTTCGACTTTACCGGACGATTTTATATCGCCCGGGTTCCTAATTTCTCTAAGGATACCTATTTTCTATTCGCTATACCTATCTTCGCCTCCGGCTTAATTAAGGTATATACCTAGTCCGACCTCATTTCCGACCCTGTTACTTAATAACCCTACTTATATATTGTTAATTCTATCGTCCGTCCGACAACTCTCTCCTAACTTATTGGAACCCTATACTAATTAACTTCTCTTTAACCCTAATTAATATTATTTTATTCCGTTTACTTCCGTACTATTATCCTCCTACCGATCGGCTACGCTCTCCGACGCGCCCTTTACTCTACGGGTAGATTATAGTAACGTCCTATAGCATTTAGAATTATTTTTAAAACTTAATACCGGATATTACGTCCCTTTATATTTAGGCTACAATAATACCTAATATTATAAATATCCCTTCGATAAGAATCTTAATTATATACCCCCGTTTATTAGGGCCGATAATATTATATATTTTGTAGTATATAATAATTCGGATAAATTCGTTAAATATACCCTTAATAATTTCCGCGGTATTATTAGGGCCTAGAAAATACGGGAATTATAGAACCGATTTAATTAGGAGATATAAATATAAAACGAAGAAGACGTATACGTATAGGCCGATATATAAATTAGAAGAGCGGTACGGGCAATAATCGAAGTTTTATCTTTAAGTACGTTAACGCCGCGCTAGTCTATTAGGATTAATAATCGCGCCGGCTATAGCCAAATAGAAATTTAAAAGGTATTAAATCGGTAATTATCGTCCCGACTACCATACTCCGGCCGTAATAATTCTAATTTAAATCGCTAACTATCCTTCGTCTATATTCGCCCGCGACCTCGCAATTTAGCCTTTTAATTAATTAAAGCTATTTAATATTCGGGATTCCACGGTCGAAATATACTCCGTTAGCGCTACGTAAAGTAATATATTAATTATTATATTAGGGAGATTGAAGAATGCCCAAAATTAGGATTATTATAAAAAAGTAATACTAAGGCCGAAGTTAAGATAGAATATACCTTATTATTTATAGCGGGGGATAGCAGGTAGGACGAATCGAATATTTAATTTGGCGTAAATAATACCGTAGGCGAGTCGGATCTTTAATTAAATCCGATATATAAAATAGAAGTATAAAAAATTATTATATATATATATGGTTAGTATTATATTAAAGGTTTATTATTAATAGTTAATTTATTAGTTCGGTTGGTTTGGTAGGATAAGGGCGATGTTTGGTTATATATATTTGGGGATTAGTTTAAGGATTCGGCTATATATAGTCGGTTCGCCTCGACGTAGCCGATATTCTATCGCCTTAAATATATATTTATTCTTTTAGTGCCTTTCTATAATATATAGTTTTAATAACGTTTATTTAATTTATATTCTTATATTTATAGACTATTTTATGCGGGCCTTTAGTTTGCTAGTACTTATCGTTACTTATTTTACTAATATTATATTTACTTTTTATTAGGCATTTTACTTTTAATTGGCCTCTATTTCGCTCTTACGGTTACTAGTTTACTTTAATAGACGTTTCCGCCTTTATAGCATCGGGTAGGACGCTCTCTTACCGTTGAACCGCCTTTCGTTTAACTAAGTATTTAGAATAATTAGGGTTCGTTATACTACTTCTATTTTATAAACGGGTGGTAGCGATCGTAATATCGCTTTTCATTTAGTTATATAAAATAAGTTAATTGGGCTATATTTTATTAAAGCAATTCATTCTTTTTTCTCTATAGGCCTTCGCCCTTCTTCTCCTAAATAATTTCAATCTAATAAACTCTCCTATATACTTAAATTACTTAGTCCTACCTCCGTACGGGCGCGATTCTTTATCTCCGACTTTATTTATTTTATAGCGTTATAATTTCCAACGTCTTCCCTTAATAGGGAATTAACCTTTATTATTTATTCTTTCGCACCTCCCTTCGGTAAATTAGCCTCTATATTACTATTAGGCCTCCCTCGTTTTATTAACCCGTTTACAATTTAGGAGGATATTAACCATTCCGTACAATCCTATTAATAATACGTCGTCCCCCCTTCGTTCGAACCTCTTTACGCCGACGGCCGGATATTCTACCGTTTCGAACGATTACTTACGAACAGTCTTATATTTATTAATAAATTATTATTTTATTACGGTAATACCGGTAGTCGGTATTTAATACGTCTATTTATTTAGATCCGGTTGATTCCTCCGGTTTAATAATATTTATTTAGCCGGCAATATTAAAATTAGTATAATTATACGCTATATTTTCCTTTTTAATAAGTAGTTACGTCGTTCTATTATAATAGTATCGGTGGTCGACGTAATTAATTCGTAGATTTTTAGTATAATATCGATCGGTGCCGTACCCGATTCGTATTCTACGTTAATATTATACGCCGTCCGGATTCTTAATAGAAATAGGTGAAAATCTTATATTAAATTAGGTTGCAGGATTAAGAAGAGTTAGAGCGATTATTTATAGTTTATATACTTTTATTTAAAATTATTTCCGATTTGGTTCCACCTTAATTGGTGTTTGACGTCCGAATTATAGTTTAATAATACCCGGACGATATCCTTTATAAAGTATTTCTTATTTAAGCGGTAATAAAGTACGTATAATTCTTTAATAAATACGTTAATATTACCGGTAGCTAACTGGACGTTATAATAGAGGAGTTTTTACTATACGCTTTATAATATAAGGTTTAGCATTAAATATATTAACGTCGGGAGTATACCGACCCCTTAGAATAGATTCGGTATTATATTATACGTAATTAATATTTCGACTTAGTTTTTTATATATAAAGCCGGGGTATCCTTATTTTTATCCGCCTATAGTATTTCCCGGCCGAATAATTAGAATTTATCGGGTATATACTCCCTTACCTATATCCTAACTCTAATATACTAAGTATTTCGTCTTATTCCTATAGGCCAGTATTAATTAAATTTGGCGAAGGCGGTTTTAGGTTTAATAAAACCTATATTCGGCGCTTTATTAGCGCTAAGCAACCTATTTAATAATATTTAACTCCGTGGAAGCTACCGATCATTAATTAAAATATTTAACTTTTAGGTTCCTTCTATTATAATCTATATTAGTATTTTATCGTCCGAGAGAATTCTAGGTCCGTCGGGCACGCCGATTATAAGACTACGGTTGTCCATTATTCGCTTAGTAACGCTATAGGGTTGGATATTAATTATTTTATACTTATTTCGTCTATTGCCCGTTAGCCTGTAGGTATTCCTTATATATTACCGTAGACGGTTAACGATTTATAGTAGGATATAGAATATATTGCAATTAAGGAGGATAAAGATTAGATTATATTTATTAGAATATTACTTACTAAATTCGTAATTTACGAAGACGGTATTGCTACTTGATCTAACGTAGTCGTTATTTTTATAGTCGGTATATATATATTTGTAATTGGTTTTACTACCGTTCTTAAGACGGTAATATTAATGTATAGGGTAAGGAGTATAATTGTTATATAACGATAAAAGAGGAGGTTTTATAATAGGAGAGTAGGAAGCGTAGTAAATAGGGGAGTAATTAGTTTGAGGGAGGAGGATACGGGTTAGTTTCGTTCGGTTTTTTCGGTGCCTTTTTCTTTTTTATTCTTCTTTCTTTACTTTGCGTTATTTTTTAAATTCTTTATCTATTTCGTCTATTATATTCCTACGTCTTATATTAGGTAAAGAGTATCCGGATATATTAAGTTTTGGGATTTATATTAGTATAGGAAGGTGAGGATTATAAGGTTAATAAGGCGTATTCGTCGTCGCTTTTAAAAAGTTAATACTTTTGGGGTAGAATAGTCTTTACTCCGTTATTACTTTATTACGCCCGTATCGTATTCGGTAAAATAAAGCTTTTTTATATACGCCCTACGACTACTTATAATTATTTATATTTATTTAAATCCTTAATTTAATTAATTAAAATCCTAGGATCCTTTATATTCTTAATTGTATTCCTTATTGTTAGATAGCTCGATTTCGAATAGTAGAAAACCTTCTATTACCTTAATCGATATCTATTTCTTTTTCTTCGTTTTATTACTATTTGCTCTTACTCTCCTCCTTTTATTATTTAATCGATTTATTATCCTACCCCCGGTTGCTTTTCTTATCTTACTCTAGTGATTATTGTATTTTTTTTTTAATTCTTTATTATTACTTTATTTACCCTTTAACCGCCCTTATATACTTCCTTTTTATAGTCCGTACCTTATACCTTCGTTGCCTGCCGTAGCCTTACTTTACTTTTTACCCTTTCGGTTCTTCTATAAGAACCTATCTTCCCTCCCCTTTCTTCCTCCTCCTCTTTCCTTCCTTCTTTACGCGCGTTATAATCTTCTATAAATATTAATACTATTATTAATTACTATTATAACCAATCTCACCGATGCCAACCGTAAGCTTCTTTACGCCCTCCGTACTACCGTCCTCTATATAAACAACGGGTAAGTCTTATCCCTTATTGCTATTTCCAAGTACCTAACGTTAATATTTCCTAACGAAGTCCGTAAGGTCCCTTATACTTATTCTATTTAGCGCGCGGTAAACGAAGTTATAGCTCTCCCCTAAATTGCCCCGGCGACCTTCGTTATAGACGCTATCGGTCGCAACGTTTACGTATAGATCCGTAAATTGCTTTACTATTTCCTCTACCCTTACCTTTTTTTTAGATCTTTTTAAAATTAACCTTCCTCTTTTCTAATGTAGCCGATAACCCTAATTATTATTCTAATTACGTATAATTTAGCGCGAACAGTCGCTTTTACGATTTCCCTCCGATTTTAAACGGTTTGGTTCGCACTTTTTAAGAATTGGCGTATATAATCTTATCTTACGGCACTCATATTCTTACCGGTATTACGGCCGTCGAAATCCTTTATTATAATGCTACTCTATTTTATAATAGCATTTACGTTTTGTACGAACGTTTTAATATTTTTCCCTACGAACTTTCCGAATTATTTATCTATAAGGTTATTTAATTTACCCGCTTCGGTTTCCATAACGTTACTCCGGATTAAGTAGCTCTTTAAGTTATAAATTCCTTCGACGCCCCTACTAACGGTCTTATTAGCAGCCCGGCTCCTATAGCCCCCGCCCCGGTTATACTTTTAGAAGATACTATATTTATTAACGTTTTATAAGAGGTTATTACTATTTACGCCGACGTTCGTCGCTTTCTCCCGCCTACTATCTCGCTTTAGCCCTATATTAACAATACTTTAGTCCTTTATAGTACCCTTATTAACGAAGAGAATAACAATAATAATAGTAGTTTAATAGTCGTCGATATTAATAGTAGGGTTTAAATATAAGAATTATCGATAAATGTAATAGTAGCGCGTAGAAGTCGAGTTTCTAAGGTTATAGGTTCGAATCCTATATTAATATGATTTTTCGTTGAAATTTTCATTAGTACCCTTGGGTTTGGAAAGGAGGAGTTTCGGTATAGTTAAATAGAAAAAAGGTTAATAATGGGATTGCCGGCGCGCTTCTATATCCTTTAATTCGCCCTATTCCCTAATTTCTTTTCGTTATTATAATTTAGAGAGATAGTAGGGTCCTAACGTACTACTTTACTTTCCGGTTCGCTAGCCCTAGCCTTCTCTAATATAATATTTCCCTTTATAATTTCCTTCTTTTTTATGTAAGTACTTTATAAATTGTATTCTTCCTTCTTTTATACCCTTTTTTCCTTATTTATTTAGCGATATTCCGATTATAACGACGAAGAGTTCCGATTTAACGAGGAGTTCTAAATACCGTTCCGGGCCGTTAATTTTAGTGTTGCTATTGCTCTATACGTCCTTATATTATATAACTTCGTACCGTTGAATAATATTAGACCGGTCTTTTATTAAACGGTCTCCTTCCGATAGTTGGAAGTAGATAAATATCCTAATCTATTAGAAGACTTCTTTTATTAGTAGTTTCGTATAAATATAGAGGTTTTTAATGTCCTTTATTTCTAGTTTTCTTTTTATAATAGCTTAAAGATATTAATAGTAAATAAAGTTTTATAATCGGTTTTAATATATTGGTTTAGGGTTTGACTATAAGGAGTACGGGTATTGCCTTTTATTATAGTTTTAATACTATCTATAAGTTAATATATATTTAATTATTATATTACGTATTACGACGTTGATTTACTAAATACTAATTAGTATCTCTTATTATATTATAAAATCCTTTTAGGTCTTCAACCTTATAGAGGCCTTCGTTAATAGCCAGAACTAGTGGTACTTTTGGTTGAATTTCTAATTGAATTTCTGGTTGGACTTCTAGTTGAACTTTTGGTTGAACTTCTAATTGGAATTATAGTTGGACTTCTAGTTGAACTTCTAGTTGGACTTCTAATTGAACTTCTATTGAATTTCTAATTAGACTTCTAATTGGACTTCTGGTTAGACTTCTAATTGGACTTCTAGTTGAACTTTTAATTAAATTTCTTATTATACTTTTGAAGATCCGGCAATCCTCGAAGTTCTACCCCTATTTCTAAAGCCGCTTCGGCGTAGTAGATAGGAAGCTCTTTTACGTACGTATTTTAATTAATTAGTTTTTAGTTTATATTACCTGTAAAGGCTTTACTATTTAAAAGATATCGGGTATTATTAATACGAACGGAGGAATTACGGGTCGAATATAAAAATGAGCGCCGGCGTCCGAAGAAGTTGATTAGGGGGGGCGATTTTTAGTAAATATAAAGAAGATAATTAATTAAACGATTTTAATAATAGCGGTTTAGTTCCGGGGGAGGTTAATAAAATATACTAGCTTCGTAAAGAAATCGTAAATATTATATAGGTAAATTAATAGAAAATATATAAAGTAGGTAGCGAATAATATATTTGGTTTTTAATCTTCCCTTCTTATTATTAAATTAATTACTATACCGTACGAATTAAGATAGAGCCGGGTATTTTCTATTTACCCGCGGGTAATAGCGTTATTCCGGATAACGGTAGATTTATAGGTCTTATAGCGTTCGCGGACGGATAAAGAGGTTTTATATACCTTTTTAGAAAGAAGGGGTAACCCTAGGGAAGACTAATTAAAGTAATAATATATTTATATTTAAGGAGAAAGGTAGGAGTAGCTAATTAATAATAAATTTACTTTATAGTATAAAACTACCCCCCTTTAAAGCGCTTAATAGCTTTATTTAAAGCGTTAATATCCTCGCTCGCTATTTATTAAATTTGCGGCCCTTATAGAAGGGCCTTAGGGTTAACTTTTCCGGCGGCGGTGCCGACGCTTTTGAGGTCGATAATTTGAGAGGCTTTTTAGTAACGACGATTTATACGATTAAAGAAATTATAAAATTTAATAAATCTATTAGGAATTAATAAGAGAATTATTAATTCCGGTTCTTACTCCTATTTTTACTTTAGCGGAAGAAAGCTTAGTATAGAAAGTCCGGTATATAAAGGAGGCGTAATTCGTAAAAAAGTAGCGGATTTAAAATTATTTAGATATTATTTAAAAGTATTTAATTTAAGATCCTCCCCCCTTTTTTATTTAATTAAATATTATTTATATTTTTAATAATATTAAGGGCTTTTAATTAGAAAGGCAGTTGAAGTCGTATAGGAATACCCTTATTACGTAGATATACGCTACTTTTATTAGTATAGGTATAATTAGCGTAACTTTAGTATACCCCCTTAACTTTTAGGTGGGCGTCGGTCTTAATAGCGACGTAGCCCCCTTAAATAACGGTCCTTACTTTTAATAATAGCGTACGCATAATATTTCTAATACGTTTTTTATAATTTAAATAATTAAGGCGGCGATATCTCGAATATACTTCTCGGTAAAGGGTTAATTGGGGGTGAGTACGAAATTACATACCTGTAGGAGGGAAAGGAATTCCTTAATATAGCTTACCTTTAGAACTTTTATAGTAAAAGCGAAGTATAATTTAATATAATTCTAGAGAGCCTTTTGGTTATCGGTTAAAGGAGTAGTAAACTTCGCGGGTTTATAATCCTTTTAATCGTTCTTTGGAAATAGGGGCTATTTTTTAAATTTAGGTTTATCGTTATTATATTCCTATAAAAATATTTCGTCTTAATTATAAGTTGTAGCTTTAATAAATTCGTTTTATAGTTTAAGGTAATATCCTACTAATAATTTCGAAGTTTTTGAGTACGGCTTTAATTAATTAGAATTGGAACGTATTATCGTTTGGATATTATTAATAATTTTACTTTTCGATCTACTTTTATTATACGAAAGTAAATAATCGAATATACGTATAGGTAGTACCGTTACTAACGCTACTAATTGGCGGCGGTCTTAAAATATTTAAATAAGGGATTTTATATAGTTTCTTAGATATAATAGCGGCGATAGTAAATAGAAATAAAATTAGCTATTTCGCGCTAATTAAATCTATATCCTTTAAGTCGATCCTTCGCTTCCGATTATATTTTATCGTAACGGCGAATTTAGGGTACTATTCTAAAGGCGGTATAAATCGGAAATAAATAAATCTTTAATAATAAATTCTATTTACCTCCGTACGGTTCGGGCGTATTATAGTGAATAATTGCTAGTGTTCGCGGTAGCGAAAGTAATTTTACTAAGGGGTTGTAGATTATTAAATAATATTGAAGGGTGAGGTAGTAACGATAAAATGTAGTAAGTACGTGATTTACTTACGGTTAGTTGCGTTTAAATTGGTTTAGTAGATTTGAGAGTAGTTAAAGGTAAAAGGGTAGTGGGTATAATTATAACTAAGGTTGTTGGAAAGTTGGAGGTTATTATTATTCTTATCGTTGTTAATTTGAGGTTAAAATGGAAGATATATAAATAAATTAAAAAGAAAAGGATTGAGAATGAAGGGGAAAGGTAAATAAAACGAAGGGAAATAAGAAGGGGAATGGGGATAGGAATAAGAAGGGGAGTAGGAATAGGAATATAGAAAGGGTAGGAATAGGAATTAGGAAGGGGAAGGGGAAGGGGAAGGGGAATAAGGACGAGGGTAAATTTACTTTAATTTAACTTTTAACGGGTAACCAGCCCCTAGTAATTCTTGAAGTATTTAATAATTTTATTTGAGTTAACGAATTTAAACGTCTTTAAGGTTTTAAAAATAAGATGGAATAGATAATCGTTAGTAATAATATAATTAATACTATTTAAAGCCTTAGTATACTCTTCGATAGAGCCTACAATATCCTCGCTAACGGGAAACCTAATCGACTTCTTATATTTAACTTTCGTCGCCTTTACCGCTATTATTATTCTCTTAATACTAGCCCTGCTATTAAAGGTAGTTTCCGGTTGAATTAGTAGTTTTAATAATATTAAATTAATTTTAGGCGTAATTAATAGCCCCTTATAGGGGGGATAAATAGGTGGTTGTTCGTAATTAGTATTAGTGGCTATATAAGTAATATTTATTAGTAGTTATTCGATACTAATTAAATAAGAGATTATTATTATTGGTATTTATTGAAATACGATACGTATAGTTATTTCCTTTTAGCATTAGTATTAGTAGTATTAATATAGTCGTATTAGTGAATTAGCGGTAGTTAGGCTATTTATAAGCGCTAAGGATAGTAAAGTTATTAGTTAAATCCGTGGGGAATTTGCAGTAATATTTATTAGTAATTATAAGAATATTACCCGTTAGTAATTATTCAATACTAATTGAATAGGAAATTATTATTATCGGTATTTATCGAAATACGATGCGTATAGTTATTTCTTTTTAGCGTTAGCGTTAGTAGTATTAATGTAATTTTGCTGGTGAATTAATAGTATTATTAATAATATTGGATATTGTTTGAGGGTTTAGGTTTAAATTTTGGTTTGAATAAATAGGAAAGTTTATTTGGAGTTAATAAGAAATTCGTCGGATAGTTGAAAGAAATTTATAAAATTGTTGAGAGAAGGTTTATTATTTTAAGGTAGATGGGTTAGTAAAGAAAGGAATGATAAATTGGAGTTGGGAACGGGAATTAGGAATTAGAATTGGAATTGGGAATAGTAAAGGGAATTAAGAATGGGAAAGGGAAAGGAATAGGAATAATAAAAGTGAATAAGAAAGGGAAAGGGGATATGAATGAGAAAGGGAAAGGGGATATAAATAAGAAAGGGAATAGGAATAAGAATAATGAAAGGGAATGGGAATGATGAAAGGGGATAGGGATAATACGCTTAATACCTATAAAAGTAAAGATTAAAAATAGACTTAGTAATAGTATAATTAAAAAGAACCTATATTATTTCGTTTAATTATTAGCCTTTAAAATCGCTATTAACTTTTTTTAATTGAGGGCGGCGTTAATTATAGAGCTCTTACCTATACCGGTGCTAGTGTTGGTATTGGTCCTTATTACGAGTTTTTACGGGGATAATTGAATCCGTAGAGTAGTAAGCGTAGAAAATCGCCTTTTAATAGTAATGAGAAGGCTATTATTAATCCGGTAGTAAAGGGGGGGAAATAATTATTATAGTAATAAGTATTAAATAAATACTTTTTTATATAGGAAGGTCGGTTATTTTAGTTTCGGGGGGAGGAGTAAAGGTAGGTAATTTGAAATGAAGTTAGTAATTAGTAATAATTATTATAGGGGATTATATACTCTTATATAGTAAGTGAAATTATTACGTTAGTAGTAATTATTATAGGGGGGGGTTATATACTCCTACGTAGTAGGTAAAATTATTACGTTAGTAATAATTATTATAGGGGATTATATATTCTTACGTAGTAGGTAAAACTATTATATTAGTAATGATTATCATAGGGGGGTTATATATTCCTACGTAGTAAATAGAATTATTATAGTAGCTTCGCTTTAATTGCGGAATAGTAAATAGCTCTTAGACGGACTAAAAATATAGTTCTCTAATTTATTATTTTCTTATAATAAAGTAAATTTCGCTTTAATAGCCCGGTAGCCCGGTAATTTAATATATTTCGTAGTTTTGGGAGCATTACTTTTCTTTATTAGACGTAATTATTTAAATAAGGGTAAGAATATTTAAGAATTAGTAATAGGGGAATTTGGAGTAGTAAAATAAGTAAGCTTACTGGGGAAGTTAAAAGAAGTAGAAAGTAGAAGTTATAAAAAGGTAGAGAATTATATAGGGTAACGAGGGTTTTATAAGATTTTAGAAGGCTAATGCGTATTATGAACTATACCTAGATTGGTTTTATCCGCGCTAATTATTACTAACCCTATCCCGACTAGCGTATAATAAGTTAGCGTTTTTAAATTAATCGATAAACGTTAATAATTTTCGATAAGGTATTAATAATATAGGTTAGTTAGCGGGTTATTAATATTTATTAGGTTGGGCTTAGGGTTCGAATTTAGAAGTTAGATTATAAAATCGGTTTTTAATTTCTAACCTTTTCGTCGATTTTAATTTAATTATTTTTAAAATCTTTTTTTATTAATACCTTATATTTAAAATAGTATATTAACTTTAATACTACTAAATCAAATTCGTATTTATAGACTAAATAATGAGTTTTCGCTTTTCTCTTCGGTTTTAATACTTATTTATTAACCTAATACTCTATCCGTATTATTATATTCTCCCTATATATATTTACATCGCTTTTAGAAATTTAAACTTTTAATAATATTAATAAATTTAATTAATATATATTGTACGTAATTGCTTACTATTAGCCGAATATTGATTTTATATCGTTAATAATCGTTTATTATAGGCGGTATAGAGTAAATATCGAACACTATACGTATTAATTTAGGTTAAGTGCTTTCTTAGGTTTTCTATTATATTATTAAGTCTTTTATTGCGTAAGTATAATTATTAATATATATACGCGGTTTAAATTAGGCGTATATATCGGATAGGAGTAATTAAAATTAGTTCTTATCCTAGTAAAGTTCTCTATTGTTAATTATAGTGAGTTATTATCCGCCTATAAGGACCGGTAGGTCTTCCGTCGCTATATTATAATAATTTTGTATATATATAACTTTGAATATATTGTAAATATAGTCCTTCTCGTTTAGGTAATAGCGTTAGATCTATTCTAAGCGGAATTCGGGGTTTAAAATATACGCGTTCTAATATACGCTGCTCCGGTGTAAATGATTTCTATTATTTTTCAATTTATTTATTGCTATTCTAACGATGATTTTAATTGTTACGCGGCTTTTAGCGGTTATACTATATGTATAGCTACTCGAATTAATGAAGTCGTCGTCGTCGAACCCGGTTCGGGTAATTCGCTCTTTAAACGCGGATTACGAAGTATAATAAAGGATATTATACTTAAAAGGGGGGGTCTCAGCCGGGAGTAGCTTATCCTAATCCTAAAACCTTACTATTAAATAGACGAGGCTAAGTATTATTATTAAAAAGTTAGACGTATACGAATTAATATATTTATTATATCGGCCGATTAATTGTAATGCTTTTAGTATATTCGCGATAATAAACCAATTATTCGGACCGATACGGTCTATTTCTTATAATCGCTATAACGGGTCGGGGTATTAGATAGTTATTATTATATAGTCGTCGAATATCTTCTTATGCTTTTAAGCGTAGTATATTATTCGGTATTTGGTATATTATTGTAAGCCGTCGTTAGGGACGATAGTAAGAAGGGGTAATAGAGTATTATAGTTGGTGACGATACTACGCTAGGCCCGCCTATTATTATATAATACGGTACCGTAGTTACGATATATTATTTCGCTAAACGATTTATATTATTTACGAATTTGTTAGATAAAGTCAATAATTTTGAATAGTCGATTAAGCGGACTTAATTTATATTAGTCCTATACGAGTAAATCGTCCTTTATTAGGAATACCCGGGTATATTAGTCGTTATAGCTAGGTATAAGTATTCTACCTCTTTTTATAATTGCTTCGGCGTAAGCGTTAAATACGCGGTTTAAATAGTATAGACGGCGCTCTACTATTTCTATTTTAATTTAACTTTCTATTAAGTTGGGCTTAAGTAGTCGGATAATATAATAGATATAGTGAAATTTGGGATCGATATTACTACTAAGAAAGCCGAATATATTATTGCTTATTAGGTTAAACGTTCTTATAGTTTCGACGACGGTCGCTACTATATTAGTATCGTTATATCCTCCTTCTACTTCCTAAATGCCTAGTATTTCGTCTTTTATTATACGGTGGTAATCTATGTAGTAGACGAATATTGATACTAGCGGAACTCTATTCGGCAGCGTTTAGGGGTCGAAGGATATATATTTATTAAATAGCGATTTGGCTATTCGCGATTTTATACGTTCGAAGGCGTACTAATAACGGTCTCGGGTCTACGATTCTAAGAAGTTGGACGATTCGGGTAGTATAAAGTTAGTTGCGTCGTTATTTATAACCCTTAATATTCGTCGGAAGGCCGGGTTTTCGAGTATAGTAAACGGGATTCGTTCGGTAACGACCGTACTTCCTAATTATTAGTGGAAATATTCGACGATCCCGCTAGTAATTTCCGTATCGTTTATTTTAGTATTATTTATTTTATTTATATTTTCTCCGGTCGTAAGTAGATCGGCCTATAGCAAGTAGTTTATAATAGAGCACCTATTTGAATTCTTCTCTTAAATACCGACTATATATAAGGTAGGGTAGTATAGCGAGGAACTAGTTAAATATAGTCGTTGGTACCGCAGCGGGAATATAGGGAAGTCAGGTAGGCTACTTAGGGGGGTAGTAGGCTCCTCTAGTTAGTTGACGTTCTTCCTACAAGTCGTCTACCTAGGTTAAGTAGGCTACTTGAAAACGGAGGCCTCTAATTGGTCAGATTTGGGTGCAAAATAGTAAAAGCTAAAGACCCCTATAAGGACCTTCTGGAAGGTTACTATAAGGGTCTTTAGTTTCTTTAGTTAGGGGTAGTCTTAGTGGTCGTTATAGTAGTTATTATAGTAATCGAAAGACTTTGGCTTCAAAGTCCAGATGAGGGCATTCACACTTCCGCGCGAAACTTTTCGCGCGAAAAAAGACGACCACCAGCGGGATCGAACTGGTGATATAAAGAAAGAGAGCGACGACG
This sequence comes from Neurospora sp. CHS-2018c, assembly GCA_009806235.1. Classification (NCBI taxonomy): domain Eukaryota; kingdom Fungi; phylum Ascomycota; class Sordariomycetes; order Sordariales; family Sordariaceae; genus Neurospora; species Neurospora sp. CHS-2018c. The sequence continues at coordinate 1,585,649 of RAPC01000004.1, read as the reverse complement.
AAAACTATTGAGCCACTGGCCCAATTGATTAATAAGGAGGTTCGTGGCTTCCGTTTATATAAGGGTTTGGACTTTGGAGTTGAAGAAAGAACGAACTATCGTTACTTTAATTACTTCGCTAAAACAACCGCTAAAAAAAACTAGGTTTAGCGTATAACTATAGGGGTGAAAAAATCCGACCAATCAGAGGTGCCCATTTCCAAATAGCCTACTCAAATCAAGTAGGCTACTCAACACAGGTAGACTTCTAGCCTTTAAGTAGGCTACTCAACTTCCTGATTTTTCCGCTACGGTACGCTCTTACCCTACTCGCCCCCGTCCATACAATAATATCGTCATAAATACCTTTCCCTACTTCACGAACCTCTAACTCATTATTTATTATACGCCACTATTCTATAGTACGATTTTAATACTCTACGCTATCTACTAAATACGACTTTTTTCGTTCTTCAATACAGTACCAAAGAAATTCGATAAACTTAGGAACCGATTTCGATAATAGTTATATATACGTTATTATTAGCGGACGTATATAGTATATATATTTACTTAAGAGTATTAATATTGATTAGTATAACGAGCAATTTAAAGAAAATAAATAAATTCGGAATAGTAAGGTACTTCTAGTCCGGATTTTTACCCCGGGTCTCGGAGGCCACTTCTATAAGTCCGTTATATCCGTACTATATCTACCTATTTTATTACCTAGTAGTATCTATATATATTGCTTACTTCTATAAATAACTTATATTGTATATTACTATTTAATCGCTACTCTTTCGTTATATACTATATTAACGGTTATTAGTATTAGTGTATTAAATACAGTTCTCGTAATATTTTGTCGTACGTTTACGTAATTGTTTAATGAAGTTATCCTTCGTCTTTATTAATATTTATTAGAGTGTCCTCTAATCTATTGTATTGCCGGCGCTGCGTTCTTATATCCGAAGGTGTAGGTCTGTAAGCTTTACCCGGGTAATCTATTAATAATCCCTAATTTATTATTATTACGACCGGCAACGATTTTAATTAGATATAATAGCGTATATGCGTAGATATAGTTAAATTGCAACTATATATATTATATATATAATCGGTATACGCACAATTATTATATTATTACTATATATACTATTATTATTAGGCCGCCGGTATAATCACGTAGGTAAGGTATTTACGTGTGTACTACGTTCGTATGGCAGCGGCTGTATATAACGTAGAACACCGTTATTATCTATAGTGACGGATATTATCATAGTAATGATGGATATGACCGGGCATACCACTAAGCACTTTTTTATATATAGTATCATTGTCTGCCTTTTTTATTCCGTAATTCAATTCTTTCTTCTACTTTACCCCGCTTAATTAACCTATTCTCTCTATTTATTCTATGCGTACCGTTAGGTCGGTTTATTGTATATTTATCGATATCGAGTATTAATATAGATATTATTTTATTTATCCTTCGGAAATATAAATATTAGTAATTAATCTATCGTTATCCGGCCCGCCGGTTAGCCATCGTTTTAATTACACTTTAAACCGCGCTTCTTTTATAGGTAATATCCCCGTTAAATTAAATATTATTCGTTTTAAATATTAATTCTATTAATTACTTTTCGTTCTACCCCCCCTTTTATTTAGCATCCTTAATTACAGTTGTTTTTAAATAGCAGTAATACGAATTCGACTAAGTATTACGCAAAAGCTTACTAATATCCTCGTTATAATTTTAGTTGTAGTTCGGTTTATTTTATTTGTAAGGGGAGGCTTGGGTATAATAAATTACGTTTATACGCTAGCGCTTCGAAAGAGTTGAAGTTAATACTGCTATATAAGCGCGGGATTATTTATTATTTTTTAATCCGCTTTAAGGTTTTATAATACTTCCCCTACGTACGCTTTCTTTATTTATTCTTCCCGTCGGTAATACGGATACTTTAAGGCGTAAACTATTTTTCCGGAGGTAAAGTATTAAATTCGTTATTATATTAAAAGTTTTAAAATAAAAGCGTTATTATAAATATAGTACTATTAAGGCGCGCCTATATATTAATTAGCGCGTTAAAGTTGAATATTGTAAGACGGAGTGCGTTAGGGAATTTGTAATAAATAGGGTCGATATAAGTATTACCGATTTGGCTTCCGGGAGCCGGGTTAATAATTTGGATTTTATTATTATATTTTCCGTTAATAATAAGGACGAAGAATGCGCGGTAAAGGATACGCGGGAGTAGGTAGAAAGGCGTTTAGTAGAGATTAAATTCTTAATGTAATTTATTTATATATTTTATTGCCCGTAATAATATATATTATAATATTATTATTATTTTATTTGGTTATAGTAGACGATATAGTTTATTTTATTATATAATACATTCGTTTTAGCGGTAGAGCCGGCCGTTAACAATTAGATAGAGTCGGTTCGACCCCGTACGCTCGGCTAGACGTATTAATCCGTTATACCCTTATACAGAATTAGTTTAATTATATTTTATATTTATTTTCGGATTTATTTGTATTATGCTTTCTAATCGCTAATTTATTATAAAATATACGTATTAAGTAGATTCTATTAATACGATATATATATTTATATATTTGTATATACTTCCTTTAAATATATATATATATATTTTTATATATATAGGCTTTTAGTTATTATTTATTTACGTTTTTATAATATGTTTATTATTGTTGTAGCCTCGGCGGCGGACGATATTATTCTTAAATCTATATACTTTTTAAATTTAGTTCGGTATACTACAAATATAGCCGATCCGTTCGTCCTAGTCGTTTATTAAGTCAATTACCGCCTAATCGTTAACTAATCTTATAGATTGGCCGTTATTTCATTATTCGAATTTATTTCCCCTTATTTATTATATTAGATTTATATTTAATATAGGATTTGAACGTAATTTTATATCCGCTTATAGCAAACGTAACCGAATATATAGTATTATTCTAATTAAAATTAGTAATACTATTACCGTTTATACCGATATTATTTATTATAATCCTATCGTTAATAATTTGGCCGAAGATTGCGGACTAATTACCGAATTGGTTATTAAGAGGCGGAGGATATACCCTAACCGATTCGGTTATATAAAATCGCCCGATTCTAATATTACCGGTCCCGTATTGTCGATATTTAACGATAATAAGCGAACCTTAATATAATAAATTAATAATTATAATACCCCCTTCGGGGCAATTAGCTCCGATATATTCCGAAACGTCTTCCTTTTATTTACCTCTTATAAATTAGTAGGTAATAAGGTTAACTTATTTAATATTAGCGATAAATCTGTATTTTATAATTAAGTTAACGTACGATATAAGGATTAGGTTAATCGAGCGAAAGCGGTACTATAAACGTCCCCGTTTAAAAAATACGTTTTTTTCTATATATAGTTTTCCGGCGGGTATAATTTAATAGGAATTAACGTTTACTATATTAGCGAATATTATAGGTTAGAGAATTATTTCTTCGGAGTATATTAAATAGACGGCGAATTTAATAGTTTTAATATTACAGAAATAATTATAAAGGTATTAAACTTTTTTAGTTTATTACCCGAGTCGATAGTATTAAGCGGGTATATTAAATATATTTAATATAGTAACTTCGAAGAAAATACTATAGCTATATCTATTATAATAGAGAGACTAAGAAATAAACATGCCCCTATTAAATAAAAAACGGAGCGTTACTATATATAATATATTAATTATATCTTTAATATTACAGCGTCCGTATTCTTCGAAGAGGGGCATTATAATCTATTATATATTCTATACGACGATTAGTGCCGGATAGAGGTAGAAGAGGCTATCGTTTTAGAATAGTGGAGGCGGTAGGGTATAATCGGGAAATTATATACGTAATATCGCCGTTATCGTACATCGGTCTTCTCTATATAAATATAAATTTGTACGCTTTATCCGCCTTTATTATACTATTAGCGACGTAGATTATACTTCTATTAGTAATACGGATATTGATCCCTTTACGGCGGCCTTCGCGGTTAGACTATATACCCGTTATTAAAAACGTATTTTATTTATTATTTAGAAGTCGGCGTTAAATATAATCGAAATAGTATTTAGTTTAAGAATTGCGGTTGACGAGTTTTGCTCTTCGTTGCGGTGGGAGGGGCCAGTTATACGTATCGCTATAGAGGATATTTTGATAAATAAAGATTAGGAGGTCTTCGACGTTATCCAGTCAATATTATAGCGGTTAGATAAAATAGCCGTAGCTATTCGCCCTTTTAAATTAAATAACTCCGTAATCCTACGTAATATTAGCGTTATAAATAATTTCGCGGACTATTTCGTATTATAATAAATTATATTGGACAGCCGTATTACTTTTAAGCTAATTATAGAACCTAATTCGGCCGTATATATTTTATCTATAGTTATTCCCCAATTTACTTAGATTGAAAATAGCCGCTCTTATATCCTTAACTTAAGTACCGAAGGTTATATTTTCTTCCGTCGTTATTTCGAGTACGCTATTATCGAATTTGATAAATATTTACTATAAATATATTAATTAAACGCGTATTAATTTACTATAGTATTATATTTTAATTATAGGCTATAGTAGGCTAATTAATAATCTATATTATAGGTTGCCGGGTGCTATAAATACCGTAGTATACGAAAGGTATAGGAAGGCTATTACGAGTAAAACTCTTACGGTAGTATAGAATAGATTAGTAACTACGGCGAAATTAGAAGAGGTCCTATATATACTATATTTATTAACCCGTTTAATAGCTTCTACGGCGATTATATTCGGTACTAATAGTACGTTAACCATCGCCCTTTATTATATTACTTCGAGGACGAATTTAAATTGTATTTATAGGGTTAAATTTTACCGGTTAAGTACGTATATGATGCCAACGTTTTCGATTGGTAGTTGTCCTATAAAGCCGATTATCCCTAAGTATTAAAAATAATATATAATTATTTATCCCTTCCTTATATATATAATTGGGGGGAAGAAGAGTTTAGTATAAGTAAATAAGTAGGAGACTTATATTGCTACGGTTTAATTACTTAATATTTAAATAAATTAGTAAGTATAAAGATATAGCGTATTTATAATTTATTATTAGGATAGGGGCGCTAATAGAGGATTTATTTATTATTTATATCGGTAATAATATTCTATTTTTATATATTTGGTTCTTTTACTTATATATTTCTATATATTTATTTATATTTATTCTAGGAATTATTTACGGGAATTGAGTAGACCTATTAAATTATTGCCATTAACTACTAAAAAGTAGGAAAAAGTGAAATAGAACTTTACCTTTTAATTTACTCTTTAAATTAAAATAGTAAAGAGTAAATTTGGAGGTTAGTTTTTTTAAGGAAGTCGAAATTACGGAGTATATTTAGCGGTTTTATTTAATAGGGCGAAATTCGGGTTACTTTTTTACTACTTCTATATTTTATTTATAATTATTTACCTTCTTTTCTTTTATTTTTAAGAAGGTTATCCTTCCTTTTATCTTCCTAATAATACTAAAAGAGTTAAAGGTTTTATAAACTTCTAAGATTGCTAGTTAATTTATACTTCCCTATTTTTAATAACCCTTTTTCTTAAATTATATTACTTTATAAAAAATAAACGTAATAAAACCCCCCTTAAATTAATAAGTATATTAAAATATAAATAATATACGCCGGGACTATTTATTATAATACTATATACATTACTTCTAATTTATATACCCTTATTTCTATTTATAAATATATCCTTTATCCTACCGCTAGTCTTTAAACGGCGTATTTTTAATATCGGTAATAGAATTAGTAATAGAGCGGATAGGCTTTTTACGGAGGTTAGTAAAGTTTATTTTATTATTAGTAGAGCCCGTACCTATTTGATTATTATTAATATAATTTTGTAAATCCCGCTTCCTTTTCTTACTCTCCTTCTTTTTTTCCGCCTTAGCCTCTAGCCTCGCTACTTTCGCTATTAATTCGGTAAATTAAACTTAAGAGATAGGTATTTTAACGACGGACGGGAGAGAACGGGAAGGCGATAACATATAATTAATAGCGGGGATTATAGAAGGTAGGGGGTCGAATATCGAGGGGGTAAAGATAGGAGAGGTAGGAGTACGCGTAGTATTATAGCATAGAATAATATTAATTTGCTCGCTAAAATTGTAAATGAGATTATCCCTATAATATAGGAAGTATATTATTAATTAATATTTATTATATAATAGCATTTCCTATAGGTTGGGAGTAAATAAAATTCTTGGTTCGAACCGAATAGATTAAAATATTAGGATAGGAAGGGGGGGGGGGTATAATATAATAGCGCTTACTCTATTATATTTCCTAATTTGACTAATTTATTTATAGAAGCTAAAGTATTGAATAAATTATTATAAATTTGGCGAAGAGGGTATTTGGCGCAGACGTTGCCAATTTTTTATAATGTTTTATAGGCTTTTATAATACGGGTACGGCCGGGGGGGCAAACGATTTTTTAGACGACGTAATTATAGTATTTCTTATTCTTACTTATCTTTAGGTTAACTTCTACATAGTAATAACCGTTCCGTATATAGACGATATATAGGTTCGTATAGGGCTTACCTTATAGAATACCTTCGATATTATCCTCGATTATATTATTAGTATTTTCGTTAAATTCGACGAAATTATTATTTACGTCCTCTTTTCTATTATTAGTACCTTATAAAACGTAATTAGATTATATATATATATTTAACCCTAAATATAACGGAGTATAAAACGGTAGAACGATAATATATCCGATTTATAAGCTTCTTTTTCTTCGCGGTTTAGCCCTTCGGGCGTTTTTTATTGCGAAATAGTAAATAGATAATTAAATCGGGTATTAGAGATCTAGCGCGAGTAGGAATATTTAATAGTACGGTAGTAATACGACTATATAAAGGGGTGGCGGGGATAACCGATGTAGTAGAGAGTATTATATTTATATATCGAACTTCGTTAAATCGGTTTAGCGTATAATCGATTATAGTTTATATAATATAGTATATTTTAATCGAGCGAATATAAAATAATTTAGAAAATGGTATAACTAGGCTCGTCCTTACCTATTAAAAGCGGTGCCTATTATATAGTTAGCCCTATAAGTACGTAATTATATATAGATTAGTAAATTAGTAAGCTAATTAGAACCGAATACGAATATTATTTATATAGGCGTTATAATTCTATTAAAAGTAGTATTGGCGGCCCTACCGGCGCGTCTCCCTTTATTTTACCAACCTTTATTCTTCTAATTCCTATTTCCTTTTCCTTTCCTTAGTTATAATATATAATAGCAACGCTAGTCGCCGTTATTGGTATTTCTTTCTTTCTATCGTATATATATAAACCGTTCCTTTAATTTCTATTTATATTATTAGATTTTGTTTAATTAAATTCGATTATTACAATTAAAAGGTAAGTAAATTATACGCATTCGAATTATTCCTACCGTTTTTAGATAATCGCAGTTAATTTTATTATAATAGAACGAATATAAATAGCCCCGTTACTCCTATCCGCCGCGGACTTGGTCGCCCCGCCGGCCCGGTAATCGTAGAGCGCCGTACTTACGAATCTACCCGTATAAACGGTTTGATTTAGGCCTATAACCGCCGCTACAAGCGTACCGTTACTACTATTATAGCCGTAGAATTTCTTATAACTATTACTATAAATATCCCCTATATTAAGATTATCCTTTTTATAAATCTATTATTATAGTAATAGTTTTTTAATAATACTATTTTATAAAATATTGCCTTACCCCCTCTCGCTCTCGGTATAAGCCTTACCGCCGCCGCCCCGGTTTTCGCTCTCGCCACCGCCGCCTAAACCCCCACTCTACCCTCCGCCGGAAATTACATTACGTATATTAAACGCGAACGTACTTACGTCCATACCCGGGGTAAAACTTACAATAATTACTACTACTATAATATTACCTATCGTCCTTCTTAGGACTTTTTATTCGTTACCGTACGCAATTAATCGATATTACTAGAGGAGGATAAATTTCGCTTAGCTAAACGGATCTAAGTTATTACTAAATAAACGGCGAAAAACCTTCCGCTCTTAGAAAAAGGTAACTACTTTATCCCATCCGCGTAAATTGTTTTTTATTTCTTTATTTTTTTCTTTATAATATTAATATTATAATATATAATACTAATATAAATTGAGCTTAATTTTAACGTCGCGATATTTATTATTATTAGCTTTATTATTAAGGAGCGTACTATTAAGGCAGTACGCTTCTACGAAGAGAACGCCCGTTTCTAGGAGGAGAATACCCGTTTTAGTAATAAATTCGCCCGTCTCCGCGAAATAGTCCTGAAGGTAAATACTACCATTTCGGCCTTCGTTACTAAGGTTAGTACGGACGCACATTTAGAATTTACCCCTACTATCGAGTAAGGGTCTATTATATTTAGGCTAATATTTTTAGGGATTTACAATAACGTTTTTAGAATAATTAAGTTGGAATTAGGGTTCTTAGGAATATATAGCAATATTATTAGGATAGCTGTATGTAGAGTTGGTATGTTTGGAGTCGTACGACTATATCTCTTATATTAACGTTGCTTAATATATAGTAGATATAATATAAATCGTACTTCGTTTCCCGTTATTCTAATATAATATTATAATTTTATTGTAAATGTATTCTTGTGAAATTACGTTATCTATATACGGCTAAACCCTTTAAAATTATTACGAACTTAGATATTACTATATTCGAACGTTAGGGATATTAGTATTTAACCCTTAAGCGCTTCGGGCGCTTTATATTATTTATAAAACGGCGAATAATAATAAATAAGATTATAAGAATTATATATATTTTCTAATATTTACGAAATAGGAGACGTATAAAGTAAGTATAATAATAATATATAATTAATATTGTATCTTTTCACTATATACCCGAATCCCTTTAAGAGTACCTACGTAATACTTTATTCTTATGCCAAATCCGTTTCGGTAATCCCTTTAAATTTACGAAATTGTTAAATCCGAATTATTCGTTTTCCCTTTCTAATAAATATTATTATAACGCTTCCCCCCCCCTTCTATTTTACCTTATTAGAGATTCGCACCGGCCCGTTTAACGCTTATTAATACCGATACTTCTCTTAGAACTCCTATAATCTATTTTAAATAGTATTAAACTTTATTTAGTTACGGATTTCGTACTTTAATAGGTATTCCTTCCCGTCTTAATCAATTATTATATTATTAATCTAATGTAAATTATTTTAAAATACTATTACCGCCGTTAGACTATCCTCGTCCAATACGGCTCTTATATTATCTTTTTCGCTATAGTATATTTTCTTAATAGCCGTTTTTATATTGACGTATAAGTTCGTAGTATTGGCGGGCTTTTCCGGGATATTATAAATAAAGGTAATATATTATTGAAGTTCGTCGATTAACTCTTTAATATATATTATATTAGTTTTATACTACTCGATCTACCCTTCGTAATATTAGCAGTCTTTCTTATACCGAGCGTTATCTTATTAGGCGGACCGGAATTCCTCTTTAAAATATATAATACGCTCTTTAGCGAATTAGTTTTTAATTTCTAAATCGGTAATACGGTCTTTTAATTCGCTAATCGCCGTCTTTATACCGGTCGAAATTATATTATTATTTAAACTATTATCGGTCGCTTTTATTTCTATATTATTAATTTTTATACTAAGTAAATAGTTTTAATAATCTTCCGTATTTATAGCCTTTCTAACCGTTATAATATACGAATCGCCCTACATTAATACCTTCCGCCTTTTAACCCTATTACTAAATTTGGTACTGGGTTAATCGCCGGCCTATATACGCCCCCTTAGAGTGATAGGAACGGAGCGAATTTATAACTCTATTAATTGAATAATTGGATTCTAACCTTAGATTTTTCGTAGTTCTACGAAGTGAGTATTTAAAGTACTTATAGCGCGTAAGTAAATAGCTATAATTCTATATATTTTAAGCGTTAAATTATTTTAGGTAATTAAATATTAGAGTAGTAGCTTATTACCGTTATACAATTCTACCGCTTAGTTAATAATAAAGTCTATAATTTCCTTCATCTTCTACCTAATTGGACTTAGTATACCGTCGTCCTAGTAGGATACGATAACCGATGTAAGGCTAACGTAATATTTTATACGCGGCGGTAGGAATATATTTGTAAAGTATAATTACTAAAGAGTTAATTCCTAAATTATATATTGATTAATATTTTTTATAGCCGTGGCTATCCTTACGGCGCACTAGGCAGCCTTTATTATAAAATAGCTTATTAGGGTTGAAATAGCGCCGGTAGCCAGGTATTAGTTAAAGTCGTAATATTTAAATAGTAGTATATTAAGAAATTTATTAATTTACTTATAATATTTATTCTAGGATAAGCCGACTACCGATATACTATAATCGTTAATAATATTATAAGTTTCGTCCTAATCCCTACGATTTAGAATAATATTTCGAATTAATATATATATCGTATTTGTTACCGCATTATTAATATTCTTCCTTTACTTTTTATAAGTGCGCTAATACTTAGGCGGCGTATATTATAAAGTAGTACCCTTAGTCTTCGTATATTAGGCAACTAATAAATCGGCTACGGCTTAACGCTTTACCCTACTTAATATAATTATTATATTAGCATTTATTATTACGTAGATATATATTGATAATAAATAATACTTTCACTTCGGGCCTCCGGGCGTATAATAATAACGATAATAAAAAGGTCTTAATTAGGGATTATAATATTAGAATAGTCGCGGATAATATAAGGATAATAATAATAACGATGGGGGAAAGGTCTTTGTCGGGGATTATAATAATAGAATAGTTGAAAATTGTCGTTAATAATGTAAGGATAATAATAATAATAATAATAATAGAAAAGTCTTAATTGCCCGGGGAATGTAGTATTGGAATAATCGATAATAATCGTTGATAATAATAATAATAGTAGGAAGGTTTTAATTGGGGATTATAATATTAGAATAGGCGAGGATAATTATTGATTGGAATAATATAACTACTTAGAATACGAACGTAAGTTGGATATAAAGGAAATATTTGTTGTGGTAGAAAAAGATTTGGTTTGTTAATTGAAAAATCTATTGTTTTTTAACGTATTTAATTAAAAGGGAAGAGGAGGAAAGGTTAGAAAGAGGTAAGGGGGGGAGGTATTCTTATAGAGCTTTCGTAAATAACCTATTTATTAACAATAGTCGCGGAAAGGTTTCTTTTCGAAATTATTATTCATCTAGGCTATAAGGCGGTATTTAATCCGGTTAATATTTACCTTTTGAATAAATATTTCGTCCTTTTATTGAATGCCTTCGTATTAGGAAGTAAACGGTAAGTAAATTCGAAGATTAAATGCGTAAATTTTTCTTAGAAATATTATCTTATCCCTTCTTAATAATAGTAATAACTATTTTAATAATTATTCCTTTCGTTTATTATTGTATTTAAATTGTAGGTAATATACTTACTTCTTCTTTCGGTTACTTTAGTATAATATAAGAGACTACTAATTTATCGTTAGTAACTATCTATTATTTAAAGTAGATATAAAAAACCGTCTTCCCTTCTTCCCTTCTTCCTTTTTCTCCTATTATTATATCCGTCCTAATTTTTGTTTTTCTATTAATATTTATCCTTATAAAATCTTATTACGATATTTAATTAGGATTTATAGTAACGCTTTCGACCTTTATACCTTTTATATAATTATAATACGGAAGGGACTTAAAGTAATTACTTTATTATAAATTTACAAATCCTTTTCTAAATTATATATATACGCCTTTATTTCTACGTAGCCGACTTCGATTCTACCCAATCGACTATCCTTTTTTTTTAATACTACCTATTTACTAACTAAATAGTTAATTAAGTAATTATCGTAATCAATTATAGTAATATTCCCGATCCGGCTAATTGACTAATTACCTATAGATTAGATCTTAATAGCCTTTATACTTATATTTACCGGTTATTTGCGCGACTATCGATTGCGCGTAGCCGACTTCCTTTATATATAGCCGACTTCCTTTACGTATAAGCGACTACCCCCGAACCGTATAGCTTTTAGTAACTAGCGTGCTTTTAAAGTAACTAACCCTAACTTCTATTTGTATAGTGCTTTTAATTATTTTAGTATTGTTTATATTGTAGTATTTAATGCCGTAGTATTCCTTTATATTAATTGATCCCTAAGTAGATTTTACGTACGTACGGTGTATATCTTTATAGGATATAGTTTCTATTATTAATTTATTCGGTTCTAAATAGCCTCCTCTTTCTAAATAGCCTCTTCCTTCTAGATAGGGCGTTTAGGATAAAGGAGAGGAATATATTGAATTAAAGTAGTATAGGAACTATAGGCGAGACTTCCCTATAGTTCAATTTGCTAGTAAGAGGTATTTAAATAGGCTAGTCTAATAGTGCTTTCAATATCGCGATGTTTAACGGAGACGTAAAACGAGTTTATCCCAAGCTATAAGCTTTGTTCGTAATTGTACGGCTATAGTAGACCCGGCCCCTTCCGTATCCGGCATACCTATTACTCCGGCTCTAGCTCCTCTAGCTCGTTCGGTTTCTATCTAATAAGCTCCTATAGCGCTTGCAATATGGCGTTTACGGTCCTTAGCCCTTATTAATATTTCGTTTTAATAGTTAGTATAGAATGCTATTATTAATGGCTAGCTACGTACGCCAATTCTACGTATACGTACACCTAGTCCTTTATTTTTACGACGTAGTATGGATTTATAGGATTTACCCTTTATGGTAGAAGCCTGGAAAGCCCGTAATAGAATTTGAAGAGACTATCGAATTTGCTATTATAATAATAAGGATATTTCTTAGACGCTTTCCCTCCGGATATTACGGAATCTATTATATTTATTATTTCCCGATATATTAGTATTAAATAGCCCGGTTAGGGTTAAAGATAGCGAGGATATTAAAGATAGCGAGGATACTAAAGATGGCGAGGGTGAATAAAACGGCGAGAATAAAGAAGACGGTAGAGTTAATTATAATAATATTAGTTATAATAATACTAACGATGGTCCGGTTTGGTTTGAATGTAGTGCTTGTAGCCTTATACGCCCCAACGATATACGTTATTAGATCTTAGACTTTATAGATTTTTACGTTTATTATATAGATTTTACCTTTTAGCCGGATTATACTTCCGGTATATATAATCCCTCTAAGAATTTACTATTAAATTAACTTTTATTATAGAATAGGTTGTTTATAAATAATATTTACGTAAATAACGCTATACGGAGTTCTTTGATGTTACTTTTAATGGCGATGAGATGGCTCGGTATTTCGGATACCTTTGGGATAATTAGAACGACGACTATAAGAATATATAGGTTGAGAAGGGTTTGGTTAATAGTACTATTAGTACTATTTATAATATTATATAGCGTTAGGGTATTAAATTTCGAAAAGTACCGCTTTATACCCTATTGGTATATTTCTTTGGCTATAGTAGCCCGGCTTATTTTAAATAGGAAGGCCTTAGTACTAAGGTTGTGCCTATCTTCCGCTTTATTCGAAAGTATATAAGAGGATCTACTTTATATACGAGGTAGTAATTCTTAATTACGATCGCTTATACTATTATAGTGTATAAGTCGTAGGGTATAATTATGGATATCGTTATTTTCGATGTATTTAGGGACGATTTTATACTTAGTTTAACGTACGTAGCAGTCTTGAGGGTAAAGATTTTGTAGGGTATTATATTCGATTATTATTTTAGTATTAATATTATACGTACGAAGAATAGTAAGCCCTAATTTGAATATTATATTGATTTTGTTCGAAGGCGGCTTTAATAAATATTGCCTCCTTTTATAGCGGTAGTATAATTCTACTATTAAATCCGGGCACTTCGATCCTATTTATACGACTTCGCCTGCGTATAATCGATACGCGTCTTCGTATAAATGTTGACCTTTTTATATTTTCTAACTACCTTTCCGTTTTTTATATTACTTCGTTTATATAACCTTATTTAAATAAACGATATTCCTAATGCGTTTAACGCGGTCCCCTATATTAAACTATAACTTCTATCTCTTTTCCTAACCACTCTTAGCTCTACTATAATTAACCTTTCCTTTAACGATATAATACTTAAGACCCTTTTAAAGACCGCGTCCGGAATTAAGCGTTCGATTTTGAAGCGTTTTCAAAGAGACGCCCGCTAAAAAGAAGGTTACTCCCTACAAGCGCCTTACTATTAAATAGAGGGCGGAGAAGGCTACCGCTAAAGCCGTTATTAAAGCCGCTATTATTACTATATTTGCGGGCTTCGAGCTTGCTTTTTCCCCAGTTGGTACTAATAGCGAAATTTAAGTAAATTCTTTCTTCTTTATATATTAGAGGAGGGGTTGTTAATACTATTATTTATAGATCCGCTTTAAATTGCGACGACCGGTATTCGGTTACTATATATTTGTACAATTGAGGATAATATTTGGCGTTTTTTATATAAGAATATCTAATAGTCTTATCGATTAGTTAATTATTATCGCTATTATAACGCGAATTAATAGCTAAGACTATTAATTTCGAGCGGTCTTTACTATCCGGCTCGTTTAAAGAAAAGGCTAACCGTAATACTTATATATATTTAATAGTTATTTAGGCCCTCTACTACTTCTTCTTTAATAAATTCTTAAGGAGAATTCTATTTTGCTATTAATARTACTATTTCGYTCGATAGCCGGGCYTTCTATTATTTTTTTAATAAAATTTTTAAATGCGTYTAYTACYTTTACGTCGGTARAGATARAARCYTTYTTATARTTAGAGATCGAAGGGGGGGGGGGAATTCYATYTTRCTATTAATAGTACTATTATATTTCGTTCGGTAGCCTCTTACTTTATAAACGGCTTTAATTATAATAACGAATATACGAAGAAAAAAATAATTTCCCTAAATAAATATCCCTTGCTATATATATTTTTATTCCTATTTATATAAGAGAAGGTATAAGAAGATAGATAGCCCTTTCTAAATATTATTTATATTATACCTTTAAATGGCCAATCTGCTAAACTACGAATAGCTTTAATTGCTATAGCGAATTAAATAATTATATTAATATTAAACCCGATATATTTAAAGCGCTAGAAAAAGCTTCGGGACGAGGGTTACGATACGTAATCTATCTATGCGCCCCCCCCCCCTAGAAACCTTCTATAGAATTATTATAAATTGGAACGTATAGGGAGAAAAGTAATGCGTTTATACGGAGCGGTTATAGAAGGTTCTAGTTTGGAGAGGTTTTACTTATAGGATATTTCTACTTTATGCCTAGCGAGGTAATATCTATAGGCATAGTTTAGATTACGAATATAAATGCCCTTATCGCAGGCTTATTTTTAATTACGATAAGAATAGGCCGTTCCTAGACTTCTAATTATTTTATTGCTTTATTATTTTATTAGGTTATAGAAAATTCCGGTTTAGAGAGGCTTACTTATAAAATACTTTACGCTTAGCGAAGTAGTATCTATAAGTATAATTTAAATTACGAATATATATACTTTTATTATAGGCTTTTTTTTAATTACAATAAGATTGCTTTATTACTTTATTATTTTATTACTTTATTATATAGTATATTTGAATAATAAAGTAAATTAGGGTAGCCTTTCTCTCTTATTAATAGTGCTAGAGGCGGGAAAATGGATTAATAAGTGGAAGAAGGAGGATGTTTTAACTAGTTTGGGTATAAAGTATAATTTAAAGTACGATATTTAGTATATTCGATTGTTTATATACAATTCGATTGTGTGTATACGAGCTGGCGGCCTATATATTAGTAATAGGTAGTCTTTAGGTTTATCGTTTAATTTTTATTACTATAATAATTTACTTAGTAAATACCGTTTACGTAATTGCCTACCTGCCTATTTACTTACCTACCTACCCTCGTACCCTCGTATTTACTTCTATATTCGTACCCTCATTAGTATACGTATTATTTATTATTTAAAATTATTATCCTCCCCTCCTTTTTCTTCTTTTTTTCCCCGGACTAAATTATATAATTACGTAAATTACAATCAATCTCACGATCAATCTATCCCCCTACGCCTAGCCAATTTATATATATTTAATAGTCGCTATATAAATATAATGTCTTTTAACCTATCCGTCCCTCTTATTAGCCTTACTAATTCTATTGGCTTTGCGCCTAGCTTAGCCTAGCCGCCCGCCCCCGAAATTCTTACCCGCCTTCTTAAAGAGCCCGCCGCGTACTCTAAGCGCCGCCGCCGCCGTAGTAGTAATTCTCCAAGTACCCCGGCCACCGCCGATACCCTCGGTAATAATTGAATTTAATTACCCAAATATCCGTTAGGTAAATACCTCCTCCGCTATATTAAATTATCGAAGAAGGAGAAGGAGAAGGAGGAGGCCTCGGCGAAGAAGCCTAGGATTATAAAATATTTTCTATTTACTTTATATATTCCCTTTCTTTAATTATCTATACCCCTAATCATTATTATATACTATCTTCTATTTACTTTCCATATTCCTTAATTATTATTGTATATTGATTTTCGTATTTTTAGGACGGTAAATATAATTACCCGTATAATTTTCTATACTATTATTATATACGGAATAGGTATTATTATATCGAGCCTAAGGAGGGTAGAAGTATAAAATGTTATATCTATTCCGAAAAGAGGGTTAATTGCGATTTTGGACGTCCTAAAATGTACGATATATATTGGGCGCTATAAGAGTTGGGGGAAATTAGAGATTATAATAATTATATTATATGTAAGTATTATAACGACTTTATAGATACTATCCCTACTATAATTCGCTTTGAAAAGAAGGGAATTATATTTAAGTAAATATTTTTCTTTCTTTTTTATTACTTTCTTTTAAATATTAATTAATATTGTATTTTAAGGGCTTTATCGATTTTACCTTCGGACTTAAAAGGGTTATTATCCTTCGTATCGGCCGCAATAGTAAATTTCGTTATCTTATTTTTCCGGTCTTCGGCCCCCTCCTTCCGGTTTTCGAGACTTTTACTCTAGCCTCCGCCCCCCTCTATATCCCTCCTCTAGCTTTCGAAACCTTAGCGCCTTATTACGCTATCTATCGTTTTACCCTCTAGCCTTTCGATATTTTTAAAGGGAGCCCCGGCCTTAGCCTTACCCCCTAAACCTACGCCCGCGCCTACCTTATTCCCGTAATTACCCCTTCAGTCCTTTAGGCCCGGCCCCCTTAGTCCCTCCCTCCCGCTTCCGAAAATTTCCTTCTTCCCGGTTTCGTTTCTATTCCAGTTGGCTACCCTAATTGGGATGTCGTTAATGCCCGTTTTATCGAGCTAGAGGAGGAGGTGAAGTACCTTTACAATGAAGAAGAGTATAGGAAGAAGAAAGAGTAGAGGTAAAAGGAATTAGAAGTTGGTATTAGTAAGAATTTGAAGGTTCCCCTTCCCCGCCCCCGGACTTTCGGCCTTTATTCATTTAAGTGGCTTAATAATGATTGAGGAGGAAGATAATAATAATAATGATAATAAAGATGAGGATAAGGATAATGAGGATAATAAGGAGGATAGAGGACTTTTATTTGATTATTAGCATATTAATAATACCCTATCTTTACTTTATTTTTCTTTGCCTTCGGGTATTAATATTAATATTTGCTATTTTACTCTATACTTATTATATATCTTAATTGTACTTTACGTGAATAATGCTACGTGAATTTCAATATTACTAATTTTAAGGTATTAACGTTAAAATAGTTTTTAAACCCCGGTACTATATTATTTCTTAGATTTATATTAGTTAGAATTGTTTTGGCGAATAAAAGTAATATATTGTTTTAAACGGATAGAGAGAGTTTAAGAGAAGTTCGTAGCCGTAGCCTTTTATTCGTAAATAGGCTCGTCTTTAGCTAATAAGGCTATCTTGTAAATAGGTTCGTCTTTAGTTAGTAAAGCTATTTTGTAAATAGGTTCGTCTTTGGTTAGTAAGGCTATTTTATAAATAGGTTCGTTTTTAGTTAGTAAAGTTATTTTAGTGCCGACCTAATTAGTAGTAGTACGCTAGCGTTTAAGGGCAAATAAATCGCGGCGCTCTTCCTCCTCCTTAAATAGGTCGTTAAGGCGCGCTTCGAATTTAAGATTATTATTTTTAAAGATAATTAATATATTGGCGTTAAGGGTTGGTTGGTAATTAATAGGTAGATAAAGGTAAGGAAAAATTGAACGCGAAAGAAAGAGAGAGAGGGAAATAATTAGAAATATTAATAATATACGATATAAAATAAGATAGAAGGAGTAATTATAAACGCTATTAATATATAAATACCATTACTAATATTATTAATATTAGTACTCTTAATAATATTACTAATTTTAATTTTAGTAATGTTAATACTTTTAATACCTTTAATACTCATTAATACTATTACGATCATTACTAATTTAAATTTTAATACTATTTTCAATACTACTACAATTATTATTATTATTACCAATATTAATACTCTTAATACTTATTAATACTATTACTATTATTACCAATTTGAATTTTAATACTATTTTTAATACTACTACTATTATTACTATTATTACTAATATTAATACTTTCGATACTTATTAATACTATTACTATTATCACTAACTTGAATCTCAATACCACTCTCAATACTATTTCTAACATTACTATTATCACCAATATTAACACTTTTAATACTTATTAACACTATTACTATTATTACTAATTTGAATTTCAATACTACTCTCAATATTATCTCCAATATTACTACTCTTACTTATCAACTTTAATTTCAATACGAATTTCAATACTATCTATAGTATTATTAGTATTATTACTATTATTATTACTATATCGACGTAAATTTTGCTTTATAAGCTATATTCCCGTAAGCTCTATTACCGGTCCTGGGTGACGACTAGCTATAATAGTTCTATAGCTTAGGTAGGGGTGAATTATACCTTTATTTGTAGGACCGGTCCGGATCGGCCTCTATTTTTAGAAATCCTCGATTCCGTAGATACGACCTTCGACCCTTTGGATAGGACCTTCGACCCTCTAGACCCGCCTTTTGGATAAGTATAAAAAAATTAATAAAAAGACTAATTCGAACCCTTAATTATAAAAAAGTATTAATCTAATTTATAGATTCGACCGACTATATAAGACCGAATTATAGTATAAAATACCTAAAATAAACGTTAATACTTTAAGATTTAAAATTAAACCGAAAGTAAATATAAAGTGAGCGGAGGATAATATTGGACTATATATAAGACCGTACTGAGGGATTAAGACCGTATTGAGGGAATTACCTATAAAAGTCTACGTAGTATTAGTATATGGCCGAGCTCTAAATAAGAAATACTAGTAATGTTCGTACTAGCGTAAGATTAAAGCGTATATAAATTTCGGGCTATCCTTCGGTATTGCTAGACGGTAACCTAAATATTCGATTATTATGAGGTATTTGGGTGGGGTTTACTCTATAAGTCTTGAACTCCTTTTTTTTTTAATAAATTTTTATAAGATTACTCTTTTAAAAATTCAATTTATAATTTATTTTAATTAATATTTCGAGCGATTATCGTAAGGAATTAGGACTGCCGGTGCTTAGGTAACTTTGGAAATTAATATTGAAAGAGAGGATAATTAAAATTAAAAAATATAAATTTTAATAGTTATACAATTTTAAGTATTTAAGATAATATCCGATATTGAATTTAAATAGAAAGAAATAAATATATAAATAAAGAATAGGGTTGTAAGGGTCTGCCTATAAAAGTATTAATATTTGTAAACTTATTTAGTTGGAGACTTCTAATACCTTAATATTGAAATGTTGTATTGGCGAACGAAGTAGAATAAGGAGGAGATATTATTTATTTCGAAGGCGATAGTTAAGAGACCGAAAGAATTGAAAAGTAGCAATATAGAACGAAAGAGGTAAGGAATTAATATGATTATAAAAGTATTGATAATTAGAATAGGGACGATTATAATAGTAGTTAAAAGAAGGTTTGAAAAGAAATTAGACGAATAAATAATACGTTGAAAATGCGGTTCTACTACCGAGAGTTTAGTAATAATGAGGCTTAATGAACCGATTTATATATTTAGGATGCGGCTCAATTTAAAATTAAAAGATTCGATAGTTTGGGAGGATAAGAAGAAAAGAGACGGTATTAAAGTCCGTTTTATAAATTAATATTGAATAAAAGGGGTATTAGATTATTGGTATAGAGAGGCGCCGCGCTTATAAGGATTAGAACGATAAAATCCGAATATAGTAATTAGAGCCGCGGTATTATTATTTATATTTAAATTAAAGTTTTAAAAAGTAGAGAATAAGGCTTTGCGCGGACTTGTATGTAAGTGAATGGACGAACCGAGTAGAGGGTTCTCGGGTATACAGCTCTTTCCTAAGTGAATAGTAAAGTTGGAGGCTTAGTAAACCCTATATATAAAAGTAAAGGGATAAACCAAATAAATAATAAAAATATAATTATAGTAAATAAATTACCTTTTATATTATTTATTCTTCTAACCTTTATAGTACTTCCTAATACCAATACTCCTATAGGGTATAGCGGGTATGGCGGTATAGCCGGGCTGGCGCTATTATATTACTTACCCCCCTATATATAGAAGATTCGTCCGCGAATTTTGCCTTACTTACGTAAAATCCTCCGTAATTGCCTTAGCCCTAATAATTTTAATAATTCGTCGTTATTATACTCCTCCCAATCTTCATTTAACTAATTTATTAGCTATTTGGGCGGGCCCGGAGTATCCGGATTAATTTCGTAGAATTTCTAAAGAGTTTTCGGAGCGTACTTAAAGTTAGAAGCGGGCTAGTAATTTGGGTCGGGGTTTTAGCCTCTTTAATCTATATTATAGAAGAGTTTGCTATTAATTACTTTAGAAATATTAATTTTATTGATTTCCTATTTGGGGTCCTTATAATTTATAGTATTAGCGACGGGACCGGGGTACTTAGCTAACTAGTTAGGTAATAGGCTATTGTCTAATAGTTGAAGATGTTAGGGAAAACGAGCTTATTGTTTGGGCTGTATAGTGCTAGAATAGAGGCGTTTAATAATAATAATTTTGTTACCCTATATCGAAATCGAAATCTCTCCTCTTTTTATTAGTTTAATAAATCTATTCCTTTTACGCTTTTAGTATTATTTCCCTAGCGAATTCCGTATAACTATAAATACGTTAAACGTATTTTTAAATTTACTCCCTAATTAATTATTCGGTCCGGGGGATAGAGGGGTTTTAAATCCGGGCTTCCTAATCGAAGGATATGCGTATTAGGTAGCCGAATATAGTTTCGTAAAGGGAGGGGCCGGCGCTATTATAACTAGCGGTTTATTAAGAAAGATTATAACTTATATAGCGATATTACCGATTCTCCCTAGAAGTATAAATACCTTTGTTTACCTTAAGAATTTGGTAAACCAGACTATCCAATTTATTTAAAACGAGGTTATAAATATTCTTAATAACGTATTTTATAATTTGAAGAACCGTACCGCCTATTACGAATTAATTGAATATATAAAATCCTATATAGAGAAATATAAAGAGGAATTTAATAACTAGTTTAATATTATAGAGGTATACAAATTCGAAATTTAGCGCATTTTTACTAAAGACGAAGACGCCCTCCAACGTAATAAGGCCGCGGAAAAACGCGTCCTAAGCCGCTACCATTACTTCTTCGTCCGAATAGCGAATCCTTAACTATTTATAAAATAGAAGAATTGAATTGGGTACTTACTAGTACTATAAGATTCGGCGGAGGGGTTTTAGTAATCTTCCGCCTCCTTCTTTTATTTAATTATAATACGCGGTTTATATCCTCTATAAGGATAGTATTTGTATCCGGATCCGCCGTATTAGTAGTAGTACGTTTCTTCGAGGAAACAGTATTACTACTAAAGATGGACTTAAAAAGGGTATTGGGTATTTTAAAGCCGTTAATAATAGAAAGAGTATTTATATTTACGGGGATTTTAGGAATTAAGGGGGTCGGGCTACTATTAATTATTATAACGTTATTAATTTCCTTAGAGGAACGGCTACGGTTACCGGGCGTCTTCTTAAAGGTAGAAATAAGTTTACTAATACCGTTAGGAAAAATTATAACTTATACAGTAATATTATAAATTTTCCTTAATAACGCGTTTACTTTATATACATCTACTATATAATTTAATTTCGCTTTTTTTTAACTATATTTTTATAACCTTTTTAAATACCAATTTATAAATTCAATTACTATTGTCCTTACCCTTTAGAATATATAATATTATTATAATTATCGTTTAATACTAGTAAATGGTTTCGTATATTATTATAAATTAAGACGATAATTTCGCTTACCCCCCCTACTTAAACGGAAGGACGGGAAGAGAATAGTAATTTATTAAATTCGTTTATTTAAAGAGAACTTATAGCCCCGCGCAATAGATTTTAATTCGGCGGTAATATTTACTTCCTATATTTATATAGAGAGTATATAAATACCCGGGATTTAATATTTAAGGGAATATAGCGATAGAGGGTATTAGTATTATTAATAAAGCTATACTAGTAGTAAGAATATCGCTAATAGCTTATTCGGTTTAAGAAATACTTTCGCTATTTACTACCCGGCGCGCTACGCGCTCCCTTTATATTTACTTAATTTTTAATTGTTTAAATATTAATAGTACTCTTATTTTAATAAAGGATCCGCTTAACCTTTTTAAGGCCTCCTTTTAAAATAGCTTTATAAATTGGGCGCGGGCTAAGTGCGTTATCGCGGAAGCGGCGTAAAAGGCGGACTTTAATTATTTTACTAGTAAGTTATAGTATTCCTTATTGGTGCCGTTGTATAGCGGAAAGAGGAGATCCGTTTGACCCTTTTGAAGCCTCCTTTTAAAATAACTTTATAAATTGGGCGTAAACTAAACGCGTTATTACGGAAGCGGCGTAAAAGGCGGACTTTGATTATTTTGCTAGTAAGTTGTAGTATTCCTTATTAGTGCCGTTATATAGCGGAAAGAGGAGATCCGTTTAACCCTTTTGAAGCTTCTTTTTAGAATAGCTTTATAAATTAGGCGCGGGCTAAGCGTATTATTGCGGAAGCGGCGTAAAAGGTAGTTTCTAACTATTTTATTAGTAAGTTATAGTATTCCTTATTAGTACTATTGTATAATAGAAGGAAGAAATCTACTTAACCCTTTTAAAGTCTCCTTTTAAAATAGCTTTATATATTAGGCGTATTATTATAAGAGCGGCGTAAAAAGCAGACCCTAATTATTTTACTAGTAAGTTGTAGTATTCCTTATTAGTATTATTATTTAGTAGAATAAGGAGAGAAGGTAAAGACCGTTTTAAAGTCTCTTTTTAAAATAGTTTTATAGATTAGGCGCAAGCTAAGCGCTTTAATTATAAATTTAGAGGGCTTTATATTAGATAATGTAAGGTAGTAGGGTTATTCGCAGTAACCGTATTTTATTAGGAGGATTATTTATTAATAAGGTAATTATATTGCTAATACCCTTTATAGGAACGTTCGCGCTATAACCGATTAATTCTTCGAAATATAGAGTAACCTTCTATAATATTACGTTATCTTAATTAAGTTTAAAAATTACGTTTTTTTAATTAAATTCGCTTAGTAGATAGTAATAGTTATTAGATAGCCAAATTATTAATTTAGGCGATCGCGCCGGTTTCTTTTAAGGAAGCTTATTAAATTTAGTATCGTCGATTATTATATAAAGGTAGTTTCCCTTTACTTATATTATAATTGAGTAGATTAGGGTCGGTTAGTTAAAAGGGCCTTTAATTACTTTAAAAGCGCCGTTAAGAAGGCTTTTAATTTATTTTAAAGCGTTATTAGGATGGCCTTTAGTTGCTTTAATAGCGCCGCTATATAGTGGATCGGATTTTGTTTCTAGCCGCTTATCGATAATAGGATTAGAAATATTTAATTTAATATTCGTAATAAAATTAATTATTCGTTCGATATAAATCCGCGTTTTTATTTTAATTTTAAGCGTTTTTATAATATTACCCGACGTCCTTCTATTTTTTTATAAAATTATTAGCCTTAGTTGGGCCGATAATATAATTGATATTCCTAAATCTTCTCCACCCTCCCTAAATCCTTTGGATAATTTCCCTCGGGGAAGAAATAGAAAATACCCCGTTCCCTATACGAACGGCTATTAACCTAGTAATAGCGCCCTTTAAAGCCTTTTCGAAGCCGATTGTGAAATGTGCTATATCTAGACTATCGGCTATTTTATTACGGTTAGTATAATTGGGCTGGGATTTATTAAGGTCTAGCGAAGCCGATTGTAAAATATACTATATTTAAATTATTAGCCATCTTACTACAATTAGCGTAATTAGGCTAGGACTTATTAAGGTCTAGCTTCGATAGGCTATAATTACTATTAATTTCCCCTTTTAATACCTTAATAGGTTGCTCTATCTTCGGCTCTAGGTATTTAAGGTATTTAAGGATTCTTATAGATTAGGGTGGTAACCCTTAAGGCCTTTAGCTTTTAGAGATATTCGTCTTCGAAATCGGGGTATTCGGAGTAGAAGGTTGGGTATTTAGGGTATTTAGGGATTCTTATAAATTAGGGTGGTAGCCCTTAAGGCCTTTAATTTTTAAAAATATTCGTTTTCGAAATCGGAGTATTCGGAGTAGAAGGTTGGGTATTTGGGGTATTTGGGGATTTTTATAGATTAGGGTGGTAGCCCTTAAGGCCTTTAGCTTTTAGAGATGTTCGTCTTCGAAGTCGGGGTATTTGGAATAGAAGGCTAAGTAAGTATTTAGGGTATTTAAGGATTCTTATAAATTAGGGTAATAGCCCTTAAGGCTCTTAGTTTCTAAAGATGTTCGTTATTAAAATTGGGGTATTCGAAGTAGGAGAAAATTTAGTGGGCTCTCTATACTTTAATACGGTATAAGGTTAATAGAACTACGGAGGAATATATAGAAGAAAGAAGAGTGTAATTAGCAGCTTATTAGAGGAATAAGAGAAAAATAAGTAGGTTCGCTATATATTAACGCGGTAGAAGCTTTATAGAATTATAGAGGACTAGGTAGAAGAAGGAGGAGATTTAGATCTCGCTAATACTAATACCGCTACTTTTAATAGTAGGAGCGTTTGGGATTGGATAATATAAAAGAAAGAAAAGCCGTCGTCCGTAGGTAGTATATAGGTAAATAAGAAATAGAAATTGGCTAATATTCGTATAAAGAACGGGTATTAGTTACATACGAGCGAAATTAATTACGTAGAGCCGAAGTGCCTAAATCGGATAATAGAATTATATTTCCGCTATAAAAGTAGGAGGTAGTATTTATTGAGGTTGCTTTCGAATAATATGCCGGGCTATACTATTAAATTAATTATTAAAAGCTATATAGTTTGGGGATGGTTATATATATATAAAGGAAGTCGGTTGTACGTATTCGCTTATCGCTTATTATTCGAAAATTGGTATTTGCTTTGGAAATATATTGGTTGTTAAAAGAAGTATTATTTGGGGGCGGTTATTCGTATATAAAGGAAGTCGGCTATATATAATGGAAGTCGGCTATACGTAATCGATTATCGTATAAATAATCGGTATTTAAATATAAAGGCCGTTAAGATCTAATTTATAAGCGTTATAGCGATTGATTACAACGATTACTTGGTAAATAATATTAAAAAAAATATAATTGATTGGGTAAGGTCGAAGTCGATTGTACGGAAGTAAAGGCGCATACGTACAATTTGGGAAAGGATTTGTAGGTTTAAATAGAGGAGAAAGTACTTTACGAAACGGTAATTCTAAAAGGTATTTTTATATTAATAGGAGTTTATTCGGAACGAGAACGGCGTCGCTTATAGCTTCGGTTCGTAATAATAATTTATAAATAAAGGCGTTAATAATTATTTATATATTCCTAACCTCCAAAGCGTATTAGAAGGGAAACGGAAAATTTTATATAAATTTCGCTAGGATTAATACTATTTATATTATTAATAACGTTAGCTATATTAGCGATAATAACCTTATATATAGTATCTTCTGCCTAAGAGATATTATTTATAGTAATATTAATATTGCTACCGTTACCGTTGCCGGTAGTAGTACCGTCGATAGAGGAAGAGACCGGCTTAAAACTAATTACTATAATAGTAGTGGCGGGCTTATTAATAGGAGTAGTAGCCGCTAATTCGGCCTTTTACTTCGTAGTAAAGCGCTTACGAAGAGTAGCCTTTTTCTTCGTAGGGGATCTCTTAAAGAGGGTAGCGTTAGGATCCTTTACTTTAACGGTAGTACGCTTGTTTCTAGAGTTAGTCTTAGTAAGCGTTTCGGGAGGCTATTATCCTAAGTAGCAATATAAATAAGTTTAAAAGTTTCCTTAGCGGTTGGCGGTTATTATTGGTATTTGGTATAATAGCTATATTAGTATAATAATAGGATTACAGTTATATTAATATTTCGTAGTACGAATATAAAGTAGGTAGTATGCGAATTGCGAAATACTAAGTTAATTTAATGGAAATGGAAAAGTATAAATGTAATAGTTTAGTACGGGATATCGCCCGCCTTCTTGCCGCCTTAATTAATTTGTTGCTCGCTTATGCCGCCGTCCGGGACGGGGGGCAACGGCTGACTCCTCCGATGCGATTAATACTATTTATTTAAGAAGTTTAATTAGAAATCCAATTAGAAGTTTAATTAAAAGTTCAATTAGAAGTCTAATAAAAATATTTTAATTAGAAGTTTAATAATAGTTTAATTAGAAGTTTAATTTGAAGTTTAATTAGAAGTCTAATAATAGTCTAATTAGAAGTCTAACTTAAAATAGTTTAATTAGAAGTTTAATTAGAAGTTTAACTAGAAGTCTAATTAGAAGTCTAATAAAAGTTTAAATAGACGTTCGATTAGAAGTCTAATCTAAAATAGTTTAATTAGAAGTTTAATTAGAAGTCTAATAAAAGTTTATATAGACGTTCGATTAGAAGTCTAACCTAAAACAGTTTAACTAAGAGTTCGAGCGATACTAACGGGGGAAAAAATACTAATAAATCAATTATTCGTAATACGTCGGATATATACTATAGTACGAATAATCTAAAAACAGCGGAAGCTATAAAAAACAAATATATAATGACGAATTACTAACTTAATATAATATTATTATAAAATGTAAGAAATATACGATATTCGGGAATACTTAAAATATATTTTGATATAATATTTTAATTTTATTCTAATTGGCGGGGGCTAGCCCAGCGACGCTTTAAAGTAGATTTCGTTAGATAATATTATACGTAGACGGAATATAGTATTGAAGAACAGGGATAATTTATTTTTAGGGGTGCGATGAGTTAAATTACCGTTATCTTATTTAGAAGGGGGTAATAGACGGGCGGCGGATTAAGAATTAAACGAATAATTTCTTTAAAACGTCGTATAGTTTTTATAGCGATTATAATTACCCGTAAATGCGTTTCGCCAATAAGGTATTAATAATATACTATTACCTAGAGGATAGCGTTAGAAGGGAATTAGTACATTACTAATAGAATTCCGTCGATTGGCGCTAAAAGACCGGCTTCTCCGATAAAGTATCGACGGCGCAACTCCGGATACTGATATAGGATTTTAAATTAGGACTGATTTAACGGAGGTAATTAACGCTCCTACGATAGTAGGTACAACCGAAGCGTCCTTAAATAAATAGGGCAATGCGTCTTCGTTGGAAGGGGGTATAAAAAGAATATCTAGCGGTAACCAAATAGACGAATTCGCCTCCGTATACGCCTCGAGCCTAGGATATACAATAAAATAATAGCTATAGTAAATAGATTTTTTTTTACCGAAGTGAAGTTAGGGTTAAAAGGATAGTTAAAGTAATAAGGGATATATAGTACTAAGAATAGTATTTGGATAGGTATTAGCGTTATTAAAAGAGGGCCGTCCGTACCGGAGTATTAAATAAAAAATATCTAAATTGAATAAGAATAAAGGCGTAGAGGTATCGATACGTAAATAGGCGACCTTATATAGTAGTAACGGATCGAAGAGGTTTAGATTTTACAAATTTAATTTACTTAACTTTATTCGCCCTAATAGGGATATTATTTTGATAGGAGCCGCCGGATATTCTTTAGGAAAGACTAGTTGGATGCTTATAGTAATATATTTTATATATTCCGGTTTGTAGTCGAAATGAGATAGGCACTTGAGGTGAGGGCGTACGAAGTATATGACCGTTAGCGGTTGATCGGTACCCTTAGGCCAAAGATAGATGACGATTTCGAATTACTTGTATTTAGCGGACTAGTATATAAAGAAAAAGAAGAATAACCCCCGCTATAAATAGTTACCCGATATATAAGACGGGATAAAATTATCGTTGGAATTACTACGGAAATAATAAAGTTGTATAAAAATTTTATTAATACGGAATTTAATCTACTTTTACGTAGGTCGACTATACTACGTTTATAGTAATAGGAGGTTATCTAAGTCGTATTCGAAAGTAACGGGATATTTATTGCGAGGATTAAAGGAGTAGAAGACGGTATCGTTAAATATTTATAAATAATATAATAGTTAGCTTATAGAGAATATTAGAAACGGGGTAATATTATATAATACGAACCGTAAAGTCGGTACGATCGGTATAAAGCGGTTGGTATATATGATTTATTATAGCGACGGAACGGGGATCCGATTAATATTAATAATCCGCGAAAAAGCATTTAATATACTAAATCTATTCCGGCGGTAATAGACGAACGTTAAGTTTAATAGAAAAGTAAAGATAAGATATACCTTTAAAGTAGATTAGTTAGTTAGTTTGACCGTAGGCCTCCCGAATCCCGAATCCGATTATACGAACGAATAGCTTTATATAGAAGTACGAACCCTAGGCTAACTTAGTATAGGGCCTTTAATATATTAATATAATAAAGGAGGATATTATATAGTCGAGAATCGGAAACCCGCCCGAGGTATAACTATTATTTACCTTCTAAAGAATAGAGAAAAAATAAAAGAAGGGGTATATAAGGAGTTAATTAGGGGTTGCCGGATAGGACGAATAATTTTACCCGGGCCGGGCGGGATAGAACCGAAACGAATTATAGTATTAGGACGCGAGTTGTATACCCTATTAATATTATTAATAGCCGTAGAAAAAGAAGGAGTTTAAGAGGGTATAAAAGATAAACGGGAATAAATTTAATAATTAAAAGAGGAATTTTAATGGGAATTAATAGTATTTATAGGCTTAATAGCCGGAATATAAGGTATAGTTGGGATATAATCGGATAAATAGTTAAACGGTAATTAAGAATCGGCCGGGGTACGGAGGAATGCCGCGGCTTTAATCGAAGGGATAGCGTAATTGGTATTGTAAAATATAATATAGTTTCGAAGATTATATTAATTAGCAATAAAGAGTAGGATTAGGGCGATTATTTGAATAAATAATTATATAGTATAGAGACTACCGAGAAGAATATATATAGAAGAAGGATAATTTAGAATTTAAATAATACCCTTACTAGTAAAATACGGATACGAACCCTAATCCGGTATTAGGTTCCGCTACTACTATATTCGGTAAGCTAGTAAAATCCCGATATTAGACGAGACTAGTAAATATATAGCCGTAGCAACGCTACTATAATTATTCCTATAGTACTAATGCTAATAAAATATATCGATATAAAAGCACGACTTTCGTTGTAGTCTATTGGTTCCCTTATCCTTTTTTTCTTTTTTTAACGGCGCCGAGACTATACTGTAGCTTGCGAGGTAATATTTAACGATAGTACAATAATAGTCCAATTGTAATCTAGTAAAATATATATAAAGAAGGTTATAATAGTTAATATTATAGTAATTGCCGGGCAACGAAAGAATAAACGTTAGAGAGTTAACGTATTAAAGTTTATATTTATCTTCTTAGCGCTATCGACGGAGCAAGTATATAATTATAATTTAGCGTATAAATTTCTACTATAAACGCTCTTATAGATATTTATAGAATAATTAACTACTATTATATTATATCCTATAATACCTACAATGGGCGGTACTAATAATATATATTTATATTATACTAGCCGTACCGATGGGTAATCGTTGTAAACGGACCGGCTAAAATTTAAATAGGTGTTTAAAGATATAGCGTATAAGTGGATTTAAGTGTTATAGGATATATTTATCGACCGTAGAAATACTTATTCGAAGGTGGATATAACCGAGGATATATTGTACGGAACGAACGTAGGGGTATTGAAGTGCCGAAATAAACCGGATTTAACGGCGATATAGGAGTAATTAGGCTAAATAAAGGAGAAGAAAGACGATCGGCCCCGGTAATAAGTCGGTAAACGTAGACGAAAAATATTAGTCGAATACCTATATACAATTCGGCTAAACAAGACCGAAATTAGGTTTAGCGGTTTAGTACTAAGTAGTCGGAATAAGAGGGAATAATATATTAACCCTATAAATGCGAATCGATTAAATAAAGACGAAGTACTATTTTATAATAATATTCTATTATACCGGCCTTCGAACGGCGGGAAAAGGTGCCTCTATATTGATATCTTAGATTTTCGGGAGCGTTATAAAATATACGTCCCGCCGAATATAAGTAGAGGCAAACGACGAACGATTAGCCAATATAATTAAATAAAAATATACTATAGGCATTTATTACTATACGGATAATATTAAAATATTCCGACCGAAGACGTTTAATATTTAGAGCGATAGACGAATATTAGATATTATATTTAATACTGTAATAAATTAATAGTAGCCCCCTAAACCTATAATAAATAAGTAATTATAGTTATTCGTCGGGATATAAATATAATTATCGATTATACTTCTATAATATAGGTTTAGAATGCGTAGCGTACGAAGGTAGAAGTATTCGTATTTTTATTAAATTGGCCGGGCGTTCCTATTTTGGACGTTTGGAAGGCCGACTAGTAATTAAAGTATTAGGGCCGGGCCGTTTAGAAGATTATTTTAACGTTATAGGGCTTGCGATTATACCGACGGTTTAGGCGGATAGGAAATATAAATGAATTTAGGATTATATAGAGCGCTTAAATAGGTTGGCGGCTTAGAAAAATAGAGAAAGAGGTCGGGGTTATATAGGGCGCTTTAATATTTCGACGGCTTAAGAAAATAAAAAAAGAGGTCGGGGTTATATAAGGCTTATTAGCGTATCGATAGTTTAGGTAAATAGAAGGAAAAGTTGGGGTTAAATAATCGGTTAGCGAAGAGTTAATTTTCATATAGAAGGCGATTATTATTAATTATAATTACCCTAACTATACGTAAATTGCGAGCCTAGACCTTATATTAACGAGGCCGAACGTATAGTATTACCTTCTATATTTTGAGCGGTATTACTATTCTAATTATAAAACTTAGAATCGGTAGTATTAAGGCCCGTTAAAGGAAGGTTTCGTTCGTAGCTAAATTAAACGCGCTGCGAATTTGTAGGAATATTAATTTTCGAACGTTTTATAGGTCCCGACGGTTTTGCTTTCGTAATTTTTTTTTAATTATACTTATAATCCCTCCTATCTATATTACTAAGCGGGTTATAATTATTACGTTGGGGATATTTAGGGACGCCCTTTTATATACCCGAAATACGAAGAAGTAAATTATAAGCGTATTATATTATATTAGAATAAAGAAAAACGAGGGGATAATTTACCGAGTATTAACTATATCCGTTTTTATATATTAAAAATAATTATAATTCTCGGGTATTACTAATATTATTTTATTACTAACTATCGCCTAACGGAAATCGTAACTATAAAATAAACTAAATTATTTACGTATAGATTTAATATAATCCGGTAGGGGCCTTTAATTATAGGCAAATTTGCGCGCCCGCTAACGTTTTACGACAATTTTTTTTAGGTTTAACAGATAAATTCGCGTTTTATATTCGCTTAACTAATTTATTTTAATATAATTACGCTATAGTTTATTATACGTAACGTTATACTTTTCCTCCTATTATTTACGCCTTTATTTATTAAAGATTTTAATCGTTTAATAGAAATCCTAGAGGCTAATTTTCTTAGAAATCCCGGACGATTTAAAAACGCTATTAATAAATTCGTTAGAAGACGTTATAATTTGCCCGAAGTTACAATATTTCGAAGTATAGTATATATAAAAATACTCCCAGATAGGCTATAGTAACGCTTTAATATAATTAAATAAGGGCCGTTACAACGCGAATATACGCTATAAAAACCTCTTCGCAGTCTTTAATTCCGTTTCCGTACGGTTATACGCTATCTTCTTCTACGTATTAAAAAAGCCTAAGTAAAAATTAGTTAATTTTATTGCGTTCTAATATATACGAACCGGTTAGAGATATACCGATACGAATATCTTTTTCGATATCGTTAAAAGTACGTAATATCGTTTATATAATTTCCCCGGTCTTGGGTTTAGCGTTATTCTTACGTATTCGCTTAAATTTATTATCAATCGCGTTTTAAGCTTCTTTACAATTACGTTACCACACTCTAATTTTTCTTATTATAGGCAGTTCGGCTTAATTTTATATATAGGTATAATTTTGAGCGGCTAAATTTAGAGATATTTTAGAAGTTGGCGGGATCTATTTGAATTGGATTTACTTAATTATATTGTAATTAATATAGTAGATATACTATTGCTTAATAACAGTAGGAAAGTATTTTTCGAGACCGTTTATTAATCCTTAGTCGCCGTTAGTAATAAATATATAGGGAATTGGTATATTAAATTTCCAGTAATACACTGCTAATTATTCGGTAAAGAAGTTATATCTAACGTAGTTTTCGTAATATAGCAACGCTTGAAATACGGGTAGCACTACCGGCTCGGCGGTTATCGTAATGCTAAGGATAAGGGGAAGTTTGAATTTATTCGTATTATTCGTAGTATTGATAGTAATATAATTTGGATTATTCCGAAGTACGCGTTTTTAATTATTATTTATTTAGAAAGTTTATCGAATTGTTTAGTGAATGTCGTCCGCCTAATTAATTTCGTAAAATATAATATTTAGGGATTCTTTTACGTCCCGGATAAAGTATTAGGTATTAATAAAGCCGGTTTACTATTATCTTTTCTACCGAGCGCGTATATTATTAAAGTCCTTATCGATTAACTTATAATCTTTATATTCCCTACGCGTAATAGAACGAATATTCTTCATTTACT
Organism: Neurospora sp. CHS-2018c; assembly: GCA_009806235.1. NCBI lineage: Eukaryota > Fungi > Ascomycota > Sordariomycetes > Sordariales > Sordariaceae > Neurospora > Neurospora sp. CHS-2018c. Next base: position 1,552,187 of record RAPC01000004.1, on the reverse strand, counting down.
CGTTACGCTCTTAGTATATATATTCGATTTTATTTATAATACCGCTCTTAATAGTATATGCTTTACGAAAGGGGGGACGCTTAAATATATTATTATTACGTAGATATCCTAAATACTACGTTAGTACAATAGTAGAGATAAATACCGAAAAATCCGTATAGTATTATAATATAAATTACCGAATTTGTATTGAACCGTTAGTATTAATAAATCGGCCGACGCGGGTCGATCTAGCCGTATATAGCCGAATATAACGATTATATATAAATAGCCGGTATATAAATAGGACGCGGGTAAGTAGAGTATTTTAATATACTTTCGTACCGTAGATTAATAGCCGTTACTTTCTAACTTTAAAGGCCGACTTTATATTTGATATTAATTTTGAAGGGATAATTTAGGGTATGGCGGTAGGTACGCGATTGCCCCCCCCCGTTTATATTAATATACGTATCTTTACGCTTTTCCGCTTTAAAATATACGAAATTAACGACCGTAATATTATTCCGGGTTTTACTATACAATATTAAGGGGACGAAACTATACTTCTTTCTATAATCGAACAATTCGTTACATTTACTTTAGAGCGAAGGGCCGATACTAGAAAATACCGGCTCCGTCGTAAGAACGGATTAAAAAGTATATATTAATACAGGCGGAGCTAGGCCTTTACTTTCGTAGGTTATTAAAGAGGCGCTAACGATATAGTCGTCCTTAGAGCCGTTTATTATATAGTATCCGTTTGCTCTAAAGGACGTACTATTTTAAGGAAAATAGTAAAAAGGATTTGAAGATAGGGTAGTATACGAATTTTCGTTATAGTCGGTTATAGAAGCGATTTCGACCGTATTATTGTCCGTAAGGCTATTTAGAATAGAGGATTCGTTTATTCGAATAGGGTTGAATTCGGTAGTACCTTCTTTTATCTTAACTAGGTAATTTTAACGAGGAAGTTGCTATTTATCTTCCGTTCTAATATTAGAGGTAAATGCCTCCCCGTATTTATAAATGTGGTTATTAACCAGATTATTATCGTTTGCTTTAATATAGCCCGGTTCGTAATCTCTTAAATAGATTTCGTCCTATATACGTTTATTTAAAAAAGAATTTATATTAAAATAATCTTCTTTATCCTTTTAATCGATATAATATACTACGTAGTTAGTTACGTCGGTTTTAGTAGGTAGTTCGGAATATACTTCCGCCTAATCGTTTATATTCAAATTAGAGGCTATTACGAAATAGTTTACCTCTTTTCCTTAATTAATTTAGCGTACTATATAATTATTTAAGTCGGTTGTAATATTGGGTTCGGGATATATTTCGTCCTAATTATATACGTCTAAGTTAGAATCCGATCTAATATAATCGTATTCTTCTTTTTAATCGTTATAGCGTACCGTATAGTCGTTTATACCGGTTCTATTAGAGAAGTCGGAATATATATTAGGACTAGGTTTTATAAGTAACGTAGTAAGGGGAGAGGGAGATAAGTGATAGGAAGTAGGAAAAGATATTTAAGATATAGAGGAAGGTATTATTAAAGTTTAGCTTTATACGATATTGTAAGAGGATACTTTCTTAGAGCGTTAATAAATAATATTAGATAAGGAAAATATAGATTATTATAATATAATAGTAAATTAGGTAAATTATTCCTTATATTATTAAAGAAGTATATTTTAATTTTTGAATGGCTCGGGCTATAAAAGCTCTTTGACTATATAATGAGGGATACTTAGGTACAACGTATCCGAAGAAGTACTATACTAATAATACTATTACCGAACTCCTTAGAATATAATAATAGCGTAGTAAATATAAGTGTTTATCGCTATTTATTTAAATTATTAAATATAATATTAACGAAAATATAGATTATATATAATTGTACGCAATATATTTTATAAGTTCGTAAATACTAATATTAAATATTTTTATTTAGTTACTAAACTATTAATTAGAGGAAGTAAAGAGTTTGGACCGGTACGAAGATTCGTATAGTATAAAGCGCGATAATTGGACTTCGTTATTATAAGTATCTTTACGAAATTTACGTTAACCCGCCGTTAAATAATATAGAGGGTAAGGGTAGTTAGGAAGAAAGGTCCGTTAATACATACGGATTAGGTTAACTCGTATAGTATAAGGCGCACTAGCTGGACTTCGTTATTGTAAATATCTTTACGAAATACATCAATCCGCCGTTAAATATATTAATGTAATATAGCCGTACTATCCTTTCTATTACTACGGTAACGGCGAGTAATGCGAGGGCGAAGGTGGCTAGGAGGAATTTAAAAGGTTTATTAACGTATATAGATTAGGTTGGGGTAATGCGGTTGTATCCTATGCGGAGAAGCGTATTGTGATGTATGAAAATTACGTTGGAGAAGTGGGGTTGGAATATGGCAGCTGTAATACCTGCGGTGCCGTGTTCTGAGCGAATAATGGGGGTGTTGGAAATAATACCGTCCCTTGCAGGGGGCAGCAGGGCTGAAATTGACCGCGGCAGCAGCGCGACAGCCGCTGTGGGACAAGCAATTGCCCCTGACAATGGACGCCGACGGACGGCCCGGGTGCCTTAGAGGGAACACCGGGGTTTTAAACATGGCCTCCTAATGGCCTGATAAGCCCAATGCAGTTAAATGTTCATGAACACACTGTCTTTTTTCACGGACTGTCCCTTGACAGCGGCAAAGCAAAAAAGTCTATTTTTCCTAGAAATTCTATAAAGACATTAAAGAATATTCTTCTCAAATATGAAAACACAAGGAAAAAGCGCGCTACACATGAGTGCATAATTGCAAATCTTATGCTTTGGTCACTTTACGGCCTCAGACGAATACTACCACTCTTGATTGGTGTATTTGGGCGCTATTAATGATTGAAATTTCGAGATAAATTGAATGCTTCGATGCTTTTTTTCTTGGTGTTGGTAGTAAAGAAAAGCGGATTTTAGGATAAAGGTCAAAGCGAAATACCTGTTTTGGTTAAAACTTATATTTTTAATAACAAGTCTTTTGGTTTTGCGATTATCTATAGACTATCCGTGGAGAAACATTCTTTTGTAGAAATGTTCACAAACCCAGTATTCCCTCTAAAGTAGTGCTAGCTGTCCCGTCGGGTTCGGGTCGAGCCCGCCACTACCATCCAACTTCCATTTCCCGGTTTCCCGTCCTGACCACCACCCACCCGATTCCGGCAACGTCGCCTTTGGTCACCAAGGAAACCTCCGCCGTAGAGGTACACGATACCCGCTCGACACCGAGGACAACACCCACACCACACGCACGAACAACCCACGCGAGGCTGGCTTGCTCAATACCGTTCGCCAAGCCACCAACGAAATACCACATTTCCCGCTCCACGCTCGGCAGGAGAAATAACCGATGCTATACACTCTCTTCAAGTCCATTCGCAGGCGGTGACTAGTCACCCTCAACATGGCACCCTCTACACTTAGTAGTAGGACGAGGGCCGGTTCCCTTGGGTCGATCGAGTCCAAGAACGGCTTGATCGGGTCCGTTTCGAGGTGGTGGATGGTACGTGATGTCGTGATGGCTTCATGCGGTGCGTTCGGGAAAAAAAAGAGAGAGCAATTGCTAACTAAGATGGGATTGACACAGAGATCATACACCTCCGATTGGGTCGCTTTCTCCCTCCTCCTCGTCGGCTACATCTTCATCGCGGCTTTCGTCGAGCCGTTCCACCGATTGTTTACTATTAATGATATTCGCATTTCGTTTCCTCATGCTGAGGTTGAGAGGGTGCCTGTTTGTATGCTTTGCCCTTCGCCCTCCGCCCTTCTACTCTATCCTCCCCCTACCTAGCTGCCTTCTTCCCTCCCTCCTCCTCCTTCCCTCTCCCTCCCTTCCCCATCCCATCCAGCTCTCCCTCCAAACCCTCCAAACTCTCCAACCCTAACTAACTTCATGTCCAACAGCCCACCTCTTCGCCTACGCCCTCTTCCTCCCCCTCGCCCTCCTCACCCTAACCAACTACCTCCTCTCCTCCCCCCGACACATCCATCACCTCACGACCCTCGGTTTCCTCACCTCCATAATCCTCACCACCTTCCTAACGGACCTCATCAAAAACATGGTCGGCCGACCTCGTCCCGATTTGATCGCTCGCTGCCAACCACACCCCGACACACCTCCCAACGAATTAGTCGGCGTCGAAGTCTGCACGCAAACGGACCACCACACTCTCCACGATGGATGGCGGAGTTTCCCCTCTGGGCACTCAAGTTTTGCGTTTGCTGGCTTAGGGTACCTGGCGCTTTTTTGGTGTGGGCAGTTTAGGGCCTTTTCTTCTTCGTCTCCCGGAGGAGGAGGATTAGTAGAGGGTATGGAGAAGGTTTTGGTGAAAAGGGACTTGTTGAAAGCATTGCTGTGCTTAAGTCCCTTGCTGGGAGCGTTGATGATCGCCATCAGCAGGTGCATGGATTACCGGCATGATGTGGAGGATGTGTGTGTCGGAGCGGTGATGGGGTGGGTGATTACTTATTGGAGTTATAGGCGGTATTGGCCTAGGTTGAGCAGTGCGAGGTGTGAGGAGCCTTATTCGGGGATGACGGGGGAGCAGGATAGTGCCCAGAGGTATGGGAGGGTGAGGGATGAGGAGGAAGGGGCAGGAGGGCTTCAGAGAAATGTAGGGACTTTTGATTTGACTCCTCCTGTGGAGTTGGGACCGTTGGAGAGCCCGAGATGATATGATATGACAGTCAGTGGATGAATGCTAATTTGGATTGTTTCTGTAGATGCTGCCTTGATTTGATACTATGATGTATCTTGCTGCGCCGGATGTGCGTGTAACACTTGAACTTTTGCTTTCTTAAGGTATGGTAACTTTCACCATTGTATTATTGGATGCTATTTGTTGTCTAGCTAGCTAGCAGAGCATGGGGGACTTTAAAAGAGCATAGAGCTGGGAGTTCCGGGACCGATGTTTGTATGTCCATTGCATCAATTGGCGTATCATGGTCATTCCTTCTATTAGTACAGAAAGCGCTCTCTAGACTAAACGCAGGCCGGCTTTCCGCTTTGTTCCACATCTTGAACTATGCGTGAGATTCATCCCCCTTACTTGTCCTCCGTGTTGTCCTCCTTCGCCAGGTCGTGTTCCTTCAATAATGCCATGATCTCGTCCGCGCTCCATAGCCTGTGGTAGATCTTGCCATCCTTGGTCTGGCCAACCGTCGCGAACTCAACTGTAACAAGCATTAGTACAACTTCATCCCCAATCACAGTATCGCCAACACTCACTCTTCTCGGGGCTCAACTTTGTCGAGTCCATGGTCTTGCTCAACACCTTGACGGCCATGGCGCACGCCTCCTTGAGCGTGCAGTCCTCCTTGTAATCCTGCTTCAGCAAGCTCTGGGCGCTCGCATTGTTGGCGCCCATACTGGTCGCCTTCCAGCCGCCGTAGTTGCCCGAGGGGTTGCTGAGGTAGAGCTGGAACTGGCGCTGGGGGTCCCAGCCGGCGTAGATGAAGGAAACGCCAAACGGACGGAGACCACCGTGTTGTGTGTAGCCTTGCTTGAGATCGCAGAGACGGCGCACTAGCTGCTCGCAGGGGATGTCCTCGTCGTAGGTCAAAAGGAACCGTTGGGCGGCTTGTCGGGCGTAGTTGATGAGGATGTTGGCATCGGCTGTCATGCCGGCGACGGCGCAGATCATGTTGCTGGGGGGAGCAGTAAGGTTAGCGACCGTATGATGTAAAGCAAGAAAGGGATGCGCCTACTCGTTGAGAATGTAGAGCTTCTCGGCCGATGTGTCTTGCTCGAGGAGCTTGGAGGTGACCTTGCGCTCAGCAGCTAGGACGATGCCATCCTTGGCGAGGATACCGATGGCGGTACCGGCATGGGAAATAGCTTCCAGAGCATATTCGACCTGGTACAGACGACCTTCGGGGGAGAAGATGGTTGTCTGTGAGGAAGGGGTGTCAGTTTATGTGCGAACCCCAAGCTTCAACAAGCTGCCATCACCACCACCACCATCACTGCTACCCCCCTCCTCCACTTGTCGATAGGTAACCAGGCGGCGGCGGGCTGACGGGTCACTGCCCACTTACTCGGGAATCGTATCTTCTCGCCATGGTTTAATTCGATATGGCGATTACTTGTGGGAAAAAGAGGGTCGAGTTTGTCTTGTTCTTGACCTGTCGTCTGCAAGCGCCAAGTGCTTGTCTTTTGCGTCGTGAGTTGTTGTTTTGGTTTGGTTTGTATTCGTCAACAAACTGGAAGCTGGAGGTGGAAGGCGGAAGGCTGATGCTGAGGTGCAGCAGCGCAGTGGACTTCCTTCAGTGCTGTCAGATCGCCCTGGAGCTCCAGGCAAGCAAGCGTCCAACGCGTCAGGTACCTCCCTCCTGGGTGATGTCCAGATTGCCCGCCCGCCAGCTGCCAACTGCCTGCCGGACTCTCGGGATAGGACTCTGACGTCTTATCCAATGTCCACGCTAGTCCCATTTGGGCTGTAACATGGTGCGTCTAGCGAGAGAGCTCCCTTGCCGTTGCCCGTGGACCTTCAGATGCTCGGTTGCTCAGAGCCTCAGCGCCCGAAATCACCCCGCTTTCCCGCTCCAGCAGGGTTCCATGGAGAGTCCCGCTGTTAAGTCTACGGTAGGAAACTCGACTGGATGCTTAACAATTATCGCTAAGCAATTGCCTGGGGATATCGGTACAAGATCCGGTCGCCGCCTCCACCTCAGCAAACTCCTCCTTCCAACCTCCACAATTCCGTCACTCAATCGCGACACGGCTTCTTTCTTTCTCTCTTTCAGCGACTTCTTCCTCTGGACATCCGACAATTCGACTACCACCACATTGGATCTCGGTCCTCTTGTCTTGTCGCCCAACTCTCTCGTGTTGTGCTGTCGGCGACTACCATCCATCTTCTGAACCGCCGACGCGTTATTCTCCTCTCGACATCCAGTGTGCGCCCGTCACGCGAGGTCCCCGACGATCCCTCCGCACTCCCCTCTACTTGTCGACCTTCTAACGGCCCGCGTGGAGCTTGGACCTCTGAAGGAAGAAGGACATTGACACCACCAACACTTGGACTGCGACCAACACGAATCTTGTCCATTATAACTTCCATCCGTTCCAACATTCTGCCCACCACCATCCGACAGCCTTGCTCCGTCATTCGGATTGTTGCTTCCCGGATCCATCCAACTGCGGCAGAAGAGGCAGCAACAAGACGAACAACAACAGCAGGCAACAACACTTTGCCTTGCGCAAACCAGGAGGGACATAATTGAGGATTTGCTAGGTCTAGCTGCAAGATTCTAGCCTGCAGCGACACATAGCTTCAGGATCATTTTCTTCGTTCTTTGTTGAGACAGCCTCCTCTGGGCAGTCACTGTCGCCATCATTGCTAGCTCTACTTTCACACGCGTAAAATATCTTTCTCTGTCTAATGCCCGCATGAGGATCCGCTCTCCACGCATGTCTTGAGCCATCTGCAGTAGACCGCGCGCGCGTCAGACAAAGTGGGAGCTCTCCAATCGTATCCGAACAAGGCTGGAAAGTTCGCTGTCTCCATTGAGCCCGTACCTACATACCCCAACGTTACCCGACTTGACCATTGTCGAGAACCGCCATCATGTCTGGTAAGCAACGCAGTCACCATGTTACGTTTTCGTCTCGCGATAGCATTATTCAAGCTAGCGCCAGCGCCAGCTCCCATCACCCAATTGCCATTTTCCAATACCGAGACATCAAGCCACTCGTGATCTAAAGCTAACCACGATACCCGATGCTAGAACCCGAACCGCGCCGATCGGTTAGAGCCACAAAGGGCCAGCACAAGGCACTGGACCAGCTCGACCAAATCGACATCCCCAAGAAGCGCGGGAAGAAGGCCGCCAAGAAAGCAGTCCCCGAGCCAGAAGAGCCCGAGGAAGAGATCATCCGATGTGTCTGCGGCGCCACCGAACAAGATGAGGATTCCGGCGAACCGTGGATTGCCTGCGACATGTGCGGCGCCTGGCAGCACAACATCTGCATGGGCATGAGCCAGTATAGCGAAGATTTACCTAAGGAGTATTTTTGCGAGCTCTGCAAGCCCGAGAACCACCAGGAACTGCTCAATGGCATGAAGAACGGCGAGAGGCCCTGGGAGGCCAGGCGCAAAGCCTTCGAGGAAGAAAAGGCAGAGAAGCGGAGAAAAGGCAACAAAAAGAAATCGAAGAGGGTTAGCGACCACAAGGACGAAAGTTCCCAGGCCTCCCAGAAACCAAAGCCATCTCCAGTACCAGAGCCCAGGAAGGATGCCAAGAGTGCCGCTGGACAGAAGCGCAAGACGACAGAACCTGCGCCAGAGAAGGAGCCCAAGGTAAGTCACAATTCTTACTGTTTCCCACGTTACGATACTGACTCACCCTTCCTTACAGCACAAGGTCCGAAAGATCACAGAGACCCAAGCTCCACCTCTCCCATCATACAAGGCCCCAGATGACATCGCCGGCAAAATCAATGAGCTACCAGAGCTTCGGCAAGGCGCCGCCAAGCTCCTTTCTAAATCTCTTGTGCACTCTATTGGAGTTGCCGAGAAGAAGGGCGCGTCGATTCCTTCCGAAGGCGTCTCAGCTACCGCAGAGCGTTTAGCTATTCAGATCGAGCGTGCTGTCCACGATTCGCACCAATCAACTGCCTACAGCGGTCAGATGCGGACACTAAGCTACAACCTCAAGACCAACCAAGACCTTACTACCGGTCTGCTTAGCGGCACCCTTACCCCTACAATGTTGGCTTCCATGACAACAGAGGAGCTGGCAACGAAGGAGCTGCAGAAAGAAACTGCCGAGATGAAGGCCAGGGCCGAGAAACAGTCCATCATGATCACCGAGGATGTCCCCAGGATACGGAAAACGCATAAGGGCGAGGAAGTTATTGGGGACGAAAGTTTCAACCTTTCGACTGATGTTTCCTCTGCCCCCGTACGTAGGCCGCCCCAAGATACAGCTGAGCCCCCGAAGAAACGCGTTAAGGAAGAGGGACCGGAGAGGGCTGCTCAGGGGACGGCTTCGAAGCGATCTTCGAGGGATTTGACTGTGGACACCCAGAAGTCGCCTAGCACAGGGAACTTTGATATCAACAAGGTCTTCTCAAGTGTCAAGTCGCCTACTCAGTCTCACAACAGACGCCCATCCGCCATGTCTACCTCAACAGGACCTGGGGTTGATGCAGATGTGGATCGCCTTCTGGACGACGGCACGCAGTCCCCGCCTTATTCGCCCAAGGAAGAGATTCTTGACCCCGATGTGGTGTGGAAGGGAAATCTGGTGATGAATACCATTGCGGACTTCCAAGTGACGGCCAAGCATATCGGCGGTGCTAAGCTCAAGGAGTCTATCGGCTTGGAATGGGACAAGTTGATGCCCAAGACACTTACTGTCTGCGGACGGATTGACGAACAACAGGCTATTGTCTACCTCTGTAGTCTGAGGTATAGTCTTCCCACTGATGTGGTAGTAGTGAACTTGCAGCCTACGTCGGCGGCCTCGAAGCCCCAGTTTCAACGTCTGGTTGACTACTTTGTGTCCAAGAAGCGATACGGAGTCATAGGAGACAGAGGGGTAGCGAACGTCCGCGACACCTACCTCGTTCCCGTGCTTCCCGGCACAGGTCAATACCCAGAGTTTATGCTCAACCTGGCTGATAACCACATTCCCGAGACGAGGACCGAGCCAATGTTGCTCGGCGTATTTGTCTACCGTAACGATCCCGATACTATTATGCGGCTACATGGGACTAATGACTATAACCAAGTAGTGGCGAACCAGTCCACCAAGGTGCACACCAGCTTTGCCAATACACCGGCACCATCATCGCCAGCGCTGGCGAACTTCCCTCCGGGCCATCGGCCTTCGCTCTCGACGCCCGCTTTCTCGCCGACATCTCCCCAGGGCACGTTCCCCAACTACCCAACTCCTAGGCACAGTAGCACCCCTTCACAAGTGCCACCGCAGCAGCAACCGCAGCCAACACCACCGGCCCATCATCCGGTGAGCCAGATGCAGCATCCCGCTGTGGACCAAGTGCAGAGACAAGGAGAGGCCATTGCTAGAGAAGTACTGGGCCCTCTCATCACTAGTCCGACTGTCGCCTTCCTGCTGCCTCAGGCGCATAAGATGTCCAGGAAGGAATGGGAAGTTATCAAGAAGATATACGAACGGGATCCCAAGGCTCGCGATGACCTCCCTTACCTTAGCAATGTTTTGGAGAGGGAGAGTACCAATGCGCAGGCCAAGGCTGCTCAAGCTCAGCAGCAGTCCCAGCAGCATCCGGTTCATCAACAGCACCAGCATCAACAGCAGATGCATCATCAACCTCACCATCAACAACATCATCCGCAACACCAGGTTCAGCATCAGCAGCAGCAGCATTTGCCGCAGCACCCGCCCCAACATCAACCACAACACCAGGCTCAACATCCGCCTCAGCCTCAGCATCAACAGCAACATCAAGCTCATCATCCGCAACATCATCAGTCTCAGCACCAGCCACAGCAGCAGACTCATCATCAACCTCATCCTCCTCCTCCGCAGCATCAACCTCAGCATTTGCAGCACCAGCAGCATCATCAACAGCAGCAGCACCAGCAGCAGCACCAGCAGCAACACCCACCCCAACATCACCCTCAGCATCCGCCCCAGCACCAACAGCAGCATCAACCGCAGCATCAAGTGCAACACCCACCCCCACCCCAGCATCAGGCTGCTGCTCAACCACACCCGCAAGCGGCCCAGCCAACCCCACCGGCTTCTCATCATACTCAACCACCTCAACATCAGCAACATCAACAGCAACAACCGCAGCACGCGCAGCCTCACCCCCCGGCCCAGCCTCAAGCTCATCCACAGCATCACCAACAGCACTTCACCCCGCCGGTGCGAACCACTCCTATTCCTCCCCCGCCCATCCCACCGGTAGCCGCCGGCGCTGGTGGTCCCGTTAAGCAAACGCCCATCCCACCTCCGCCCATCCCTCCCCAGGCTACCACAGCAGCAGCAACCGGTCCTCCTTCCGCCTAGAGGGGCGACGGACAGCGGACAAGCCACCCGGACTCAGCAGCAGCGGTCAGGAATAGTAGTAGTAGCAATAGTACGAGGCCTGCAGCAGCGACAAAGCAAAGTGACAAGAAACAACCGCCGAGCACACCGCGAAGGGAGGAGAGGGGTTCAATTTTAGGATCAGGGTCAGCGTCAGCGTCAAGATCAAGAGTGACAGCATCAGCTACGAAACCAGCATTGGCTAAAAAACCGGCACTGCCACCGCTTGATACCGATCTCGCCGACCATCTCGACCGTCGTCCTCATTTTCCCCCTCCTCATCATCCTCATACAACAAACCCTTCGCCGCGAAATCCGTTGGTTGCCGCTAGTCCGGTAGTTGATCATCAACGACATAGAAGAAGAAGAAGTAGTACTGCAGCAAGTAGTACAGCCGGTAGCATTATAGGCGGTATTGGTGGTGGTGGTGGCAGTGCCTATGGGGGAAGCAGGCATCAATCTCCCTCGGCTAATTCGGTTGCGTCGTCTGTTCGATCATCCGTTTTGGGGTCAGGCCCAGGCCACGGCTCGGGAACGGGAACGGGAACGGGTCAGCTAACACCGGCCAGCAGACCGACGCCTAGGAGAAGGAGGTTGTTGTGTTTGCAGCCGGCGGAGAAGCAGAAGCAAAAGAAGAAGGCAACGGACGTGATGGAGGGGTGGGATGTTGAGTCTGATTAGAAGCCAGGCGGGGTTAGTGGAGTTGAAATGAATTGGTTTCTTGAGAGGTGGAGAGGTGGAAGTTCGTCTTAGTCTGTTGGAAGGAGAGGAGGGTATCGGAGCTGGAGATTTTGCGTAAGGAAAGGGATGTGAGAGGGTGTCACTCACTTGGGGTGTTTACTTCGTGGAAGCGGAATAGTGGACTAGCGGAATAGCGGGATAGCGGGATATGAAGGAAAAGGGGGAAAGTGAGGAAAATGAAGAAAGGAGGAGATGACTAGTCAGTCAATCAGTCAAGAAGGTTTAGGTTTCAGGATTACGTTCTTGAGACAAAGAAAATTAGGGGGTCTTTTTGTGGTTTTGCTCTCTTGGGTGTTTTTAGGTTGTTAGAGGAGGAGTTAATCACGCATGATATGCCCGTTTGGTCCATCATGCTCGCTTGCCTGGTCCTATGTTACATTTTCCCTTGCTCGAAATTGTTGCTCTAAGGCTCAAATTGTTTCTTATAGCTGTAGCTCTACACTTGTTCTCAGGGGCGTGGCCTGTCAGGTATGTGGGATTGCTGTCACTCGCCAATGAACTTTGTCTGCAAAGGTCTTGTCTCGCAGGTGGAAGAAGGACCAAGATAAGACCTTGGGTCAATTTCTTTCACTCAGCTAATGGATTGGTGAAGAGTCGGTTTCATAGCTATAACTTGTTGCTTACGTATGAGATAGAAACTTAATACCTTGCAGTGTCCAGCGACCTTGCACCGACTTTCGAAGTACTTGCGCTCATGTGATGTGCTGGTTGACTCGGCGTTGGATGAGTGACTCGAACCACTCTCGCTCTACCGGATGGTACCTACTCGTATTTTTCAAAACCAACCAGTGATGAAGCTTAGACGAAGTTCCCGAATCATATCAAGTTCACTCCACTTCAACCAAGCACAATGTGTAGCTCCTTTCGTATAGCTTCTCTTATTGACCTAACAAATGGTCTTCTCTCGGGGGTATATGCACAGCAACAACAAAACAAAACACGCCATGCTCAATTTTTTCAGAATCCAACCCAACCCAACCCAACCCAACCCAGCCCAAACAATCCATTCCCGCCATCCACGTCCATCCACCCCCCTCAAGATCAAGCAAACTCGGCATCCAAAACCCCCCACCCCATCCCCTCCCGTTCCCAATACCTCCCCTCCTCATCCACCCCATCAACATCAACACCCACCCTCCTATCGCCCACCACCGTCCCCCTCCTCCCAGGGGCATATGCATATCCCCCATCCCCTCCCATTCCAGCACCTCCCACCCCACCTGTCGCAGCAAGATCAACAGCCGGAATCTCCACACTCCCCAACCCCTCCAGTACCCTCCGCGCTTTCTCCGCCACCGCCCGATTAGCAGCCGTCTCCGCCCTCGTCTGATCCAATCGCTCCTGCATCAACTGGATCAGCTGCTCCCTAGCTTGATGCGGGCGGTACTCGTTTAAAACATGGTGGAAGTTGAGAAACAAAGTGCGCAGGTCGGAAGCCTTTTCCGAACCGCGGGAGGGGTCGATGGACATGACGCCGAGAAGCTCGAGGAAATTGAGGAGGAGGGATTTGGAGAGGCGTTTAAGGTGGAGGTGGAGGTTGTCGTGGGTGTGTTGGGAAGGGGGATGTTGGCCTGAAGTGGTGGAGGGGGGAAGTTGGGAGGTGGTGGGTTGAGAGGGGAAGATGGAGGTGGCTTGGGTATCGGTTGTTGGTTGGGTGGTTGTTTGGGAGTCGCCCGTAGTAGTTTGGGTGATGGTTTGTGAGTCGGATGTAGTAGTGGTGGTTGAGCCCGGGAGTGGAGGGCCGAGACGTTCGATGCCGGCTGATTCGAGGGGTTGGAGGGATTCTTCTAGCTTTGGAGGGGTTAGTAATCGGCTGGGAGAGGGAGGGGGTTAGAGAGGGGTGGGAGTAGGGAAGACGTACAGATTGAGGTTCGCCGTATAATCGCCATGTTCCATCTTTTGGCTCGGCTGGTGGTTGGAGGTATATGAGGTCTGAATCGGCGGGGAGATTTGGGACGCGGACGACGTCTTGGACGGGAATGCCGTGTTGGGAGGCATATTGCTGTTTAAGGTCGGCGAAGGCTTGGAGGTTGGATGGGGTAAAGGCCTTCCAGAAGAGAGGAGGGTCGGGGAAGAAGGAGGCGAGGGCCGAGTTGTCCTCTTCGGTGTCGGCCATGGTGGGCGGTAGCTGTGCCTATCGTTGTTTGTCCTGGTCGTAATGGAGAGAGCGAGTGCTGTTCGGCGCGAGGTCGCGAAGGCGGTGCGCAGTGCTTCTTCGGTAAATTATGAGCCTAGTGTAATGTCCTGGCGTTTTCAAACACGTAGAGAGAGCTGGTGTCTGTATGCGATCGAGATGAGTTGCGGTTGCGATGCGAAAGCAGTTGTTGCGACGAAGCGTGTCTGGGAGCAATCAATCAATTGCAAGTGACGTTGCCGGGAAGTGAATGGTCGCAGGCAACAGACGCGGCAAAGTCGCGGCAATCGATAAGAGCTCTCCACTTGGCGTTACTCCACACATGGAGCTCCCCCTTGCCAGTTGCCGCACTTTAAAGTTTGGGGTAAGTGTGGCTGAAGCTCCGAGGTACCTTGATCTTAAAGGCTTAGGGTAGCTCCACAAGGGACCTTGACGTCGCAGCCTCAAATCGCATCGAGTCGCGATTCGCTCATCAGTTTCACGACATCCGTGATGCTCAGTCTGACATGACTTCACATTCCTAGGTCTTGTCTAAACATTGAGCACCTGAAGCTTTACCCGTCAACATCTCCAAGCGAAGTTTGAGCAGTTACGAGGTCTTTCTCAACCGAGGGCTAGACGGACACCGCCCAAATTCTCACCACTGCTCTCACCCTCACTCTTGCCGATCACCTGCTCAGATCACTATCTCCATCTCACCCAAGACTAAATAAACAATGGCCGACGTACGCGCCCTCTTACGCCAACAGCGCGCCGCGCGCAGAATCGAACACCCACACGCAGCCTACACCGACGCCGGCAAGCTCGTCTGCGTCCTCTGCCGGGAACACATCAAGACCGAAGCCCTCTGGGACGGTCACATCCGCAACACTGGTCATCGTCAACGTCTACAAGCACTCCAACAGCAGCAACAGCAGCAACAGAACGAAGCGACAGAGGAATCCAGTGAACAACTTCACAAACGCAAATTCGACTTTCAAGATGACGACGAATCCACATCCCCCGTCTCTACAGATGAAACCGACCGCGCATCCAAGCGCACCCGCCCCAATACTCTATCTCCCGAACCAGGACCGGCACCGCCGACCTCAGACCCAGCAGATACCACGAAGCCATCTACCCTTACCCGGCAACAGTCGTTCACTCCAACAGCCGGCATTGAGCTCGCCATCCCTTCACGGCCAGCAACGCCAGCAGATGCCACCACGACACCCAAATCAGCTAGAGGACCCTTACGTCCCTTCTCACAACTATCCGAACAACAATCGCAATCACCAACTTCCCAGCCAATAGCCACTTCTGCTCCTCCTGTCACGGCCCCTCCTGCTTCTTCAGAACCAACACCGGCAGCAGACGCCCCACAAGCACCGCAAGAACAAGTAGACGACGACCTCTGGGCCTCCTTCGAAGCGGACCTTCTCGCGCCCGCTAAACCTCCCGCGGTCGCCGCGCTAACAGAGGGAGATGCCGTGATCTCCGCCGCACCCGTCTCAGCAGCAGAAGCAGCCAAGTCCCACGACGAAGAGCAATCCCTCCGCCGAGCGGCAAGGGACATTGAGATTGAAGACGAGCGAGAGGAGGCGACGAGGGCGTTGGAGACCGAGTTTGAGGTTATGGAGGAGTTGGAGGCTAGGGCGAGGAGGTTGAGAGAGAGGAGGGAGGCGCTGAGGGCTGGGAAGTTGGGTGGTGCTGGGCAAGGTGCGGAGACGGGGGCGGGACAAGGGGAAGGGACGACAGATACGCCGATGGAAGGAGGGGAAAGCGTTGCTGGCGAGGGTGTGGGGAAGACGAGTGCTGCTGCTGCTGTTTTGGCGGCGTTGGGGAAGGAGAATGCTGCGAGGACGACAAAGGGGAAGGTGGTGGAAGAGGAGGAGGAGGAGGACGAAGATGACGAGGATGATGAGGACGATTGGGATGGGTTCCGGTTCCGCGCTTAGGACGCTTTTAGCTATCTCTACCGGTAATGGTAATGAGGGAACTCGGGTGGGCATCGTCCTTTCCGATTTTATTTTGTTCTTGCTACGGTAATACCTACCTAGGCAGGTACCTCTACGTGGCTGTTCTCAATGGAAAGGCAAGAGAAAATTTGGACTCCCGAGATCCGCATCGATTACGAAATGAGGAATAAACCCGACTGAGAAGAGTGGGGACTGTGAACCAACGTTGAGTGAGATGTCAGAGAGCAAACCCTTTTGGTGGGCTTCCAACGGCCAATTCGAAGATGGGATGAACACGACTTCACAGAAGGCCCAACCATCAACAAGTGCCTCTGTGCACATAAGTTTACTGTGTAAACTGTCATCCAGCTCCTTCCCGAACTGGCAACACTTCCCCCACACTTCATGTCTTCGAGTCCAATGGCGAAGCCTTGCGATGGAGGACAGATATGTTGTTGGTGGCAAACTGTTTCGAATCCTTTGGGATGGCAGTAAAATCGGCTTATCGTTGAGCCATTTGTTCCCCATATGGGTGTTACCTCGTCCACAAGGAAATGAGATGATGCGCAGTCATATCACCGAAGGTGGAGAGCCATTAAGATCGTCCAAGCAGCAAACACACTTCGTGCACTCGAACACTCGGTCCCCGGGCGTTTGAATCGATGGTCGAGAGGTATAAGAACCCCTAGACTCTCCCCCAAACAAAGCCCAAAATCTCTCCTGCATCACCATCATCATCAACATCACATCACAGCCACTTCCACACTTCAACTACACCAATCCAAACCCAAAACCACATCTCTCAACCACAACTCCTCACTTCCCAACCCCAAAACACCACCAAAATGTCCAGCCAGACTCCCACCACTACCATTGCCTCCGAGCAGACCAAGGAGACCACTGTCTCCCCCGCCGGGACTACGACTACCACCACTACTACCGTCATCGAGACCACCACCACTGAGCCTGTTCAGGCTGCCGTCGCCGCCGCCGCTGTGGCTGAGAAGAAGGAGGAGGCTAAGGAGGCCAAGGAGGGTAGCAAGGAGCAGAAGTAAAGGAGGAGGCGGAGAGGGTGAGTTCAGGCTCAGTAGGAGGTGGAAGCTGGGCCACGATCACAGCAGACCTTTTTGATGAGGAGTGCAGTCACCTAGACATTCGTCTGGGAGAAAATGGAGGAATGGCATGGTCAAGCGAGAGAGGAGCGAGGTTCTTGGTATGAGGGGCTCAACTACATATAAGTAAGGGATGTCAGTCGAGTGGTTGAATGTGTTACCTACGCTATTACGGCCCTGCTGTGAGGGCACTGAAGTGTGTGAGCTTGAGGCACAATCAATAACCTGCGGACTGAACAATGAGGAATCAATGAAGACATCGTTGTGATTGTTGTCTAAACTAGTAAATCTTCGAACTAGTAGGAGTAGGCACGTCCGTCCAGTATCTGCTCAAAATCGAGACTCACGCCTGATATGCCCAGCATATGGTTAGCCGCAACTAACCGACTAATAGCAGATCAATAAGTGAAAGACAAAAAAACGCCAAACTGAAACCAAGCGACAAGACCGACCTCATTCACATCGTTACCCGTACTCATCCAACGCCTCTGCCCACATTCACTCACACCACAAAACATGAACTCACTCACTCGTTCACCTTAACCACGCTCATTCATCCACGCTCGCTCGCTGTTACCAAACAACCCATCCCCATTCATACCTCCCACCTCCCACAGTCCTACACCCTCCCCCGACTAACCCCCTCCCAAAACCTCCTCAACCTCCAAACCCTCCCCACCCCGCTCTCCTCCTCCTCCCTCCTCACCCTCCCCTCCCTCTCCTTAACTCTCCCCATCCAGACCTCGCCAATCCACCCCCGCAGCCCATCCTTCACCCTCTCCCTCTCCACCGCTCTCTTCTTGGCCACCAGCGCCGGCGCCACCTGCGGCACTTTCACCCCTTTCACTCCTTTCCCCCCTTTTTTGGTACCCAAAGTAGGAGGAACGCACTCAGCCGGTAAAACACAGCGCTCAACGAGCTGCTCGGCGGAGGGACGGGCGGCGAGCCGTCGGGCGAGGTGGATGGAGGCTAGCTTGCGGGCGAGCTTGCGGGAGATGAGGGCGGTGTTGGTGAGGAAGATGGAGCGCCGGATTAGGTCGGGGAGGGAAGGGCGGGAGGGGGAGGTGAGGGATAGAGGGAGGAGGAGGCGGGCGCGGCGGAGGCGGAGGGTGTGGAGGGTCGGGGAGGTGGAGAGAGTGCGGAGGTGGTGGGAGGTCTGGGGGTTGTTTGTTAGTATGTTTCTTGCTTGTGGTTCTTGAAGAAAGTGGATGACGGGAGTTGGGTGGGACATGGGTTTGATGGTTCTTCTCTGGATGGAGATGTAAGAGGGTGTAGCAAATAAAGGTCAAGGTGGCTACCAAACGTGGAAGATGGATGTGATGTGTATTTGTGATTGACAAATGTAAATGTTGTGTAATGAGGCAAAGTATGGCGACGATAGAATGATTCACAACACGGGAAGGGATGAAAGAAAGAAGAGTCTAGGTCACCAAGAAGAATGGCGAGATGAGAACAGACGGGTAGATTGTATCTAAGAAAGGTGAACTCACTTTAGAAGCTGAGAACAAATCGCAGACGTCTAGATGGCTCAAAATCTCGTACAATACTTCGTTTGGTAGGTCGGTCAGTTGCACATGATGCCCAGTCTCTTGAAGACCCGTGTTGGACTCTTCCCGGTCCTCACTGAATCTCTCAACTGTAGGTGTGTCAGGACTGAGGACAGTAAGGGTATTGTTCATCCCTCCTGTATCCATGTCATCCGAATCCCTTGAAGATGCCTCGGACTTCTCTATTACAGGCATTGGAGTGCTTCCAGAAGCCAACAGTGTCATTTGACTTATCTGGCTGACAAGATGCACACTGGAACTTCCCTCTAGTTGCTCCTCATCCTCCCCCCGTTCTTCAACAGTGGGCCACGACCAGATCTGCCGATGGCCGGCTCCTGGCTGGAGTGGCAATGGCGCCATGAGCAAGGACTTTCTTGCTCAATCCGGCGACGTGCGTCTGATATTCTCGTGATCGGCGAGTCTGGCGGACCGAGCAAGTGCTAGCCTGGTCTGGCCTCGAAATTTCTTCCAAGTTTGCCTCGTGTCCACTCTGATTTACACCTCAGCTCTCACGCAATTGATAACTCTGGTAGCGGGGCTGAAGCGAGAAAGCGAGACTGTGTCGGAAGCAGAGCTCAGAACCGCGTCAATGTCGGATCAAGAGCGTGTCCTGCTCGGATACGCCTCCTCCCCCGTTCGTTAACTTTGCCGCGGCTACCAATCGCGGGACTCTGGGTAGTTTTCCGACAGAAAAGCGGAGAGCGGTGACGTCTGGTATGAATCCGTGAGTCCGCGGTGCGGCTAAACAAAAAGGCGTTAGAAGATGATACAGTTTGGCTGATGTGGTCTGCAATATTGGCCTCCAGATGTAATCCTGACCGGGCTGGTGGCTGGGGATCGTTAACCAAGGTGAAGATGGCGAGGCCTCTTTGCCTAATGGAGTACAGTAGCTCGCAGAAATCACCGTGGTATTACTGCAAGATTTCTTGATCAGGCTGTCATGTGAGCAGGAATCAGGTCTCGATCAATGTGTTATCCTCGGTCAAGCCGGCGGTCGCAATGACGAGATGTTACATGACAGGAGGACCGAAGCGTACTGAGTGAGCGGGACGGGGAGATGGATGGACCGGGAGGCCGAAAACGGCACCGTACTTTGATGGAATGTGGTCGAGGTATTATTCGGACTATTGTAAGCCTCAGGTCCAGACACACACACTTATCTTGGGTGGATATGATGATGTGTGATCATGCCCAGCCAGAGTGGTCGCGTATAGGACCGTAATCGAGATAATTTTTGGCACAGTGAATTGGAAGTGACGAGGGTTGTTGGAGTCACGATATCATGACCGACATCATGAGTTTGGATTTGGAATGTGAGAGTGAGTAAGGTGAGCGAGGTGAGCGAGGTGATGGCCGCGCGCAAACGTAACGTCACCACGTCTCTCGGATAGTGTCCAAGCCGAGACCGGGAATGGGCGGGTCTGCGAATAGGGCCGATGTTTTGGATCAGACAAGAGTCAAAGACGGAAGTTCAAACGAAGCGAATTCTCACTCAGGCAAAGTGGTGAGGCTTGACAAAATGGAATTATGAAGTGGTGGAAGTGGCCGATGATGGACGATGGTCGATGGAAGGAGTGAAGTCAGGGAGAAGAGCAACAAGGCAGGTGCCGGAGCATTGACATACGTCCAACCTTTGGAAAATGATTGGCTCACGGTGAACGGGAGGCCACAAGAAGTGGGCACGGGGTAGGAAACAGGGAGAACACAGACCATATAAGAGTCTGTGCACCAGTTTCACCAATGGCCGCTCACCAGGCCGCGCACTGGAATGGTACCTGGCCGCGGCCTGGAAAGCGCGACGGAGGACGCGAACCTTGCATCCTGGAGCTTCCTTCCCCGTCTCACTCTTTCCCCCCCTCACCGTCTCCCGCCGTTTCCTCTTCGCGCGGCAATGAACCACTCACTAGTCGAGATCATGGTCTTCTGCTCTTTCCATTTCAGTCCTTTATTTTGACGAAATGAAAAATTCTTTATCGCGTCAAACTCGAGACGGGAATCGGAGGAAGCCGCCTCTGATCATCTGTTGGGCTGGCCTCAAACACTTGACCGGAACATCATCCAAATCCACCTCCTCATTCTTGATCACCACCACCATACATGGGCCACTTCGTCAACGTCAATTCTGTTGAGCATATTCCACGCCGCCCAACGCATCACCAACTCACCAATACCACCGCCCTTTTCCTTTTCCACTCTCTCCATCTGCATACCACCTCTTGCCGAGTCACAACCTGTCTCGATTTAGAAACCGACGAGCGATGCTACCGGCGATGCTATGCTCGTTCTGGATAATGACGCGGGCCTCGTCAAATCCATGACAAAACCATCTCCTGTGCTCCAGTCTTGCTGGCACGTCTTGGACTGTTAAGCGCGCTGCGAATCACAATCACCAATTCCAGGACCCCCGACCCTGGCCAGGAAACACTTCAACGGCTATCTCGGATGTGACGTTGGACATGGGGCATTGCCGCATCTGCACAAGAAACCCCTGCCGCTCATTGGCTTGCTGTCACTGTGTAAGTCGACAAGGCGTCCAATGCCCTCCTTTTCTGCGCACCCTTTCTTGCCCGTCTCTCTCTGTCTTTCTCCAGCCTTCCTGAAAGTCTTTGGTTCCACTGTTACTGTTCCAAGTGTTACAAGTCTCCTTGCTTTGGATGTTTGGCCGGGAGAGGAGGCCAGAGTGAGGAGCTCCCCCAGCTGTTCCAGCCTGATCTGAGGCCACTCAGTTTCAACACGTTTCGGCGGTGCAAAAACACTGGTTCATCCCGTCCAGCACAGGGATCTCGGTGGCTTACAGCAGGCCTGCGGGCCGCTAAAGGCAGGCAAGGGTTCAGGCCTCAGGGGAGAAATCTGGGGGCCAAGTCAACAGAGGGCAGGGGGAAAGCAACAGGGGGAGCAGAGGACAACCTCACCTGCCGTTACTCTTCAGGTTGGTTTGAGTGTCAAAGGCATCCACTGGGCTTCCCTTGTCGGTCACTGCGTGTCAAGTAGACATCTCTCAAGCGACGGCGGACTGTGTTGAGTTTCGATATGTGAACTGACGGCTAACAGCAACCATGAGCAACTAGGTCCCCGACCCGGCCAAAGAATCAGGTGCAACAAACAAGATGGAACCTCGGATCTCGAAAGAAACTCCGGATTCTAGCCAAGCTGTTCACCGGTCTCGCTCTCACTGGACACTCGCTAAACGATTGGAGCAAGACGCTCTACGGTCTGGGCTTGAGCCTTGTGCAAGAAACAACGGACCATGATTGTCGCCTTACCGAGCAGGCTACCCAAGGCTATCAGCTGAGAATAAGCTGGCCAAGCTGGCCAAGCTGCTCATACTTCTCTGTCACTTCTCAATTTCTGCCTCTGGGTAGTCCCGAAAAGTGATCGAGCGCTCCGTATGCTACCTCGTGGGCCCCACCAGCCGTCCGTTCTGCAGCTCGGTCGCATACTCTAGCAAGCTCAATCTTTGGACGCGTTCATGACGTGTCGTGGGGCTGGCCTGTTGTGATGCGGCCATCAACTTTCTCGTCACTATCACGGCTCACAATTGCCCCTTTTGGACACACATCGACTCGAAAATTCACGAGCCTCCGCCGAGGAGAGCAGAGAGCACTCGCCCCTCGGACAAGTACACCACTCCCACCACACAGTAGCCAAACCCGTGTACGAGTGGCAAATTGGCATGAACAGTTTCTTTTCCTGCACATTCGCAATCACCGGACTCGGAGTCCTGCAACTCTCAGTGGTGGAGGAGCAACACATCCCCCCGATACTCTGAAAAAGTCGGCTACCCTTCCCTCTCCTCAGCCTCTTGTTCACAGGGATGACAATATTTTTCCTCCCCCCTACCCCAGCTAGCCTGATGAAAGAACATTACACCCCTCCATGGTCTGGACCAGCCAGTCTGCCAGCACATCGTCCAGTCCCTTGCGATCCGAGCTCTGTCATGGATGTCCGTGGAAAGTTGGCTTTGGAACCATGAAGACGAGCCATTCCCTTGCAGGACTAATGATGCATTCAAAGCATACGTGCGAGCGTCTGCAGGGACGGGGAAATGAGGGGAGAAGAAAGTCTTCAAACATCGACTGCGACGCGGCGCCTGAGACTCGGCTCGTATGGGGAGTCTTTTATTGCGTACGCAAAAGTCGAAGAGATGACGGTACGGCCACCGGATCATCAGAGACGGGCCCGATTTGTGACCGTTTTCAATGGACTCAGGACGTATCGTGATGGGCGCCCAGACCTGAGAAGAGTTGAGGGCAAATTCGCGAGCAAAAGGCCCAAGGCTGGTCGTCAGTTCGGCGACCCTCCCTCTCCACTCCCGTCTTACCCCCAAGGTAGGGCCGACCAATGAGACGACTCAGTTGGCTCCGTTGAGGCTGTTCCCAGACACCTCCCTCCGTTACCCGTCGCTCCCGAAAAGTGATCCGTCAAATCCCTGTTCTCAACTGTGACTCGATCGCTTCAGGCCGCTTCACGTCGAGCTAACCTCGTTGCTGCGTAGTGTAGCTTGTACCTTGCACAACCTAATCCGTACATCCTTTAGTGTACTTCCCATCTTGGCACCTTGCGACGTCCAGCTCCATCGCATCAACGCTACATGGGACGGCATGATCAGCTATCAGGACCGTTTGGACCATCTCAACTATTGCCCTCCACGTTTTCACGTTGACGTGCTCCGTCCTCTTTCTAGAAGAGAAGGCTGCCAGCCTTCTGAACACCTTTCATTGGCGTAACGACATTCGACCCTGCCCAAAGCGTCAACCGGCCGAGAGCATCTCGATCAGTCTTGAGACACATATTGTCTTCACCCATGGAAGAGGCGATGCTTGCGCAACCGACGTTAATATTCATACTTGTTGCCGCTCCGCTACGCTTCCGAGCATTGCATTCACGCTGTAATGGCTCAACAGCTCCCGCCGAAATGGCTGGATCAGGGCAATGTACGCGATCTGACAACAATTATCTGATTTTTTCGAAGTTTGGTAGACGCCGGAAGCTTCGCATGACTGGAACATAACCTGTCTCGTATACGGATGCAAGTTATGGGGGAACGGGCCGCTCCTGATCTACTCGGTCATGACGACCGGTCGTGAATCAGGAACAGGGAAGACAAAAGAGGGCTTTTTGCCAGAGGAGACAAAACTCCGTGCAAAATTCGTTGAAAGTACAGGGCAAGATCAACGCCTGGTCACCTCACAGCGGCCTTGTTACCCTACAACTCCACTCTCTCCCTTGGCCCGTTGGCCCGGCCTGATAATACGGAAGCTTGACCACAGCGTCGCTTCATATCCGGTCACTCCCGTCTCGTTTTCGGCTTGTCCCTGTTCCCCAGAAGGTCCAAGTGAATCCTACACCCCCCCAACCCGCGAGGAACTTGAATTCGGAATGATCATGATCGACTGCTTATCCTGGAAGAGTAGATTTTGGAGACTCCTTATTGAGATGGAACTTGCGTTAGCTGCCAAGGGCAAAACAAGTCAAGGCCTCGCTTGCGCGGAACGTATTCGGCCCTCGTGTGTCGTAGTCGGCAAAGGCCAACGTTGGAGCTACACGGTATGTTCCTGTTCCCCGTTTGGGCCACTTATTCAACCCAGTCTTGACGCGAAAAAGGATAGTCAAGCACGGCATACCCGGAACGAGGTCCGGATATTGCGTTTTGTATGCTGCGACTGGAGCAACCTCGCGAGCCCGCAGCAGTTCATGATCATCCCGCCTGTATCACCCCACAGGAAGCATGATGAAGTGTAAGTCACAGCCCCCATCAGAACGGAGCTGATCCCTCGGTTTTTCTGAGCAACGTCTCATTCCCCCTATCGGTCCTTACCAGGACAGAAGTAGGTAGCCCCCTCTCACTCCCGGCACCGAAAGGCTTCCCCTCATGATATCTGCGCGTTTGTCGACTATGACCCTTGTGTTTGCTGCCTTTTTTTTCCTTGGTCTCGACCCACTTGAGCTTTCTTTGTGTTGCGGATCCCTCAGTCAACAGTTCGTCTGTCCGTCACGGTTTTCAGTCGCATCTTTATCGGCTGGACTGCTCCGGAACCCAAGTGGCTGTCCCGTGAAGCAGGCCTTTGCCGGCTTTGCACCCTGACGAGGTTCATCACAGTGCTTACGGGCGCTAAGAGACTTGAACCTGGCTAGACATTATTACCATCTCCTAAGACTTCATATGGAACTCAAACACACCGGTGCAATATAGCTCGATAAAGGAGGGGGGCAAACCCCTGAAGTGGGCTTCAAGCCATCACTAGTCAACGCTTGCCACGTCGCCATCCGTTTCTTGCAGTCACTCATCGATGGTATGGGCTGATATGACGGAATCTAGAAGGTGTGACAACCCGCGGAGTTGATATGGGTGACGTTAAGGTCAAAGTTGACCCTCCCCACCGGGAGAACGGCGAAAGTTCATGTGAGAGAACGTTCCTGCGAGCGTGCGCTGTTAAAGTGTCCCTTGCTCCCCGTCTGCTCCTATCAACACACGAAGCGTGGCTGCAGCCAGGGCCGCAACGCTCTAGTGCCGCTAATTCAGGGTTTTGATGGTAGGCTATGAGAGCCGTGAGTTTGAATGTTCCTTGAGAGAAAATTTGCGACTATCAGAGTCGGCTTTTGGGTGGAACCAATTGCTGTCCAAGAGGACCCAAAGCTTTCTTGAGTTGTAAACCAGTCTGTGACATCAACTCCACCGCGATCTAGCAAGTGTTCCGTTGACCATTGGTTGGCAGTACTGGCGAAGTAAGGCCCCATACTTCGACTCCAAGTACAGTGACCTATCCGTCCTGTGCCCCCAAGACCACCAATCATTGGCCATTACGCAACGCAGAGGTATGTTGTTAATCATTGATTCGGGGTGTTAACAGGAGCTTAAGAGAGACAGACCAATTGATCACGCTTATGATGGCGTTTCTACGTGAGAGACTTCAACAGTGGCAGGAAACAACCAAGTGGTTAGGGTCGACCTGCTCTGGACCAGAGACGTTTGTTCATTTCCGCCGCATTCGAGGCTCTGGGGTTGGAAGAACCGGCTTCTACTCTCGTTCAAGCCGATACAGAGAGATGCTTGAATTCGTACTGTTACTATGCCCAGTTTCGGCGATTGAGCAATCTTCTTGACCGTTTTTGGTCGCAATCCATTAACATATACGACACAACCCAGAAAACCTACCACATCCGCACCCTTTCCCCTGCTTTCTTGCGGATCCTGTGGCCTTGGCCCTTAGACCTACTTTAGGTCCAAACCCTGGTCTTAGCCTCCGGAGCCCGGCCACCTGTACCGGCCGCGGCCATAATTGATGGCCCTGGAACCCACGCTAGCCGGATATCCTTCTGCCATGTGGGCCGATACAGAATTGAGTCCTTCAGTGGCCGATTCCATTAGCAGACAAGATCCTCACGAGTCAATCTGCGTGTTTCTCCTTGATGGGCAAGGCAAGCTGGCCCAGCTAAGTCCCAGACTGGAAGTGCCTAGCGGAAGTCAGTGGGGCGAACACGCAGAGAGAGGAAGGAGACAACAATGGTTAAAAAAAAAGAGCAAGGGCATGTGTACTCAATTGACGCCGTCTAAATCATTCTCAACGTTCATGTACTTCTTCCAATCCCCTAACACTCAGGCACCGTCCCGAGTGGGTCGTAATAACATGACCATAGCAACAGGGGTCCGAGTGTATGCAAGGTCCACGAGGAATGGAGAGAACAAGGGAACATGTACGAAGTACACGCATACATCCATCCGTACATGGTACATACATATGTGTGAACCATGTGGGAGTGTGCCACTAGAGCCAATCGGGACTGACTGTGTCGAAGATGGAAGGAACGGCGAAAACGCTAAACCTTTACAAGCTGTCTGGTTCTAACGGAGCGTGGCCGCTTTGCTCACCAATTGAAAGAGGACAAGAAGGGATGGAAACTCCAGGCTCGTCACGATCATACGGTCTTTACAGTATCTCTTCAGCTCATTATTCAGTCCGCCCGTCACGACTTGGAAAAGAAAGGAAAAAAGGGTCTTCTCCATGGCGGCCACTCCAAAATAGGAACCATCGCTGATCTTGGGCCAAAAGGAAACTGGCTGGCCCCGGCTCATCTGTAGGACACACAGATGTTTCAACAGCCTGGTGGGGAAGAGGCGTTATGGGGAGATCATGATAAATGAGCCATGGTCGACGTGGCTCCTATGAAGGCCACTCTTCCGGAGGGCCTGCGGGACATGGGGGGACGAGGCTAATCTGTCGGCATCTAGATGAGCAGGTCCGGCCAGGGTCAAGACAGCAACACACAGCTACACGCATGGTACGTGCCCATCTACTCCAGCCATAACATACTGTGTACTGCACACTGGTATACACATCCTTGGTTGAGATTGCTACTCTGATATGGGCCGCAGGAGAAACCCGCTGCCCCGGCTTGTGCAAGCAGCTTTCTGCAATGTATGATTGACAACGTGATTTAGCACGGGTTTTTCAGTTGAGCCAAAGAGAATAGCTCTTTGGTCTTACCCACCCGGCATACCCACCGCAAAGAGGACCCCAGATGGGGTAACTGGTAACGGGCCCTGATCTAGGGAAGGAATGGTGACAGGTACCTACTACCCACCGGATATTTGACCAGTGGAGAGAGAGTCGCCATCACCACATCACTACATGCCGTGTCTGCTTTGGTTTACCATTACAGGCGAGGGACGGAAAAAAGAGCCAAAACAAAACGAAAACGCCTCTCCACACAGCTCATCACATCACACACATGGACATTTACCTACCAGCTCTCGATGCGTGGCTTTTGAAGCCGTTCGTGTGGTTGTGTTAACGGGCTTATAGCACTAGCATGGTCGTAGGTGGTCCCCACCCCCCTGTCCTGGACCATGGACCGACTCGACCGGCCGGGGTCCTCTTTTTTTTTCTTCTCTTCGTTGGAAGACCAGGGGAAGGGAACGACACGACACGATACAGCATCTAGGGACCAGGGATGATGAAGATGAACAACATATCCATGACGAGCAATAAGAGTATAAGTATGGCCTCGGTATCCTCGACTGTCGATTTTTGATCGAAGGATAACCGCAGCCTTCAATCCAAGCATACAAACAACAGTCATCACCTCAATTCTCCATCTCCATCATCCGGCATATTCTGCTCAAACTCGGCAGGACGGATTGGCATTGTCACATCGCCGCAACCAAGCAAATCACAACACCGCTTGGACCGAGACAGTCTGATCGTACTTCTTTTCTCTATCAGCCCTCAGTCACTCTATTAGCTGTTCATCAACATAATCCACCATATAAGCCCACTTGGCTGTCAACGCGACTGCCTTTACCCATCAGAGATATTCAAGTCTCCGAACGGCACGGCACTGCTCCTAACCCTCTCATCCCCGGCTTACGGAACTGTTCGCTTGCGTCCGGTCCGGGTTGGTCTCGATTAAGTTGTCCCGAGTGTAAGTGATTGTTCAGTCTTCATGAATTGGCTTCCATTCCCTGCCCCTTGCCCCCCTTGCTTGCTGACTGCTGCTGGAATGCTGCTGTGTTACCTCAAGGAGGCTTGAAGGAGCTCGCAGCTCTCCAGTTAAGTAATGTCAAAAAGAAAGGAGCGAAGAGAAAGGGGAGATGAAGAAGAAGAAGAAAAAGACCACCAGAAGCAATGAAGACCAAAGTTTATGCTTATGCTAACTCGTGTTCGAAGATTAGACAGATATAAGGGGACGGCAGAAGCAAAATATCAGTTTGGATATTTGCTTCTTGAACGAACTTCGAACGGTCGGCTACCTGTTCCGCTTTCAACGTCTGCCATAAGTCTCGTCTCCATCGAGCATCACTCCAGCCACCACACAGAAGGGGCTTACACCGCGACATCAACAACCACAACAACACCCCAAGCCACACTTCCCAACTGAGCCAAACCCACCTCACTTACACACCATCCACAACCATCCACACCCGCCACTTTCCACCACTACTACCACCACCCCATCCAACCAACCACACACTCCATTTCCCGTACCACTTACTACCACCCAAAATGTGCTACTTCGAGCAAACCCTCTGGTCCTGCGGCTATTGGAAGTGGGGAAACTTCCGCCAGCAGTGCAACAAGGAGTACCGCACCGGCGAGACGTGCGGGCTCAAGCTCGTCTACGAAACCAACTTCATTCCTTCCCCGTGCAAGATTTGCGAGCAAATCACCAAGAAAGACAGGAGAGTACGGAAGATGTTAGAGGATATTGCCCGTTGGCAACGCGAGGGAAATCGCATCGCCACCATAGAAAAGACGCAGCAGGATATTGCGGGGGTGGAGGGGCAGATTCGAGAGTTGTGGAGGGGGCATGAGGAGAAGCAGAGGAGTATTTGTTGAGTGGTGGTGTCTTGTATGAGATTTTCTTTCGCGGTTTGTTTTGGGAGTGTGTTTTCCTTGCTGGCCTTTTTTGGTGTTCTTTTCTTTCATTTGCTTTTTCCTGGTTGGATAGAAAATGGAGGATTGACGGGTGCTGACATGAACGAAGAAGGTGGTGGTGGAAGGGGAAATGAGGATTGTGCGGTAGTGGCTGGGTGGCAGGATGCTACGATGATGAAATGACTTCATGGTAATGGTTTGATGAACACGGAAGAAAAACTGGGATATGAAGTATGAAACAAAAGAGAAAGGCGATAAGAAGAAGGGGGCAAAGAAAAAAGCACAGAGAATGATTTGTTCAGTTATCCTTTCAATTTTCCTTTTGTTCATATATGGGTACAATTTTTTCTCATTGCGGTTGCTCCTCTCCAATATTCACCAATGAATACCATTTCCAATGCTCACGCTCTCCTTAAACGGGACCAAGACGCTGAATACTTCGTTCACGCATGCTCGGTATTACCCACTCGCTCGGCAGGCAGGAAAAAAAGAAGCAGGTATACGGCACAGCAGAAGGTGGTAACTAAGGTACACTCCCGCTCGGGTAGGAGTGGGCTACCATATTTTAGAATAACACTCCTAATCTCTGGGGGGGGGGGGGAAAAAAAGGAAAAAAAAAGACGGTGTTCCCCCGAGTAGAAGAGGACGCAGAAGAAGACAGGATGAGAAGGCCCGGGACAGAAAAGCTCGGAAAATAAATGTGGTAAGAAGAAGGATCCTTCTATTAGATGCAGCAGTCCCTTACACTCACAACACTCATCAACCACCCTCGAAACGCTTCCATTTCGAGCTCCTCGCATACCTATCTTCTTCTTCAGATGTTTTTTACATGAGACTCTTTCCTGGACGTAACTTCACATATTCTGCCAATTCTCGCATGAAGAATGAAGGGCCAAAAGCAGGAACCGCAGGAACCTGTAGGAACGGTTGGAACGGTAGGAGCCAGAGCCAACTAACGACTCGCTCCCCTCAGCTTCTGAGCTGAGCTTCTGGTCGGGAGCGAGCAAGGCAGACGAATACCAGAAATGACCCATTAGTTATGGCAGCGAAGTGCCGTAGCAGAAGCCTAACTACAAAAGCAGTTCTTAGTAGACAGAAGTAATAGGCATCACTTTAAATAAATAAAGCCGGAAGCCCTCTATCTACAAGCAGAAGAAGGTCCATGTCCAGGACAACAGAACAGGAACGTGGAGAGGTCGTCCCCCAAGCTCGTCCATGACAGAAAAGCTGAGACCTTTTCAGGCATAGGCGATGGGCGCAACGTCTCAGCTTTTTTTGTAATGAGCGAGCCAAGGTAGGCTGTATCAATCCACTCGCAATTCGTCCCATGTATCTCCATGTCCTCCTCCCACGCACGTCCCCCACAACAAACCCGACTGACTGCCCCTGGGAACTCAAATGACCAAACGAGTGACTTTTCCAGTCTGCGAGTAAGACCATACCATACTACCGAACGCTAGACAGCCCTGTCTTTTCTCGCAGGTCTTATTTCTGGCTGTGGAATGAGGAGCTGGTTAGATAGTGCTCACTGGGGTATGATGGGCATGGAGATGGTGTGTAAAGCGTGGTGGTCAGCACCGGGGGAATGGGCCCGGAGCCGGAAATGGAACTAGAAGTAGGAGAATATCTTGAGCGATAGACAGAGGGTGGAGTTAGAGTGGGCGCTGGAGTGGGAGCTGGAGTTGGGACTGTAGCATAAGTAAGTCCAGTGTACACTGTTGATATAAGTATCATGGGCGCACTGGGTGGTCTGGACAATGGGTCGTGTAGTATTGTATTGTGTGTTGTCTTGGTGTGAGCGGGAAGTTTCTCATTTCCCCTCTTTTTTTGGACTTTGAGGCCTCCTTTTTGATGCGATACCTGGGTTGCTACTGAATGAAGGGTTTGGGGGTGGTTATTTTTTGGTCGATTGTCTTCATTTCTTTTACATGTTGGGCAGGGCGGAAAAAGTGGTGATGAAATAGACACTCGATCTTCGAGGAAAGACATCACTCATCAGCAAGATGGAAAGGAGACCGTCGTGTGTTCAGTTGCTTTTGTTCGCTTTTTAAACGCCATACATTATGCACAATTTTAGGATCATTTTGCAACATTCATGCCCTCACCACCCATTGTCCCGCCGTCCCCTATTCGGATGTAGTTCTCATTCTCAACTTGAAAAGCCACCATCTCCTCCTTCTTTTCCCTCCCATCTCCCATCCGTAAGTACAAGCCGTGAGTTGAAGCAAGCAGAACAGCAATCTAGCAAATAGCAAGAGTAATTCCCACTCCACCTCACCATGACGCTCTCTCCCCCTTTCGAACCGGCGTTGACTTTGTTTTTCCACGGTAGCAGCGGCTGTCCTCCAAAAAGGTACCAAAGGCACCGCAAATCAGCCCTCCCACAGGTGCTACTCTCACTCCATCCTCCCCACTGGGGACAACACAAAGTTTGCGTTAGCGTGCGCACATACGGTGGTATTGACGCAAACAAAGGGGAGAGGAGGGGGGCGAGATGCAGAAGCACACCCGGGGAAGATCCCAACTGGACATTTCCGCCCACAATGGCTCTTTTCCATCGGTAGGTGTCGGAAGAAGGAGGGGAGGGCGGATGAGGGAGGGGGTGGGTAGGTGGGTGGGTGGATGTTGAACAGTGGCGGAGAGTAAGAGCAGGCTGTCTATGACTGGTGTGAGCGTCGTTCCTCCTCCCCCTCCATCCAGTCAAGCCATGCCCAAGAATGTGGAGATTTTCGCGCAAGAAGGGTGGCTTATCCAGCGAATGACGCTCGAATCGACTCGAACCTTGCCGTAGCCTATATGCGAGGCCCCATAGAGCAGAAACAGGTCGGGGAGACGGAGACGGGCCAGCTGGCGAATTGGGGCCGAGGAGGGGATATGCGAGGACCAAGCATGTTTCCCTCCTTTTCGCCTGCCTCCGACGAGTCCGCGATGTAAAACTCTTGCTCGAACAGGGAGGTAGGAAAGCAGAGCGGCCTTGGCATAAGGTGACCTGAGCGACCTCATCATCCGTGTGCTTTTCTTTTTTCTGCTGGTATCCCGACGCAGGCGTGGCCCCTCGGGAGGTCGTCAGTCGGCCGCGGGCTAGACAGTGGAGACCTTTTGGGACTCGAAAAATCCGTTGTTTCCATGGGGAGCTGGGCCGCAGTCGAAGACGCCGAATCTCGCGGGACTCCTGGAGGAAGAAGCCGAGAGCCATCTCTCCGCTCCACCTGAACTCAACCTGGTGACAGAAAAAAAGGGAGGGCGACCGTACGTTGGCCTCGCTAGTAGTAGACCACCAGGCCTCCAGGTCGTCCTTGGGTGGTACCGCGGCCTACAACGAGGCCATGGCTGGCTGATGTGACGTGCTTTGCTGTCCTTGCTTGCTTCCGAATGTTGCATGTCCTTCCACTTTGGGGGTTACTGGCGCACCCTCCCACTCTTCCTTCCCCTCGTAGCTCTCATTCCTCATCTCGATTTGTGTACCCGTTCCACTCTCCGCGATAGCCATCTGCGGCCTGACAGTGACCCAACAAGTCCCTCTAAAGCTGAACGGTGCACGGACTCCCAGCGAGGCCTTTATTCCACGGGAAGGCGAAGACGGAGGAATTGTTGGTCCAATGATCCGAGAAGATGGGGTGATGCATATGGCTGAGGTCGCATCTCGAAGGACATCCACCACCGATGGAAACGCAAACTTTTCCACACAAGCCTAAACTGGGACGGGTTTTTGTGTGAGAAGGGGACCGGACAAGAAGACCTTGGGGATTTATATCTCTGGCAATGGAGCAACAACACGGAACTTGGTGAACGTGGCTGCCATTTAATGGGCGTACGCCTTGTCAACGTTATGTTTGTTGGGGGCCGGAGCACTACACCACCATTGGTTGTCCCAAGGCCAACATGGAACCAGTCAATGAACAAAGGGAAGCGTTAGATTGAATTGTTGCTGTACAACGCATACGTACCCCCAAACTCGCCGTTTTTTTAAACCTATCCTTGGCCCTATCCAACATCTTGGGCATACGAGGCGGTGATGTATGAGACAAATGGACGCTATATCCCACCTCGGCGGGTATCGACAACTCATCAACATAACATCCTGCCATGCCACGTTGTCTCTGGCCGCAGACCTGTCGAATCACTGAACGCCCGCTGTTTCCTGAACAGCATCATGAAAGAGGAGAGATAACAAAAGAAAATATGATGGGGAAACCGGCCAAGCAAACTTGGACATGCCACCTCATGTCGGCGTGGCCTAGGAGTCCCGGATTTATTGTTGTGTAAGGTGGTTCTGGTTCGTGAACGTATGGTGTGGGTATATCCGTGGGTCGGAGGATACTGTGGATGTTTTGTCATGTTGCCGTCAGGATCAGGTGGGTTGGGTATGGACGACAAGTCACGGTTTGAATGTCGCGGTATGGTTTCAGCGCATGGCAGCAGCGGCATCGGTAAAGTTACCGACGAGGGCCTCGCCTCCTTCGGCCTTGATGGGGATGGTGGGCAGGGAAGCTTTGCGCAGCATCTCCATGCTGTCGTCCTCGGGGGTGCCCCAATCAACCCGTGCCACGGAGGCCATGTCGTCGTGGGTCGAGAGCTTGGAAAGCAGGGCATTGTAGCGCTGGCCGGCGAAGCCGTAGGGAGCAGGGGCATCCTGCATGGGTTTGTCATGCGGGACCATGTCGTAGATGTCGACCATGTTACTGCGTGGTTCCCGGTTAGTCATTCGCTCTACCGACTCTGTGGATTTGGATCTCGGGCTAGATCTTGGAAGGGAGAGATCTTGGAAGGGGGAGAAGGGAGGTGGGAGGGAAGGGAGGGCATACTTTGATGTACGTTCCACCACACCCTGCAGAGCCGCAATTTCCCTTTCTGTCTCTTGGGGGTCCTCCTGGCTCATCATGTGTTGCTGATCAAAGCTGCCGTAGTGCATGTTGTTCTCGTCGAAGAGACGCTGGGCCTCGTCCTCCTGTGTTACGAAAGAGTCCAGGTCAGCTCCCTTGTTCCGTCTGATGTCTCTTTTGATGATCACGTCATGAGAACTGTGACCGCTACGCCAGAACCTACCTCATCGTAGTCATCGCTCCTCCCACCGCCGAAGCAGGTAGAGCAGTAGTTGCCCATCTTGTTCGTCCAGCCTTATCTTGGCTTCCCTTATTTGTGTGTCGTGTCGCCAGTCGGATGGTGGTCGGTCGGTATCAAGTCGTCGTGGGATGACGTCTGTCAATCGGAAATCGCGCGAAGCGAGGAAAAAGTCTCGAAGCCAGTCGTCAAAGTAAGGTTGGGAGAAAAGACTGTCGCGAAGAGATGAAACTTGATCGATGACGAAATGAAATCAGGCGAAAGGTTGGGCCGTGAAAATCGCTTAGTGGTGTTTTAGTTGCTTCGGTTTCTCGTCGGGTGCCCGCTGGGGAGGGGGACTGCTAGCGAGGTCGGTTCATCAGGTAAAGGAAGGAATGTGTCGCGATGGACTTGCTGCAGTGTCCCGAAATGTGGTCGGCCGTCGGCTTGGAATCGGGCGATGATTGCGCGAGGCAGGAGCAATGATGGAATATGGAACCGAAGGGAAAGTTGTCCTTATCGATATCGATCGTCGTCGTCGTTTCCAAATTTTAACGGGCCCCGATTCATTTCCAGGCGTTCCTTCCCGCAAGCACAAGGTCTCGGTCGCGAATCGATTTGGCGATTGCGACAAGTGTGTCACGGTCCAATGCGCCTGCCGTGTGCGGCTAAAAATCAACTGATGAAAGATTTGGATCGGTCATCTGGTTGGATCATCCTTGCTCGTGCCTTCTTCGTTGGTCCTCAGCCGCCTCCGGCTAAACTTCGCTACAGGCGCCTGGGCCTAACGAACTAGGGAACCCTGTGTGGCCCTGAACAGCAGGCGCGAGTGCACGTGCCGCCCCGGCAATCCACACCAGCCCCATCAGCCTACCGTAGAAACTCGGTAAATTGGCAAAACGCTATCCCTCTTTAAGCGCCCGACAGTAAGCACAGGAAGCAGCATACGTCTGCACATATGTCCGCTCAGTTAGTGAAAGCTCTATAATACTGCCCACCACTATCTTGCCTGCATTTCAAAGTACAGGCTCGGACTTGAGCGCTACAGATCTTCCTGTACTATGCCCCAAAAACCTCTTTCTGGGGCATTAGCGTTTTGCCAATTTACCGAGTTTCTACGGTAGTCTACCAGGGCGCTGCATGGTGGCAGAAACAGTTGGTCAATGCGCACTTACACGCCATTTTAACCCTCTTTGGTCGCTAACAGTGAATCTGCAGTGGCTCATCCGTCAGGGGCTGATCATTCAACCAGAAACATCTTGAAGGCTTTCTTCAAGGCGGATCAGAAGAGAAGCCAATCTGAAATATTCCCTGTTTTATTCTGGAACAAGTGTCGCTTCCGAACTTCATCGATGACAAGCGAAACAAGGAAGGTGCGAAGCTCACCGGACTCCGGACTTACTGCCCTGAAAGTGGAAGCATCCCGACAGGGGCATCCAGGTACCCGCTGTATTGCCCTGTAAAGTCCCACTGTCGGGTGCCCACTGTCGGGTGCCCGAGTTGATGCCCATCTCGGACTGTGTTTCACCTCTCCCCTCTTAGGTAGACCTTCGTGTCGCAACCATCTTTGCATAGGAACAATATCAAGTAAGGTAGCAAAATCATTTACTCCTATTAAAGAATCAGCAGCAATTTTCTTACCATGAAAGCAAGGTGGGAAATGGTTGAAATCGACGAGTGTCGCAGCCGAGTTTGCATCTTCCTCGGGGAACCTCCAAGCTCCACTGACGGTTTGATCTTTCCTTTCTTCGAACTGTCGAAGACAGGAGCTCCTCTAAGCACGTGAGAATGGCATTAGTTTCTGACAGATGCGATTGAGAATTGATCGTTTTATTCTTGAATCTGAAAAATGGCAAGGTAAACATTATGGGTATATCCAACACTTTCTAACTTTACATGAACGCTCGCTCCAATCTTATCCCACTCTTTCCAACACCCCCATGAACAACAGAAGACATGCGAGTCTTGGAAACATGAATCTCAGAAACGTTTAAAGAAACAGAGCCTTTGTGTGGCTCGTCGACCGTAAGTTTTCATTCCCTGATGATGCACACAGGCGTGCAGCAGGACTCCTGCCATGCACATGCACCTCCCTCTGCCCTCCACACAGGTTCTTAAGGCAAAGACCAGGGCCATGGTCATAATAACCCGCAGAATGTTCGATTAGCTCAGGTAGGAGAGCGTTGTAGGTATACTAAACATGTACCTAAGAAAGTCAGGAGTTCAAATCTCACATCGGACAAATTCCCGGGAAACTCGCCCTGTGATGGGGGGGCTGTCCGGGAAACCATTTTTTGTGGTTTCTTGTCTTTTTGGTTTTTTTCATCTTGGCTTTTCGCTTTTTTCATCATCGGACCAAGTTCCCAGAAAACGTTCTCTTGATGCGATGCGAGAAGAGATTTTCCTATCCCCTCCTCGTGCACCAACCACTACAGCGCCGTCCCCGGGTGCACCACATTCTGATCGACCGTACTCCTCGGATAATACACCGTCGTCCTTGACAAATCCACCGGCGATCCAGGATGCACATCATCCGCCTCCGGCCCATTTCCAGCCTGATCATTATCCTCCGGCGTCCCAACTGTCGTGCTGGCCACCGACAGCCTCACATCCATCACACTCAACCTCTGATCCAGCGGCGGCAGCACCGGCGACGGCGACAGTGACGGCACACTCAAATTCGACATCTCCATACCCTGCTCCGGCGAAAGCGACTCGTTCCCAAACACCGAAGTAGCAGCCGAAGAGGCCGCAGGAACCGTCGAAACGAGCGTCGTGGCGGATTTGGTATAGGCCGGTGGTGGTGTAGAGGGGTAGTAGCTTGATGGGCGGTTGTTGGAGGAGTCCGGACCCACGACGTAAAAGCCGGGCGGAACGTCACCGTGCGCTCCTCCCATTGTGAGTCGTCGGGACTTGGAGCGCCGGAAGAGAATCATCCAGAGACCGAAGACGAGGATGATGCAGACGACGGGGACGATGACACCGATAGAGACTTGGGCGGCCATGGGGATCCCGCCTTCCCCGCCTTCGCGGGAGGGGGAGGGGGAGGCTTCTGTGGGTGCAGCGGCTGGTTGTGAAGAGCTCATGCTTGAAGATGATATGGGCTTTGTGATTTCTGTCGTTGTGGAAGTTGAGGAAGATGGGGTAGCGATTGCTGTGGTGGTTGGTCTCGAAGTAGTGAGCGAAGTGGACAATGTCATTGTTGGTGTTGTTTGTGCAACCGTCGAACTGATAAAAGCCGTCGTTGTTGTAGTTGTCGGAAGAGGAATGCTGCTCATCAAGGTGCTGCTGCTGCTGGGGTTCACACAATAGGGGGAACCAGATTCGGCGCCCATGCATGTTTGCCCGTCAGCGCAGCAAACATTTCCACATTGGAAATCACCAGCAGCGCAAACCCTTGCACATCCATCCTGGCCAGCCCCCGGAGCGCAACAGAAAAAGGCGCCGTTATCAAGCGAGCATGTTGAGCCGTTCCCGCAACACCAGCTTCCTTGCGAACATGTTGTTTCGTCGCTCGCACAGGTGAGATCGCGTTGTGCGAGTTCGAGAAGTCCTCGGCGGCCTGGACTGGCAAGAGTGCCGATATGGACTTTTGGTGGATGGGCAGGTTGGAAAAGGAACCGGGTTGGTGGGACAAGAAGGGAAGCGTCGTTCAATGTGGCATTATCCATATTCATTATTTGGTGAAGGTATCGTCAGAGTGATTGTAGTTGGTAGTTATTTCAAAAGAGCGACATGACAGAGAGTGAGCGGCAGTGTAAAGAGTGGACTGGCGAAAAAGATCAGAAAGGGAAACCCGCAAGGCAAAACTCGACAGGAAAGAAGGGAAACAGGTCCATGTTATCAGGATTTCTCTAATACGCTACGCTAACGAAGTTGTTGGTGAGACGCCGCGAGGGTTGAAGATCGACAGTCATCAAGTCCGTAACGTTAATTTCCTCGTTGTTGATCCTGATGGGCGGCCCGCAGCAAGGGAAAGAAGAAAAGGTACCATGGCCTGTGATTGGTCCATCCGCACCCCCCCGGCCCCGAGCCGGATTCCGATGGGGCCTAAAGCTAGCATGGGGCGGACGCTGTACCTTGACATCTTCCACTTGATGGGCAGCCATGGGGCCCTCTCGGAGATCGACATGCAAAAGACTCCTCAAGACGCCCAAACTGGCCAGGACAATCCGGGGAAGTGCCGGGGCTAAAACATGATAAAGGGATTCCGCACTCGTCGCCATTTCGGAGTCACGCCGACATTTGGCAAGGAGAGGTTTTGACGTGCACTTCAATCTCCATGGTTAGCGCCGTGGCGGAGAGGTCCGCCTAAGGACGGCATGTGTAAGTGGGTTAGGGTTGGCGATGATTAGGATATGGATTTTGGAACGTCAAGCATTTCTTATCGAATTATCATGAGTTCAGTGTAGGATATGCATGATATGGAACTCCGGTGATATGCCGTACTTCTATATTCGCAGGGCACGAATTTCTTGGACCTGTCTGATAAAGCATATAAAGCACATAAAGCATTGCATACTGCACGGGTCGCTTCAAGAACTGAAATTTTGGAATTCCAAGGCACCTCAGCGGCATTACTGTCGTTGCTATTGGTTCCAACCGATAGAGTGTCAAGTGAGAATGAGGACGGGTTCTAATAGCTCTCAGTATTTGGTACTCGGAACGCACGTCTTGCTCTCTCCTTATTCATCCAAGAACGCATCTTGTACGTCATCAACGGTGTTACGTCCTATCCAAATAACTAACTGGAAATATGTCTATCACATTACACAGTAGTCCTCGGGATGAAATGTTTTGTCGGGATGAGAACGGATTCTTGGATGTTTGCAGCTTTACGCTTAATCACCCAGGTGTATTACGCGTCAAAACCCGGCCCCATTTTTTGAATGACTTGAGTATTACTTGTACCTACAGATCCAGAGGACGAACATCCCAAAAGTAAATATTAGTTTCTTCAGTTCGAGATCATAGAGATTGATATTGGCGGTATGCTTTCCGGATTCGCTGGTGCTCACCTCCGGGATCTTGCCCTAACCCCATGACGACTGGACCGAATCGTTAACTTCACTTGGGAAGGCGCGGCCATTCCCATGCTGCATCTTGCCAGAGGATGACCGGAAATTTCTAACGCCGACGACTGCCTACCTCTACATATAAATATGCATCAACCCCTCCCCCAACACCATGTCCGATTTGAATAACATACAAAGTCCGGCATTTCATGTGCATCACCAACAAATAGAACATTGCCCGCATAGTCTTGGTTGACGCATGCCACCATGGAAGCCTCTGGTCCTTGGTTTAATTGCTCACGGCGCTGCATTAGAGGTATATATACATAAGGTAAGTTGTCTTCCTTTCCCCTCCCACATTCCCAACCTTCTTCATTCTTCCCACAAACACCGACTACCTACCGAACTACCAGCACAATACTCATCAGGCCAAACCCATCAATACCATACTAATCACTCTCAAGATGATAGCTGACCAAGAATCTATGATCAGATCCATCAACAGCGCAGGCTTCCACGAGCCTGTGAGCTTTAAATGGCGTGTCACTGGTTACTTCACGCCCGCCCTTCTCGAGGGCCACCTTGAGAAACTGACCCGGGCTACCCAAAAGTGGCTGAACACCTGTCACTGGCCGGCCAAAGAACTCGAGTATGGGTCTACCAGGGTCGAGTCGATGCCTCTGTGCTCCCGTGAGGAACGCAACAAGGCTCCTTTGGACAAGAACGGAAGAGCGTACTTTGCCATGATGGTATGTGGATCCAAGTCTCTGTCGTAAGTTCATCTTTAGGAAAAGGGCCTAACAATTTTCATCACAGGTCCAAATAACTGTTCAGCTCAACCGTGAACGCAACTTTAACCTACAGAATTTGGTCGAATTGTACGAGTCGCTCTTTGACTGCCTGTTTCCCAAATTTGGTGAAAATAACCATGCCATCATGGGTTCCGGCTTCCGCTATCATCTGCCCATCGGCGGTATTGAGGGGGCAAATCCAATCTTCAGTTACCTTCAACCTTGCTTCACCGATGAACATAAAAAAGCGCTGGGAGGAACGTTCATGAGAGGGGGGATCGTCGCCCACCAGCAAATTCCAGAACGTTTTCCCGCCTCCGCAATCATCGCCTTCCTTAACCGGGTAAGAACCGGCGATTAAGACCGAATACAAATCGAATTATGGCTGACTTTAACGTAGGTCGTTCTGAAATACAAGGACGGTTCTACAGAGTCCGCCGAAAAGCTCTCAAACGTGCCGAACGGTCCAGATACCGTCCAGACAATCGTGCACGATCTACTCGATACTTACCTCACATCGTTTGAGGCCTTTAAGCACACTGTCGCTGCGGCCCACAACGAAGGTTAGTTCACCCTTAAGCCTCCGTCTCTTCAAGGTACCTCTCTAACATCTGACATAAATTAGGCACTGCACCCAAGACGATCAAGAACGTCGTTACCAATGCCGAGATCATGCTTTCTTCGTTGCACAAACTCGTCATTAACATCGAGCACCATGTCGGCAAGACCGTCCCGGGATCCAAGAGTCGATTCTTTCTCAAGAGGTGGATCAAGAATTACTTCCGACCAGCAGAGTCGCCTACCATCCGCCTCGACACTGACATCACGGGCTTTGACATTGATCGTTGCAAGCGCACGCGTACGTGTTACATGTTCTTACCGATCCATACTTTCTGAACCAAAAGGCTAATTTGAACCGCCCTACAACAGTTCGCGCCAAACTTCGTCGCTACAAGGCAGCTTTGGTCCCCATCATCGGTGCCGTTCGTCTTCTGGATCCGAGCACACACAAAGAGTTCAAGCAGGTGGTTGACTCGACGGCCAATACTCCCGACAAGGTTGACCTCTTGCGTTTGTACGGGAGCGTTTGGCATGGGATGCCGAATTCCACCAGGGAGCAGCTGCTGGAGACAATCGACTCGTATATGAAGTCACTTGAGGATATACACCGCAAGCTTGTTGATCACCTCAACGTCATCAACAATGAGATTGGCAGGTCGATCGACCTTGCTTCAAGGGATTTGTGGTGGCATTCGACAGATTTAAAGGAGAAGTGCTTTGACGAAGACTCTCTGCTGATCGGATTCTCGGTCGGGTGCTTATAGGGCGTTGGACGTTTGGATTAAGTTTTTAGATTTACCATGCACACGAATACATAGCGTACATCTTCAAACGCGCACACAATGCGCGATCACCACGTGGCTATCGTAGACAATGCAATCATCGGGTTTCACCACTGTAAAATCCCCATGGGGTTAGAGTAGCATCAGTCCGGTATTCCGTGGTCAACGGCTAGACAAGGAGAGACGTCATGTCGGTACAGTTAGCGAGCCAATCAGCGCGCATTGTGCCTAGTCCCAACTCCCAACTTCCAACTTTGACAGCCAATATTCCTTTTTAACGGTTATTGGTCATCCTTTGTTTGTCTCCGACTGGTCAGGACAGGCGGTGATATTGTTTGTTAAGACCGGTACGAACTAGTAATAGCTGACATATTACAACCATGCTTTTTGGATCAACAAACAACGCCAACAGATCAAAATGGCGATGATCCCCATCTTTTTGAGTCGCTACGCTTTCTCCTTCCCTGTCTGCTACATGTAAAGCCCACCGAGCTCACCCAGCAACAATGACCGGAACAAACACAAGAACAAAAACACCTCCAGCAACATCTAGAACAAAATCCAATCATGCTCCCAGCTCAGCTCCTCTATCAGAATTCCAAAACCTAGGCAACGGCATCCTCTTCTTCGATCCACCGCAACCACCATCACCACAAAACCATAACCATGACCATCCTCAACCGCAACTCATAATGCTCTGCACCTGGCTAGGCGGCGCCACATCCCGCCGCATCGCCAAATACACCTCCGGCTACCGGCGCCTCTTCCCGGCCTCACCAATCCTGGTAATCCAAACCGTCATTGCAGATTTCACCGTCCGTTCCGAGCAGGCTATTCGGCGAAACCTAGCCCCGGCTAGGGATATCATTCGGGATGTCCTTTCCCGCTCCGCTTCTGAGCTAGACAGTACACCCAAAAACGACCCAGAGACAGGCGTGCTACTACACATCTTCTCCAACGGAGGCTGCCACCTAGCCGTCCAGTTGGCCCACAGCTACCTCTCCTTTTATCATCACGCCTTACCCGTCCGTCTGCAAATCCTCGACTCCTCCCCCGGCACTTTTTCGGTCACCCAAACCTACGGCGCAGCAGTGCACTCCGTTCCCTCCCACCACCCTTGGGTTTTACAGAGCATCGAGAGATGGGGATTATGGGGAGCGGTGGTGTTTATTGCGGGAATACAGCAGGGATTGCCGAGAGCGATTGGGGAAAATGTGGTGAGGAGGAGGTTGTTGGGTGGGGTGGGGGTGGATTTTGAGGGGATGAGGGGGGAGGTTTTGAGGGAGGATATATGGGGAGGGGGGCATGGGGCACAAGAAGGGGGACAAGGGAGAGAAGAAGGGGGACAGGAGACGGGGAGGTTGTATTTGTATTCGAAAGCGGATGAGGCGGTGGGGTGGAGGGATGTGGAGAGGCATATTAGGCAGGCGAGGGGGTTGGTGAAAAAGAAGGGACGTGAAGAAGGGTTGGTAAGAGCGGAGAGGTTTGAGAAGGCCAATCATTGTGCGTTGGTGATGGAGGATGAGGAGAGGTATTGGAGGGCTGTGAAGGAGAGTTGGGAGGGGCAGATGGAGAGGCGGATGCGGAGGGAGAGCCGATCTGAAGAGGAGTGTGAACCTGGGAAAGTCGTGTTGGGGGCCACGGATGAGCAAGAAGGGGGGAAAACAAGTGGCAGAGAGCCAGGGACAGAGTCCGGAGTTGAAGACGGAGTTGAGTCGAGAGAAGCTGAGGTTTCTAGGAGAAGCCGCACTAGCAAGCTCTGACGGACCCAAGTGCAGCTGGCGCTTGTGCTATCGAGTTAGCGGATGTTTATGACAGCGTAGTGTTGTCGCCGATATTTCTCATCGTGAGCAACGAGGTGATTATTGGCGTGTCCGCGCTTCGCGGCTCGGGAACACGTCGAATTATCATTGTGACAGCAACATATCGAGACAATCAAATGAACGTGATTTGAGCAGCTGCGACGCGCTTCCAATCAAAGATCACCATTGTGAACATCGAAGTTGCTTGCAAAATGTAGAATCGGGCACAAAGCGGTAGACAACCGCGGAGGTTACATTGTTTCTTTTAGCCCAATGTTGACCCACATTTTAGCCCCCATTCACAGATCCGAAAGCGGTTAGGCGCATGAACGAAGCTGGGGTTAGGGCGGTTGCTGGGTTCCACTGTCGTCTCCAAAGACTCCAACTTGTGCAACTCCACAATCAACCGCACCCAACGCAACCTTCAACGCAAACCTGGGGCAGTGAACTTGTGGTTGGTCCGTCCTCCCCGGAAAACAAAACAAAGTGAACTTTGAACAAAACAACAAAGTCAACATCCCAGAGGGTTCCTGCTCGAGAGACAGCGACAACCATAACGAAACTGTGGATAATTATACCAGAGGACAGGGTCTCTTCCGCCTTGTTTCGCATATGTATCGTCCGATCGGCTCGAAACTCCACTTTCAACCCAGAATCTGCAAGTACAACCTCAAAGTCGCAAGCGCAGACTCGACATCGGCTTTGTTTACTTTCAACTCTCCTGAACTTCCGACATCAACCACGACGACGTGCTTCTTTTCCGCGATCGAGCCTCAACCGAATAAATAATCGAAAGATTCTCAAAGACATTCGACTTCAACAAGCCGACGATTGTGTGAGCTTAAAACCGGGGGTTCACACCGCCTAACCCACATCACATGCAACGCTTTGCATAGCAGTGCTTGAATCCATCCAAAAGCAGCAGCGACATAACAAGCGAGTTCAGTTCGCAGGCGACATACGCCATCTGCCTATCGCCCGACGAAATCCGTTTGAGATCCGATACAAACCGATCGAGAATTTCACCCATTGGCACATCACACCACAATCCCAATGGCTCTTTCATCGTCATCATCGCCCAGTGGAGCCGTCTCCAGGCGGCAGTCTCTCTCCATCGGCTGCGCTCCAAAGAAACAACTCAATAACATCGAGGTCCTCAGTTTGATGCGCCAGCAACGAGAACACCCGAGCCCC
Organism: Neurospora sp. CHS-2018c; assembly: GCA_009806235.1. Lineage (NCBI taxonomy): Eukaryota > Fungi > Ascomycota > Sordariomycetes > Sordariales > Sordariaceae > Neurospora > Neurospora sp. CHS-2018c. Next base: position 1,508,093 of record RAPC01000004.1, on the reverse strand, counting down.
CTTCGCGAATGGTCTCCCGTCCACCCAGGCATCCAGCTTAGGGTAAACCTGCTCAACAAACTCATCTCGGACCTCGAATGTACCCACCTCCGCCTCCAGCAAGAGGCCCAAAAGACCCAACAAGCTTCCCAGATCGTCCAAGATTTTGCGGCATGGCCTTCGATAGCACCCGAGTATGCCGCCATCAAGGCAGCCAACCCGTGGCTAGCAAAACAAGCCGCCAAGTATGCTCGACCGGTCATCGAGAAGGAATATACCCAGGCGATTGCGTTTTTGCAGGCTAGGCAGAGGAGGGAACAACTGCCAGAAGGGGAGAAGCTTAAAAGGATAACATCCGGGGAGGAGAGGACACCAAGTCCGGCGTCGAACCCTGAAGAATACCGCGAGCTTAGGAAAAAGGCGAGCAGTCAGGATCTGCGAGCAAGTCTCATCACCCACCAAGGCTCGCCTGCTCGCCGTAGGCCAAGGACACCCCCAGAGAAGGAAGGAAGTGGAAGACCGAAGACGCCGGAAAGACCCACCCCTAATGTTACGCGACGACCGAAGAAGACCCCGAGCCCGCGACAAAGACCGCCAGTCAACGAGATAAAGAAACTGCGCCTTTCACCACACGGCCCGAGCAAATCTTCGCCTTCCCAAGCCGGCAGTATTCCATCCGGGCTGTCTCCCAGTCCCATGCTGAACCAACTCTCGAAACCGAACGCCTCACCGTTGGCCTGCGTAGAGTCGATGGGCATCGTCCTCACCCCCGAACAAAGACTTGAATTTTTCCAGCGCGCCGAGCAGCTGGAAGCCATGGCGTATCTCGAATTGCGTTGGCATAGGTTGCACTGCGCAATGACAGAGATCCAGGGATTCTGCGTCCGCGGGCTGGCGGAGAGGGAAAGCGAACGGATAGCCAAGATGGTGTACCCAATACGGAGACGAAGACCGAGCGCGGGTGGTGCCGGGGTTTCTGCGCTGCGGGGGTTACTGGCCGGCTTGGACGAGGAGGACGACTTGACGCTCTTTGGTAGCGACGACGATTCGGGCGACGACCTCGACGACGACGACGACGAATTCGAGAACGAACTGAGCCACTACGAAGACGAGTGGGAGGCCGAATTGGAGGATTCAGATGTGGACGACGAGTGTGACTCGGGAGAGAACGATGACTCGGACGAGGACAACTTCCCGGGCTCGGCAGTCGCCTACAACCGCAAGTACGGCAATCGCGGCGCCGTCAACACCAGCAACACCCCGACTCTCTTTGCCCGTGCCGGAGCGCAAAGTAGGCTGTCCATGTCCGAGGACAACGAACAGCAGCAAAAACTTCCTCTCGATCCTCACCACCCGCCCCTGCCGGAGACACCTCCTCTGAGCACGACTTCCGTTGAGCGTGATACCGCGCTCCCCAGCATTGAACCCGAAACCGAGGAGCCCATAGCCCTAACTCCCCCCGCCACACCAAAACCTGCACCCCGAAAAATCAACCTCAACCCGCGCAACGTGACCCTGCCACCTTCCAACCCCCGCGCCTCAACGCTGAATCTCAACCTCGGCCTTGCCGGCGGCAACCTGAAAAACAAACCGAATCCGGCACTAGCAAAGGAGATCGACACCCTTTTGCCCTGCGAAAAAGAGAACCTGCCCAGCACCCCGCTGAAGACGCTGAATATCAATCGGAGTAACGCGCGGCCGCTTGGTGGGACGGGCTTACTCACGCCGGCGTCGGGGCAGAGTAAAGGTGGGAAGAAGGTGGGTATTGATTTGGGGATTAAGAGCAGGCCTGTTTTGAGGACGTTAGGGACGTTGGCCAAGGAGAAGGGTGTTGCGAGAAGGAAAAAAGAGGCGGCCAAGGAGAATCAACCACCTGTTGGGAATAATGGTGGTGCTGGTGGATCATCCTGGTGGTAGAAGGGTTTTGGGCTAGGTCTGCTTCTAGGTATGGAAGAGCTTTTCTTCCCGCATGAAGGGGTGAAAGGATATAAGAGAAGGAATTGAGTTGTTTATGCATGAACGAACGGATGTCTGTAAGAGAATGCTCTGAGACCTGGAGGGGTGGAAGGCATGCCAGTGTTGAGGGATGTCTCAGATGTGGTACTCCCTGTTTCGCTGCCACGGATCACTCACTCTGTCCCTTGCACATACCAGAGAGTTTGCATGGAGAACATCATCATTCTTGGATAAATACATGACGGGAGTGAGCGAGCGAAAAGCGACATGAGAGAACATCAAGTCCGTGTGCTGCGTGCGAGCCGATGAGGCTTGCGGCAGCGAAACTGAACAAATGAACAAACGAACAAAAAGCAATACCCGTATATATACATAGCCTGTGAGAAAGGCGCATTTATGGTGTTAGGATTACAATTGTTACTGGCAAAGCTACGTATACCTTGAAATGATATTTTTTTCACAGCCAACCCCGTCCATCTCTATTGTCTGCTCTTATTCGCTTCTCTTTCGGTTGCGTTCGTTGTTGCTGTTCCCATGGGAGGTCTGGTACAGCATGAGTCAATAGCTAAATGTTGGGCGTTTGATGTGGGTACATAAGACCAAGGAAGGGAGAAATATCTCATCAACAAAAACAGCTGCATGGCGCAGCGGAAGCGCGCCGGGCTCATAACCCGGAGGTCACTCGATCGAAACGAGTTGCAGCTAAATTTCACATATCTTTTTTTCGCTTTTTGCTCTCCGACCTGACTTACCCTTTCTCTCGCCTCGTCAGTCCATTTTTTGTCTGTTTTTCCCAATTCCTTTTGTGACAACCCTTGTGTGCACCAACAACCGCTCCCTCGCCTGTGAACCTGGATGCCAAATCCGTCTTCGTGCATAAAACTTGCAGTGCGGCTCTTTTTTCCTATCGCAGCAGCCAACAGCGTTCCACATCTTGTTTGGGCTTGAAAGCTTGGCTTGGCGCTCCTCCACCAAAGCCCAAAAAGCTGGCGCGACTGGTGACACCTTCAATCGCTGGTTGTTGGGCTACCTAGGCAGCAAACAAGCTCCATTCCACTAGACTCAGGTACGTAAGAGATTGGAACAAGGCAAACTAACAAGCAAATATCCGGTATAGTGTAACGGTCAACATATCGCGTTTTCACCGCGAAGCTCGGGGTTCGATTCCCCGTACCGGAGTTTCTTTTTTCACATTTTTCCCTTTTGCCTATTCTTTTGTTTTCTTTGTTCGCATCCTTGCTGCCCGGTGTAAATATTGACCGAGTTATGCAGATTGCAAGTTTCTTTTTGCAGTCGTCATTTCCTCACGTTTTCTTTACCTCTAACTAAGCATACATCGATTGGGCGTCATGCGGCATTGTCTTTTCACGTGTGAGGCGGGTGAGTCTTGCTGTGTAAAAGATGAGAGGCACGATCGATAATGTGCTGCGAACACTTGCCAAGTGGACGACAAAGACTGTCTTGTCTGTCTATCTCTTAGGACCTAGTCATTCGCTTTCTGGCTGCGCACATTCGAGAACCTGATAGCAAGGCACAGCAATCAAAGCGAGGAAACAACGGGTTATGTATCCAACAGAATTGGATTTGTTATGTGCAAGATGTTGTTCATATGTACAAATGCTCATGTCAAGATATTCACACTGAAACGGTTAAGTTCATCAACCAAACATTGCCCCTCCGCCACTTCATCAGCCTTCCACTTCTCATCACATCCCATCCGCGGGCGTGCACACACCCCTCCACTGCCTGGCGCTTTCTTACACGCACTGCGAATAGTAATCATTCTGCTTCTGGCAAGTATAAGGGGACACGCAAGCCGTCGGGCCCGTCCAGCCAACGCCTCCACACTGAGCCCAGTGCTGCGCGAGGTTGGTTCCCGTAGGCGCCGCGGCCGACGAGGTGCTGGTCGACGAGGACTTAACGCTGGTCGAAGAAGTAGAGTTAGTCTTCACCGACGAAGTCGAGCTAGTAGTCTTAACAGTCGACGTAACCAGCGTGGTAGTAGCCTTGCTCGTCGTGCTGGTCGTTCTTACCGGGGAAGCAGTCGACGTGGTCTTGACAGCTGACGAAGTAGTAATAGGGGCGGTACCGCTGATAGAAACCTGCGCATAAAGCACACCGCGGCCGTTGGTGCCGACGTATACCTGCCCAGCGACATTTCCTGAACCGACGACCTTGTTAGCGGAGATGGAACCAAAGCCCTGAGAGCCCTGGACGTCAGTCCAAGTAGCACCAGCGTCGGCGCTAGCGTACAGCTTGTTGCCGCTGGCGCCGGTGCCGAAGGCGTACAAGTTCCACGAGCTAGAAGCAGATCCAACGCCGAGGGAGATGGATTGCGTGTTGGTGACCCCGCTGAGCTGGGTGAAGGAGACGCCAAAGTTGGTGGAGCGGAAGATGCCCACGTCCGTGCTGACGTACAGCTCGCCGGCGACGGTGGGGTGGGCGACGATGTCGCGGACGGACTTGGCGGAACCGAGGGCACTAGAGACGGCGGTGAAGGTGGCGCCAATGTCGGTGCTGCGGTAGAAGGTACCGGTGGTAGAGCCGGCGTAGAAGACGGTGTTGTTGCGCTTGTCGGAGGCGATGACGGCGCCTGAGGGGAGGGAAGAAACGGCGGTGAAGGTGCCCTGGTGCTGCGAACGGAGGACGCCGGCGTTGCCCGAGGACCAGACGATGGTGTCGGCATCGGCCGAGTAGGCGATCGTGCCGCTGTTCTTGGTGGTGTCGGTGCCGGAGTGGATGTTCCACGAGGCGCCGCCGTCCGAGGACTCGGCCACCTGCTGCGAGCCCGAGCCGTTGCCGATGCGCACCACGTTGGCGGGCTTGTTGCCGGCGTAGTCGACGTCCGTGGAGCTGGCCCACATGGGCGTCATCCAAGGAGTCTTGGGAGAGGTGCCCAGGTCGGCGCTGGTCTTGAAGGTGAAGCCGCAGTCGTCACCAACGGCCGCGAGAAGCTCGGAGCCACCGGGGGCGGAGGCGAGACCGAGGACGGCCATTTCTTCGATGCCGACGGCCAAGGATGAGATGGAGACGTTGTGGGCGGCGTCCCACTTGGTCAGGTCGTGGCCGCCGTAGACGGTGAGGCCGGTGGCGTAGAGCCAGTGGTCGCTGTCGAGGGGGTTGATCTCGAGGGATTCGATCATCCAGCCGAGACGCTTGCTGTCCTGAGAGATGAAGCCGGCCTCGATCCAGGGAGCGTTAGGGGTCTGTTAGTCAGAAAGTTAGTACAACGTCAAATGAGTGTGGGAGAGGACGCCTTACGGTCAATCCATAGTACAAGTTCTGGTTGGGATAACCAGACCACTCCCAGATGGGAGACCAGGTGGCACCGGAGTCGGTAGAGCGGAAGATCTGGGCATCGGGCCACCACGAGTTCAAGCTGGCCACCATAATGGTGCCGGGCTTCTGCAAGTCCACACCCAAGCCACCAAAGCCATAGTTGAGGTCGCTGCCAGAAACGGGAGTGATGTTCTTCCAGGTGCCGTTGGTGATGTCGTAGCGGTAAACGCCGCCGGCAGTGCCATCGTAGGGACCAGTACCGTCGCTGTAGGTAAGGTAGAGGGCCTTCTCGGTGGGCTGGAGCTTGCACTTGTGAGGGAAGTACGTGCCGGGCTGGCCAGCGACGGCGGACCAAGTGGCACCGGCGTCGTTGGAAACCCAGACGGAAGAGGTACTGTTAGTGGCGGAACCAACAAAGATGCGGGACGTGGCGCCGTTGGTGGTAGCCGAAGTCGAGTCGAAGGTAACAAAGGCAATGCCCTGCTTGTCGTTATTGAGGCCATTGGTATCTGATGGGTCTACGATGTAGTCGCCGACAGCCGTGAACGAAGACACCTTGGAGAAGGTGACACCGCCGTCTGTGCTCTTATAGAGGCCGTTGCCGCTGCGAGCACCGAAGTAGATGATCTTGGAGTTCTTGGGATCAACAGCAAGTCTCTCGCCCATGCCGCGACCGGGCATGTTTCCTCCAACCTTGAAGGGCAGTTCGGTGGTGGACCATGTGGCACCTCTGTCGGAGCTGCGGATGATGGCACCATTGTTGGGGTCCCATCTGGAGTTTTGTTAGCCCATATCGAAGGGAACGAAGGACTGTTCCAGGACTTACGAGTTGGTGTACATGCCGGTAGCGGCATAGACCTTGTTGGGATCTTGAGGATCGAGAGCAACAGCATCGATACCCCAGTTGTTCCTGATGATCGTATGGTCAGCGTGCGGGTGAAGAGGGGGTTGACGATAGCTAGTACTTACCATTTGGCGTCCGTAGTGATGGAGTCGGTAACGGCAGTCCAAGAGTCATCGGCATTCAGTCTGTAGAGACCACCAATATCGGTACGAGCATAGGCAACGCCCTTTTCCGTTGGGTGAAAGACAAAGCCAGGCACGAAACCACCGCCACCGCCGATGTTGACGTTCTTCCAGGAAGCAGCAGCCCTCACAGGAGCTGCGGCGGCTGCTAGAAGCAGCTGGATGACCGAGAAGCTCTTCATGATAGGCTGACGAGAGTCGGAACAGCAGTTGGAGGTGTCGTTCAGCAGAGCCTCTTAGAACGGTATAGATAGGAGGTCATAATGCAGTTAATATACCTGTCGTATCGAGCAGGTCCTCACCGTCCCAGTACCAGAGATCGAGACGGATCCCCCCGTCCGCCAAGGCCATGGCATCTCTACCCGTCTACCCGGAGAGTGCGTACGCCATGGTTCGACAGTGTTCGGAAGCGCTGCCATGGCTGTGAGTCGGTGTAAGTGGAGGCGGCGGAGAGATCGTTTCTTTCGAGGACGACTGGCGTGCTGGAACGTCATGCTCCAGGGTGGACGGAGATGAAGGAGAAGGAAGACGAGGAGGAGGCTCAAAAGAGAGAAAGTGACCGAGGATTCCACAAATCGGTTGGTATAGCGAAAGGGGTACAGTCCACACTGCCGGACCCGAGTTTACCGTCGTTGCTACTTTAGTATGCGGAAGCGTGGAGCATCAACCTCCGCGTTTCACTTTCCGGGCCATCGCGTGCTTGTCGACGGCAGGGGACAGGGGCCAGGGGTGGCAATAGCCGACACCGTGGAGATCGTATTGCTGTACATGTGGGCGACGAGAAAATGCAACTACAGTATTAAAGGGTTGGTCTTTATGCAATCTATTTTCGATCATCGGGTTGTTTCTGTGGAAGTCTGGTGATGTTTTTGTTTTGGTTGAGTCGTTGCCGAGGAGAAGTGGGGTGCACAGGCTCAGGTTACTGAGGTCAGTGCTGTTAGCAGGAGACCTCGCACTGACTGATTGAGTACTGAATATTGGAGTTCTTTGCAGATCAGCTGGGACAAGCAAGTGTTGTATAGGAAAAAAATCATTATCTTATTGATTCATAGCATTTTTATCGTTGATTCAATCTTTGATCCCCCAAATGTGAGGTCTTCTATCAGTTTAAGCGTTGAAGCATGAAAGAACCCACCTAACACCAAGCATCAGCACCTAACCCTAACCCCTAAATACTTGAACAATCCATCCTCCTCCTCTTTTCTTCACCCCCGCACTCTTCCATTGCTTCTCCCCGCACATGCATCGCTGCCATGATCGGTCGGTGGGATGCACACCGTGTGGCAGCTGACCTTGGAGTTCCAGTTGGGAAACACCAAAGCATCCGTCGGAAGGACATCATGACCTGGACCGCAACCATCCAACTCTCGACGTCACCTCTTGAAAGGCTTCGAGAAGGACCATCAGCTTGTCACATTGGGGAGGATATAACTTGACCTCCTCTTTGGCATACTCTATCGACCTCCTTGCACAATCAAGTCGTCCTCTTCCTAAACCAAATCCTCTTGTCTCACGAAATCGGTCATTCTTTCAATACTCCATTATCTTTACCTTCTAGTGTTTTATTCCTGGTTACTTACATCGACCCCCGTGCCTAACACGATAAACAAACAACATCTGCCCAAAATGGCATCAGTCTATCCAAGCTCAATCCCGGACTGGAACAACCTCCAAGTCATTCACCGCAATACGCTGCCTCCCCGGAGTCACTTCTTTCTCTACCCGGACAGCGAGAAAGCATTGACTCGTGATGTCTCCTTGGCCAAGGCCCAGTTGCTCTCCGGCGAGTGGAAGTTCAATCTATCCAAGTCGCCTCTGATAGGTCCAGTGGGCTTTCAACACTTCGATTCCTTCACGGACTCGGACTGGAACCCCATTCAGGTCCCAGGCATGTGGCAACTTCAGGGTTTTGGAAAGGGTCCGCATTATACCAACATCAACTACCCTTTCCCGGTGAACACTCCACATGTCCCCATTGATGAGAACGAGTGCGGACGCTACGTGACATATTTCCAACTCGCACCCGAGGACAAGGACCATCAACTACGGCTCCGCTTCGAAGGCGTCGACTCGGCTTTTACAGTTTGGTTGAATGGCAAGGATGTCGGCTACTCCCAAGGCTCGCGGAATCCATCCGAGTTTGACATAACCCATTACGTGAATCTCGAAGGAGAAAATATTCTTGCCGTCGAGGTCTACCAGCGATGTGACGGTACTTACATTGAGGACCAGGACCAATGGTGGCTGAGTGGCATCTTTCGCGATGTCTGGATACACAAGTTTCCCCAGAAGTCCCACTTCAAGGACGTCAAGGTCCTGCCCACCCTTGATAACGAGTACAAGAATGCAAAGTTGTCCGTTACTGTTGATCTTAGCAGCCCGGAAGAGTTTACTTTGAAGCTACTGGATCCTGCTGGGGGCGAAGTCATTCAGGGAAGAATATCTGGAGAACAGTCCACTGTTATCGAATTCAACATCGAAAACCCCCTGAAGTGGACGGCCGAGACGCCGAACCTCTACACATTGGTACTGAGCATGCCAGATTGTGCTCTGACCGAGAGAGTCGGCTTCCGCCGTGTTGAGCTTCTTGGTGGTGTCTTCTCCGTCAACGGAAATCCCATCAAGCTGAGAGGCGTCAACCGGCATGAACATCATCCAGATTTCGGGCGCGCCGTACCATACGAGTGGCTCAAGAGAGACTTGTTGCTCATGAAACAGCACAACATCAATGCCATTCGGACATCTCACTATATCAATGACCCTCGGTTATACGTGTTGGCGGACGAACTTGGCCTATGGATCCTGGATGAGGCCGGCCTGGAGTGCCATGGCATCTTTGTTGTCGGAGGTGATGGTAACAAGATGCTCTCTGACAACCCCGACTGGAAGGAGGCGTACCTTGACCGCGCACGCCAGATGGTCATGCGTGACTACAACCGTCCGTCCATCATCATCTGGTCACTTGGCAACGAATCTGGTTACGGCAGCAACCATAGGGCCATGTACGACTACATCAAGAGCGTCGACACTAGTCGTCCTATTCACTACGAAGGTGACTGGAACGCTCAGTCGGCAGATATCTTCAGCAGAATGTATTCATCGGTTGACGACATGGAGGGATACGCTAGGGAGCCGTCGTGGGACAAACCTTTCGTCTTGTGCGAGTTTGCCCATGCCATGGGCAACGGACCAGGTGCTCTCAAGGAGTATATTGAGCTTTTCTACAAATGGCCTAGACTAATGGGAGGCTTCGTATGGGAGTGGGCGAATCATGTATGTGCCCCGGGTTTCATATCGTCCATTCTTTGCATTTGACTAACAGATAATCAGGGACTGAGAACCAAGAACGCAGACGGAGAAGAGTACATGGCCTACGGCGGTGACTTTGGAGATGAGCCCAATGACTCTAACTTTGTCTTGGACGGCCTCTGCTTCTCCAACCACACACCCACACCCGGGCTTTTGGAGTACAAGAAGGCCATCGAGCCTGTTCAGACGCTAAAACTTGAAAACGGTAATCAGGTGCGAATCATCAACAGATACGACTTTGTCACTCTAGACCATCTCAAGTGCTTCTATTACTACTCGGACGATATGCTCGACTGGGTTGAGAAACGCGAGGTTAAGATCCCCAAAGGTATTTCCGTCAGCCATCACCAACTTTCACTCCAAAGCTACCTACTGACATAAACAACAGAAATCAAGCCTCATGAACAAGCACTCATCACCATCAACAACCTCCTCGACGCCGAAGCGCTCCAAGCCGCCGGCCGCCACGACTGCCACCTAACGCTCGAGTTCTCCCTCGCCTCCGCAACCAACTGGGCAGAAGCCGGCCACATCATCACCACCGGCCAACTCCCTCTGACACCCCCTAACAACCCCTTTGCAAACCTCCCCCACGCCACCGACGCCCACTTCGACCTCCTCTCACCCACACTCCTCTCCATCACCAGCTCAAACAACACCTACGAATTCGACCTCTCCATCGGCGCCCTAACAAGCTGGAAACGATCCCCCACTACCCCCAACATCCTCACCACCCCCCTCACCCTCTGCCTCTACCGCCCTCAAACCGACAACGACCACGGCTGCGACTTTGGTCGTAACTGGACCTCGAGTCGTCTGACCATGGCCAAACACCATCTCCTCTCAGCAACCTGGGACCCTTCTGCCTCTCCGCCCGCCGTGGCCATCCAAGGCCGCTTCGCCCCGCCCGTGCTCAACTGGGCGCTCGAGACCACAACCGTCTACTCCTTTCTTGAAGACGGCAAGATCCATGTCAAGCTACACGGCAAACCCGTAGGTAACTGGCTGCCGCGCGCCTGGGCGCGCCTAGGTCTGGAGGTCGGGCTGAGGGACGTGCACTCCGCCTCGTGGCATGGTCGCGGGCCGGGGGAGTCGTACAGGGACAAGAAGGAGTCACAGCTTATTGGGTCTTGGACCAGGACCATTGATGAGTTATGGACTGAGTACGAGTTTCCGCAGGAGGGGGGAAATAGGACGGATGTAAGGTCGGTGGAGTTTAGGACGGAGGAGTGGGAGATGGTGTTGGGGGCGAGGTATGTCAAGCCCGAAAACGGGGAGAATACGAGTTTTCAGGCGAGCAGGTATACGGTGGGGGATGTGGAGGCGGCGAAACATCCTTACGAGTTGCATAAGAAAAAGAGGGAGGATACGATTGTTCATTTGGATTGGATGCATCATGGCTTGGGCACGGGGAGCTGTGGGCCGGAGACGAGGCCGGAGTATACGCTGTGGGCGGATAGGGAGTATGAGGTTGAGGTGGTTTTGTATTGAGTTCCTTACGTCTAACATGTCTTTATGAGCATTGAGGTTGGGTTGAGGTATTATGTAACGCATATCGACCTAGGTATTTGTGGAAGCCAGAGAATCTTCATCTTTTAATTAAATCGACCGCCGAAAAAGTAAAAGAAAAAAACGAGAAATAGGGAAAGAAGGAGGAAAAGCCTTAAGCAACACAGAATGAATCGCAACATACATGACAGTTTAATAGAGAGCCTTTCCAGCACAAAGATGAACCAGCGACTACCCTTTGCCTGATGTCCTATATCAGTCGCACCTCCATCTCCCTTGTCAAGCTGGCCATTTGTGGCCAGTTTTCTTGAGGCAGTTTGAACTCATCACAGTACAATCTTTCGTAAAATGTATGAGGCTGTCCATCCAACATCCTTGTTACTGGCCGGAGTATCATCCCCACGATCATTTTATAAGACATACTATTCCAGTACTGGCATCCCAAAGTCAGCAAAAGAAATCCGGTTTCTCTTTCTTTGCCAGAGTCCACCTCTTCAAATAGCCATCGTGGCGACAAAAAAAGATCCAAATTCCATTCGAAAGGCGATGTAAGTATCCATCCTTCCTTCCATTCTCTCGAGCCAAAGTCCATCTGATGTCTCTTCCATTCCATCTGCACATCCATAGCCAATCCCCTAATATTGAGACTCAAGGGTATCTTTCCGTTGCGTGACAGATCGAGAATCCTTGCGTTGTGATCCTCCCAGTCCAGTAACATTTCACCACTGTATTGTACGCCAATTCTCAGGCAACTGTCAAAAATGAGGATGCGACTGGGCTTAAACTTTCTGGTTCTCCAACCAGCCACTGTCCAGCTGCCAAATATTGACCTTCGGACCTGTTCTAAGTGTAACCCATAACGGGTGTCACACCATTGCCTCCATGTAAGACTGTAAACCAGACTGAAAGTGAGGTTATTCTCGCCAATTTCCTGAGCCTTCGATGCTCCTTCTTGTGGGTCTGCATCTTCAAACCATGTGGGGAAAGAGCATGCCCGAGTCTTGTAATAAGGAGCAAACCCATCTTTCTCCCATAAGCGAATGGGCAGAATAGGTAGCCCACAAAACAACTTAAACGCCGAGTCTCCCACCGCGAGCGCGTACATTTCCATCACACCACTGATGGCGTTCAAGGCATCAGAGTCGTAACCAAGTTCTCTCGGTCCGTATTCACCGATCCTTTCCCAGGCCGTAAGAGGATTGCTCCAATCGCTGGTTCGCGGAAACACCATCTGCAACTCGCCAAAGGTCGGCAAGTCATCAGCGGAAAGCGTGCGAACCTCATCAAAATCCTCTCCTGCTCCAGGGATGGGAAGGGACAACACTTCATCACCATGCATCTCCTGGCACTGAAAATAGACCATAAGATCCGTGAAGACGAGCCTACGCTTCGACAAAAGGCCTTCTTGGTATGTCCAGCCTCGGGTATTCCATTTAGACTTGGTAATGTCATCATTTGGCGCTTCGTACAGGACCAAAGAAATCTCGTCGGTAATTTGCACTCCCAACTGCGCGGTACGGGCTCTTGAGCTGACGCCTGGCAGTCCATAGTCTGGCCCTTCTCCGGCCGCAGCAATAATGGTAAGGCTGGATCTTGAATATATCCTCCCCATGCTCATGATCTGAATGTGTTTGGCGACTGCGTCTTCTTGTGGGATGCAGTACCTATCTACCCACAGGTATCGGTATCCCAGTTGCTTCACGACCCGTATCGCGTCACTGATGACTAGGGGTATCTGAGTAGGGAGAGCAAGACCGCTCTCACCATCGCAATTGATCGGTTGAACAACTGGCCCATCGGTTGCCCCAGCTGTGCCCCAGAGGTAGCTGAGCGTTACATAGTTTTCCTCCTGATTGGCAGCATTCTCTTTGTGTGGGAGAGGTATGATATAACCTGTGGTGCAGTCAATAACCAGAAGCCCTGGTATACTGCCTGCGTCCCCCTCTTCGCAATCAGAATGTGTCGACCGGCAGAACGTTAGCCATTCGCCGATTAAGCCAAAGTCGACCCTGTTAGGATCAAGTTTTCTTCCCAGAAGGCCACCGCCAGCGCGTTTGTTTCGTGTTAAGCTTTTGCTGCCACTGTCAGCCACGCGATAAATTGGGTGCGACGTGTGCCATAATGTGCTATTACTTCCCCTTTCAACTTTCCACATTTTCAAACTCGCAGTGTCTTGCACGCCACAGACCGTGTCGCCTTTCCCACCGCTCGGTGCCTGTAGCACACTGTCACCCAGTGAAAGGGTCGGCACTATTTCGCAGTGCCATGGATCTTGCTCTTTTGGAACCAGGTTCAAGCGAACTTGGCACTGATGCAGAAAAGTACAGAACGAACAAGCCGGTGCCTGGCTATCCAATGTGCCCGGCAAGACTCTGATGTCCATTAGCCGAGCATCCATTGGCTTGGATTTGAGTTCATGCTTGCAACACCCCGGCCGATGAAATTCAATCTCGATGCTGCCACTCAACGTCTTCCTTACTGAGCAATCATGGCCCCCAAATAGTGAATCGAAGTTCACCTTTCTGCAAGTTGAGCATAGATTTGGGTTTCCATTGTCAAAGCGCACGTTGGTGCCGGCCTCGTTGTCAGCCATTTCGTCGCGGTCGTCATTTCCCTTCCAGCATGCTCGTCGCCGTCGTCTCTGGTGCCATCATTGTCGCGGTCGTCCCCGTGGCTGTAGCGTGAAGAATTTCCGAAACAACAACCCAGAAGATCCTTGAACAGACGTGAACGTGCCATGGCTAGGTACGTTGTGCCGAGGGCGAAAGTTCCATCAAAAGGCAGAAACTGAACTTGCTGGGGGGAGCTGAAGTGAGGATGTTATACTAGAACGAATGCGGGATGCGCAAACGAGGGCTTCCACTGATGACGACGTTGCCTTGACCGATTTGTGAAGATCCGGATGGCCCCGGTGCAATGTCGATACCTCGGACGAAAGGTGGCAAGGACAGTAAGGCAGAAGAATCCGTAATGTAATTGTCGTGAACACTCGTAGATAATCGGCGGCGATTCGGATCTGAGGCGAGACCTGATGAGAAGTTGAGGTCGAGGTTGAGGTTGTTTCTGAGCGTATATTCCGTTTCTTTCCACGAGCAGAGGAACTCGTAGAGATTCCCAGAGCCTCGCAGCCCAATCTATCTGTCAGCCCACGGAGAAGACAGCAGCGGCCTCCCTTTGCGTGTTCGAACTTTGAAGCGACCGTCTTCCCAACGTGGCTCGAATCACTCCATACACAATGGGCCATGTGGGGGTCAGGCATCCGGCAATTGGTGCAGCACTAACGAGGCAACCCGATTAGCTCATGTTCTTGGGAAGCAAATGGGAATCAAATACCTAGCAAATCCTGTGTCCATCCGAGATACCATCATGTCTTGCACTCCATTTGCAGTGTATCATAACGGACAGGTGCTCAAGAGGATTGTGTCTCGCCAGTCCAATTACCGCCGATCATCACCATGAGGTCGAATGTCTCCCACTGGGAGGCCCCGCATCTGTAAAGGGTCCATCATTGAACATCGCCGTCGTATTTTGGTGGCTTGTGAAAAAACGCCTTAGGTTATTGGTGGCGGTCGAGCCGATGAGAAGGGAGTGGCTATCGTATGGTGGCTTACTGGCTGGTTTGAAGCGGATGTTGAAGTGAGCAGCCTGCTTGGCAGAAGGCGTCAATGTCCTGCCATTTCGACACTGTTTGATGGCGCCATTGGTCGGGTGTTTCCTTCCTGATTTGCTACCTGTATCTTGTAACCAAATCCAGGATCTCCTCTAGATCCTTATCTGTCCGTTCGTCCTTTCCCAGGGAAATAGAATAAGAAATCAGATCCATCTTTTGTTCGGGTAATTGGCTCCGACTGCAGTATTTGAACAAAGACACCCTCATCGGGCAGTCCTCCTTCTCTTCTCTTCTGTCTTGTTCTTACCTCTTTAGGTCCTCCATTTTCTTCTCCTCTGCTCCTTCCCCTGGCTCCTTACGACAGCCAGACTCCTACCTCAACTCTTCCTTCAAAGCCTTCGAGCACCGCTGGGATGAGAGAGCACATTGCTCGATTCATGATTGAGTGATCTTATTGAACATAAATATGGTAATGATATGGTATGGTATCATGGGTATGAATGAGATGAGTGTAGACCATTGACTCCATGCCAGTTCCCCTTTCACCTTTTCCGATCCCATGCAAGAAAACCATGAAGCTAACAACAAATGGGTATAATAATTCCTCTCCTTCTTCCTTCATTTTCGTTCATCCTTTCTTCGCAACCTCCTCTCATTGAGGGCCATCGTCTCTAGCGAGACCCAAGCTTATGAACCCACCTCCTCAACATCATCCTCATCCCCGGCTTCTTCTCCTTCTCCCCCTTCAACCCCTTATCCGCAGCAAAGGTGGTATCCACCACCAACTTTGGCACTTCACGTGTCTTATTTCCTACTTCGACCTCTTTCTCCACCGCTGGCCTCATATCCATCGAAGGTCTGATCTCCTGAATGGGTGCGCAGTACGTCGTCGCCGTGGAATTGTCCCTCTGATGCCCAAAGTAGTCGTGCTGAGAATGCAGTAGCCCCCCGCCAACCAGTGGATCCGCCGATCTGTTCCTCAACGGACATATTCCTTGCAATCCGTGCCGGACTTTTTCGCTAATAGGGCTGCCCAGATCCTGATCGCTTTGCGCTTCGGAGAGTAAACGATGTCGCATAAAGTTGGCGCCGGTGCTGGTTGCTCGGTGCGGGCCGGGTCGGCGGACGTTGCTCGCAGAAGGGGCGGGTGAGGTGCACCGCTCGCTGATAACCTTGTCGACGGGTTGGGTGGGCATCGAGTGGCGTTTTGGTCTGGCCGATTGCGCTGGTGTTGCTGGCTGTTGTATTTGTGGTGTTTTCGAGTCGGACGGTTGCCGGCTTATTGGCGGAGTGCTGCCCTTTGACGAGGAAAAGGAGTCGGGTGCGACCGGTCGGGACCAGGTATGTCTGCGGCGGGTCTTTTCGTTGCCGGTCGTTGGTGATGTTGGTGACTTTTCGTCCGAGCAGGTACTGGTGTGGTTGTGCGTGCTGGGAATGTAGTTTGGTGACCACCCTGATCGCAGGACTACCCATAAGGCTGTGATGGAGATGAGAGACTTGGTGGCTTCGTCGATAACGCGCACGGTTCGCTCGGGCTCGGGCTCGGGTTGGGTGATGCCGATCCCGGAGTCGGCTTCGCTATCTTCTGGTGATGAGTTTAGTGGGCTCGACGTGCAAGACGATGAGCCAGTCCGGCTGAGAGCATTGACTGAAACCGCGCGACCAAGTGGTCTTGGTGGAAAACGACCATATGATGATGATACAGTAGTGTAGGTATCCTGGACGTTGAGGGTACAGTGTGTTAGAGTTGCCATGACTGGATGGCGTCGTGACAAGGGGTTGATGATACTGAAAGTGAAGCGCGGATATTCTGGAGGCGGCGCAAGTGTATCCGCTGGTGATGTAGGTGGTGTTTTACCAGCCCTTCGGCGAGCCCAGCGGACCGTCGTTACATGACCGCACTCATCGACATGGACAAAGTCGTAGCACCCATTAGGCAACGCCTTGGCGGTCCAGATCGATCCATCCCCCAGCACAATTTCCGTTTCCTCCGAATGCTTGACCGGACTATACACGGCAAGAAGCTTGCTTTTCTCAAAGTTCTCGTCGATGTCGCCGCTTTCTGAACCCTCGCGCTCCAACTCGTCGTCATCCCGCTTCATCAGCACTAGGTCGTCATACCCAAGCTGGCGCTTGACGCCGAAAATCCCAGGAAACCGCTTTGCCAGTCGGGGAGTTATCACAAGGCCGGCGATCCGCGAAGACGGGAAGACCTCGAGCATAGGGCGCGCATGGCCATCGGGAGACACCGCCTTGAGTTGCAAGAGCAGCCTAGGTAGAACTGTATGCATCACCTTGAGATTGCCAAGCTTCTTTGGGGTGGGATAACCAAGGCAGTAGGTGGTACTCTTGCGTGACGTGGTCCGACGGCGACGGGGACGGCGGCCCGAGTCAGCGTGACCATCGACCGAGACAGCCGTCTCACTGATTTCGGAATCGGAGAAGACATGGTGGTCTTCATGGTTCATCGCAGGCGTCTGAGGCTCCACCACATCGGGTTCCAGGAAGCGGACTAATGGCTCGGGGGTGCGGTTTCGAGGGATGTACTCTGATGCTGGCCGTTGTCGCAAAACGGGCTTCTTTGGCAGGTCGGTTGTAGTCGTGGTGACGCGGTTCTTTGGTGGCGAGAGAGCCGAGAATAGAAGGGGAGGCCGTAGCTTGTGCGAAGACTGGGGCGACGAGGGTCTGTTGGAGTATTCATGACCGTGCATGCTGGCGCCCGAATGAAGAAACATAGTGATGAAGTACCCCTAGGGCCCCGGAGGCCCTTTCCGTTTGGGGTCGACAGGACGTGTATGGTAGGGTAGGGGAAGTCGGTAAATGAGATCGTAGTAGGAAAGTGCGTAGGGTAGAGGTATGGATGATATGGAACTGCCGTATGAGGAAGGATCGAATAAGCCGTCGTCGAGTCTCAACGGAACCAGCCGCGATGTTAAGAGGTTGGTGTGCAGTTGACCGTCTTATATGAAGTCTTGTTATTCGGAACCCGGAAGCCGATTGTGAAGCAATTCGCACTATAACCCCTGCTCTCAAAGCACTGCCACATGCGCAGATCCCGAAACACGGAAACTGAAGAAACTCAAAGGTCGATAGTGGACTCTCTCTCTGGCGCAATCCGACAAAGGCGACACCATTCCCCTTCTCAACTGAACAATGGAGAGCTCTGACTGATATGCTTCGGTTCACATCCAGGTTGTATACAAAGTCGCAGGTCGGAATGCTGTTGCCTAATAAACAGTTGGCAGTAGTGAGGTGGTAAGAGCCAAGAGCGTGGTGAAGCAAAGAGGTGATGGAACGTTATATGTAAAAAGGTCTACCAAGGCGGTCCGGTGGCGTCGTATCGGAGAAAAGAGAAAAGTCGCGAGAGAAGGAACGGAAAGAAGCAAGAACAAGATTCCAGATCAACAGGAGACGCACTTGGGAGAAACCAGGGGCGTGGAGACAGCACGGAAGAGAAAGACAAGGAAAGCCCTGGCGATTTATTGAATGAATTGGCCGTTCCGGATGGTTAAGGTGAGGAACTGGAGAAAAACAGACCCTGGGTACCGGAGCCTCTGGAGTTCTTGAGGAGCCCGGGAGAAGCAAAGCCCCGACGTTGTAGTGTGTGGTTGTCAAGAGAGAAACCAAACAAGTCAAGGGGGGCCGGGGCAGACTCGGAGTGGCAGAGAGAGCACCAACAAAGTGGTGACCCAATTGGAAACTGTCACCACCCACGTCTTGGCCTCACCCCTCTGACGGGGTTCAAGCTGTGGCCGAGCTACGAGGAGCTCTGAAAGGTCTGAAAGCTGTCGACAGCGTCCCGTACCAATGGCGGGTCACGACACCCAAAAAAGAGAAACAGCGACAGCGGAAGCGCAGGGCAGATCCTGCTAGATGCTGGTAAGCAACTGAAGTGGACAGGCCAAGCCCTGAGCTAGCCTAGCCGAATCTCCGTCCAAGATGGGGCCAGTTTGGTGCTACGGTGAATCGCTGAAATCGGCCGCCGATGGTGTCGATTTCAGCAAAACCGTCGGACGTTGGCGTGGCTTTTCCTTCGGCGGCGGTACGTAACTCGATCGGTGAAATGTCTCCAGCACTCTCCACTGGCCAGGCGATGATGGATTCCAGCGACTCCCACTGCGTGCCGAGAGTGGATCGGCCTGACAAACCTTCGAATGAAGAACCTCGCAGCGGATTCTCGAAGTGTGACCGGGGTCTTCGATTTGTCCGTTGGTTGGTGGTGATGTTTTGAGTTGGAAGTTTATGTAGTCAGACGCGCAGGTATCGCTGGGCTGAAGCCTAGTGCAGAGCTTGTTGATTTTGGTGAAGCTTGCTTGGATTTGTTTGGGAGCCCGAAGCAAGGAGAGCGACGGAATGTGTCGGTGTGTGCCACGAGGCCAGATCGGGTCGCGATGAATGGTCCTGGTGTTTTTATGTTGGCTGCAAACTCAACCGTCATAGCTGACATATATATGATTTAAGAGCAGCAACTGGAAACTGAGGGGCTAATCTCGTGGCGATGTGAGCCCGCTAATTGCGCCGCAAGACAACATTGCCGACCATTCCGACTTGGCTGTCAGGAGAACATTTCCCCAAAGCATCGGTGACGACAGGACAATGAAGTCGAAATGACTTGGAAAAGATAAGATATTGCAAACACTCGACAAAAGAAAAGCTGGCAATCTGTTTCCCCGCAAAACAGCCAAGAGGCGCGTCAAGCAGCCGTAACAGTGGCACCTTGGCCTGTCTTACAACGTGGCCGCTGACTGGAGCATTCAAGCGATATGTTCCCCAAAACAGTTCACTTGTTATCAGACTCAATTATTGGACATTCCACATATCCCAATGTCACAGGTCGTGATGGTGGAAGGTCAACTCAGTCACACAAAGAAACCAATTGAAGAGTTGAAGACGCCAAAGTCCCCGGCAGTCCCAGGCGCAGTTAATTGTTAAGAGTCCGTGTAAGTTACACTTTACAGACATTACAGCGCTTACGTACACGTACTGTAACAACACTGCAATGCGCCAACGCCAAGCACGTGCACGTCACCGACCTAGGCTGCAGCTGTGACAACTGTAATTGTATGTAACAATGTCATGTGCCCATTTGGTCCGTGCCCACTGCTGCGTCTCCCGCCTGCCTTCCACTTCGCTTGTCAGGCTGCTGAGACGACCGACTACGGGGCTCGAATCACACTGGTGTCGCTGGCGACAACATTCGACGACCACTCCTTGCGATTAGACCAACCACACGCCAGCCCAACCACATCTGCCCCATCGCGACCGCATCAACGACGCCCCTCTTTCGCATGATTAACGACGAATCTGAATAATTGAGAATCACGATACCCGCCGATAAACGAGCAACACCAAACGAACCCCCGATACGGCCAGCCCGACGACAGCACACCAACGCCAGGCCCCGAAACCCAACCTCCACATCCGATAGCGACACATACTCCACATTAATTCAAGATGGCCAACATCCTCGACAGCGAAGCCGGCACGGAGCTCTTCAAGCACTATGAGACGGAATACCAGCTGGTCCAGGCCGACCTGGTCCAGAAGCTCGACCAGATCTCGGAGCTGACGGGCGAGCCCAGGAAAGCCGCCCTCAGCACGGCCGAGCGCGCCCTGGAGGAGGCCGGCGAGCTGCTGGACCAGATGAACATGGAGAAGCAGAACGTGCCCAGCTCGTCGCGGACCGCCATCAACAAGCGACTGCGCGACTACAGGAGCGACGTGGACAAGTACCGTCGCAAGCTGCAGACGCTGGCCACGGACCGGGGCGCCCTGTTCGGGGGCAGATATACCGATAACCCGGGCTCGTCGAGTGGTGATAGGCATTTTGAGCAGAGGCAGCAGTTGCTATCTGGTAGGTGGACAGAAGAAGGACCTTATACCTGGGAAGGAGGAATGGAATGCTGACCATTATCCCAAAAAGGCACTGACCGGCTCGACCGGAGCACACAACGCCTCAAGGCCAGCCAGGCGCTGGCCGCCGAAACCGAAGCTATCGGCGCCAGCACCCTGGCCGACCTGCACCGCCAGCGCGAAGTCATCGAGCACACCACCACGATACTATACGAGAGTGAAGGCTATGTGGACCGAAGTGTCAAGACACTAAAGGGCATGGCACGCAGGTACCACCCTCCCTTTGTCCCGATGTGTATCATGATGATAAGTAATACTGACCACTTGTGCTTCTACCAACTAGGATGGCTACAAATCGGATAATCACCATTGCCATCATTACCGTGCTGGTTCTGCTTATCATTGCGGTTATCGTTAGCAAGTTCAGGTGATGCGTTGAGGGTGTGAGGGAGGCATGCATGGTTGTTGCTCTGCCCTGACGCTGAGTCGAAGAGAACATATAAAACAGGAATACAATAGGAGGTAGAACAGACAGAGTTGTCCAAGGTGCGCATCACGATATATGAAGAGGTGGTTGATGGTTTGGACTGTACCGATGGAGCGTTTGTTATAACAGAGACATGTTCAGTTGTTTTCTGTATCGTTGGGATGGTATCGTACGAGGGTTGTATTTTTACACAGACGGCGTCACAAAGGGAGGTGGTTTCGAAATTCAGACGTATTTCTTTTGATACCGACCATGACCATACGACATTTCTTCCATGTACGTTCCGTCGGGGGAAAAGAGTTCGGGGTTTCCACAACCGGCGGGCAAGCTGCCACATGGATACAGTATTGTCCCATGATTTCCCTCAAGACATACTATCCCTGACTTTGTCGACGTCGACCGGGGCCTTGGTTATATAAAATTCTCCGTTGACCAATCTTACTTGAGTGATTTGAGTTCACTATTGGAAACTCATGAAGGCTGATTATTAATGAATACTTCTGTCTTCCACGTGAAAGAATTCACATCATTACGAAACCTCCCAAGAGTGAAGAAGTCACGAACTCGTTGTCGTCGTTGCTAA
The DNA here is from genome assembly GCA_009806235.1 of Neurospora sp. CHS-2018c. Taxonomy (NCBI): domain Eukaryota; kingdom Fungi; phylum Ascomycota; class Sordariomycetes; order Sordariales; family Sordariaceae; genus Neurospora; species Neurospora sp. CHS-2018c. The sequence goes on along the minus strand of RAPC01000004.1, from coordinate 1,486,502 downwards.
TACCCCGCTTTTGCAAACAACCCACCTCCAGCTTCAGCTCCAGCTGGACTTTTGGCGGTGAAAAACACCGGACTGGTGTTCTGCATCTCCGGCTGCCGAGCCGGATAAATCGACTGTGTTCGATTCCAAATCGACTGTGTGGGGCCCATACAAACTGACAGCCAAGACCCAAAGCTTGGCATCGCTTGGCATCGTTCTCGCGCGGCCGACCATCACCAAGTCATCACCAAAAGACATTGTTTTGAACCACGACAATGAGAGCTCAAAACCACCTTTTTCAAAGCGCTGAACTCTCATTCACATGCGGGGGCCTCTCACCGGCCCCCTGCACCCCCGGAACTAACCCTAACACCTAACCCTAACCGCTAACCCTAACACTAAACTAACCCTAACCTTGGTCAGCCCGCGAAAGCTGGTACAGTCGATTTATCAGGAGCACACAGTCGATTTATCCGGCCCGCCGGCTGCAGCTGGAGATCGCCGGCCTTCCACTCGTCTCCATTTTCCCAATTCTTCACTTTCACGATGGAGTCAAACCCAAACCGCTTACGGAGCGGACCTTAGCGATGGAGTTATGGAGTTGTGCCCAGCCCGCTCAAGCCGCCGAAAAGCTTCGATCTACTGTGGACTTTCAAATGCAGCGGGACTCCGTCCGGCGCTGGGCGCTGAACAAACAGCCGGGAATACCTCTAGGCATGGAGACGCGGAAGCGGAAAGGTTAAAGAGAGGGATAAATGCACAAAATGCACAGAATACACAAAATGCATAGAGTATGAACGCTAACTCCGTTGCCGGGCCCCCGGCTCCAAAAAAAAGTTCGATCGATTCGATCGTCGACATGACTGACATGAAATTTTCTTGTTCACTGCGGTGTGTTGGCAACGGGAAGCTCCGCCCGCCCGCAGGCCGTGGGTCGGAACGGGGTCCAGAAGGACCCAGATGTCCGTTGACTCCATCTCTTTGAGTTAGGGGTCGATCCGTCAGACAACGCTAGTGTCAGTTACGAAATTTACCGTCAATTTCATGAAAAAATGGTGATACTGACCGCACGTGAGAGCGCTTGGCATCCACCTTACTAGTGAGATTGTCTTATGGGTACGTACCTAAGCCTTCAAACCCCGCCAACTAAGGTGGAAGGAGGTACCTCAACGGCGGGTGCACGGACTCGTGCACGGTTCACTTACGGTCTGTCAGACTCTGAAATGTAAGGGAAACGAAAGAATGCCATTTTTACCGTTTCTATCGACCCCTACTTTGAGTGGCAAAAAAGCCACTTTTTGCTCAAGCCAATCAGAACCTCAAGATTCCAAAAACCCACCTTTTCGCAACCTGCTAGTACATTGAGCATCACAGCAAACTGGTGAGCTTGAAGGTACTACAATGTCTTGCAGATTTCAGGCGGGCTCTGATTGGCTTGAGCAAAAAGTGGCTTTTCTGCCACTCAAAGAGATTGTGGTTTTTTTTGGGGGGATGTGCCAACTGATGGTGTTTCACGGCGGTGGTTTTGGGCTTCCCGGAGTGAGCAACGGGACGATGTCACTGTAGCAATCACCTATCACCGTTTCGGCAAGCCTAGACGATGCTGGGCGTGTCACAGTGCAGAAGCGCGAAAGAAAAGCCCACTTCGATCGATTTCGGTAGCTGGGTAGTCCTATAACCGTCGCTGGGTAGTCCCCCCCACATTTTATCGCTGAGTAAGCCCAGCCGTGCCAGCACACTATACCGTATATATCGCTACCCAGTCCTCGCCGGCGTTACGCAATCTATTAGCGACTATTAATCGTGTACGCAATTGAATAAAACTATCGCAAAACCTTATTCTAATATTACGCAATTGTTTTAAACGATTATTTTTCGTATTTATTATTATTTAGTCGAATATCTTCGAACTCATTATATTACTAGACTTCGCCCGCCTACCCGACGTCGCATATATTATTTATTTACTTAGGTAAATAAAATACGAGAGTAAATTAAACTCCTAACTTAACCGATTATAATAATTAGTATTAATAGTATTTAATTAGAATCCTTAGCTAAAATACCCTCGAATTTAATATAAGTAGTTATTTTTAACCGGAGTATAATACCTCTTACTAAAATCTAATCGCTATTAATCCGCCGCCGCCCCTATTAGCGATCGAAATTAAAAATATAGTTATTATCCTTTAGTAAGCGCGCTAATAGTTAATTAGTAAGGCTATTATTTACTTCCTCTAGCTATAATAATAAGGGTACTACTTTTAATATATTATAAGATTACGCTATATAATAAAATTTTATAATTATATTATATAATTAAATAAAAAATATGAAAAGAGGAGAGGAGGGGGTTATTAAATAGGTCGATTATTCTTATATATATAGTTACATTTATAAGGGGATTAGGTAAAGCGTTTGTAATACCCCTTCGAAATAATTCGATTACCTATATTAAATAAAAGTTATATTAAGGAAGAAGTAAGGTAATTAATAGTTTATTAAAGAGATTAATAATAATTATAATTACGACGTCGATATTACTAACTTCGTTAGTAACGTCGTCTATTAAAAGTAGGTTCGTTATAATTATAAAGAGGTTATTAATATTATCGTCGAGAGGTTATTTAGTATTATTAGAATAAATGCCCGTTAAATTGCTTATTACTTAAATAGTACTTTTAAGGATAAAACTATTACCCTACCCGATATTATTAATAATTAATTAGTAATAGAATTATATAGCCTTCGAATCCCTATTATTACTTAGGAGGTCTAGAATATTTAGAAGTATATTCGCCGTATAAAGTATAATTCTTATACTTCGATAAAGATATTTATCGATTTATTAGAATAGTATAAGAAGTTTTATAGTATTGAATATTTTATTAAATATAATAAAGTTAGTATTAGTAGGGTTATATATATATTCTAGACTTTTAATTAGTATATAGAAATATAGAAGAAGAACCCCTATATATTATTAATTGATAATATATATAAAGTATATATTAGTCTTATATTATTACCTATATTTATTATTACCGATATTTATTATTATATATATTTATAATAATTATTCGGATTTGAATATTTAGGGTTTAATTTAATTATCCCCTTTTTTTTCCCTTATAGGTTAACTACTTTAACTTCCCCCTCTTTAATATTACTAACGTCAATACTTTAAATTATAATTTTAACGTTGGCTTCGGTCTTTCGAGTAAAGAAAATTAAATAGACTTCGAATAGTTCTTCAATTACTTAAAGAAGTTTTAAAAAGATTACGAAATCCTTAAACCGGATATAATTATTAGCGATTTTAATAGAGAGTTTAAAAAGGCCGCTATTATTGCCTATTTAGATGTATTATATTAATTCTATATATAATATATTATAAAAAAATATAAATTACTATATTTAAAAAAAAATAAGTTTAGTTAAGCGACGGCGAATTACTCCCCGATATTAATTTATTAAATCTCCTATTAATTGCCTAGGATCTAGATAGTAATAACTTTAATCTTCTATTATATTAAGGCCTAATTATTACCGTTAAAGACGACGAATTTAGTAAATACTTTAATAATAATTTAGAGGAGGAGGATTTAAATAAGGTTAATAATACCGTTATTACTACCGATTTTATATAATAACCCAACGATAAATAAGGAATTCGTAATATAATTAATAAATTATTAATTAAAGCCGTTATTCTACGTAATTATAAGATTCCTATTTTTAATTTAGTTCGTCAGTTTTATTTAAATTCGTATAAGGGGTTTTAGAAGGTATAGAAGTAAGTAGTTTATATTAATAACGAGGGTTATTTTAAAAGGGTATAGTAGTAATACGGATTATTCTATATAATTAAATAACCCCCCTATATAGTATTAAGTGCTAGGGGGGTCACGTGCTTCTATACGTAGCCTAGGTTCCCTAGGGTCGGCTGTACTAGACCCAGATTAATATCTAGGTTCTAGCGCCCGCGCTAGGGATTCCTTTTACTTTATACATTAACTTTCCGTACTAAAATCTAATACAACGTAATATAACGAATATATTACTTTGTATAGTAATAAAGCCCGTATCTAATATTTTCCCGTATTAATTTCTAATCCTTATTATATAGTAGTTGTAATGTAAGTTCGCGTTACTTAAAACCATCCCCCTCGATCGCCAAATCGGCTATTTCGAATTATCGCCATTGTAGTCCCTTTTGTTAGGACGAATCGCTAGATTTAATTAAAATCGTTATCTTTGAGCCCAGTAGTAAAAAGATTACTACTAATTTTATTGCCCCGCTAGTAAGAAGCTCCCTCGAATAATCTAAGTAAGCTATTTAATTAGCGCGCTTTTCGATTGCTCCTTTAAGTTAGGCTTTGAGAATATTTTCCGCTATTGCGACGAGTTGTAGTAGTCACGATAGTAGGAAGTATTATTAAGTTTACTATAGCGCTTAAGATTCCCCTGCGCTCCTTTAAGATTACTATAGATGTATTTTCTCTCCCTCCTAGAGAGCGCTCAATTTTAGAGGTAGTTTAGGAATGCGCTAATAGAAATGTAGAGGTTATTTATATTCTAGTTCTCCTAGCTCTAGTTTTATTTCTTCACCTAGTGTCCGCCTTTACAATTTCTTTAGTCCGCGCCGTTGTCGATATCGAGTTAAATGACGGTAATTTTATTATTTTACCTAGGGGAGTATTAATTATAGTTATTAGAGTTCTCGAATTATATAGCCGACCCGCTTCGCCTTCTAAGTAAGTGCTTAGAAAGACGATTTCTCTATCCGATAGTAATAAGCGTACTTATTGCAAATGCTAGGCGGTCTTTAGCTCTAGAAATGCGCTCTTTGAGTACGTCTTTTTAAATACGTATAGCTCCCTACTCTCCTTACTTAAGAGACGTCGCCGCAAACGTAGAAAATTTTCCTCGTTAGTTAGCCGCCCGCCTACTAAGCGAGTTAAATTTGATAATAAGAACGTTAAATCTACTAGTACGGTGCCCTTTAGTAATTGCCTTAATAACGAGGATGTTATTGCTTTTATTCCCCGTAAGCGGCTAATTTATTCTATAATTCGCCCCCTGCCGATAATACTAAGTATAATATTAGTAGTTCGTCTATCTTCGCTATTACTAAGCAAATTAGCTCGTCTACCTTTAATATTAAGTAAAGCTATTATTTTAATATTATATTTTCCGAAGTATTCGGCTACCGATTTAGCAATCCCCCCGTTTAAGCCTAAGCCTTCTCTAATTACCCCGGCTTTAATTTTAGCAATTCCCGCCGAGTACCCCCCGGGTTTTCGAGCTTTAAGATCTCTAGCCCCGTCTCCTTCTATCATGGGTCTACTAGGTATAGCACAGTAGTAGGGGTGGAACAGAGCTTGAGATTGTTGACAAGGAGGAAAAGGTCTGTAGGCCGGGATAGGTTTGTAGAAATAGCTAAGTATTAGAATGGATAGGTAGCCTAAATACCCTAGCCAACTAGAGAATATACCTCAGCTCTATAACTGGGTATTATTAGCCGAAAAGTTAGTACTATAGTCGTAGTAGACTAATATTGTCCAACCGGCCCACGCCCAACTTAGCTATATAGGTCTTCCTTTTTTTTTATTTAAGTATATTCTCTTCGGCTCTAGTCGTAATCGCTAGAGAAGCCCCGGGTATAGGAATTCACCCGTTAATATCCCGTAGACAAACTCTACGTCCTAGGAAAAAAAAAATTTTTTAATTACGTTTAAAATACTCTAAATCCTATTTACGTAGTCCGTAATAAAGGTTATATTGCAATACGTATATTGCCCTACTAATTCAAGGTATTATTTGAGCTAGAACTTTAAATTAGGCTGCAATTTAATTGTAGGAGGCGTTTTAATAGGTATAAGATTAAAGTTTACTACTGTCGCGGCACGTAGATCTCGAGGGTAGTGCACACGAATAATCTGACGAATATAATAAATAATTAATTATGAGGAGTAAAAAGGAAGAAGAAGTACTGCTTCTAACTGGCACAATTAAATATAAGAATAAAGTGGGTCTACGAGAGCTAAGACGGGAAGTGGGTCTAGAATAAACGCGGCGAACCAGGAGCTATGCCAAGACCTTAGTAGGCAAACATAATAGTCCGGCAGGCAGTCTGGCTAGGCCGTGACAACTACTTAATTAACGGTAAATAAATTAAATTCCGGGAATTTAGTAGCGAAATTTTCGTTTTAAGTAGTTTATTAGTACTAGAAGTATATAATATTATTGATAAAGTATATATAGCGTAGGGATAAAATATACTCTTAGTAAATTTATCCTTTCGTTTCCTATATTATTCTAAGTAGTATATCCGATTAAGCTATAGAACGGTTTATAATAGTAAACTCTTTTAATATTTTAATTTCTTTTTACTTAGCTTTATACGTCCTAAGTTCTACCCTAAATAGACTAGCGTTTATATCTTTTCTATTAGTAATTACTATAGTAAAGTCTGCGTATTAGTAAATCTTTCTTATTTACCTTATTTAGTACTTTTTATTAAAATTCTTATAAGTTTTAGTATTATTATTTTAAATAATATAAATAAAGTCGATTTAAATATAATAATATTTAAATTTTTGTACTAATATTATTACGTCCTTTATTAAATATAGGAATAATAATTTTATTTTTAATATCCTACTAGGCTTTTTCAATTCGTCGATATTTTCTTCGCGGGTTTTAAAGATTTCTACCCGACTCTAAATGTAGTTTAATACTATATATAGTATTAAATCGCTTCTTTCGATTAAATAATTTTCCTTAAAATTAATAAATTAGATAAAGGGGTCGAATATCGTTAATATAATAAATTTTAATACGTTCTATTATTTTATTTAGTAGGAGTATTCTGCTCTATACTATTTTTTATAAGACTTTAACTATATTTTAATACGATCTAAATCGATTTAACCTTTATTGAAATATTTCCCCTTAAAGAATTCCGCTTCTTTATTTAGTAATACGAAATTAAAAGGAATAAAGGCCTCCAATCGTCCGTATATAGCCGGCCGAACCTTAAGCTTTAACGTCTCCTACGTTTCCGTATTTTCTACTCTATTATTTAATTTATTAAACCTAATTTGTTTCTTCTACCAGATATTTCTAATTTAATTTATAACTATATCCGCTTTATTTAACTAAATAACGTTATTATACAAATTGGCAATTAGCTAATAGATTTCATACTATAAATTCCGTACTATTACTTTATTTAAAGTACTAAAATATTAATCCGGAGGAAATTATTGGCTAAACGGTTGAGGATCGAAATTTAAGCGTTTAAAGTCTATAAAATAATACTAGGCGTAGAGACGTAGGATTATATTTTCTAGTAGAAAATCTAATAGCCGATTTTATACTTAGCGTAGTATATTTATTATTTAGAAAAGATTATCGTAGTAAGCTTCGAATTGAATAACTTTTTAACCCGGCGGAGGGATATAGTCTAAGTCCTTCGGCGTATAGGTAAGTAGTATTATTGTAGGCTAAAGAAGGTATAAGCGGTATGTGAGTGGTGAGATAGAAAAGTTGTACCTTGAAGAGGCGCTTTAAAAACGCCCAATTGGTAAGTATATAAACGCCCCCTTCCTACGACAATAAGAAATCTATTTATTTATATTTCTCTCCGAAGTATGTAAGATCTCTATTCTCGTTGAAAATCTTATTCCCTAGAGGTAGTAGGCGTTAGTATAAGAATATAAAGAATAGCGTACAATTATTACGAGAGTTATTTACAAATTAATGTATTGATTTGCTGGGTAGTAGGATCGCCGACCGTCTTTCTATAATTATAGACGAGGTAAATAGAGTTTGGCGGCCTACGCATTTCGTAAACGTCCTATATATTATCCCTTAAATTATAGCTTTCGTAAGTATTTTTATTATAGAAGCTTCCGGGTCTTTGAGAACTAGGGGAGGATTTATTTACGTTAATTATATAGCTATATATATAATAATACTAAGGCTAGGTTTAAAGCGATGAAAGCCGTTACTTGTTGATGACCGAACGTATTTGAACTTGTATTAATTTATATTGTTGGCGATTTTGCTATCCTTGTCCGTCCCGTACCACTAGAAACTAGGGTTATTATTTGCGTTAACTCTACTGTAGAACAAGTATGTATAATAGATTCCGCTAATCCAAAGTTTTTCATTTGACTATGTTGAACTTTATTTTGAAACTCGAGATATTTTCTTATACGCTTAAACGTTTTAGGATTAATAATTAAATATTTATAATTCTAATAGTTCGAAGAACGAATAATTCTACTAATTAGTAAAAAAACGACTAAAGGAAGCAAACGCCTATACCTATTTAAATATAATAAAATTCGTTATTAAGTAGTAGATTAAATTAATTCTATTCTATATAATAAATTCCTATTAAGAATCCTAATCCTATTAAAAGGCAAATCCAATTCGACAATTACATTTTCCGAATAAATTTATTAATTTATCCTATTCGACGGACAAAAAAAAATTTAAAAAAATTATAGAACTATAATTTAGAGAATCCTCTAACTTAATTTACAAACTACGAAGAATAATTTAACCCAAATATATATTCGCGTTTAAAAATAATTAATTACTTATTAAATAATATAACTTAAAAGGAATAATTTATAAGGTTAGACGAATAGAGAGTTTTAAAAGGGATTCTAGAAAGGACTTTAAGACTAAAGTAAAGGAAGTTAAAGAATAATAATAATAGTAATAATAGAAATGCCGGGAACTAATTATATATATTAAATTATTATAAATTTATTTAGAAGATCTTTATAGATTTAAAGGGAAGATTTAATTTAAAGTAATATACCTTATTCTTTTTACAATAAATTTTTCAATTTTTTCTACAATATATTTAAACTAAAGATACGCTTACAAAATTAAAAGGGTTTAATCAAATTAATTATAATTAAGGATTATAAAGAGGATTAAAAAATAAATAATTATATAAATTAATTAGGCAAATAATCGTCTACCTACTTTAATAGACCTAATAAAATAATTATTCTAATAAATAGGAATAAGAAGGAGAAATAGAAATAGAAAGAAAGGAAATAAGATATTAATTTTCGCTTGAAAAAAGGGAGGATAATTAATAGAGAAAATAGTAGCTATTCCTAAATTAGCTTATTAGTATAATTTTTCAAAAATAATTCAATATACTTCGTTAAAACCTCTTTTTCAATTGAATTCTACCAATAATATTTTTATAAGACGTCTAATTATTTATTTCATTTCGAACTATATATTTTAATTTCTTATTTCCTTAAAGAAGAGAATACTTTTATTTACTCGTTAATTATTTAGGCTATAAATTTTGATTCTACCTTTCGTTTTCTCGATTATCTAGGACAACTTTAACCTTTCTATCCAATATCGGCGTCAACCATCTCAACTATTTAGATTCACGACAATTATTAGCACTACTCTAATTAATTATCTATAGTAAACTTTATTATAGTATATAATTGGTTTTGTATTGTAGTGATGAAACCAGCCCATTTCAATAATAAATATAATTCGGGAGTAAAACGCTTTTAAATTAGAGGGAATTTATAAAAGTAGTAGTAAAGAAAACATAATTTATAAAAGTAGTAGTAAAGAAAAGATAATTTATTTTAAAGATTTAGACGGTAAAGTAGTGAAATTATATTGCCTTTGCGTCAAAAGATTTAAGTAAATTCTAATTATTACAGAAGTAGGTTTAAACCGGGAGTTATTACTTAGTAAATCCGCCTAAATTATTAGCCCTTAAATTTAGTAAAGGGGTAGACGAAATCGAAGACTATAATAATAAGGCGAATATCCTTATTAATTAATTTTTCCTTAAAATAGACGTTCTTATAAATTATTTACCCGATTGGATTTAACTATTAGACGGCGATATTCCAATAATTATTAATAACTAAATTATTGAAGGGAATATTAAAGAAATCTTTTTAAGGATAGTACCGAATAAAGCGCCGGGTATTAATTAGTTTTTAAATAAATTTCTAAAGATTTATAGAATATTATTTAAATAAGCTATAACGGCTTTCGCTATAGCAAACCTTTAATTCGGATATTTCTCCTAACGGTTTAAAAATATAAAAGTAATTATTTTAAAAAAATTAGGAAAAAGCGCTAAATAATAAAAACTAGCCGGTATATAAAAGCCGATTTCGCTATTAAATAATATTGGAAAAATTTTTAAAACTTTAATTATTATAAGGTCAATATAGGCGGTAAAAGAATTTAACTTCCTCTTAGAAGGTTAAATAGGTAATTAGACGGGTTATTTAATAGAATTTATAATTAAGGTAATAACTGATACGGTCTATTCGGCTTAGAAATTTAAAATTGTAATATTGTTTATACTTTTTAATTTAAAGGGTGTATTCGATAGAGTTAATTATAAATAATCTTTATATACTTTATAGGAAATATAATTCTTATAATAGTTTTTCAAATAGGTCGATAATTTTATTACCGAAAGAAAAGATTCCTTTTTCTTCGACGATAAGACTTTAAACCCTTATAATATTATAATAAGAATACTTTAAGGCTCCCCCTTTTTATTAATCCTTTTTATTCTCTTTATTACTCTATTATATTATAAATTAATTATAATTAAAAATACGATTACAATTAATTTCGCCGACGATATTAATATTATTACAGTAATTAAAATAATAGAAGAAAATTATAGAATTCTCTAGGCGGTATAGGAAATTTATTCCGAATAAGTAATTAAGAGAGGAATAGGATTTAAAGCGAATAAAACGGAATTTATATATTTTACGTAAATAAAGGAATTATAAATAGAAATATTTTAAATTAGCGGAGTAGTACTTTAATTAACGGAATTAATAAAATTCCTAAGGGCTTAATTAAATTAGAAGTTTAATTATCGAATATATACGGAAATAATAAAGAAAAAAATAATTATATAGACGAATGCTTTAATACAATTAGTAGTAAAAGTTTAAGATTACTCTTTTATACGAATAAAAAAAGTTTATATTAAATATATTTGAAGTATTATTATATATAGAACTTTAATTTTCTATTAACTGATTAAAGTCTATAGGAAATTGCAAAGGATAATAATTGGATTAGTTAAATATTAAATTAAATATTTAAGAATTATTATTAAGGCGTATAAAATTATATTAGTAAAAAACTTAGAAATAGAAATATTTTATTTATTATTCGACTTCTACTTTAATAAAAGGATAAAGGCCTTCGAAAAAGGGTTTACCTAAATAGATTAAATTAAATTCGTCCGAAGGATTACGGCCTAAGTAGTTAATTATATTTAAATAAAAGTAAAAAGTCGATTACTTATTAACCGATTCGAAAATAATATTATTAAAATTAAGTAAATTAAGGAATAAGTACTAATAGAGAAATTTATTATATTAGTAGTAAGACTGCCTTCGGAAACGGGAATACTCCTATTCCTATTATAAATATTAAAATTAATTATTATCGACTGAAAGGAATAATTAGAAGATACTACGAAAAGAGAGTAGGTATTATACTATAATTATTAAATAGCGGTAATAGTAATTAAATTAAATTAGTAGTATAAATCTACTATTATTAATTTTAATATAAAGTTTAACAACGATATTATTAAACGGTATATAATTAGAGTAAAAAAAAAGAAGAAAACGAAAAATTAATTATTAAAGGACGACGATAAGCCGTACTTATTAATAAAAATATAGAATTTCCTCCTTACTTAAGCCCGAATAGGAATTATTAAGCTCCGGTCCTTCCTTTTCTAGAAGAAAGTACTAGACGTTATAATATTATTCTATTCGTATAAGATTGAGGAGGAAACGTATAAATACTTCGTTTTTAAATATTTATAGATAAAGGAATATGAAATAATAATAACCGATTAATTATAAATATAGGGAAAATTCTAAGTTTATTTAAATAATAGAATTAAAGCGGAGAAAATTCTTTTGTACGTATTTAAATTAAGTAAATTAAATAAATATTATTTAATAATCGAATTAGAAGAGGAATAGCGTAGGGAATTCGCGCGGTATATATAAAATTATTTATTTATTTATAATATTAGAATATTGAAATACGGGGACGGAAGGAGTAATAAGGAGATCGGTTATATTAATTCTGATTTATATTTAACGAAGGGAGTAGAATAGCGGAAGAATTATTTAATTAATATTTAAATATAATTAATAAGGGTATAGAATATCTCCTTTATCTACGCTAGATTGTAAATAATTTAATAATATTACTCGTCTTAACTAAGGTTTATTTTAACGGAATAAGGATTATTGATTACTATAGGCGAATTTAGAGTATTATTAATATTAGAGCCGGCACTACTATTAATTAAATCGACGGAAATGATATAAAGAGGAATAATAATAAAATAATCGATTATAATCCTCTTATAATAGTTTTTAATTATATAATTTACGATTTTTAAATTATTAAAGTAGAAGAGGGAGGAAAAGGTATTTAATTAATTTGGAAGAACGTTATTAATTAAGTGAATATGTATAGTATTAAAGAAGGATATATAAATTTAATAAATGTTTTTAATAAATTTAGTAACGGGTATTCTAAATAAAACCCTTAAGATAATAATTATTAACCTTTAAACGAAATTATACTTATTATAATAATTATAAAGGACGTTAAATATATATTTTAAAGTAATAAGTAAATATAGGGTAGCTTAGGACGTAATAATTAAATAATATTAGAAAAGAATAATACTATAATACCGGGAAGGATATTTATATTATTTATCGACTATATAAATATTTTCTATAAATAATATTTAAATGCCTTTAAACCTTAATTAATAATATTCGGGGTATTTATAATGTAATTAGCGAAATTTAAAATATAGTTAAAGTAAGGAGGAATACGAATAATATTAAATATTAGAATTAATTAAGGAAGATATAAAAGTATAAGGGTAAGGAATTTTATTAATTGTTAGGAAATTAAAATATAAAATTATGAAATAAAGTATTAGCGACGGTAATAAAATCCTAAGAAGGAGTTATAAAAATACCGGGGGCTTAAGGAGTATAGTAAAAAGTAGAAGGCGCGATTTTAAATTTAAACGAAGATTTTAGTAAGAAGGAAAAGTTGGGGCTTTAATTAATTCGAATAATAAAATTACAAATATTACAATTGGAAGTATAGTTAAGCGCGTTACTAAAGGAAGAGGAAATTATTTTAAGAATATATTAATTTAGAGAAGAAGAGGGAGGTTTAGGGCTAGCGTTTAGGGAAAGTTTAAATAAATAGTAGAGGAAGCCTTTATATAAATATAAATTATAGTAGGGATAGGAGGATGGGATAAAAGGGGAGAGAATAAAGGAAAGGGAGTAGAATAGAAAAATAAATAAGAGTAAATAAAGGTAAATGGGGACGGGACGACGGCTTAAAGACGGGAGGAAGGAGTAGAAGAAAGGAGTAGTATTATAATAATTTTAATATTAAATAAAATAAAATAGAAGAAACGTATTTGTTTATTGTAGTAGTAGGTAAGAATTATTATAATTAAAAGTTAGGAAGGAATAGTGCAGTTTATTTGCGATTGAAACGGAATTAGGGGTTTTCATCCGGCGGCGCTTATTACCGTACGGTTTTTCCTTATAGAACTAAGAGAAATACCTTATGCTAATAATAGCGTTATAAATATATAGCTAAGGAATAAGATTATTAAAATTTAATATAATTAAATAGATTATCGTAGGAGATAATAACGTTAAAGATAATTAATTTATAATACTATATTAATATAAAAATTAATTAAACAGGGTTGTTATTATAATAATTCTAACGTTTATACTACGAAAATTTAGTAATTAAATTTATATCCCGCTTATTCCTAAACTTATTTTAAATTTAAAAAGAATGTTTAATAACCCTAATAACGACTTTTACTAATTCCTTACCTATATTAAATAATAATATATACTAATTTACTATTAAGATTACTTTTGACTAACGATTTTTAATTAAATTAAATAAATCTAATATTATTATAACTTAATGCTAAATAAAAAATGTATAGGATTAATCCGTACTACTTATATAACTTTCTCTAATACTTAATATAGTTATTAGGATAAGGAGAAATGCCAAATAGATTTAATTAATAAGACTTAATAATTTATTATTCCTTTCCCGACCTAATAATTATTTTAGATTTGTAATCTATAAATCCTTAAAGCTACTTGTATATTTTTTATCGAAACGCGACGTATAAATTAATACCCTTATAATTTTAATCTTCCTGCTATTTTCTTTATTAAAGAGGAAGAGGGAAAGTACTTCTATCCCTAAATATAATTAGACGACGTTAAATAATTAAAAAAAATTATAATACGCTAATAAATAAGGATAGTGTATAATTATTTTAGAATTTAATAAATTAAGGATATAGTTAAATTAATTTTAAAAAAGTATTAAATAAATTTTTACTATTATTTGTAAAATTATTATAATAAACTTTAAAAGTTAAAGGATATTTATAATGTATTTTCTAAAGGATTATATTTCCTAAATATAGATTAAATCCTTAATATATCTACTAATTAGAAAAATATAAAATTTCTATACAATTTACCTATATAAAGGACGGGTAAAGAATATTTAATTTAATATTTAAGGGAAATCGAATATTTAAGTAATAATTTTAATAAAGTATTAAAAGTATAAATTAATATTTTTAATATAGAAGACGAAGATTATATTGACTTGCCTAATTAAAACGAATTTAGAGAAGTTAAATTTAATAATAATTTAAATATTAAAAATCCGCTCCTTATTAACCTTATAATTTTAATAAAACCGATTAATTAAATAGTTTAAATACTTAAAGTACTTAAAGCTCTTAAAAAAAAGAAAATAATAAAGAAAGAAAGGGAATAAAATATAATTTAAGCCCTTTTAAATATAAATAGGTTTATTATAAACTATTTCGTATTATTCTAAAAAGTCTCGGTAAATAAGGAATTACCTATTCTTAAAAAAGTAAATAGAAAACGGATTTCGATTATAGAATAATATTAAATTTTAAATTTTAAGGGACGGATTTATTAATTATTATTAATACTGTTTTTAATTAATATAATGGAATTATAAAACCTTTTAAATAATGAATACTAGAGGATTAAGGGTATTATAAAGTAAAAAGCTATAGTTAAAAAGGCCTTAGAATAGGAATACATTAAATAAGAGCGTTTAAAGTAGAAATTCGAAGGCAAAAGAGCGAAGCGCTACTAATAGGGTACTGATTAATAAATCGATTATTACTTAAATATATTTACTTATTTATTATTAAAAAGGGTAGGAAATTAAAGTTGATAAATAGGTTCGTAGGTTATTTTATTAATCTTTTATTTATTTTTGCGAATATCCTATAGGGGATTATATAATATTCGAAGGGAAGATTTAATTTGGAGGGTTTCTCTATTACTTTTATTTCTTATAAAGTAGTATAATTTAGGAAAAAGGGTTATTAGAAATAAGGAGGTATAAATTAATTAGTAGCTTTAAAAATCTATAAAGCCCTTAATTCTCTTAGTATTATTAGGAAAATGAAAGGAAAGATAACCCTCCCAAAATAAAAGAAAGGAAGGAGGTAATTCTAAATAAAATATAGTAGTACTAAAAAAGTAACCCGGACTTTGCCCCTACTAATTAGAACCGCTAAATATACTCCGTAGCTTTAATTTCCTTAAAAGAATTGATTTCCAGATCTACTCCTCACTAATCTAAAGAATAAATTAAAAGGTAAAGCTTTACTTCACCTTTTCTCACTTTCTAATAGTTAATAGCAATAGCTTAATAACTCTACTCAATTCCCGTAAATAATTCCTACGAATTACGGATTTATACCTCATTTATATAGCTATATAGTAGGCTTTCTTCCTTTATTAGTATAGTTTCGCTCCATTTCAATAGGCGTTTCAATAAATATTTTTAAAAATCTTTATTAACTATACTTAAAACGATTAGAACTATTAGTACCTAATAATATAATTAGTAATTAATAGTAAAATTAGGGCATATCTCCGTTCTTTGCTATTTACAATTATTATTTGTAATCTCTAATAATTCTAATAACTCTTCTGATAAAAATAGAATTTAAAAACCTATAAATAAGAATAAAAAACTTCGTCGTAATACTATAATAAATTATAAATCTTTATTAAATTATAATAGTAATCTCTATTTAAAAATAAAAATATTTTACTAACCGTAAGAAATAGTCTATAGAAATCTTTAAAATAGGGGATAAAATTTGGCTAAACCTTAAAGATTTTACAACTATACACCCTAAGAAGAAATTCGACTATATTTACGCTAAATATATAATATTTAGGATTTTCAACCCCTTTATAATAGAACTCTCCGACTTCTCGTTTAAAGTATTCGACAAATTTTATATAAATCTACTATAAAGAACTCACAATAATCCCTTACTAGGGCAAATTACTACTAATTCCTAACTACTAACTATTATAGTAAATAAAGAGAAAGAATACTTAATAAATAAAATCTTCTATATTAAAATGCAAAGGGGTTGTAGGATAATTCTAATTAATTAGATTAATTAGACGTAATGATCTTAGGAATTACTAGAAGAATTCATAAATATTAAAATTCTAAAACGTTTTAAAGTAAAATACGGCCTAATAAATATAAATAATAGGTTAATCGAATACTATATTACAAAGTATACAAAATAATAATATTAGTAAAAAAAAAAAAAAGGGAAGGGCGATATTAATTCTAAATTTTAAAACTACTTCTTTAAATTCTTATAACAATAATAATTATTAATCTCTAATATATCTAATTTCTTCTATTCCTCAACCATTTAAATAACGAACGTATTAATAACGCTAATAAAAATAGGAGAAACAAAAATACTAAAAATAACTAGAATTAGAAGAATAGCAATAACGCTATAAAAAATTAATATAATACTAGCGTACTCCTTACTAATTTCGCTATTAATTAAAATTCTAATTTAAAAAATAGTAGGAGAGATTTATAGCGTAATAAAATTATCTTATAACAATTCGGCAATCTTATACTAAATAATCAAGGCCGTACATACTTTTATATAAGCCTTCTTCTTATTATTAAATACCGCCGCTACTTAAACGTCGGCGAACCGTTTAATAAAGAGGGAAATATAATTATAACGCTTACTATTATTATAATAAAATATATAAGCCTTATTATTCAATTTAATATAGTATTTGTAAAGGCTATTAA
Source organism: Neurospora sp. CHS-2018c (assembly GCA_009806235.1). Classification (NCBI taxonomy): domain Eukaryota; kingdom Fungi; phylum Ascomycota; class Sordariomycetes; order Sordariales; family Sordariaceae; genus Neurospora; species Neurospora sp. CHS-2018c. The sequence goes on along the minus strand of RAPC01000004.1, from coordinate 1,469,216 downwards.
AGTACGTAATATAATCGACTTCGGAAAGTTCGTACTCGTCCTATAAAATAATATAGATTAATAACGATTTCTCAAAGTAAATATAATAAAGAAGACTTATTAAAACGTATATCTTCTTAATAAAACGCTTAAAAATATCGGTTAATACCTAATTAATAGTAATAATAATAAATTAGGGAAAGAGCTACTAACGGGTAATATTATAAGCCTTTTCAGTTAAAATAGGAAAATAGGGATTAAAGCGGGCGTTAAACCCGGCCGATTCGACGGAGGGGGAAGGGGAAAATCGGAGGTTAATAAATAGGGTATTTATTCGTATTAAAAAAAGTAAGTAATAGGAATAAGGAAGAGAGATAATTAATAATAATACTTACTTTAATATTAAATAATAATTAGAGAGAAGAAGAAGAAGAGGAAAAAGAGAAAAAAGTAGGAGGAGGAGAAGTATTTATAAACGGATTAAAAAGGGTAATTATATAGGGTACAAATATATATTACTACTTATTTATTTACTACCTAGCGTTATTACCTACTTATAAATAAAATAAAAAGTACAAACGCGTAGAAGAATAGGAGGAGGAGTAAGAGGAGGAAGGAAGGGGATAATATTATAGGGCTAAGGCCCGGGTTATAGCGCGCTAATTCTTAAAACTAGCGCTATTAATAGCGCTATAGTTATATCCGTACAACCCCCTTCAAAACCTCGTATTTATAGTAGAGCCGCCTCTTAATTAAACTTTTCCTTCTTTATAGAACCTCAATTAAACCATACAACTAATACCTATATTAACCGTCCTATTCCCGTTATAATAAGCATATTAACAACTAGGGTAGATTAAAATCTAAGTATTTATATTCTAGCTAACACTTTAGGTACAGCTAGCACTTATACGGCGGGTATTAAAATTAGAGTGGGTACGTATACTTTAAGTATTAATAGTAAGTGTAATATATATAGTAATAGAACTAGTAAGAGGATAGTAGTTATACTAATAAGAACTATATTAACGCCCTCTACGGTAGATAATTAATTAGTTTGATAACTCTAAATAATTTTACGTAAAAAATTAACGACGACGACGTAGATCTAGTAATACGCGGGCATCGATTATATAGTCTCAATTGTAGTGTGCTGGCACGGTTGGGCTTACTCAGCGATAAAATATAGGAGGGACTACCTAGCGACGGTTATAGGACTACCTAGCTACTGAATAACCACTTCGATAGGCTATATAGGGCTATAGTATTATAGTATAATATAATAGGAATTGAGATTCGCGAGATTGAAAGTGTTTTGGAGATCGTCAACAAACGGGCGGGAAGAGGGTCGTTATCGTAGGAGCCGCTTACGATATTTAAACTCTAAAGAGTTATACTATTAAACACCGAAGCTTAAGAGCTGGAGGTAATAATGTAGCGAGCGCTCGCTACCTTAATCCGTCGCTTTCCGACCGATTGCCTTAATATCCTATCCTCTTCCACGCGTCTATATATCTACGCCTTTGTAAATAGATAGATAGCCTGCTGCCTAGGGTAATTCTCGGTTTGTTTTTAAAGATCTCAGATAATCCATAGCGCGCTACCCGGGTTGTAAAAAATAATCCTCGGAACAATTTTACAGTTATCTTTCATTTTGACTTGAAACTAATCTATAGATCAGTTCGAATAAGAATTTATAGACTGTAAAAATCTATTATTTATATAGTAGATAAATTTAGTATAAATAGCTAGTTAATTGTAAAAATTATTATATAGCTACGTTCTTCTTTTCGCTAGTAGATTAACTTTTCTAGTAATATTTCTTAATATTAAAATTGATTTTGAAATATCAATCTATTTTCTTACGATAAGACTATTTAGTATAAAAGAATTTATCTTAAATATAAATATAAATATAAAAAAAATATTAGGAGGATATTTATAAGGCCTTTTAGAAGGCTAGCTTCTAATTTAGAAGGCTTTTTAGAAGGCTAAGGTTTTTTAACCTTTTTTTTCTAGTTAAATAAAGAAGTTTAAAAAATTTGGTCACAGCGAGGAATCGAACACGAGTCTAATAATAAAGAATTACTTTACTAACTATTTGGCTACTAAGTTAAATAGTTATTTCTGAAGGAAAGAGCTAATTTTTCTTAGTTATAAAGAGGAAGTGCGATATTAAGAGGGAAGGTAGAAGGAAGGACTTCAAGACTTTAAAAATTTTAAAATTTATTAAGAGTAGTATAATTGTAAAATTCTAAAGGTTATTAAGAGCGATATAATTATAAAACTTTGTAATTATAAAATTTTGAAGGTTATTCAGAGCGATATAATTGTAAAATTCTATAATATGTTAAAACTTTACCTTTACCTAATAAGTTCCCTTTCTAAATTTTGTTTAAAATGTACCTTTAATTATAATATTTTTTTAAGAATAATTAACTTCGTTAATAGGATATTTTCTTTTTTCTAAAATACTCCTATAATTGAAATATTTCAAATTAACGACGTCTTTTTATAGTAAAAGCTTTTAAACCCAGCCTAAAATAATCCTCCTACTTAAAATAAAGTTAATATTCGAAAACTTACTCTACTTAAAAGCATACTCGTAATAATTTTACAAATAAATTATATTATATATAAAATAATCCTTTTTAATTGTATAATTTTATTTAAGGGATAATACCTAGTATGATTTTCTAATTGTAAAATTTTCCCTCCGTGGAAAAAGAATCCACTCGCACTAGGATCATACCCAAGACTATTTTTACAAATGCGGGTGGCGCGCTATAGATTGCAAAGGATAGCTAGCATAGTATAAGAAAGTTCAGTTCAGTAATAATGATGATGGTGATAATTATAAGACTAGGTATGCTTATTTTTTGGTCATATGGTCATATATAGGTATCCAAAGGCTACCTAGTCTCTTATAACAGACGCTCAACCTAAATGTCAGCCCACATCCACTTCCCCGCCACATGTAGCGCAGTCGTTTTGTACCCTATGGGTCCAAATGGTGTAACATTAGGATTGGTGGGTAGGTGAGTGTGGTGGGGATATCACAACCATTTGGACCCGCAGGTACAAAGAGAGCGCATAGCCCATAGTCTCTTATAATAGACGCTCAACCTAGATGTCAACCCACATCCACTTCCCCGCCACATGTGGCGCAGTCGTTTTATACCCTATAGGTCTAAATAGTATAATATTAGGATTACGTCTATATATAACTTGAACGAAACCGGCTATTATTTATAAGAAAGGTCCTATCTCTCCGTAAACACTCGAATATTAAACTACTATAAAAATTTCAAATTCAATTAAATAAAGTATCCGAAGATAGTACGAATAATAAATCCATTTCTCTATACTTTTTTTCGTATTTCTACAAGGCTTTTATTATTTACTAATACTATAGGGGTAGCTTTTATTGTCCGTAAAATTGCATCCAGAAGGATCGTATACTCTATTTCTACAACCCAACGTCGTATCGACCCGAAAATTTGCGTATATAATAAGCGACTATAAATTTAATACCGATAAGGTTATAGAATTAATCCGTCGTATTACTAATTTTCGGCAGCCCGATACGTCTATACTTCCTAATCCGGCTTTCTAAAACTAAATTACCGAAATATTATACTATATAATATCTATTAACGTTAAAAATATATAATGCTACTTTATTAACGCGGTCGTTACCTATCTATTAAATTAGAGGTTACCCGTAAGCTTAGACTACCGCCGCCTAAAATTTAATTAAATTGAATCTATTTATTGTATTATTTACCGACGAAGCGATATAATCTTAATTGCCCGTACGGGCTATAGCAAGAATATTATTTTCTAAACAATATCTATTATTTTAATTAACAAAATTACTATTTAAATTATACCGCTCAATCGGCTTAGCGAGGAATAGCGGAATACTATAATTAAATTTCCTAATATTCGACCTATCTTAATTGACTAATTAATTATAAAGGTATAAACCTATATTTAAATTATTTAAAACTAATAGGGGGTATTAACCCTCTACCCCCCTATTGGATTTGAACGAACTCTAATTAATTATATAGTAAAATCCTTTTTTCTAATTGGATTTAAAGGAAGGAAATTATACGTATATCCTCCTCGGTCTAGAATAAGCTACCTATATAAAGTTTATAGAATTGATACGTATAGTTTTATTTAATTAACGGATCGCATTTATCGTTATAGATAAATTATATACTATATTTTAATAGCGTACGTTTCGAATACAATTTACTAATATTTATACTATTAAAACGGCCATCCTATCTAATATTCTTTAATTTAAGTATACGGTTACCCTTACTCACGAAGTATAATTATATATATATAAATACGGCGGTTTCCGTCTAGAGGGTTATAATTTAAATAAATTCTCTATTATTCGTACTTCTATCGACCGGTCTAATATCGTAATAATATTATAACCAATTCTACTAAGCGCGTTTAAAGATTATTGGCGGTTCAAATTCGTCCTTAGCGTAGTAACGCCTAACGAACCCCGGCCTAATATTCATTTTATTCCGAAAATTATTATTTATATTAATAATAAGCTATCGCTTTTCTCCGCCTAATTACATCTTTTATAATATTTTATATCTTCCGGCTATAAACCCTCCCGCGCGGCAAAAGTAATTCGTAAATATAATGTTAATACCCGTCCTCTAAATTAGAAGGCTATATATAAGGACTTTAAGCGGCCTAATTCCACGTACCGGATAATATTTATTATTATTTTACTCGGTATAAATATAGATATTCCGGATATATAGTACGTAATATAATATAACGCGGTTAAATTTAATAATATCGTAGATTTAATTTAGCGCTTCGGACGCGCTGTCCGTACGGATTTTACTACGTATAATATAAAGTTTTATTTTATCCCTTATTATTAATTCGATTATTTTGGCCAATTATATAAACTTGCTAAAGTAGAGCCGATCGCGCCGTTTAATAATAATATTTTATTATACTATTCCGTTATTCCGGCGTTCGAAGCCTAATACGTACCGTCTCCTCTATTTATTAATACTACTTCGTAATATACTATAATAAATTTCGCTTTAATTAAAGAGCTAATTATACCGTCTCTTCTATTTATTAACGTTATTTCGCAATATACTATAATAAATTTCGCTTTAATTAAAGAGCCGGTTTAATCGCCTACTTCGGGGGATAAAAATACTTTAAATAAAGAAGGTATATTAAGCGAAAAAGAATTATTAATTAATGAAAATACTATAATCGCTTAATGGGTTCCGTAGGAATTAAATATTAATAATAGTAATCGATAATTCTATATTTAAAATAAAATAGAGAAAGTAGCCTGGGAGAAGGTTATTAAGAAGTAGAAGGAGATATACGAATTCGTTAATACGCTATATTTTAGGTTATATATAAAGAAACTATTATAAAAACCTAAGTTACCCTCTACCTTCGGGGAATTGTATAATTATATAATAGATTTCGACGTTTACCGTTTCGGTACCGCTCCTATCGTAATACTTCTTTCGTAATATTATAATAAGTGCTATCCCTCCTTAAGTTTCTTACCACTTATCTTGAAAAAGAAATCTACGGCTATTGTTAAATGCCCGGCGAAATTATTTAAAGCTAGCTTTATTCTAGCTAAATTAAACCACTTTATAGTTACTATAATAAAGATTCTTTATTTTAGTATCTTTAAGTTCTTCGACTTGCCTAAGGAAGCTTTTATATCCTCGGATTTTATATATATATTTATATATAAATTTAATAAATAAATTTCTATACTTACCGTATAAAACCTTATTAAAACTATTCTAAAATTCGAAGCGTAGAAGTGGTTAGGAGATTATAGTAATATATTATTCGTAGAATATACGCGTATTACCCCCCTTACGTTAAAGGCGTTTATTATTAATTTAGAACGGATTGCTCGTAATAAAGCGAGTGTAAAAAAGAAAAAGTTAGTAAAAGCGCGGGCGGAAGAAATATAACGTTTAAAAATCGCTACGAATAGCGGTTCTAATACCCTAGGGCTAACCCTATATACAATTTATCCCGCTAATATATATATAAATATAACCCTACCTATAATTACTCCCGTTAATACGTATATAAATGCAATCCTACTTACTAAAAGGGTAAAATTTAATATAATATTACCAAAACGGAAGAAGTAAATATACGCGCTTTATAATACGGAATAATACTTAAATAAAACCTTTTATTCCTTCGTTTAAATCCTATAAGGGACGATAAAAAATAGATAAGAATAAATAAAAATTTCGAAACCTACCTTAAATTTTAAGCCCTAAATAATCTATATACGGGTATAAAAACCCCCCCTATACCTATTAAAATTATTCTTTCTTCCTTCTTCGTATAATTTAATTATACTTTCTTTATCCCCTATCGGATTTATACCCGATTTAATAAGTCTTTATTTATCCCCTATCGGATTTATACCCGATTTAATAAGTCTTCATTTATCCTCTATCGGATTTAAATCCTACTTCGCCCGGAATTAACCCTTTAACTCCCCAATCGGATTTAAATCCAATTAATATTACCCAAAATAAAAATAATTCCTACTTCCCTACCTTATTAATATATAATAGTTTTTTAACTATAATAAATAGCGCGAAATAAGAATAGTACCTCCTAATTAGTAAAGAATTTAAATCCGGACGTTATAAATATATTCTTCGACGGGATAGATCTAGCTATACTATAATTTCTATACTACCTACCATTTAAATAATATAAATTTATTAATACCGAAAAAATAAAAAGAAAATTATACGATATTAAAAGGGAATAACCTAATAACGTTTTATTACAATAATAATTCCCCCCCAACGCCGAGGCCTATAATATTAAAGAAATATAAAAGCTAATGCCGAAATTAAATACTAATTAATAAGTAGAAAACGACGGCGTTTATTAACGTATCCAAATCGATATAATACTTATAATAATAAATTAGCGGAAGAAATAGGCCGATAAAAAAAGCGAGGGCATAATACTACCAGGATAAACGATAACCTAGTATATTAATATAAGCTTTCTACTAAAAAATAATAAAATAGCCGGCATCCTAAGGTATAAAAATATTCGGGCGCTAATTTAATATTTAAATTACGTTCGTAAATATATTTTTCGCTTAAATCCTATAAAGGAAGGATATTCTACCCTATAATCATCCCTTATAAGATTTAAATACGCTCCGGACATTCGTTAATTATATTATAATATTTTTAATATTCGGCCTATTTAAATATTTCAAATTATCCTAAGAATATAATAAAGAATTTTAGCCCGGCGTTAATAGCGGGCAATAAAAAATATAGAAAAATATTATTCTTAATATATTGGATAATAAAAATTATAGCCGAATCCTCCAAATTCTATCCTAAGCCGAAAATATCCCTATTCGTACCGTCGCCATCCAATATAGCGATTTAGAAGGTATAAGCTACCTATCTTTAAAAAATAAGAATATAATCCATTTAAAAGCGACTACACTCGCTACGTAACTAATCTATCTCCAAACTTTTCGTAATAATATAAACGATATAGGCCTACCCAAATTTATATAAATTAATAATATATTCGCTAAAAATATATAGTTTAAATATTTTACCGACGACTAATTCCGTATAATAATCTACTTTACGTAATTCTATAACGGGCGTCGATATTCCTACAAATCTACTATTAGTAAGGTAAAAAGCCTAAACGACGCTAAGCCTACGCTAATCTTCGTCCTTTCCGTCGAAGATTCAATAAGGTTAGTAAAAGAAGATTAATATAGCGAAATTACCGGTAATAACGTATAGTAATTAACGTATTAAATCTACGATATTACGAAGGATATTTTTATTAATATAGATTAAACGCTAACCGTCAATACTACTTGGCCAAACGAACGTTAGGACCTAAAAGTACGCTAATTCCGTACGTAAATAGATATAATAGAACGTAGGATTACGAACCTAACGTACTTCCAATTATTTTTACGTATTTATTTAGAATTGGAGGAAAGCCGGAATATCCTTAAGAAGCTTAATAATAAAATAGTTAAACTCTTTAAGGATTTTAAAGCGTAAGATATATTTAAAATAGACGTAAGTTCTTTAACCACTATTATCGGGCTCTTCTATAAATAAAAGAAAGCTAATAAATTCCGAAGCCCCTTAAAATTTTACCCCTTTAAAGATTTATCGGTCGTTTTAAAGATCTTTATACTTAAGGATAATTTAAGGTATATAATAATAAAAAAATAATTTAACGACTTCGAATTATACGAAAATATAGCCACCGAATACGTATTAGAATTCCGGCGGCGTTAGAATAAACCCGAGGAAATACCCGGTTAATTAGCTACTTTTATTAAGAACCTAGACTTATTTTAGGAAGATAATATTTAAAAATTAGTAAAAGCGTACTTAAAAATTCAATACGCTATAGTAAATATAATCTAACGAAGCTATCTACTCTTAAGGATTTTGCCGGACTATATTACAATTTATAAAGCGATAGAAGCGTAGGGAAAGATCCTACTTATTAATCGAAACATTATCCCCAATCCTCTTGAAACGGTAATAAAGCGTAATATTAATATTCTTAATTAATATTACAATTAAGCGAAATAGGTATTAAGGGATTTTAAACCCGCGGGTAATACTTTTACTTTACCCTCTCCGGCTTACTATAAAAAATTCCTTCTTCCGTATTAATTAATTAGTAAATTATACCCCCTCTTCGCTTAATTCCTATAAAGGAGCCGTCCTACTTACTCCCCGATAGGATTTAGATACGTAATATTAACCCCTTTCTTTTTATTTAAATACGTATATTATTCGGTAATTCGAAAAATCTCCCTTTAAATACGTTATATTAATTAACGAAGTTAATACTAGGAAAATAATCATTTACTTAATAATAATTTTACTATACTTTGCAGAATTATAATATAATATTAAGAAGGGCGAGGCTATAAAGGCCTATCCGATACTTATATTAATACTTACTTCGTTTATTATTTAAATATTTATAAAGGCGATTAAAATATTCGGGGAGACGCTTAAAGTCTATTATTAATTCGGTATAATTAAAGGGCTATTTAAATAGGATTTAAAGCGGGTATAAACTTTTAATTAAAATTAATTCGATAATTTAATAGAAGAATATATCTATAAATAGTATAATCCCGATACGGCCCGGGTCGTTATCTTCGTAGCGACGTTAACCTATTTCTACTATTAGGTTAAGATTTATAAAATCCAATATAATCCGGCGGATTATCTTAATAAGTTAAAGGTTAAAAATTATATTATAATACGACTGTTAATAAAGAAAAAGGCTAAGGTTAAAGCTAAACCTAATATTAAGGCTAAGGGTAAGGGTAAGGGTAGGGCCGACGATACCGAAGATTCGGATTCCCTGTATTTTACTTTGGAAAATGATTATTTATTGTCGGATTCTTTTATTAACGAGCCTAACGAGGCCGGGAATAATAAATAAATTTCAAAATTCCTTTAAATCCTATAAGAATAAATATTTCGCCTCCCTTATAGGATTTAAACGAACGCCGATTCGTTTTTTTATACTAATTGTATTTAATAATAGGTTAAATTGTCGTAAAAGGGGTAAGGTTAACGGTAAATAATATAAATTAAGTATATTTATTTATAAGGACGTCTATTTTACGCGCGTTATCGCAAACGAAATTTAATTCTTACGTAATACTAATACCGCCGTATAGTGTTAAATTCGCAAACTAAAGTGCGATATAATTATATTTTATTCTATTATACCCTTCCTAAATAACGTTTAAAATATAAAAGCGTTTATATTTATACTTTAAAATAACGTAAAATTACCCGTGGTAATACGCCTATTGTAGAATTTAGACCAGTTCTAATACGACGGTATATATAACCAGGGATACCCCAATTATATATTTAAGCCTAATACGGAGCCTACTATCGTAAATACTTTATATTTTATTAAATAAGAGTAAAGCTTTAAATAATAAATTCTCTACCCGGAGTTCTAAAAGCTTATTTCGGATAAAGGCGCTATTACTTCCCCTACTATTAATATTATTATCTTAGAATCCTAAGTATTCTTTTTATCTAAGGGTATAAATACGCCCCTAATTTTACCCGACGGTTAAGTAGTATATCTATCTTCGGATATCCTACTTATATAAATCTATTGCGTCTATTTCTAATATAGTAAGCGTTTTAAAGGTTGGGTTTCGGCCTTTACTAATAAATACTTAATTTTAGTAATAGAGTAATTAAAGGAAGCCGCTATCTTAGATTAATTAGGCCCTAATAATAACCCGAAGGGCTTTAGCCCTATCCTTATACGCGGGCTATAATTCTTAGCCTAAGATCTTTACGCTTAGGATATATTGTAAATAAATAACCTAATCGGCCGTAAAGAAGTAGCTGTAGCCGCCGAACGATAATTATATTATAGTAAGGACTTTAATACGGCTTTCTAGGGCAAAAAGCCGGCTAAAGCTAATGCGAACCTAGGTAGGGAGAAAGTAAACGCCTTAATTAAAATATAATTTAACGGCGGTTTAATATATATATATAATTATCTAAGCTTTAATTTAAACGTCCTACTACTTATCGATAGGATGTAAATACTTATTTAAGTATACGGTAAATCCCCCCTCTAAACGTAGATCCTCAATAAGTATATAAAAATATTTCGCAAAAAGGAGCGTATTTTTATTATAATTAACTACCCTTAAATACAAATATAAATACCCTACCCGTTTAATTTTCGTTTATTTCCTATTAGGGAGGATTCCGCGCCTCCCCTATAGGATTTAATTTCGTCGGTATTGTTTAATTTTATTAGGACTCTTTGTTCGATCCTATAAAAAGCGAGCTTTATCGTTAAAACGATTATGCTTAATTAAAGCGCCTAAGAGCAATCTACTATTATTGGGGATTAGAATAACTAATATACGGCTATTAATATTTTAATATTTAATTCGAATGTAAATATTATTGGGTTAAATGCCTACGCCTAATATAATATTAGGATTGGCCTTAAGTTCGTATAAAATATCCTTACAATTTTCTAATATATAAGTCGTTTATACCGTATTAGCCAAACTAAAATAATTACGTAGTACCTTCTTTAAATTAACGGGTCTATTTCCGATTAGTAGGAGGAACGGATTATTCGTAAGGTTTATCTTTATTTTACCTTTATAAGATTTAGATCCGCCGTATTAACCCTTCCCTTAATATATTTATACTTTATAACCTACCTTTAATTTCCTAAAAAATATTTAATCGTTTATATTAAAGGCGGTTATTATATACGAAGTAACGAAATTAATTCTAAATTACGATTTTAACCGATTTTCTTAAATAGTAGAGCCCCCTTAATAAATCGATATATATATATTATTTCGCGCTAAGAAAATCGGGAGGGTTTATATTTATATTTATAAATTTTATACCGAAGGAATCGAAGATAATTCCGAATTTAATAACGTTATTCGTTTATTCCTAATTATCGGGCTTATATTCGTCGATATAAACCCGAAATTCGAAGTTTCGGACCAAATTCTTCTAAAGACCTTTCGGGTAGCGGCCGCCTAAAATAATTCGCTCCCCGATACTTAAAAGCGGAAATATTTAAAGAATTTAGCCTAAACTCTAATTGGTTCATTCTAAGCGGAATTTAAATATTGTATTAACGAATAAAAAAAGTACGCTATAAAAATAGGCTAAGTAGAATATACCGCCGGTAAAGATAATATAATAGCCTATATTAATAATTAATATATATTAATAATGTCCTAAGCGGACGAAATTCTTACGCCGCAAAGGAAACGGTACGCCTCGCCAACCCTAACTTAAACTTCGCTAATAAAAAAACTCCGGCTAAATGCTAATACGGTAATTAATACTCCTATTCAATATAAAGCTCCTAATATAGAAAATAGTAGGTTAAATCCTAATGACGACACTAATATAATAATTAATATTCTAAGCTAATATAAGGTTTCCAATATAGAAGATAATAGGTTAAATCCTAGCGACGACACCAATACAGCAATTAATATTCTAAACCAATATAAGGTTTCCAATATAAAGGATGGTAGGTTAGATCTTAATATTAAAGATAATGCCTTAAATCCCAACAACGACACCAACTCGGAGGGTAGTCCCCTAAATCCATCAACTTCGGAAACCACCTCGGAGGATAGCGGTTAATCCTATCCTCGTATAAATCCAATAAGGGTAAAAATAACGATCCCCCATCGGATTTAATTATAGCTAAAGTAGTCGGTCGTCCGGTATATACAAGAGGATAATAAAATATTAATAGCCGTAAAGGGAATTAGTACTTATTTTAGCATTACCAATTCTACATAAGTCCATAACATAAGAAAAATACGGAAATACTAGTAGCCGTAGAAGGAATCGGTACTTATTTCAATATTACTAATTCTACATAAGTCCATAGTACGAAAAAAACACGGAAATACTAATGGCCATAGAAGGAATCAATACTTAGGAGGATTTTAGGACCGATATTAGGGAAGGGTTCATAGATAGTATTTATATAGATATTTTCCGACTCGGGTTTAGGTTTCCGTTTAATATTACTAATTCTATATAAATCCATAGTATAAGAAATACTAAATTTACTCTTATCGATTAAAGCGATAATACGAACGAAAATACAAATTTAGATTTATTTCGACGTTAAATAAATTTATTTACTTATATTAATAAAATCCGTAATTCTGTATATAACTTTATAATAGCGCTATATAGAAAGTTATAATAATATTTTCTAATTACTTCTAAAGATCCGATAGGTAAAATAACTTTTCTAAGGTCGAAATCTAAATCGCTTTTGCTTTTTTACTCTAGCATTTTCACATTTTTTAATATCGAACCGGCCTAGCTATTGTTTATTCCTTAGCGCGCTACTAAACCTACTACGGTAATTACGCTATTTATTCGCTTAATTATATAACCCGCCCTAATTAGGAATTAATTTATATTTATAATTGCTAACGGCTAGCCGAATAAACTAATATTATTACTGTATTTTATTCGGTAAAATTATATATGTATTGTAGCTAATAGGCAACCGGTAAAAAAATTAGTCCGCCGGAAGAAGGCGGAGTTAAACTAGAAATTATTTTACTTCCCCGCCCCGTAAATTACGTTAAATTTTAACGCGTTAACTATATCGGTCTATAGTAAATATTATATTATCGGGCGGATAAGTATTTTGTATAGTAAATTATTAAATAGTAATATTTTAATACTTTTTAATAAGTACGTATTCGTTCGCTTCACTATCGAATAGCCTACGGGCAAATTATTTAAAAAGCGGATGTAATTAAATATTGTATTAGTAAATTAGTAGGTATTTTATATATTAGAATACTAAGTAGCGATATTCTAATACCTATAGGTCGTTTAATACCCGTATATTATTTATTTTAATAAGAAGCGTAATTCCCTTATACTATTGTACTTAAAATACTTCGAATACCGTTATCTAACCCCCCTGAATAAATTATTCTTAAAGAAAGGTTACCCCCTTTAATTTTAGGTTCCCTCCTATATACTACCCTATTTGCCCCTCTTATATTATTCGTTTCTTTGTTACCCTATTTTTATATTTCCAAATACGATTTATAATTATTATCTATTTTATATTTTATAAGCGTCCAATTACTAATTTACTTCTTTAATTATATGTATTATAATAAATTTAAGAGCGGTAATATTTCTAACGTATTATAATCGAACCTTAATTTTATTATTATTCGTTTCGTAAGTAAGTCTATAGAAAAAAGTAGCGAATAAATACCACCCTAATTTCGATTTTTGGACTATTATTAATATATTAAACCAATCCTAGTAAATTACTCTTAGGTTTAATACCTAGCTCCGATAGGTTACCCCCGGGCCTAATATTTAGCCTTAATAGGCTATTCCCGGGCCTAATATGCGTAGTAATAAGAAAAGGACGCTGCCCGAAGTATAATACCGCTACCTATATATTACTTTTTACGTTGGATTTAATTAATTAATTATATAAAGAGTTATTAAGAGTAATTTTAACAGTAGAATAGGGCGAAAGTATATAATAGCCGCCGCCGAAGAAAAAAAGGTCCGTATTACTTAGGTTAGTAAAAGGGAAGGGTAAAACGGACGACCCCGTTAATATAGAGGAATTAGAATATTTGGTCGATATTTTAAATAGCTATCCGGCTAATACTCCGGATAATACCGTTACGGCCCCGAACCCTCCGATTAATATTCCGGACGACTTTATTATTATAATTCTAAATATATTTAATATTTACTTTCTAATAAGGCTATTAAACGATCGAAACCTATTTAACCCCGGTGTACGTATACTATTTATCTATCCTAATTTAGCGTTTTACTTATATTAATTTATCCGGTTGAAATAGAAATATTTAATCTTATATATATTACGTAATATATTCCCGTTTAAATCGGACGGTAATAAATTCTAACGTCCTTTATTTAGCGTTAAATTCAATATTAAATATATATAAATAGCCTATAAATATCGCCGCCCGGAATAATAATTAATAATCCCTAATTATATTCTACTTAGGACGATCTATAACGGGTTTACGAAGGGAAGAATACTATACGAGCCTATTTAAGGCCCCTTCGAATTTTGGGTTATAGAATTAATCGAATTCGAAATAAATAGTAAGAAGAGGTTTTAGACGGCCGTTTTAGTATCGCCTAGTCCGATCCCGAGGAGATTTAGCGGCCCTAGATATAATTATTTATAATTTTACTTCGGCCCGTAGTATTTTAATTTACTAATTAGCGATATAGAATCCCTAGGTATTAATAGATATATGTTGTCAATCTAAATTATATTTAGGGAAAAGTAGTAAAGATTTGTTATTAGATACGTAATAAAAAGACCTGGGTATTACAATTTCCCTTTTATTAAAGTTAAGGCTTTCTATTTATAATTTATATTCCCCGGGCGGATAATATAGTTTAAAGTAAATACCGATAAAGGCCCGGATTAGCGCAAAATTATATTAGAGTTTAATAATATATTAAAGCCGGTTAAAGGTAGTAAAAACGTCCGTCTAATAATTAACGAGCTTATATTTAAGGCGGACTAACGTTCTATATCCGAATAAATGTTACGGACCCCCCCGTTGTATTAAGCGTATAGGGTCCCGGTCCTACTGTAGTCTAACGAATTGGTTGTATTTAAGTTATTCTATACTATAAATAGATACGAAGAAGAGATCGTACGTAGCTAATATTTATATAATTGTCCGCTATCGTTACGGATGATATTAGGTAATTGGAAGGGTAAGTTAGTTATAATTTATAAGGTAATTCGAATGATTAATAACCGATTATAATTGAATTTGCCGATACCGCCTTATTAACCGTATTTTATATAGTTTAACTAATTGACCTTATCGCCTTCGACCTGTATTATATCCGATAGGAGCTGGGTAAATAAATAGGTTAAATGTATTTATTTACCCAAATATAGTTTACGAATACGGGCGAGGAAATAAACTTCGCGTTTAACCGTTATATAGAAAACCTATACGTATTTAATTTTAATACTTTATAATTTAATATAAAGTAGAAAAATCGTATTTATTCGGTTAAGAATAAAATTAAGGAGTATTCTATATAAATTTTGAATTGTTTAGGTATTTTAAATAATTGGGTAGGGGATTTCGGCGATAGTTCTATAGCGGTAAAAGTAACCGAAGTATAGGGTTTTGTTTAGGATATGGGGGATATTATAGCTTAGCGCGAAGGGAGTATAGCGGAGAATTTTTGTATAATAAGCCGTATAATAGAATAGATATAGAATAAGTTAATAAATTTATAGACGACGATGTTAGAAATAAAGATTTAAACGGAACTGAAGGGGGATAAAGGTATTATAATTACTTCGATTAATTATACGTCCCGTTAAGTAAACCGCTAGGATAAGTTAGAGGATATAATAAAAGAGAAGAAGGCTATCTATAAACGCGACGAATAGAATACTGACGATCCGGACCCCGATATTCCGGACCTTAATATTCTAAACCCTAACGACCCGGACCGCTAGGGAGTTAGGTAGTGCTATTAAATAATAATAAAAAAAAATATTGAAAATATTTATTTTTTACTTGATATTATTTTAATTTAATTAAAAATTTAAGTTGAGCGATAGTGGCGATATTCGGGAATTAGTTTAATATAGGCGTAAAGACTGGCAAATTATTTGGAAGTTAGAAGGTTTGAATAATAATTAGACTAGTACGAATACGAGTCCCGGAGGTTGTAATACTTATTAGTATTTATTAATTTTATATATGATAATTCTAATTAAATTACTTTTTATTCCTCTTTATAAATTTTTTATTAAGCTCTCTATCCTATTTCTAAATTACGGCTTCGGCATTCTTTTAATTATTACTTAAAGGACGCAATAGTAGCTCCCCGAGATGATTATAAAGCCTATAAATAAGATTCCTTATTAATATAATACTTTTACGTTTAATTAGCTCCTTATATTTAAAATCGTAAATATTATATTAGAATAAAAGATTTTCGATAATCTTCCCTTTTAATAAACTTATACCGTATCTCTACACTTACTTTTCTAATGCTTTTATTTATTTAAAACGCTTATAGTCGTAGAAATATCTTTCGCCGTAAAGATTATAATAAGAATATTTATATTTAAGAATAATTTAGAAGTATAGGCTATTATAAGGAAGGTTTTTATATGCGATAATATAATATCCTAAAGTATAAGGATAGTCGTAAGGCCTAGTCTTTTAATACCTTTCGTAATAATTATTAATATTACCGGCCTAGTCTATTAACTCCTTAACCTAGATCTCGTTTCTGTAGTTCTAATAGATTAGAGGAAGTTTAAGCTTTCGGTTGATTATGCCCTAATTGGCAAATCTATAGAAAATAAGACCCTATAGAAACGATAATTCGATTTTAGCTTCTAGTAAATTAGTAACGTTATTAAATATATAAAACCCTTATCGAATACGATTAATAGCAATTATAATTCGGTATTAATTATTAAGAAAGTTAATATTACGTTCGTAGGCTAGATTATACGCCATTAACTTCGCGCTTTAAAATCTACGTTTATTTATTTTAAATGAGATAGGGCTACGAAATTTTATTAGTATTAGTGCGTATATAGTATTTAATAAGGGTTTTTTTTATTTGTAACCGCGGTAAGGTCCGCTAAGTCCGATTAACCGCCTTCGTGAGGGGAAATAGCGGAAGCTTAATATTTTAAATATTATATATTCTGCTAATAATATTACTAATTACGATATATACGGCTATAGCGATATACGACGACGATATTATTAATTTAATTAATGTAGCGGTTAATTGGGAGGGACCGCTATATAATAATAGTAATAAACTCTCTAATTTTAAAAAGAAAGTTAGCGACGACGATAACCTTTAATTATTAGGTCGCAACGATATTATTTACCTTATATTTTTCATTACCTCCTTCTATAGGGAAGATAAATTATTTAGGCCTTATATTATTAATATTACCTTTTCGAACCCTATATTTATTAATTTTAATTAGTCTTCGATTACTATATTAATTCTAATTAAAGGGACGGGGAGGGGGAAGCGGGCAATATCCTTATTAAACGGCGAACCTATTATTAAAAAAAAGAGAATTACTTTTTCGAATTAATATAATAATATATTCGCCAATATAAAATATAAAATATACGTATTAATTTGCGCGGAACCGTTTAAAATGTAGGAGAATCTAATAAATCTAATGCTTATTAGCGGGGATAGTCAATACTTTAAGATTTTTAATAATAACGAGGGGTATAATAAAGGGGATAATAAAAACGATAATAATAAACCTATTCTCCCCGCCGCAACCGAAATAACCCTAACGGTACGGCGCTATATAATAACCGACTTTAATTTAATTCCCGTCGCCTCTATACTATTTAGTAGTACCCCTTTAACTCCGCTATTTTATAAATAAGAGATAAAAATAGCTAATATTTTCGGGTAATTTATAATTGCCGCCGTAACGTCGTTAGCGAGAGTCCTTAGCGCGGGCGACTTATTTACGGCTATTACGGACTTTTAAAGGGGATTTAAAGGACGGTTGGAAAAGGGCGATATAATAAGGTATATTAAAAAGCTAGTAAAAGAACCGCTAATTGCTAATATATAATTGAGTTTTAATATAGAGATTAAAGAGATGTATATAGAGGAGTAGATTAGTTATTCGGAAGTTAGAGGGTTTAAATAGCGATTAAATTAATATAAATACGAATTATAGAGGTTATAATGCCCGTTGGCTTCTTTATATATAATAATTTTAATTAGGCTACTTCTTATTCCTCTTTGCGAAGTCTCCGCCAAACTCTCTATCTAATTACTAAATTACGGTTTTAGTAATCTTCTAATTATTATTTAGAGGACGTAATGGTATATAATATATTATAATCCTTAAAATGATTATAAAGCTTACGAATAGGACTCCCTGCCGGTATAATATTCCTACGCTTAATTAACTCCTTATATCTAAAGTCGTAAATATTATATTAGAATAAAAAATCTTCGATAGCTTTCCCTTTTAGCGAAATTATATTTTATTTCTATACTTATTTAATTAGTACTTTTTCCTAGATAATTATAAATAGCCTCTTTACCTTCTAAAATATTATTTAAATCCTATAAGGGTAACGGAGGAGACGGGACCCGTTACTCCTATAAAATTTAAATAATATTCAATCGATAATTTAAATTTAATAGGGAGGTAGTTTCGGCCCTAGTAAGATTTAAATAATAATCGTTAGTTAACCTACTATTAGGCCCTCGCTAGTCTATAGTATATATATTATATAAGATAGATTATTAATATATTATTCTATAGTCCGCTAGCGTAAATGGTAATGCGGCTAGTGTTATTTTAATACCGATTGTAGGCGGTTAATAGATATTTAAGTAATAATTTAATATATTAGTAGGCCGCCGGTTCGAACCCGGGGCGGATTATTTTTTAGTATTTTAGAATTTAAATTTTAATTTTCTATTCGGATACCTTACGAATGCGCCGTATTGTATTCTTTTTAAAAAGGACCTATAAAACGCGAAATATACGCGAGATTAGCCTATATTATTATTACCCTAAATTATTTTCGGTTTAATTTATATAAATATTTAAGCTTTATAAATAAGTAATTATATAAGATCGAAGTCGTTATCGGAATTAATACTATTATTAAGATATACTTGTTCGCCTTTATTATTATTAATAATTATCTTTCTTATATCCCTTTCTATATGCTTAGTGACCCTCTCGGGGTTAAAGATAGTCGCCTGCTTATTTACTTATAATAATCGAACTTCTTTTCTATTAAACGTATTGAACTTCGATTCTAATAATATGGTAAGCCTAAGTTGGAGGATATCGGGGGTATTAAATCCCGAATTACTTAGTAGTTAGAAAGTAGTATATCGTTAATATATTTACTTATTCCGATATATTATATAAATATAATTAATAACGTTTCTATCGGTAGATGGATTTGTATATCCACTGGCTTGGTAAGTTCGTATATCGTTTTCGATAACTTTACGGATAGTTGCGGTATAAGGGCTAATAGCGGAAAGCCGGACGAATATAATTTTAGTATTGTAAGTCGAATTTTTATTCTGCTTAATATTTTAGGTAAAGGAAGTATTAATATGTTTAAGGGCTATGTTAATCGCCTTCTACTAATTACTAATTATAAAATACTGTATTATATTAGATTATAAAATAGTATTGGCGAACGGTTCGTCCGTAACTTCGGGGCGAAATAATTATATTAAATAAAATATTTCGGGCTTATAATTATTTGATTTATTACTATAAAATAGGATGGGAAAGAGGTTTATTATTTGTCGTAGGATATTGTAATTCCCTAAAGAAACGGTTTTATTAAATATTATAAAAATGCGAATAATTTATAAGTAACGATAAATACTATGATAATTAATATTTATTATCCCCGAAGATGTTTTATACCTAGATTAGGTAATTAGGGAAAAGACTTCCTTATAAATAGAAAGGAGTTCCCGGTTAATAAATTCTTCCCCGGTATTTAATATAATTTGGCGTATAGATGCTTTAATAAAATTGGATTTTGAAATATAGTCGTAATCGACGAGCCTGGCGATTAAAAAGGTTAAAATCTTGGAGGCGAATATATCTTCTAATAAATACCGACCGTTATAGAATTAGGTATTATATTATTTTATTCTCTTATCCCTTTTAAAGCCCTAGATATCCTATATTATAAGAGGTTAGAAGATGCGAAATACTATATTAATGTAATTTATAAGGATGTAAAAGAATATAAGTATAATAAGAATCTATTATTTACGATTATATACGTAGTTAGCCTTAAACTAGTCGAAAATAATATAGCGAATAAAAAATATCGTTTTTTAGTCGCCGTAGATAAGGACGAATCGGTCGTTAAAATCCTCTTCGCAAAGTCCGAAAATTTTAAGGAAGAGTTTATTGTAAAGTCGATATACGCTAACGATTTTACCCTCGTCCTTTATAATAGTAGGGGTTTATAGGATATAGTTTTAGTCGGTTTTCGGTTGTTTAACGACCGGGAAAAGAAGGATAGATTATTTTAATTTCCGTTTGAAAATAGCGGTTAATCGACCTTTAGTAAAATAACGGGCCGTATTATCGAAGGATAGTAACGTAATGCTTAAGTAATTAAAAAATTATTCTAATTCGAATTTAATATATAGATGCTATTGGGATAGTATAAACGGCCCGTTAATATCGGGACTATTAATAAGGAAATAAGTAGTGAGATTTTATATAATATCCTTCCGATTTATATTAAGACTTTATATATAGTTTATAAAATTGAAATTATTATAAATAATAACTATATTTAAGTTATAGTTAACAAGTTTAAGGTTATTTTGTAATCGTATGAATATATAAAAAAACTAGCGGGGGTAAGGTTATTTAAATTTTATAGGGGGGGAAAGGTCGTTTCCTATAGGATTTAAATAACCGAATTATATACTGTAAAAATATTAATAAGATTATTAATAGTTTATAAAGTAATTTTATAGGAAGAAACCATATTAAACCGGGCTAATATATTATATACGCGTAATTATACAGAACTATTTTTAAGGTAAATATTGAATAGCTTCGGAATAAACGTACTCTTTTAGGGTACGTAAGAGTTTATAATAATAAACGCTATTATAATTACGCGATTATAAATCTCCCCTTTTTTCTAAATATTATCCTTTAATTTATATTTGTAAAATTTCTAGTGGGTGCGTTGATATATATATAGCGTAATAAATAATTCTATTAATTCGGGGGTAATTTTTATTAGGATTCCGTATATGGAACGAAGATGAGAGCGAATTTATATAATATTAAAGACGTTTTCGATAGTATAATTACTATTAATAAAGTTATTAATAGGGAATAATATAAATGCCCTTTCTACTTTTAGCCGTAAGAATAGCGATTTAAATTCTACGCGGAAGGAAATTTAGAAATATATTTAGGGTAGTTTCTACTTCTCCGTTATATATTCGTCTATTCGAAATTAAGTAGTAGGTTTACGAAAGGGGAAGTTAGTATTATCCTATTTGAAATATAAATAAACGCCAACTTTTAAAAGTATTTCGTATATAATAAGCTCCCTAAGTACGCTGATAAACGTACTAAGACACTTACCGTACCGTTAGGATATTATAATCCTTCGATATATATAGAGGTAAATTATATATTACCGTAAATTTGACCGATAATTATTTTCGATAAAGGTACGGATATATTCGAATAGTTCTTAAATAGGGTTTAAAATATTAGAATTATTATTCGAATTATTCGAAGTATTTGCCCTAAACGTAAAAGGTTTATCCGAAGATTTATTGGAAGCTTCTTAATAGGGAGAAAGGGGCTCTCCACCTAAAGTATTTACCCTAAATGTAAAAGGTTTATCCGAAGATTCGTTAGAAGTTTTTTAATAGGGATTGGAATATAGTAGTTAAAATATAAGTAGAGGAGACGAAAGCGTAGAAATTAATTGGGTTACCTAATATAATTGGTAGGATATAAATATATTATTAATATTAGGAAGAGTAAGAGAAGAGGGGATTAATAAATATATAGTGTCGGATATACGTATAGGGCGTACGTATAAGGCGTATAGTTGCGTTGGGTAGTACTCTAATATATAGGATAAATTGGGGATATATGACTAGTTTACAGATAATAGCCCCTTTTATTCAGGTTATACTCAAACCGCAGCATAGCCGCGTCTCTTTATCCTATAGGTCCAAATAGTATAACATTAGGATTGGTGGGTGGGTAAGTATAGTGGGGATGTCACAACCATTTGGACCCGCAGGTACAAAGAGAGCGCATAGCCCATGCGTAGGTGGCTGAGAGAATGAGACTAATGGCCCATGCGTAGGTGGCTGACCGAGCCTATGTACACCACCGACATCTCTACACAGTAGATCACCACCCATGCATTGCATCCCTCTGTGAGATTCCCATATAATAACGTCCAAACAAACCGAGCATAATACACATCCAAGAACATTTAGACCTTAACATCAGACATCAGATATCCATCAGACATCAAACGACAGGGGCATGGGCATCAATCTTTCCCCCGCCGTCGTTTAACCTCAATCTTGACGTCCAGCGCCGGGATGATTACATGCGCCACCCACGTCGGCGACGGTCGCTCGGCGATAGGCTTGATGTCGTAGTTTTGGAGGATGTGGGCTAGCATCATTTTGACTTCGTGGGCTACGAAGAAGCGGCCGGGGCTGTAACATGTTTTGAGTTAGCAACGCACCCACCCAACGGAAAAAAATGGAAGTGGTTGAAGGTGGGAGTGGAAGCAAATAAACGGTGTAAAAAAGAGAAAGTACTAACCAGGCATGCCGCCCATGACTAAAAGGCAAATGCTCACTACTAGTAGTCACCAACCCCAACCTCTTGATCCTCAACGCCTCATCTGTGTCCCCCTTCTCTTCCTCCGCCCGAGCCTCATACTCCTCCCGCACCCTCGAGAACCTCAACGCGTCATACGCCTTCGGATCCTCGTAAATCTCTGGATCATGCTGCACGCTCATATTCGTCATCAAAATCGCTCCGTAGGGGGCATGCCACCCTTCAAACGGGTTGGTAATCCCTTCCTTCGCTACCACCTTGCGGTGAGTCAAGCCCGTGCTGAAGGTCGATAGACGCATGCTCTCGCGGATGGCCGAGTCGGTGCGGTATAACCGGGCAAGACCGTTTTTGGTCCAAATGCCATTGGGTTCAGACTGCAAAACGGTGGTGGTTTCCTCGCGTAAGATGGACAGGTAGTCCTTGGACGGGTCGGAGGCGAGCAAGTCGAGAAATAAAGCGTGCAGGGTGATGACGGTGGTATGGATGGCGGCGAACTCGATGGGCAGGAGGCGCATGGCGATCATGTAGGGCGTCTGTTCGTGCGGGAGGTTGTCGACTTTGGCTTGGCGGATGAGCCAGGTTATCAGGGATTCTTCTGGTGGTGTCTGGGATTCACCGGATTCGAAGCGCTCGTAGTCCCGGAGGCGCTGCTCGATGACGGGTTTGACGAGTCGATAGCCTTGGTGAAAATGATACCAGTTGGGCAGGGTGACGAGACGGCCAACGAGGGGGTGAAGGACTGTCGGGAAGAGCGTCAGGATGAGACAATTGCGGAAGACGTCGTCGGCGAATCCGACTTGGCTGGAGAGGAAGGCTTGGTTGCGGCAGAGAGGCAGGCCGACGGCTAGGCGGTTCATGACACGGGGGACGATGGCTAAGAGGGCCTCCCAGAGGTTGATGGTGTTCCAGTTCTCGGTGTCGGTGCCAAAGGCAATGTCGATGGAGTCGGCTACTTCTTGTTGGATGTCGGGGAGGAGACCGACGAGGTTGCGGGCCAGGTGCTTGTGCATCACCTTGGTAGGGAAGTGGTCATCGACATCGAAGAAGTTGTAGGCGCCGAAGAGGACATCTTTGTGGGCTTCTTGGGTGTTGAGAACGGTCTCGGGCTGTTCGACCATCCAGGCTATCTGTTCTCGAGGAACGACGATTTCGTCCGGCTGGCTGGGCGAAGCGGGAGTGACGAAGGAGCGGCCGTGTTTGCCATACTTGTTGTAACCTTCCTCGACCCAGTTGTGGTAGTTGGAGAGGTTCATCCAGTTGCGAATAGTCGCACGGATTCCTCCAGTGTAGCCGACTCGAGGCAACGATTTGGGATACGTTGACTTCTTGGTCGATTCGATGGCGAAACTCGCGATGGTAAGGAGGATGACAAGCGCCGTTATGCGACCCGGAGTCAAACTGGCCAGCAGCGACTCGAGCAGGTGGGAGCTCAGACTGGTGGTCGCCATTGTGTCTATCGCGTTCAGCGAATATTGGTGGACACTTGGAAGAAGATGTTTTGGTCGTGCCCAAGGGATTCGGTTGTCGTTGGCGCCATGTTTGCTTATTCCTGGTCAGGGTATACTCCTCGATGAAACAGGGACAAGAAGTTGACGAGGATCCGAAGTCGACGCGGATTGGTGTTTCTTGTCAAAGCGTACAAGGCACGTCACTTCAGGGGCTCTGGGCCTGGGCTTTTGCGGGGTACTTCAGGGGCGTGGTCCACTGTAAACAGTTACCCCAACCCGGCCCGTAGTGGGGGTTGGCTTTTAGGCAACCGAACCGGTGGGGTCGGTCTTTGTTTTCTTCAGCCCTATGACGAGCCTCGCGCCTCCCTCTTCAACTCCACATGATCTCTGCCTTCAGGTTGGGATCGTGGAGACAGCCTTGCAAGGTCGCGTGTGGCTCCTTCCGTCTGATCTTGCCTCGCAATGTTAGCCATTCCAATATCTCAACAGGGCCAAATGTGTCAATGTGACACCACAATCCCGTCAACGAGAAAGACGATGCGAGTAGTTCGACATGTCCACCTTTAACGGCTTGTTGGCCGAGTTCCCCGACATTAGAGGTTAGTAATTAGCCTCTAATCCATTCTTATTTGACTCCGTGGCTAACTAGTGTCCATGGTCTAGTCGACTTCTTCCGCAACCACCTAAACCGCAGGCATCCCTTGGCTTGCTTCTTGAGCCATGTTCACACTGATCATCTGGCTGGTCTTGACACTTTGCGCTCACCATTGTTAGTTGAAAACTCTGCCTTTTTAACGGCCCCATCTAACTGTCCCCAGCGTGTACTGCTCTGCCGCCACCAGGGAGATACTTCTCCGGCTAGAGACCGTCTCTCGCCGTATCAACTATGCACAAGGCATCCTGGAAGCTCGACAACTCTCCTACAAGCACCTCAAGAACTTGTTGAAGCCACTCCCTCTTGACACCCCGGTCGAACTCGAACTCGAGCCCGGGAACCATATCCAAGTGACCCTGCTAGACGCCAATCATTGTCCTGGTGCTGTCATGTTCTTGTTTGAGGGTCAGGGAAAGGCTGCCCTTTACACTGGGGATATCCGGAGCGAGCCATGGCATGTCAACGCCATTGCAAGGTCACCATCCATGGTTCAGTATACATACGGACTGAAGACACTCGATACAATCTACCTCGACACATCATTTATCGAGGACATCGAGTTTCCCACAAAGGCCCAAGGCATAAGCGAGTTGCTGGACAAGGTCTCCAAGTATCCTCCCAATACTATCTTCCACTTTCAGGCCTGGACATATGGGTACGAAGATGTGTGGGTTGCCCTGTCCAAGGCACTAGGGTCAAAGGTAAGAACTACGCCTGTAATACGCGTCCATCGTTGGCTAACCTTGACAGGTCCATGTTGATGAATACAAAATGGGCATATACCAGTCCCTCCTTGCCAAGGATCCAGGAAACAAGCGTGGCTTTGGTGTCCTGCATCACTTATCTCCTGAGGCTCCGGCACTTGTGGGATTTATGCGCGGTAATTCGTACCACCCTGGCTGCCTAACATTGGATGAAAACGTCCGCCTCCATAGCTGTGAGAAGGGCAACTACTGCAAGACAGTCCGGGAAAACCCGGTGGTCCAGATACATCCCGTCCTTACCCACCTCAATAACGATGAAGACCTTCCGGAACTTGGCATTGGTGGAGGCGGTGATGATCTTGAGCCCGAGGAGGAGCAAGACCACTTGTCTGAGGTACAAATCCAGATGGTCATGAAGTTGTAAGATTTCCCTCCAGCACCCTGAGGTTATTCTCATGCTAACTCTGGCAGTATCCGCTGGCTTGAGAAGTCGGCTGAAAAGGTCGAACTCCTACCTCTCGAGTCTTTTGCGAGTGGCTCCAAAATTGAGATAGGCATGGACCTGCTCACCTCTGGTGCAGATAACAAGACTGCGCTCCTCAATTTCCTGCGAGACCTGATTGACAAGTCGAAATCTCAGATAGCTCAGGACAGGTCCATTCTGGCTGTTAATAATAGATTCGAAGGGAACCTGCCTAGCCTCATCACCTTTCCCTATTCTCGTCACTCGTCGTATGCCGAGCTTTGTCATTTGGTTGATGCTTTCAAACCAAAAGACGTATGGCCCAACACTGTCAACCCACGCGAGTGGCTTGAACAAGGTATGATGGCATCTGTCCCCAATCGTCAACACCTTTTACTGACACTCAGTTTTGTCAGCCATTACCATTGAACACTTGTTTGGAAGACACTGTTCCGGCAGTTCATTCCGACACGACAAACTGATGGAAGAGATATTTGGAACGAGGGAACAACCTATCTTGGTCAGTGACGACAGCCAGTCCACCGCTAGCCAACCTGGAAGCTCGTTCCATGAGCGTTCATCGCCGGCCCCTCAGGTCGTTGACAATTGGGATGGCACAACCATTGCTCCCAATCTGAACTTGGAGAGCAGCTTTTCTCAGATTTCGGTTCAGTCTGAGGCTTCCTTTGACATGCGCGCTCACGCCTTCCACCTGATGCTTGACAACGCCATGAATAACGCCGGCCACGAAATCGGTCTTATATCCACAAGGGACCACCACACAAACATGGAAGTTGAGCTAGGCGAAACATGATTGGAGCGCATATTCTCAACCCTTCGATGGCACTCTCTTTTGGATGTCTCGGCTCCGGGACCCCCTTTTCTAGCGTTGTAGTAGCCACGAACACCGTTTAGTACTTGGCCGCCCAGCATGGAGAATCTTGTTTCCAGCAATCGAATCTGAATGATTTACCCCAGAAAATCTGGAGATCGACCTTGGACTGTAACATTCTCCGATCAATCTGGGGCATGACGGGCATGGTTTAGCCATTTACAACCTGTCTCGGCCCTCCTCCTTCGCCTAAATGTCACCTAACCCCCGGGCCTCGTTACCCCAACTTTTGATGTTTCAGGCCCATGTGGAGTTCGTGGGGCCACACTTTACAAGTACGTCAATATCGGGAGGCGGCTCTCACATGGGAGGGGAGTGGCATATAGATGGCTCTATGGGGAAGGTAGATGAGCTTCTTGGGATATAAATGTCTTTCGAATCCCAGATGTTCCTGGTGCCTGCAGCCACACCTTTGCTTCTCCGGGTACCTGGACCCTCTGAGCCGCTTCAACATCCCTTCTTCCCAATATCCCACGGGCGCGTCCTGCAGGTCAAATATGAGGCTCCTTAGACTCACTCTCCTCGTCTCTTGCTGGGCCTGGGCCTGCTGCGCCCTCGTCATCGACACCGCGACTCTGGGCCTTCAAGACAAGCAGATAGCCCAGCGCGCCGACCCTTCGCTTGCCGGATACCTGGGCGTCTTCTTCCTCGGCGCCGATCCATACGTCTACTTCTACCTCAGCAACGGCAACGGCAACAACCCCATTTCGTTCAAGGCACTGAACAAAGGTTCACCGATCTTCAAGCCGACCAAGGGGACAGGAGGTGTTCGGGACCCGACGATCGTTCCCGGTGGAGGTAGCGAGGCGGGGAAGAAGTGGTATATTATTGGGACGGATTTGAATATTGGAAAGGTGCGTTATCGCTGGGGTGTCAACAACAGGGATTGAAAGAGGTTATTGACGGTACTACGAGGAATAAACAGACAACATGGGACGCAGCACAACGAAAGGGTTCCAAGGGAATCTTTGTCTGGGAAAGCACCGATCTGATAAACTGGGTCAACGAGAGACTGGTGGTGGTAGAGGACAATACAGCCGGCATGGTCTGGGCGCCTGAAGCGATTTGGGATCCTGCCAAGGGCCAATATCTCGTCCATTGGGCTTCAAAATTTGTACGTCCCCTCCTTCCTTCCCTCGTTCCTTCCTTGCTCCCCATTCACCTCCTCCCAACTTTCCTATCTTCCTACCTTACCAACTAACTAACCAACCCACAACAGTACCCAACCTCCGACCCGAACCACACCGGCACCCCCTCGTCCATCAAAATCCGCTACGCCTACACCTCAGACTTCAAAACCTTCTCCACTCCCCAGACTTACATCGACCGTTCCCCCACCAACATCATCGACCTGACCATTCTTCCTGTCAACAGCACCAACGGACAATCCTTCCTCCGCTTCATGAAAGACGAATCCCTCAAGACCGTCTTCGTCGAAACATCCACCACCGGCCTCTTCGGAACTTGGACCCGCGCCGGGGGTTCGTCAGCGATTATTCAGTCGGGTGTAGAAGGGCCGGCGGCGTACTGGGATAATACCACCCCGGGAAAGGTGCATTTGTTGTTGGATTTTTATGGGAGTGATGGGTATAGACCGTTTGAGAGTTCGAATCCGGGAAGTAATAGTGGGTGGACGGCGAGTTCGAGGACAGGGTGGCCGACGGGGTTGAGGCACGGGAGTGTGCTGCCGGTGGATCAGACGCTTTGGAACAGGTTGAACTCGAAGTGGGGTTGAGAAGGGGGAAGGGTGCGGAGGGAGTTGAAGTGGTTGAAGGGAATAAAGAGAGGAACGTGACGAACCGTTACAAGCACAGGAGTATCATCACCGGAATATCAAAGACGTAGAAGTTCGAGTAGCCAAAGGGTACTGGTATTGAGTGTAAGCTACTACTTCCTGAAAGCCCAGCGTATAAAGACGGCCTCCGCAGGCCTCTTGATACTACATAGATCTTCAACAAGCAATAGCTTACACACAATACCAGTACTCTTTGGTCCCTCGAACTAATACATCTTTGAGATCCCGGTGATTGTATTTCTGTGCTTGTAACGGTTCATCAGAGGAAGTGAAGTGAAGGGAAAGTCTGCCACATTCGTGCCTTCCTTTTCGACAAGACACTCGGAGGCATGATCAATGTCTTGCGACTGCCCGCCGCTCCTTCCATCCAAACCCGCCGCTGTTTCCCACCGCTGCTGCCTCCAACCCTCTCGTCACCCTCCCCCACTTCATCCCTCGTCACAACCCAACCCCGTCCCGTCTAGAGATATATAAGCTCCCTTTACCAGCTCCTTTCCTGTGGGTGGCTCGTTGGTGTAATGGTAACATCCCCGGCGTGTAAATTCCGCGTCTGCATGCGTACCGCAGGAAGACAACGGTTCGAGTCCGTTACGGGCACTCACACGGTTTTTTTTTTTTTTTTCCTTTTTTTTGAGGGAAACCTAACTAACCCGCACCCAGCATGCAAAGAGGAAGTAGAGGTTCTATGGTAATATGTGTTGTGTTGAAGGGGAAAATGCTAGTAGATCAAATGGAACAATACACGAGCGTCCTTGTCTCGAGTCTTTGGCTTCAGTTGCCATTGCAGAATCTTTGGTTATGATGTACTCCTCGACTACGTATAGACCATTTCACATCGGAGATGGTAGGACATTTGGGATCAGGGATCTGGGGACTATATATGTTGATGAATATGGTTAGGATGTCAAGAAGGGTGGGAGGACAAATTTGAGAGAAGTGGTGGTCGTCGAAGCAATGCAAATGGTTAAGGCATGGATGGGACTGGTGGGCATTACTTGGATCTTATTTGACTGGGTGTCTGTCATACCACGATACCCTCCTCGTCCTCTGTTTCTCTACACTGTTAAAACAATGTCTTGTCCGAATCCAAGATGAAGCCTCTGCTACGACATGGGGAATGTGAGTGAGGTTGAAGTGTCCATTTGGGTCTCTTGGGTGGAGAATTCATCGTGGACTAGGGAATACAGCAAGTAAACGAAGGTTAACACAACTGAAATGCCGTGGGAGACTTCACTGCCCTACAGAAAGTGGCAATGTTGAACTAAAACATGAAATGCCCAAGACTCACTCTTTAGCCGGAACCAGCTCTCACACTGACCACATAGCACTTTTCGGGAAAGAGCAAAAGGAGCTAAGAAATGTGACAGTTCACATATCTCTCTCCACCCATGCATACCTGAAGTTCCCCAATGGGTATTGTTACTGCGAACGTTTTGCTTTCCTCCCTAGAATAGCTTCAATGGATGAGGTGACTAAAGCAAATCGTCGCTCTCTTGCGGCAAGGATAAGACGTGGTGGTGATATCGTGTCTTCCACGTGAACATGAGAAGCTTGTGTCTTTCTTATACCTCTCTGTCTACGAGCTTTCGTTAGGATTTCCAACATCTTGCCTTTCCATGTTGTGTAGCGTGCCAATCCACATTTTACTCCATATACCACATCTGCCGTGATTCCCATGAGCGAGCCGTGAACTTCACCAGTTTATCTGTGAATGCCATCACCAGGAACGCAATGGCTGTTTTGCTGACCAGGTTCAATGGTCCTTACCACTATTACTTGTCTGCACTCATTACTTCCGTTATGAACCTCCCCCCCTCTTGCAAACCTTACACATGTGAGCCCCGATTCGTCTAGATATGTGCATCCCGGAACCCTCCGTACATTCACAGACTTCACCTGAATGATTTTCCGGGAATGTGATTGAAAGACTTTCGATATCGAACATTTACATTATTGCCTTTCATCTTAGGCCACCACCCAATCTGCCATCTGACATCTGGCATACGTTCGGTACGGGATGAAGCGAACAGTGATATGGAGCAAGTGGCGAGACAGAGAAGGAAAATGACCCACGCGGATACGGACTACGGTACCGAGAAGTTCGATGGGTCTCCGAAACCTGGGATTGTGTATATTACTCACCCTCTACCCTCGATAGCCGCTGGCTGGCGGGGAAGGGATGATGGGTGCCCCTGATATTCGTCGAGGAGAACATGAGTTCAGCGCGAGTGACACAATATCTTGATATAAGAGCATTGTACGTATCTTGGAAGATGATGTGTGTAAGCTGAGCAGCCCGGAAACGTGAGTTAGCAACCCTTTTGCACAGCAGGAGGAGGAGGCATGACTGGCATCTGCTGCCGTGGACCTTGGACTCTTTGCATGTTATGCAGATATCGAGTGATTTGTGTATCATAGGAGTCGTTCCTCATTGTACGCCATTGAACTCCTCTGGAGAACACTTCTGACCCTGAGTCCGCCAAATAGCAGGAAACAAGGGCCCGTTGGTCGGATCTCCGGTCCATCAGTTTGCGTGTAATGCCTTTGCTGTTGTATGTTGGTCACTTTATTTGTGCTCCAATCGACGAGAACGGTCGAGATGAATGACCCAGGTCCAGAGGACAAGGGGCAACGGCCAGTACCGGTAGGTACTCTCCGGAGACAGGGAGACAGGTAAGCCTCCCCTCCAACGGGCTGGCAATTACTTTGCCCCTTCGATCTTTTGATTGGTCCCTGGCCAGTTTCAACACGATGTAACGACGGCTCGCGGATGTTGATAATGCCTGGCGGCGGGCTTCGGAAGGCTGGACCCCTGGTCTCGATGGAATGGTGAGATCACGCCGGCTTCGAGCGGGCTGTTGATTGAGTTTTCACTCTGTGTCCCTCCCGACCCTGTCGTCTCGTCTCCAGCCGTCGACAAATTTTGTTATTCGCAATTTCTCTCCCCGCAATCCCAGAGAGCGAGTGACCAAGGTAGAATCATTGCGATTTGCTGCTATTCTTGGCGAGCTACCAGCTACTTCTCTGTCGGTAAAGACAATCAATATGGGATCGCCTTGTGGGTATGAAGATCTGGATGAAGCATATAGTGGAAGGGACTGATAATTTGTCAGCTGGCTTGAAGATCAAGGAAGAGCATGAGAAATACTTTCTCACCTGCCAACAAGCGAGGGGCACGGATTCCTCCGCGGGATGAGCAGCACACCAGACGTACGTGAGTGTTTTTGTCATGAGGTGCGGAGGAGGCGTACGTTTGTACGTACCTGTTGGGGCTCTGGAAAAGAAGGCTGCGAAGGACAGTCCCGGTCGTTTGTGATATCACGGTGGTAGACGTGTGTAAGACGGTTGGAGGGTCGGGGATCTGTCGAGACGATGCCGGCATGGCTATTACACAGCCAACAGAATTGGGAGTCAGCACCACCACCTTTCCGTCCCGTATGCATCCGACAATGTCACTACACGGACATAGGACAAGTCACGCAAGGACTGACTTCACGAGCTGACTCCCGATATAAACCGACGAAAGGACCCAACTTCCGTTCCGAAGCGGCCTCGACCAAGCCTACCGGGTCGTCGGGCACCGCGCGATGTTTGGTCAGTGTCAAGACAGAAACGGCGCGGTCTTGTCCGTAGTGTCGTCGAGGATATTCGGCAATGAAGGGCCAGGGGGTGGCCGCATGACAGGACGGCCGCCGAACGTACGCGTGCCGTTGTGGCATGGCGGGTAACTGCACACTGCACACTGCACAGAAAGGCAGGTTTGCCACTGGGATACGGTGGCCCAAGTGTGCGTTGGGTCGGATATAAAAAAGTTCAGTGAAAAAAGATCTATGCCAGCTGCAGGTGTTAGGCTCGCACCGGAGGGTAATATTCGAATCCTAACGCTAAGACAACCTCGATAAGCTCCAAGTCTCCCGTCCGGAAGCAATGAAGTAATGAAGCAATGAAGCAATGAAGCAATGAAGTAATGAAGTAATAAAGTAATGAAGTAATGAAGTAATGAAGTAATGAAGCAATGAAGTAATAGGAGTCAATAGGAGTTAATGGAAGTTGATGAGAGTTAACAGGAGTTGATAATTCATCGTCAACTTCGCGGAAGGTTTGCCAAGACTGTGACGGCGCCGGTCCGGCTATGCCGCTATACCCGCTATACCCCTATAGGAGGACTGGTATTGTAAAGTATTATAAGGTGCTACGAAGGTTGGAGGAACGAGTAATATAGAAGGTTCGCGCCAAGGCTAGCCTAGACGGGCGCTAAGCCCATTGAAGGTGTTTGCTCTTGTTTATTATATAGGTGAAAGGCGATGCGAGTAAAGGGATTGGCCGTTAACGACCCGTATATAAGTCCCGTTATCGCTTATATATTAGGGTATTTATTCGGGTTCGTAATATATATATTTAATTCTCTTCCTTTTTTTCTCCTTACCTAAAATCTTCTATTATAAATAGAATCTTAATTTTGCCTTCGATTTAACTATACTATACTCTTATATTATTTTAAGTCACCCCAATAATAATACTTAGGAAGGTTAAATCCCAAACGAATAGAAACCGATATAAATAATTAAACCGAACCGTCGTAGTCTAAAGAATCAAAACTTATAATACCGATAAACGAAATTATAGTACCCCCGTGTTTAATTCGCAATAATACTAGCGTTAGAATTAAAGGCCTAAGCGATGATTATTATAAAGACGAATGTATTAACTTCTTCGAAGAGGGAGGCGATAATAATAAGAATTCGAGTTCCGGATTTGACGACGAAGGAGATATTAGCGGCGAAGATAATTCTAAATTGTCGAAAGAGAAGGATAAGGCTACTATTAAGTTTAACGTCGATAAGAAAGTCGTTAAAAATAAGAAGAGGGCTACCCTTAAACGCGTCGATCCTATTATTAAGGAGAATACGAAAGCCTTTATACGCTTTAACGAGGAATACTTCAACGGTTTCTACCCCTTTAAGGAGAGATTTCGTAATAAGTCTACCCTTCTTCGAAAAAAGACCCTATTTTACTTATACAACTAATTTAAATCCCCCTCTAAAGTATTAATTAATATATTGGCTAAAAATAAGGACGATAAAGAAAAACCTAAATTATTATTCGACTTATTCGATTAATATATTAGCGGCGAAATTAATAAATATAATACCGCTTTTAATTTAAAAGACCTTATTAAAGATTTAAGGGATAAAATAGAAAAATTTATTAAATTCTTTATTTATAACGCCGTTCCCTATATCCCTTATTGTATTTTATTATCTCTTTTAGAATTTCTGTTTAATAGTTATTTAAATGAAGCTAAATTTACTAAATTATATACTAACCGTTTAATTGATATATTCTACGAATTCAAATTTTAGGTTATAATAGCTATAGTTTTAAAAGAATAAATATCCAAATTACAATAGATTACTTCGTTTTTAAATACTAAGCTTTATATTATTTATAATTAGGTATTTAAATTGGTAGATACCCTATCCGACGACTTTAAGACGATTTTTGCCGTCGACTCTAAAATAGTTTAGTCCTTTAAAAACTATTTAACGGATAAAGAAAATAAGATTTAAACCCTAAAAAAAACTATTACCGACTTGAACGTTTTTAAAGGTATTCGCAAATTAATTAATAAAGTAAAGGTTATAATTAAAGATATAATCCTTCCTAGTATTGAGAAAAATTCTACCGCAGCTCCCCTTTACTATTCGACTACCCGTTTCGCTACGACTCCGCCTATCGATAACGATAACGACGACGAGACTATATTTACTCCCCTCCGTCGTACCCGCCTCTTAACTAAATAGGCCGACCCTCCGAAGTTTTATAACTAGGATAAGGAAGACGATATACCCTTTAAGGCCTAATACAATTTAATTTAGAATAAATTCGAAATTAATGTAAATTATTACTTAATTAACTGCGATAAATTCCTTTATATTAAAAGTCGTCTAACCGGATTTGCTTTTAAAAATCTAATACTATATTTCTGTAAAATTTATTCCGACTAATTTATAATTTATTCTAATTTAATAACCTATTTATAGTACGAATATAGCGACCCTAATTAAAATAAAAAAGCTCTTATTAATTTTATAAAGTTTAAAATAAAGGATATTAATAATTTCGATTACTTTAAAAATAAATTTGTTTATATAGTTGGCGAATACTAATGCTTTAAGTCCGAATAGAAGTATAAATTATTCTAACGCCTTCCCGCGGAGTATAAAAAGTAAATAGGCGTTAAGTATCGTAACTCTTCTATTTCTTTTGAAATTTATTATATCGATTATTCTAGTTTTAGTTAAGTACTTAAGACTATTACCGATAAAGCTAAAGCTGTTTTTTCTTCTTCTTCTCGTAATAAAGGAAGTAATAGTAATAAGGGATTTAGTAATTTTAGCGGTTCTAATTCCTCAGTTCCGAAACCCGCTAATAGTAGTAGTAATAACTGTTCTACTATAGATTATATTGAAGAGACTATTTGCCTATTTAATAAGGGTCGTTACTTCCTTTATAAAGAATATAATTATATTAAGCGCAATTATCCTTAGAAGGACTAATATAATTGAGAGCGCTGCGACCGCGTTATTACTATTGTCGAACGCTATTTAGCTAACGAGAATAGTAGTACTAGAGGTGCTTAATCCGCGGCCCTAATTATTCTAATTACTACCGCCCCCGTTATTAATAATTAGGGAAATTAAATATTTTAAATAAATTAAATTCTTTCCTAGGGGAGGTATTGGTTATAGAATAAATAAAGGATAAATAAAGATAAAGAAAGGATAGATTTAATTTAATACTCTATTTAGGAGGGGATCCTATACTTATTTAATATACTATAATTAATAATAGAATATTTTTATCTACGTTTAATACCCTAATCGATATAGGAGCGAACGGTTACTTATTTATCAATATAACGTTTATTAATAAACTAAAAGAACGTCTACTAATAGAAATAATAAACGATTTTCCTATTCGAAGTATTAGTAATTATTAAAGAAAGATTAGTTAGGGTATTAGAGAAGTCGTTAAGGCCGCCCTAAAGGTCCAAAACCGAATAATACCCCCCGACTACTTTATAATCATTAATATAAATTACGATATTATTATCAACCGCAAATAGTTCAACCTTTATAATATTTAGGTAGATTATAAGAACCGCCGACTAATCTTCCCCCCTAATTAGAAGCCTAACCCTAAGTAGATAAAGAATTCTAATTTCGAAGTTTGCCTAGGAGGCTCTAGCGTTGTTAATCCTAATTATTAGAAGGAAATAGCTTATTGTAATACGCTTATAGAATAAAAAGATAAATAACGAATTAATAATAAGAATAGCGGTCGTATAGTGTTTAAATTTACGAGCGGTTATATAGCTATTCTAATACCTATTCTAACGGATTAACCTTTTCCTAATTATTGTAAAAAAGAGTTCGATTAAAAAACTAACGATTAATATTAAAGAGAAGTACAATAATATTAATAATAAATCGAAAAGCGTATCTACGAGTTCGAAGCTCTTTAGCCGTAGCCTAAAAAGACGGTCCCTATTACTCTAGTAAATTTTAAATATACCCGAAATAAAAATATTAACGAATTAGAATACGCTTATCCCCGCGTTCTACTCCAAAACCCTAATTCAATTTTTAAACGAATTAATCCGTTAAGTAAAATAGAGAAGAATTTAGCTAATTTTATCTACTTTATAATATTATTTCTAGAACCCGTATAGTTCGTTCGAATTAAACCGACTGAATTTCGAGACGGCAAATAGGGTTCTAATAGCCAAAGTATATATAAGCTTAAAAGAAATTCGACTAATTAGTACAAAGAACGACCGGTGCAAATATACGTCCTTAAGGGCGACCTATTTATAAAATCCGCCGTCGAAGCCAATAAAATAATATATTCGATAAGTATTTTCGAAATTAATTAGTTTATCCAATAAAAGTACGTAATAGAGGACCCTACTTGGGAACTTCTCTTCTGCGATAAGAAAAAGTTATGTAAGGAAGCTTTAAAGACGGTATTGGAG
Source organism: Neurospora sp. CHS-2018c (assembly GCA_009806235.1). NCBI lineage: Eukaryota > Fungi > Ascomycota > Sordariomycetes > Sordariales > Sordariaceae > Neurospora > Neurospora sp. CHS-2018c. Next base: position 1,432,166 of record RAPC01000004.1, on the reverse strand, counting down.
TACTATTACGATTATATCGACGTCTTTAATAAGTTCGATTCGAATGTCCTACCCGATTATCGCCCGTACGATTATAAGATCGAATTCGAAAAAGGCTACCGCCCTAAGGAATTAGATTATAGCCTATTCTATAAAATATTACTAAATAAATTAGAGGTTATAAGGAAGTATATTATAAAAAACCTCTTTAAGGGGTTTATTGAGGCGAATTCGTCCCTTTAGGCGGTACTCGTCCTATTCGTTAAGAAAGCCGACGGCAATTTACGGTTTTGTGTAAATTATTGAAAATTCAACGCAATTACGAGGAAAGATCGATACCTATTATTATTAATCGAAGAGATATTGGCCAAAATTATTAAGGCCTAATAGTTTACTAAGATCGATATCCGACAAACCTTCTATTATATTTGTATAAAGTTAAAAGACGAGGAATTTACTACTTTCCGTACTAGTATAGGAGTTTTTAAATATAAAGTACTATTGTTTAATTTAATTAATAGTCTAATTAATTTCTAAATTTTTATTAATTCCCTTTTAGGGCTATACTTAGGGGACTTCTATACTATATATATCGACGATATTCTTATTTACTCTAATACTCTCGAAGAGTATAAGGATTACGTCTGTAAAGTTCTAGCTAAATTAAAGGATGCGGGGTTATAAACCGATTTTAAAAAGTGTGAATTCGCGGTTATAAAAATGAAATTCCTAAGTTTTATCGTAGGACGAAATAGTATTTCCGTCGACCTAAAGAAAGTAGAAGTTATTAAAGAGTAGGTTATACCCTTTAACCTACGAAAAATATAATTTTTCTTAGGATTTTATAACTTTTATTAAAAATTTATTAAAGACTACGGCCGAATAGTCCGCCCCCTTACTAACTTAATTAAGAAAGGCGAAGTATTCGTATAGACTAATAAATATTAGGTGGCATTCGATAGTTTAAAGTAATTATTAATAGACGCCCCCTTATTAAAGTATTTCTAGTACAATATAGAAATACAAATCGAAATAGATGCTAGTAATAGAATCCTTGTTAGAATCCTCTTCTAATATTAGGAGGATACGAAAGAGTAATACCCTATTGCCTACTTCTTAAAAATAATATAGCAAGCCGAATATAATTACCCGATTTATAATAAAAAATTATTTGCTATTATTAGAGTTTTCTAAACCTAGTAACCCGAATTAATTGGCTTAAGGTAATTAAAACCCTTTACGATTATTATTGATTACTAAGCCTTAAAATACTTTAATATAAAGCGTTTACTTAATTTCCATTAAGTGGGGTAAGTAGAGTTCTTATTTTAATACTACTTCGAAATTACTTACCGCCTTGGTATTAAGAATGTAGCCGCTAACGTACTATTATATAAATTAGAGGACTTTAAAACCTAAAAAGAAAAAAAGGAGGCGTATTACACCTTTTAAATATTTAAACCTTTAATAGCCGATAACGGAATTAAAATTATTATTTTAGTTTTTATTACTATATCGAATAACTTTTTAGAAAAATTAATACCAATCCTTATATTAAATATTAATGATTTAAAATTATACTTAGTTAAGCCCGAAGGTTATAAATTAGTCGACGCAATTATAAAAGCCAATTACGAAGAGGAGTCTTTAGAAGAATACCGCTTATGTATTTACGATTCTAACCCTAAGTTTACAATAATAGTAAACGGACTATTAATATATTAAGGCCGTTTTATTATCCCCGATAAAAATAATTTATAAATACAAATTATTAATAAAGTTCATTCTACCCTAATAATAGCCTACTCCGGCCGGAATAAGATTCGAACTATCCTAATCGAGCGATATTGGTAGCCTAATATAACGAGAAATATCGACCGGTTTATTAAGAACTATATAATTTATAAGGCTAGTAAAATGCTTAGAAATAAAACTCTTGGCAAATTATACTTTATTCTACTGTTTAATAAGAAGTAGACTTTAATTATAATCGACTTTAAGAAAATGCTTAAAGATAAATACGGATTTGATAACGCTTTAATTATAGTAGACCGCCTAATAAAATTGTTATAAATTATACCTTATATAGAAAAAGCTACCGCTTAAAACGCCGCCTAGATATACTATAAGGGGCCTTTTAAGGTCTATAGTATATTAGAAGAAGTTATTTCTAATTGTAATCCTTAATTTATATCGGCTTTCACTAATAAAATATTTAAATTAACCGGTACGAAGTAAAAACTAATTACTATAAGCTATAATTAAATAATAAAGTAAACGGAAATTATAAATATTTACTTCGATTAACGATTTCGCCCTTTCGTTAACTACTACTAAGACGATTAATTAGAAGCGATCCTAGTATTAGACGCCGTATAGAATAGCCTCCCTTAAAATAGTATTAGCTTCTTCCTTTATAAGGTTATATTCAGTTGCCCGATGCGTATATTATTCGATTAGGAATCCTGTACCCTTAATGCTAGATTTAGGATAGAATAATTAATTAGGGAATAGGCTTAAGAATTCGCCTAACGTATCTATAATTATATAGAGTACGCGAGGGAAATAATATTAAAAGTATAGGAGGAATAGGCTTGTTAAGCCAATAAGAAGCGTAGGGACCCGGATTTCGACGTTAGCGACCGGGTCGTTATTATTAAGCGGTTGTAGTTAATAACGATTCGCCCCAATAATAAGCTCGATTTCCCCAATACTTATAACTATTATAAAATTATCGAAAAAGTAGGTTACTTTTACTAATTAGAATTCCCCGATAGTTAGAAAAGCTTAAACCTCTTCTACGCTAACCGGCTATATAAATATAATAATAATCCGTTGCCCGGTTAGTCGGCTAAATACTTTAGTCCTATTACGGATATAGAGGAAGACGAAGACTCCGAATAGGAGGTCGAAAAAATTAATATTTCTAAAATAGTTAACGGCAAACTCTTCTATAATGCGGACTAGAGAGGTTAGGACTTTAATCTAAAATACTAACCCGCTTCTAATTTTAAATACGCTTTGAAATTGCTTTAAAAATTCTATAAAGCTAATCCGGAGGCCCCGGGCCCGCCCAAACGTTTAATAAATTAATTAAATGAGGATTAGGAAGAGTATAAAGATAATAAGTTATTAAAATTATTAGGATTAAAGCGTTTACGAAGGATTTTACGTAAGTAAAGGATTATTACGGCTAAAGTAGGCCCTAGTCTAATAAAATTCGTAGATAAGTCTTCTATATAAGGGGGGGTAATATAACGGCGCCGGTCCGGCTATACTACTATACCCGCTATACCCCTATAGGAGGACTAGTATCGTAAAGTATTATAAAGTGCTATAAAGATTAGAAGAACGAGTAATATAGAAGGTTTGCGCTAAGGTTAGCCTAGACGGGCGCTAAGCCTATTAAAAGTATTTACTCTTATTTATTATATAAGTAAAGGGTAATACGAGTAAAGGGATTAGCCGTCAGCGACCCGCATATAGGTCCCGCTATCGCTTGTATATTAGGGTATTTATTCGGGTTTGCAATATATATATCTAATTCTCTTCCTTTTCTTCTCCTTACCTAAAATCTTCTATTATAGATGGAATCTTAGCTTTGCCTTCGACTTAACTATACTATACCCTTGTAAAGACCTTAGGTAACAGTGCAAATGGACCCCTGGTCCTTCTCCAAATTTTGGCGAGTATAGGAGAATTTTGGGGTAAGGTAATAGTGCAAATGGATCCTTCCACCTCCTCAAAAAAAGAGAGAGAGAGAAAGAGAGAAAGAAGAGAGGAAAGAATAGGAGAAAGAAAAAAGAAGGGAGAAAAAAAAGGAAGTTTGGGAAGGTTAAAGCGGAGGTTTCAAAGTTTAGCGCTTAATGGGTATGAGTGTTGAACGTTGTAAGTGCCCTGCTTTGGAGGCGTTAATATAAAATGGCCGACAGTTGGTTGCAGCTGAGAGCTCGGACCAATTCTATATCCGACCCAACGCACACTTGGGCTACCGTACTAGGATGTAAATTGTGCAGCTTCAAGCGGTTGGAATAGTTGCTTTGGGAGTCCCATTTCGGACATATTATAATTGCGGTAGTCTAGAAAGGGTTATAACATGCCTAAGTCTCGGGAGAATCTACTGTACGCTCGGACGTTTCCCAGGGTAATAGGGTTGCCTTGTAGACGGTCTCGGCTATGCAAGCTTCTGCTTTTTCGATCAACGGTAGGGCATAGTGGAATCGCCAACCTCGCTAGCCTGCCATTTCTTCCAATCCTGTCACCTTTTGTGTGTTAGTTACTGTGCAGTCGCACTGGGAATCTGTTGGATAAAAGAGGTGACAGGGGTGGTTAGACCGCCCTGTCTTATATAAGCTGGTATAACTAGCAAACCTTGATATTAGAGATTCTGTGTAAGGGATTTACCTAGTAGATCTCTATATAATATATAGTTTGCACCCTATTTTCGTACATACATTTTGACCCCTGCTCGTGCTCGTATTCTACAATTAAGAGTTTTATACGTAGTATTATCGATTGCAGTCAACCGGGTAGATATAGTATTTAGCAAATAACGATAAAGATAATAGATCCGAACCCCCTATATTCGATAATGTTTATCGATTTTAAGACCGCTGGCGAGGTTACCCTTGATAAGTCTGAAGATTGGTATCTTTGGGAGAAGGGATTTAAGGATAAGGCTTTTAATAAGGAGCTTTGGCCTTTTATCGACCTTGATTTTAAGAAGAGAATCCCTTAGCCCGTTGCTCTTTTTAAACCGCTGGTTATTAACTTTTAAGAATTAGCTATCGAGATAACCGAGGAGACTTAGATTTAGTAATAGATTTTCGAGTCTACCGAGGAGGAGGTTGTTGACCCCGGCCCTCTAGTAGCTAATACCCGGGCTTCTTAAGCCGTTTGGTCCGCTACGGCCCCGGCCTATACCCCGGTATTTACGGTACCTGCTTTTACTTTAGTTTAAGCGTCCGTCCCTCCCGGACCGGCTATTAAGGTATCCTTTACCGCTAAACGCTTAGGCTTTATATTTGAGTTTGACTTCTGTGATTATGAGGCCGCTTTGGTTAACTACTGTTATAAGAAGAAGGATTGGGATAAGTTCGTCCTAAGTATTAACGAGGTTAAGGATTGGATGAAGAAGTATATTATTAAGAAGTTTTATTTAACTTGCTTTTTAGAAACCCAATTTATTACCGTTTGGTACGATAAATTCCGTGCTTCAATTAGTTATAACCCTGTTAGAATTAGAGAGGATGCCCGCGCTAAATATTGGGAGAAGGTTCGCCTTATTCGACTTCTTAAGAGTTGGACCGTTTGGTTTGAGGAGTGGGAGGGAATTATGACTATTGGTTAATACTATACGGTCGATGAGTATATTAATTTAGAGAATTGGCGTTAAGATTTCCTTTATGTAGTAAATAAATTCCCTAACTTTCCCCTTAATATTTGGGCTACGGTGTATCGCTAAGTTAAAGATAATAAATTTTATTCCTTTATAGATATAGCCCGGGAGTTTAGGTAGGCGGTCTATGAAGCGTTCTTGTTAAGTAAAGGTAGCTCCTAAATTTATAAGGGCGGAGCGTTTGGGGCTAGAGCTATATTTATTAAAGAAGTTGGCGGGGACGCCCCTAATAACCTTCGGAATAACCGAAGTAAAAGGCCGGTTAGAAGTTATTAAGACCGTAATAATAAGAAGCTAAGGAGGGCTTGCCCTACTTATGAGCGTATAGGTTATTAAATTGAATATTATTAGTACGTTAATATTATTGACCGACTAGAGTATTTTAAGGAGAACTCTTACGTCCGTACGAGAGTAAATGAGAATTATTAGAAGGACCCTAAGTTTACGTAGTGAGTAAGGGAGATCCTAAAGGAGGCTTAAGTTAGGAAAGATAAGGAAAAGGCATCCTATATTAATAGTATTAGTGGCCTTTAATTCAATAGTTGGCGTATCGGCAGTACTAATTGCGAGGCGAGTTTCTTAGTATTAGAACTTTATAATGAAGGGCTAAAGTATTTATTAAGAAATTTAGCGATTTTTAATTTAGGTACGATAATTTATATTTTTAATAAGGCCGGTCGGTTTGAAGGCCTTATACCCGTAAGGGAGGGAGACTACGTTTGGGCGGGAGATAAATCTATTATAATCGAAGGGTATAGTTTAATTTATTTAGTGGTGAGTAACGACGAGGGTTTTTCTGTTAGTTTTAGATTTAACGATGTCGCGCTTATATTAGGAATAGCCTATAACCTTATATCCTTAAGAAGGTTATTAGAAAAGGGATTATATTAGGATTATTCTTTTGACCTTAGTTGCCTATGTTTCCGCTTAGATAACGCCTACCTTTACTATTTCTCTTTAGAATTCAACTAGTTTGTATTAGAATATATACCCTTCGAGATACGTATTGACCAATCCTCTTTTTATGTACGATCTTACCGGTTTACTAACGAGACCGCTAGGAAGCTTCTAGAGGGCGATGCTTTACGTTGGCATTTTCGCCTTGGTTACCCGGGATTAGAGACTTTAGTTTAGTTAACGGATAAAGAGTATAGGGTACGCTTTAAGGGCCCTAATTTTATTTATTGCGATTCTTATACGGTGGTTAAAATAAAGCGCTAGGTACGTAGAGAGGTTTACGACGCGCTAAAAGGTCCGGGACTCCGTTTCGCGGTCGATTTCTTTAACTATCCGCTTATAAAAGTGCCCGGTAGAGGGACGGTCTTAGATTTGATAGTCGTCGTAGATCGCTGGTCCGGAATAATATAGTTGTATTACCTATTAGACCGGATAGCGGACTCGATTATTGCTATACTAATATTATTATTCAACGGTTTTAACCTTTATTATTAAATCCGACCTAAGGTAGTCGAGTGTAATAATAAAATAATTATAATTAAGCTTTACGTTACCGCCTTCTTAATAATAAGAGGTATAGTTATCGAGCCTTCGGCTCCGTATATTTAAGTATAGAACGGTGGCGCCGAGCGTTCGGGGGGTGTAATTAGGGAAAAATCGACGGCTATAAGGGAGGGGGCAAAGTTGCCTTAAGAATTCTAGAGAGAGATTACGATAGCGGTAATATATTTACTAAATATAACCCTACGGTGGGAGTACAATTAAAAGTCCCTAGAAGAGCGCTTTACGGCGTATATAATAAATTGCAACGGCGGTTAATAAAGGATAGTACTACGGCTATTATACTTGAAGGTATATAGGTATAAAGCGTTTGTACTTACGGTCGATGTCCTACGCGGTTAAAAGCGGACCCAGAAGCTTAAGAGACGGGCTTAGGTAGGATATTTAATTAGTTATTAGTCTAGCAATATCTACCGCGTTTAGAATCTATATACGAACTAGGTGGTTACGATTAGGGACGTAGTATTTAATAAGGACGAGGTTTTTATAAGTAATGTCGAACAACTCTATAATATTTTTAATATTTCCCTTAAAGAATTGGCCGTATAATTGAACGATATTTATTAACTAGATTTCGATGTATCCGACCCGCTACCGACTAGAGGTATTAAAATAGAGGATGAGGAGGTTAATCTAATCGTCGAATCCCTACTTACTATTAATGGGATTGCGACTTCCGAACCGACCGAATCTATATATATATAAAAGGAGGAAAGATAAGTAAATTAAGAGGGTAAGGGTATTATAATTGCCCCGGCGGCAGCCCTAGAGCTGTAGCCGTAAGAGGATTGGTAGGTAACGATAATAAATAAAGAGGAGGAGACGGGTTATCTTACCCCTTTAGAAAGTCTAGCGTCGTTCTTTATTAATAGTCTTAGTGTATCGTACCCTTAAGAGAGCTAATTAATGTGACGGCGCCGGTCCGGCCATACCGCCATACCCGCTATACCCCTATAGGAGGACTAATATCGTAAAGTATTATAAAGTACTACGAAGGTTGGAAGAATGAATAATATAGAAGGTTCGCGCTAAGGCTAGCTTAGACGGGCGCTAAGCCTATTAAAAATATTTACTCTTATTTGTTATATAGGTGAAGGGTAATACGAGTAAAGGGATTGGCCGTTAGCGACCCGTATATAGGTCCCGCTATTGTTTATATACTAGGGTATTTATTTGGGTTCGCAATATATATATTTAATTCTCTTCCTTTTCTTCTCCTTACTTAAAATCTTCTATTATAAATAGAATCTTAACTTTGCCTTCGACTCAATTATATTATACTCTTATATTATTTTAGGTTACCCTAATAATAATATTTAGGAAGGTTAAATCCTAAACGAATAGAAATCGATATAGATAATTAAACCGAACCGTTGTAGTCTAAAGAACCGAGATTTATAATACCGATAAACGAAACTATAGTACCCCCGCGTTTAACTCGTAATAATACTAGCGCTAGAGTTGAAGGCCTAGGTAATAACTATTATAAAGACGAATATACTAATTTCTTCGAGGAGGGAGGCGATAATAATAAGAATTCGAGCTCCGGATTTAACGATAAAGGAAACGCTAGTAGTAAAGATAATTCTAAATCGTCGAAAGAAAAGGATAAGGTTATTATTGAGCCTAATATCGATAAAAAGGTCGCTAAAAATAAAAAGAGGGCTGCCCCCAAACGTATTGATCCTATTATTAAGGAGAATGCGAAAGCCTTTATACGCTTTAACGAGGAGTACCTCAACGGTTTTTACCCTTTTGAGGAGAAATCTTATAGTAAATCTACCCTTTTTCGAAAGAAAACCCTATTTCACCTATATAATTAATTCAAATCCTCTTTTAAAGTACTAATTAATATATTAGTTAAGAGTAAAGATAATAAGGAAAAACCCAAGTTGTTGTTTAATTTATTCGATTAGTATATTAGCGGCGAGATTAATAAGTATAGTACTACTTTTAATTTGAAGGACTTTATTAAGGATTTAAAGGATAAAATAGAGGAGTTTATTAAATTCTTTATCCGTAACGCCGTCCCTTACGTCCCCTATTACGCTCTATTATTTCCCTTAGAACTCCTGTTCAATAATTACTTAAACGAAGCCAAATTTACCGAACTATACGCCAATTGCCCAACCGATATATTCTACGAATTTAAATTCTAGGTTATAATAATTATAGCTTTAAAAGAGTAAATATCCGAACTATAATAGATTACTTCGTCTTTAAATACTAAGCTTTACACCGTTTATAACTAAGTGCCCAAATTAGTAAATGCCCTATCCGACGACCCTAAGACGACTTCTACCGTCGATTCTAAAATAATTCAATTTTTTAAAAACTACTTAACGGATAAAGAAAATAAAATTCAAACCCTAAAAAAAATTATTACCGACCTAAGTATTCTTAAAGGTATCCGTAAACTAATTAATAAAGTAAAGGTTACGATTAAAGATATAGTCCTTCCTAGTATTAAAAAAGATCTTACTACGGCTCCCCTTTACTATTCGACTACTTATTTTACTATAATTCCGCCTATCGACGATAATAACGATAACGAGACTATATCCGCTCCCTTCTATTGTACCTACCTCTTAATTAAGTAGGCTAACCCTCTAAAGTTTTATAATTAGAATAAAGAGGACGATATACCCTTCGAAGCTTAATACGATTTAATCTAAGATAAATTCGAAATTAATACGGATTATTACCTAATTAACCGTGATAAATTCCTTTACGTTAAAAGTCGTCTAACTGGATTTACTTTCAAAGATCTAATACTATATCTCTACGAAATTCACTTTAATTAATTTATAACTTATTCTAATTTAATAATTTATTTATAGTACGAATATAACGACCCTAACTAAGACGAAAAGGCTTTTGTTAATTTTACGAAGTTTAAAATAAAGAATACTAATAATTTCGACTATTTTAAGAATAAATTCGTTCGTATAGTTAGTAAGTACTAACGCCTTAAGTCCGAATAGAAGTACGAACTATTCTAACGCCTTCCCGCAGAATATAAAAAGTAAATAAGCGCTAAGTATTGCGACTCTTCTATTTCTTTCGAAATTTATTATATCGATTATTCCGGTTTTGGCTAAATACTTAAGACTATTACCGATAAAATTAAAATTGCTTTTTCTTCTTCTTTTCGTAATAAAAGAAGTAATAGTAATAAGGGATTTAGTAATTCTAGTAGTTCTAATTCTTCGGCCCCGAAACCTACTAGTAGTGGTAGTAATAATTGTTTTACTATAAATTGTATTGAAGAAACTATTCGCCTATTTAACGAGGGTTATTACTTCCTTTACAAAGAACGTAATTATATTAAGTACGATTATCCTTAGAAGGACTAGTATAATTGAGAGCGCTGCGACTGCGTTATTACTATTGTCGAACGTTATTTGGCTAACGAGAACGGCGGTACTAGAGGTATTTAACCCGCGGCCCTAATTATTCTAGTTATTACCGCCCCCGCTATTAATAATTAGGGAAATTAAATACTTTAGGTAAATTAAACTCCTTCTTAAAGGAAGTATCGGTTATAGAATAAATAAAAGATAAATAAAAATAAGGAAAGGATAGATTTAATTTAATACCCTATTTAGGAGGGGATCTTATATTTATTTAATATACTATAATTAATAATAGAATATTTTTATCTACGTCTAATACCCTAATCGATATAAGAGCGAACGGCTACCTATTTATTAATATAACGTTTACTAACAAATTAAAAGAACGTCTACTAGTAGAAATAACGAGCGACTTTCCCGTTCAAAGTATTAATGACTATTAAGGAAAGATTAGCCAGGGTATTAGAGAGGTTGTTAAGGCCGCCCTAAAGGTCTGAAACCGAATAATACCCCCCGATTACTTTATAATTATTAATATAAATTATAATATTATTATTGGCTGTAAATGGCTCGACCTTTACAATATCTAAGTAAATTGTAAGAATTGTTGATTAATTTTCCCCCCCGATTAGAAGCCTAACCCTAAGTAGATAAGGAACTCTAGTTTTAAAGTCCGCCTAGGAGGCTCCGGCGTTATTAATCCTAATTATTAGAAGGAAGTAGTCCGTTGTAATGTATTTATAGAATAAGAAGATAAGTAATAAATTAATAGTAAGAATAGTAGTCGTATAGTGTTTAAATTTACGAGTGGTTATACGACTACTCTAATACTTATCCTAGCGGATTAACCTTTTCCTAATTATTATAAGAAAGAGTTCGATTAAAAAGTTAACGATTAATATCGAAGAGAAGTACGATAATATTAACGATAAATTGAAAAGCGTATTTATGAATTCGAAGCTCTTCAGCCGTAGCCTAAGAAGACAATCCCTATTATTCTAGTAAATCTCAAATATACCCGAAATAAAGATATTAGCGAATTAGGATACGCCTATCCCTGTATTTTACTCCAAAACCCCGACTCGATTCTTAAGCGAACTAACCCGTTAGGTAAAATAGAGAAGAATTTGGCTAATCTTACCTACTTTATAGTATTATTTCTAAAACCCGTATAATTCGCTCAAATTAAACTAATTGAACCTTAAGACGGCAAATAAAGCTCCGATAGCCAAAGTATATATAGGCTTAAAAGAGATTCGACTAATTAGTATAAGGAACGACCGGTATAAATATACGTCCTTAAGGGCGACCTATTTATAAAGTCCGCTGTTAAAGCCGATAGGACGATATATTCGATAAATATTTTCGAAATCGATTGGTTTATCCAATAAAAGTGCGTAATAAAAGACCTTACTTAGGAACCTCTTCTCCGCGATAAGAAAGAACTATGCGAGGAAGTTTTAAAAATAGTATTAGAGTATTATTATAATTATATCGACGTTTTTAATAAATTCGATTCGAATGTCCTACCCGACTATCGCCTATATAATTATAAAATCGAATTCGAAGAAGGCTATTACCCCGAGGAATTAGGTTATAACTTATTCTATAAAATATTATTAAATAAATTAGAGGTTATAAGGAAGTATATTATAGAAAACCTCTTTAAAGGGTTTATTGAAGCGAATTCGTCCCCTTAGGTAGTACCCGTCCTATTTGTTAAGAAAGCCGATAGTAATTTATAATTCTACGTAAATTACCGAAAATTTAATACAATTACGAGGAAAGATCGATACCTATTACTATTAATCGAAGAAATATTAGTTAAAGTTGTTAAAGCTTAATGGTTTACTAAAATCGATATTTAATAAACCTTTTATTATATTTATATAAGGCTAGAAGATAAGGAATTTACTACCTTCCGTACTAATATAAGAGTTTTTAAATATAAAGTATTATTGTTTAATCTAATTAATAATTTAACTAATTTTTAAACTTTTATTAATTCCCTTTTAGGGCTATACTTAAAGGACTTTTGTACTACGTATATCGATAATATTCTTATTTATTCTAATATTCTTGAGGAGTATAAAGATTATGTTTATAAGGTTCTAGTTAAATTGAAGGATACGGGGTTATAGGCCGATTTTAAGAAGTGTGAATTCGTAGTTACAAAGACGAAATTCCTAGGTTTTATCGTAGGACGAAACGGTATTTCCGTTGACCTAAAGAAAGTAGAGGTTATTAAAGAATAGGCTATACCTTCTAACTTACGAGGAGTATAGTCCTTTTTAGGATTCTATAATTTCTATTAAAAGTTTATTAAAGATTACGGCCGAATAGCCCGCCCCCTTACTAATTTGATTAAAAAAGGCGAAGTATTTATATAGATTAATAAATATTAGGCGGCATTCGATGGTTTGAAGTAATTATTAATAGACGCCCTTTTATTAAAATATTTCTAGTATAATATAAAAATATAAATCGAAATAAATATTAACAATAGAGTCTTCGCTAAAGTCCTCTCTTAATATTAAGAGGATACGAAAGAATAGCACTTTATTACCTATTTCTTAAAGATAATACAATAAACTGAATATAATTATCTAATTTATAATAAAGAATTATTCGTTATTATTAGAATTCTTTAAACCTAGCGATTCGAATTAGTCGGCTTAAAGTAATCGAAACCCTTTATAATTATTATTAATTATTAAGCCCTAGAATATTTTAATACGAAGCGTCTACTCAATTTCCGTTAAGCGGGGTAGGCGGAATTCTTATTTTAATATTATTTTGAGATTATTTACTGCCCTAGTACTAAGAACGCGGCTATTAATGCGCTATTACGCAAATTAGAAGACTTTAAGACCTAAAAGGAAAAGAAGGAGGTATATTATACTTTTTAAATATTTAAGCCTTTAGTAATCGACGACGGAATTAAGGTTATTACCCTGGCCTCTATCGCTACATCGAACGGCTTTTTAGAAGAATCGGTACTAATCTTTATACTAGATATTAACGATTTGGAATTATACCTAATCGAACCCGAAGGCTACGAATTAGTCAATACAATTATAAAAACCAATTGCGAAGAGGAATCTTTAAAGGAATACCGCTTACGTATTTATAGCTTTAACCCCAAGTTTATAATAATAATAAATAGACTACTAATGTATTAAAGCTGTTTCGCTATCCCTAATAAAGATAATCTACGAATATAAATTATTAATAAAGTTTATTCTACCCTAATAACGGTTTACCCTAGCCGGAATAAAATTCGAATTATCTTAATCGAATAATATTAATAGTCTAATATAATGGGAGATATCGACCGGTTCGTTAAAAATTATATAATTTATAAGGTTAGTAAAGTGTTTAAAGATAAAACTCCCGGTAAGTTATACCCTATTCTACTACTTAATAGGAAGTAGACTTCGATTATAATTGATTTTAAGAAAATACTTAAGGATAAATACGGATTTAATAACGCCCTAATTATAGTAGACCGCTTAATAAAATCGTTATAGGTTATACCCTATATAAAGAAAGCTATTGCTTAAAACGCCGCCCGGATATACTATAAAGGGCCTTTTAAAGTCTACGGTATATTAAAAGAGGTTATTTCTAACTGTAATCCTTAATTTATATCGGCTTTTACCAACGAAATATCTAAATTAACTGGTACGAAGTAGAAACTAGCTACCGTAGGCTATAATTAAATAACGGGGTAAGCGGAAATTATAAATGCTTACTTCGACTAGCGATTTCGCCCTTTCGTTAACTATTACTAGGACGACTAATTAGAAGCGATCCTAATACTAAACGCCGTATAGAATAACCTCCCCCAAAATAGTACCGGCCTCTCCCCTTACGAAGTTATATTCGGCTACCCGATACGTATACTATTCGATTAGAAATCCTATACCCTTAATGCCGAATTTAGAATAGAATAGTTAATTAAGGAATAGGCTTAAGAGTTCGCCTAACGTATTTACAATTATATAGAGTACGCGAGGGAAATAATATTAAAAATATAGGAGGAGTAGGCTTATTAAACTAATAAGAAGTGTAAGGACTTAAATTTCGATATTAGCAACCGGATTGTTATTATTAAACGACTATAATTAATAACGATTCGCCTTAGCGATAAATTCGATTTCCCTAATACTTATAACTATTATAAAATTATTAAGAAAGTAGATTATTTTTACCGATTAGAACTCCCTAATAATTAGAAAGGTTTAAACCTCTTCTATATTAACCGATTATATAAATATAATAATAACCTATTACCCGGTTAATCGGCTAAGTACTTTAATCCTATTATAGATATAAAAGAAGATAAGGACCCCGAGTAGGAAGTCGAGAAGATTAATACCTTTAAGGTAGTTAACGGTAAACTCTTCTATAATGTAGATTAGAAAAGTTAGGACCTTAATCCAAAGTATTAGTCCGCTTCTAATTTCAAATACGCTTTAAAATTACTTTAGGAATTCTATAAAGCCAACCCGGAGGCCCCGGGCCCGCCTAAACGTTTAATAAACTAATTGAATAAGGATTAGGAGGAGTATAAGGATAACGAATTATTAGAGTTATTAGGATTGAGGCGTTTACGAAGGATTTTACGTAAGTAAAGGATTATTACGGCTAAAGTGGGCCTTAGTCTAGTAAGATTCGTAGACGAGTCTTTTATATAAGGGGGGGTAATATAATGGCGCCGGTCCGGCTATACCGCTATACCTATTATACCCCTATAGGAGGACTAATATTGTAAAATATTATAAAGTACTACGAAGGTTAGAGGAACGAATAATATAGAAGGTTCGCGCTAAGGCTGGCCTAGACGGGCGCTAAGCCTATTGAAGGTATTTATTCTTATTTATTATATAAATAAAGGGCGATACGAGTAAAAGGATTGGCCGTCAACGACCCGTATGTGGGTCCCGCTATCGCTTGTGTACTAGGGTATTTATTTAGGTTTGCAACGCATATATCTAGTTCTCTTCCTTTTCTTCTCCTTACCTAAAATTTTCTATTATAGATGGAATCTTAGTTTTGCCTTCGACTCAACTATACTGTGCCCTTACAATTAACGTATAATAAATACTTCTATTAAGTAGGGTCCTTCTTAGTTGCTTTAAATAAAATAAATATTAGATTATATAAAGGATAGTCTATCGATAAGGAAACCCTTAATTAAATAAGGCGGTTAGAGATATACGAAGTAGAAGAGAAGTTCTCTAATAATTCGAAGCTAATTAAGGATATTATAAACTATTACGACGCCTTTAAAACCTTATTTACGTTCTATAAACGAAACTTCCCTCCCCTTCCTCGTTATTATAAAGACCTCTAGGGTTATCCTTTTAATAATATTTTTATAAAAGTAGAGTAGGAGTATATAAACGATTACGAGGAAAAGAAATCGTAGGTATAGATTGACTAAGACGAGTAGTAAATTAATAAGACTGTTATTCCTTTTAATTTTATATAGGTATATACGTATAAATTTAACGTAGAAGGTTATTTCCTCAAATATAAGGTTCGTTTAGTTATATAAAAAGATTAATAATTACGCGACAATGTACGCGAAACGTACGCTATTACCCTTGCAATCTAGTCTTTCTGGATTATAATAGTTATCGCCGCTTACTTTAATTTCGAGTTTAAATAGTATAATATTGTTAACGCTTTTATTAACGCGGTATTGGACGAGATTATTTATATAAAGGTACTATACAGTTAGGTACGTCGAAGTAAAATATTAAAATTACTATAAGCTTTCTACGGTTTGAAACGCTCCCTTCTATTTTAGTAGAAGGAGCTTACTAAAACCCTAATGAAGGTTAGCTTAGCCCCTATCCCTATAGAACTATATATTTTAATTTATAAAAGTATAGTTGTATTCTTTTATATTAATAATATTATCCTCGCTTATAAAATAGAATATTCGTCGTTAATAAATAGAGTAATCGCTACCCTTAAAAGGCACTACTAGCTAACCGGCGGCTATAATATCCAATAGTTTTTAGGTATCGAGGTCATTCGAGACCGCTATCGTCGACTAATTTAGTTATTTTAAAGAGAGTATATTCTCAAAATAATAAAAGGAATTATATAGACTAGGAAAACCCCCGATACCCCTATAATACTTGAAGAATTAATCGCCTCGCTAAAAACCACTATTTAATACTTAATTAAAGAGTACTAAAAGGTTATTAGCGCTATTCTCTACTTTACCGTCATTATTAGACTAAATATTTCATTTACGCTATCCCAATTAGTTCGCTTCCTTACTAACCCTGGGTAAGTTCACCATTCGGCGATCCGACGGTTAAAGGCCTACTTTCAAAGTACCAATTACTATACCCTCTAGCTAAGAGGAGGTAACGGCTTCGAAGTCTATACTAATTCATCCTTTGCTAATAATTCTTTTAACCGACGGAGCTCCCAAGGGTTCGCGATATAATTATTTAATAGGACTATCAATTAGCGAACTAATAAGCAAAATACAGTAACAACCTTAATAATAAAGGCTAAATTACTATCCCTCGCTCAAAGAGCGAAGGAAAGTATATAAGTAAAGAGGCTCTTCGATTCCCTTACCCTTCAATTTAAATTCGAAGTCGTACCCCTCGGTTATAATAATAAATAAACGATCCGCCTTATTACTAAGGAGAATTCTAAGCTCTAAACTAAGCTTAAATACATCAATATTCACAATTACTAACTTAGAGAGGGATAATAACGAGGCCTCGTTAACGTACACTATATACTAATAGGGTAGATAATTACTAATAGACTAACGAAGGCGCTGGATTTACGTAAGTACCTTAAATTTATAAAGCAACTCAACCTAGTAAATATTAGGGAAATGAGGGGAGAGACGAAGAAATTATTAACGATCGAAGCGAATTACTTAATCGTAAGGATCGATAAAGAAGATTAGGGAGAGGAGGCCTATTGAGCGATAAAAAGAAGCGATAGGTATTAATATAAATATAAATTACCTTCCTATATAATACGGCTGAGAGGACCTTTATAAATTGAGAGGCTCTAGCGCGGTAAACTTTATAAGGTGGAAAAAGGCAAAAAGATTAGTCCCGGTAGGTTTCGAACTTGCGACTTTTAGGTATGGTATTTAAGAATAATCTACTAACTATACTATTAAGAATACTTAAGAGATAGTATACGGTTAACTAAAACTATACCCTAACGCTCTAACTACTAAGCTACAGGACCCCGCTTATTAGAAATAATACTATCGACCTTTTATATTAAGGGTATGCGATCGCGGGTAACACCTTTAAAGGTGACCGTTGAAGGAGGATGATAAAATGGGTGCAGATTTGTAAATAGCTTTATTTGGCTAACTTCCTAGATTGAATCCAGTTTAGCTAGGGGGGTGTGTCGGATAAAAGAGGTGATAGGGGTGGTTAGACCGCCTTGTCTTATGTAAGTTGGTATAACTAGCAAACCCTGATATTAGAGATTTTGTGTGAGGGATTTACCCAGTAGATCTCTATACAATACACAGTCTGCACCCTACTTTCGTACATACATTTTGACCCCTGCTCGTGCTCGTATTCTATAGAATCCCTTCCCTTTCTCTGTACATATCAAAAACCAACAGTCAGCGCTCGCTCTTGTCCGAACATTTTATCCGATTCGTTACACGGTCAAAGAACGTTGCATACCGGTAGTCGTTTGTTTAAAGTGCCTGCAGCCATAGCCCCCTTGGCTCCATGGCACTGGAATAGCACCCGGTCGGAGTGGACAGGTCCCTTTCTTGATGCTTTTTGTCACGCGTGGCTTTTCTGCAGTCTTTTGGGATTCGGAATCTCATGGCGATTTCCAGTTCCGATTGACTTCGTCATGGTTGACGAGGTGGTAGGTTGATGTGCGAGTTGATAGATGAGGACACCATCAGTAATCTTCATGGAAGAAGAGACAGAAAATGTGAAATGAGTTTCTTGTTCCGTCTTCTTGGAAGGCATGGAACACGCACAGACCTGGTGTTCATGGAAAGAGCCATGGTCGGTTACCGGAGGTCTCGAACAGTACCTGTAGGCACCTCACCTAATCGCTTGAAAGCCCATTGTTCCTTCCTATCAAGATTTGAATCAAGCTCAGGGTTTTGGTCATGCAGGCAGTTGACGGGAAACTTTCAGGTCGCTGCGAGGAATCGCTTCTCTGCGATTGACATAGACGAAGGGGCATCCAGTGTCATGACAGTGCCGACTTCGGGCTGGCAACCGTCCAGGCCAAGACCCCCTATGTTCAGACTGCCTTTGGAAATTAAAAAGACTCCTACACATTGTTAGCTGACTGTTCGACGAATATATCATCGGTTCAGACAACTTCAGATTAAAACAAGCTCTGACGAACCAATCAAGTGCCTCGAGGGAAACACGGGCCGGTCAAGGACGCCACAACTGACAACTGGCGGAGCACGGCCATATCAGCTTCACTTATATACCAACCAACCACCACTTGCAGCATATGCTGCGTCTTAGAGGTCGCGGTATACATCTAAAGAGATCTGTCCGATATAGGAGGCCTAGAGGCGCAACTCACTCACTCTTTGTGGCACGAGGAGTCAAATTAAAGACCCTGTGTGAGTATGTCTGAGTATAATGTGTGGCGTCGCCTAGTGTATGCTTGGAATCCCTTCCCCGGGACCGACACGTTTCTTGAGTCCCGTCTCTTCGTTACCTGAGCGAGTTGTGCCACCACACCTTGAAACTGAGCGTGGCTTCGGTCTATGTTTACTCCGGTGTCCATGATGCATTCAATTACTTCACAGTCATGAGTCTGCAGATGACCTCGCCAAGATGGACTATGATTGCGCCGTAATGTGCGACGCATATCTCATCACCTTGACTCTCGACTTCTATCAACACAGAAGAGGGCTTAATAAGACCGAATTCGGCCTCATGTTTAGCTCTGGACCCGACGACGTGATCCTAATCTCCGGTCCGGACCCGCTGGACGGAATAGCTATATGTCCGGAAGAGGAAGGTCAGAACATATGGGTGTCAAAAATTTACCACCTCGATATCGTGACTGATGAGGCTTAGAGCGCTATAACTTCAGGCGGCCTCCTGTTGTCCCAGACTTCCAGGATAGTAACTGGTAATGTCGGTACTGCTGAGTATGAGAGAATGCACTGGCGATCCTGATCAATGTTAGCTTCTCCAATGCACCACGCAGAGCCGGAATTTGGTTCGGGTCTGAGAGACGTGCGTTAAACACAAAGTGACCATGCTAAACGTCACCTCGTGTCTGCCATTGTCACATCAGTCCCGGGACTTGGCTGTCGACCAGATCGAGCGGGGTTTACTCCGTGGAGAACCCTCGACAATTGGGGCAAGAACCGGACGTTCAACATCTCTGGATGACATGTAGGGCAGTGGTGTACATACGATCGTGGAGCTTAGGCAGGAGGCTAAAGCTTGCTTTCCCTTCTCCTAGTGGTCTAGCTCGGTCATCGCACCTGGTTAAAAGTCATCCCCATGCTCTTAGTAGATTCAGATAAGGATCATACTCACGTTCAGTATTTAACCCGCCTGAAAAACCTTTCTTGGTAATGTGAGTGACAGTATAGGTCTGGCTAATCCCAAAAGAAACTTCGGAGTTGTGGTAGACGCAGCAGGAGAGCAAGTCCAAGTGTAGATACGAAGTGTTTCTGGAGGTTGTTGCCAACACTTTTCTTCTTTTCGTTCCTCTCTCATAAGGCTGGAACTCTTGATGAGACAATATGAATGCTAGTAGCTACCGCTACCGGCAATCAAGACAGAACTCTGTAGTGATAGTTCGCTGCTCGATTGGTACCGACTTGGGTTCATTGTGGGTTTGGTAACCCCATTGCCACTGAGACATGACAAGCGAAGTCTAGGAAGATGGGCCTAGACCTGGCGAATCCCCATGCCAGAAAAATTTGGGGTTGGGGCTTGAAGGAGGGCTTGTTGCTGGGAGGTCAGGAAGGGAAGGGCCCCAAATTCGGCTATTCATTCTCACCATCGAACGTTTCCGAGTCATAGCTGGCCACGACGTCCTTCCTCGCCAACGGAACAAGGGAACA
This sequence comes from Neurospora sp. CHS-2018c, assembly GCA_009806235.1. NCBI lineage: Eukaryota > Fungi > Ascomycota > Sordariomycetes > Sordariales > Sordariaceae > Neurospora > Neurospora sp. CHS-2018c. The sequence continues at coordinate 1,411,828 of RAPC01000004.1, read as the reverse complement.
GCAACAAACACGATGGGAGGGAAACGGATGGTCTCCTCATCTCCAGCATACAAGTAAGAGCCTCAAAAACATGGCATTGATTGTATGCAGGACCCGAACACGTAATCGACTGGTGTTGATATTAATTCCAGGTATTTTTGGCTAGCGAGAAGCGGGAACTGATTTATTGCCGGCTGGGAAGAACGGGACACAAATTGCAGACCCTTTCAACGACGGCCCGTTTGGTATCCGAGCTGCTTTCGCTCAACTCTCGTTCCGTGTCTTTGCAGGAGGTTTCAGAAGAACCAGGTAATGCAAAGACTGCCCCTTGGGCTGGCAAGGAATAGCAAACGTTGCGCCATCTCTTGACCACTTTGTTGTTTTCACTACCCCTCTCTGACATGGGAGGTCCTAGGAGGAGTAGCCGTGACGGAGCGAGGGGAAGCGGATTGTGATGAAACTTGTCATCGGTCGGATGCATCTCCTCGTCATCTACACAGTCTGTGAATCGAACTAGACCTGGGGAGGGACAGAATCCACCAGTGTCTAGATCCTGTAGGGATCAAGACATGGGTCTTCAAACCCCACAAAATGCACCGTTGAGAACCAAGGTTCTGATCCCGAGGTGGACCCGTTCTCCCGTCGTACCGTTGTACATCACTCGAATGAAGCTTTCCTGATGTGGAGAGGTCTGGACAACGTCCGAGCTGAACCAAGACTGGAAACGAACTCAAGAGACGCTGCCAAGATGAGATTGCAAGACTCATACGAGACGGAAGTGGAGAGGATTCCCGTCATGTCCTTGTCAGGCTGTCAGAGAAGAGGGATGATGATAGGGATCCATGTCTTTTTCTGCAGATCGAGTCTGCTAGCAGTGCCTTTTTGTCATTCAAGAGACACGCTAATCGAGCTCATCGGAGTCGAATACCGCTTTTTTTCACTCGATATGGTTTTACTCAACCTGCGCTAAGGCCAGGACTAGCAAAGCCCAACACGGGGATGCAAGTGATACCCGACATTCCCACCAATGTCTGTTACTGAACGGTTCCAAGGAACTAAGGTGACCACGTTGGCAAGCCTACGATCGGTTTTGACCCGCATCAACTCAGTAACAGATTGGTTGAACCCCTTGTTAGTCTTTGCTTCTGCCAGATGGTCCCGACACTATGCCTATTTTGAGTGAAACCATATCGAATGAAAAAAAGCGGTACCCGCACAGCACCAGAAGAGAGGTGATAGCAAGCAAGCGGATAGAGGGAAGTGAGGGGAATCGATTTGAGGGCGGTGGGGATGGTGATGGGGAGATACAAGGGGCAAACAGCAAATGAAAGGCTGGAAGGGAAGGGATACATGTCCTGATGGTCTTAATATGCTCAAATATAGGGCTGAGGTCCAAGGAACCCATGCGTGATTGGCTTCTTGCAGTCTTCAAGGTAACTGGATTGGGCAAGCCTGGGTCTGTCTGCATTCAGAACTTTTCATGCTGCCCTCTGGCCGTAGAGCTTCAGACGATGGCACCGTTGGCATTAGTGATGCTGGTTGCCGTGCGGACCAGTGCAAGAAACACCGTAAAAGCCGTGTCGAATGAGCACGATGGAGAAGACCTGCCGTTCATGCCGCGACCGCTAGCCGGTTTCAGATCACCAGCAGAGTCGTTGGCCATGCGAATCAGTTTGCCCGCGGTCTGCATCTGGACAGTGAATATTGGGATAGGGCATCGATGGGGCGTTGGGGGTCGGAGAAAAAAGGCCCACGAGAGTGCCATGTTGGCCGGTGAAAGCATGGCGACAGGGAAGAGAAGCATCACCATCTGCTGATTCAAGCATGCAATGTGCAGCCGTGGGGGAGAAGAGGGAGAAGATCGCCATGACGCTTGGTCAGCTGAAGGCCAATACCGTTGAGTTTGCGTGGTGTTGACACTTGTCCTGGCTTTTTGACTGGAGAAGGTTGTGTCCAAGGTGGGAGAGCGAGTGGTCTAAGTGGGTGCCCTGGGTGGTTTGGCCCCCCTTTCCCAGGGACTTGTCCGGATTGAAGGGCGGGAGAGGACTGTCTCGACCGGTACAACCTGAGGAGAACCATTTCCGGTACCGCGCGGGAAGAGGCGAAGGAAGGGTAGCTCGGGGGGTGCTAGGTCCAATGTCAGTGGTCCAGTCCATCATGAGTGAGGTCAGGAGCGTAGTGTAGCTCACAGTCAGCCTGGGAATGACATGTTACACGGCGCGCGCAAGTTTCCATCTCTGTTGGTACCTGTTCATCCGCTCCTTGGTGTTGGTGCAGTGACGGATTTCAGACTCAGACTCAGAGGAGGGTGAGGGTTCGACCGGCAGATAGGTGATGACCGAAACACTCCGGATCAATGGCGACAGCGTAGTTGGTGCTGGCATGTCCTGATTTCGTTTCGTTTTCCCTTCGGTCGTCCGGAATTCGGCAAGGGTGAGCAATGAGGACAAGGTCAAGAGTTGGGTTGGGGACTTGGGAAGAGAGAGATGAGTGGCTGCCTGGGAGGCTGCCGATTGGAAGTCCTGCAATGTTCGGACCGGCAACTGTGTGCCTGCTACGGCACTGCTGCCGAGCAAAATGGTTGATTTGGGGAAGGCGCAACACAAAAGGGGAGAGCAAGCCGGAGACAGGGCAGCTCCAGGCTGATTGGAGATTCTCTTCGTTGGAGGTCACGGTACGTGACTCTGCTGCGCGCCTTCCTCCGGATCATCACTCAGCCTCCAATTGATTCCATCAAGTGGCAGGAATGCCTTGCTCTTGCCGTCTGAGTGCAGTCAGTCTATCAAAGAGCAACTTTGAACCTTCCTTATTCAGAGATGCATCGTCAGCATCGGCTCATCAGTCCTTTTGGTCAACTGAAAGGCTCACCGCCTCAAAGCCTAAAAAGGTTATGCTTCAATCGGGTGCACGGTATCATTCAATCGGACAAGCCCCACACCACCGTTTGACGTTCGCAGTGGATCCCTCCGAAGTCTCCACTCAGAACCTACCCCTGTCGATGGAGCACCTTGTCCCCCACACCAACCCGACCTCCAACTTCGTTCTCTTCCTTCTCCAACCACTGAACCACTGGAAGCACTTGACCGCACTGCATTCATTTCTGCAACTTTGCGAGTCTGCGAACAACCTCATGAACATCCAGTTTGCAGACCGCAAGGAGGATTCTCACAGAAGGCTGACTGCGTCCAACGAACCGTTCGCAAGAGAACACGATATCCATACCGTTACTCTGTCTTGGGACTCGTCAACCAGCTCGAGCTGTGCTGTGCTGTGCTTCAGTCAAACGATGGAGGGCAGCTGTGCTGTGCTGTGCTTCAGTCAAACGATGGAGGGCGCGGGATGCCGGAGATCCAAGACATATTTCAGCAGCTCAGCTTACACAGTAAGTATCGAGCCGGTAGATCTACTAGCCAAGATGCATATTTGCCATCCTGGCCGATACAACAATTTCGTTGAGCTCGAGCTCCTCCCGAGAAAGGGCCTATTTTCTCTTCTGTCTTGACAGTCTAGACTCTAATTTGCCCGACATGTCTCCAGCGTCGCTCTCGCTTGTGCTCTTGGGACGAACTGATGGGGCCTCCACCCACAGGACGAAACAAGAAGCTCACTGGTGAAGACGGGAGGATAGCTTTCTGACTGATGGGGCCTCTTTGCTATTTATCAAACACCCAGAGGACGAAACAAGCAGCTCACTGGTGAAGACCACCTCGTCACGACACATGTCGAATATCTCCGCTTGTCCAGCTAGAACGCCAAGGAGGCTCGATCTCCCATCCCCCAGTGGCCCCCCAGCGGGCAAGGCGCCCAATGCAGCCACAGCAACTACAGGTCTGACCGCACATGTCATTCGAAACCGAGTTGCCATTTTGCCGACCCTGTCTCACCGGCCCTGTCACTCAACCCGGTCACCGACCGTCCTACGGCTAGCAGCCGACATGCGTAACCAAGATTTGCACTCTTGAGGTTGAGGTGACAGCTCGACTTGTTCTTGAACGAGCACTTCGGACCCAGACCGAGACTGGGGCCTGAATCTGGACTAGATCAGACCTCAGCGCCGGCTAATTCCCCAACTTGCCCTTCTGCCCAAAAACAGAACCGTTGAACCGAACTTGGTTATCCTGGTGTTTTTGTTAGTTTCAACGGTTGAGACTAGGGGAACGAGCACAGACGAGATGAACAGGCTCATCTTTGTCTTGACGAGTCACCACTTCCCTCCGTTACCTAACCCATGAGGACGACAGACCAAGACATGAGTATACTACTAAAAGGCCATGACCTCAGCTCGAATCACATCACCACATTACAACTGCCGTCCTCTACTTCCCAGACAGGCCAAACAACATGTCTCGGAATCCGGGCCTCTCCTGACGATATCGAAATGCGAGCGGGCGAAATGCACGACCGCAATCCGAACCGGTTCGACAGGTTAGACCATTGGCCTCAGTCGCCAACAGTCAGTTTGTAGGCTTGCATACCGGTGTTGAAGAAAAGGCTTGGCAACGAACAGGCGCAGAGCTGAAACAAGACTCTGGTCAAGGCCAGCTCGGCCCTACCGAATCAAGATTGACCTTCTTAACCGGCCAACTCGTGATATGCTCTGGAGCCTATACTAACTCCCCCTGTACTTGCATTCGGGTCTCAACGTCGCCGGCGATGCTCTCTCGCTTTGACCTCTTGGAAGATTCTTCAGACCTTAACCACCATGGTAGATGTGAGGTCCTTTGCAGAGCTACCCTCCGTACCTACCCTTACCTGGCATTTCTCAGTGCCGCTCCTGCATTACCATTGGTGGTAACCTGCCATCTTCGTCGGCGCCACCATGTGCGTGTTCCTGAATATCGCCTGTCGGGTGTGCCACTACCCACTGATGAACTTGCACAAGATTTTATATTTTGAGCTCTCATTCAGATACAAAGGATCTGGTCGTTTGTGCGGCGGAAATCGGGACTCGGGACTCCGGGAGCGGTGCGGAAACAACCAAGCTTCATCACGGAGACGTCAAACGCCCCGGGCGTCATTTCTGTCCAGGCAAAGATAGTTTCCGAGCACGGAAATTTGCGATGTCGGAAATCCTCACCTCATGTTGAGCCATGATGGAAGCCTTGGAAACATGTCCGTTAATGCATGCCAAAATGGCATGGCGATGGCACCGCACGGACGCCAACAAAGTCCCAAATAGGTCAGGGCAGCAATGCTTTGTCTCATGTACACTGACAGGAGCAGATGAAGCCTCTTTCTTTCAGCTTGTAAGTTGAACAAATGAATCAGCTCGTCGGTCGATTTGGTGCCGTTCAAATATTCAGGAGATTGAGACGCCGAAATTTTGGAACCCTTTTGGTGAACAGCGCTTCATCATTGTTCACCTTTGCCTCTCCAACGTTCACTTGGTAGGTATCCGTTTATCCTTAGGTGAACCTGTTAAGGTGGGTGACCAACCGCTTCTCATACGGGATAGTTCCATTTACATTTATCCAGAATTACCTGGCCTTGGCACTGATAGAAGTACCGGGTACACGCCTCGCACCCTTTTCGCAACTAAACCACCTCACTTGTTCGAATTAGGAATGAGCACGGTACATGCGAAACGACTGGCAGAAAAAGACAGAGCATCGTTCTTGAGAGGTGTTGCTCCTCAGGCATACCGTTCCCTTCAAAGTGGGGGGCTTTTCCCGTCCATCCCATCACTGACCCATGCCATGCATGTCTTCCTACCACCCACCACAACTACTTTGCAGTAGTTTCTTTGCAACTAGACAGCAGGACCTCTTCATCTGACCTCCTACGTAGCCTCGGAAGCCTTGGAAAGACACAAACTGAATGGTTCCCTCTGTGGACTTGTCTACTAGTCAGCACCACATGGCCTATCACGACTTTAAACGGGTAAGCCAAAGCAGAGCAGATCCTGCTTATGGGTTAGAAGTGGGTTTAAGCAATCTCTCTTATTACCCCACGAAAGGAAGGAAGGGGACGGAGATTCAATACAAACGGGGCTGAGCGGTTCCTGTCAAATCACCAGTTGCAGTACCACGCAGCTATTATTATACGAGGCCACTACATATACAGTATCAGGATTTTATATTGAGGATTGGAGGGGAGAGAGAAACGTTGACAGACCCCGGTCCATGATATCCCGGCCGACCCCGGCCTGCCTTGTGCTTGGCACATGCTCCCCGTCATGTCTGTAGGGATGCGTGATGCGGATGTGGTCTATGACCACCTGGACTGGACCGGAGAAGAGCCCTCTACTGTACACTCTCCTTGACCTCCTCTTCGTTAAAGGACCAGACCGACGATGTAAGGCACCGACACTGGCAGGCTTGGAAACACCCCGGTACCTAGTCACCTAGTATCCAGACAACATCCTCGTGTCAATCATATATCGGTGTCCGCTCATCTTGCTACCCTGCCTACATAATATCATAGCTGCCCATCCTCTGGTTTATAGATGACCACACGGACTCATCTTAGCTGAAGGATCCTTCTGTTTATCACTCCCAATATTCACATCAAGTTGTTATTTCTCTTCCTGCATATTCAACCCGTATCCGCTGGGACTTGGGAAGCAGATAAACTTCAGTTCCTCCTCACCAATACCGCCACTCGGTTGAAAAGGTCTTGGAATACAGCAGTTTCGACTCGCTTCTCTCAGTAACGACAGGACAGCTCAACCCCAGCCAATTTCAGTCGCGGCTTCCGTGACCCGACGTGGTCCTTGTCAGATCAGAATATTGTTGGGAAGGCGCGACCTGTTAACAGGAGGTGGATTCTCCGACCAAGCTTTTCCCCCTCACCCCACCATCATCTTCGACAACTACATCCACGACCCATTCATGGCAACATCATCGCCGCCGTCCATGGACGGCATGTCACCCGTTTACGAACTCAAGATCCGTCAACAGCCCAAGAATGCGCGCGTCGCCATCGGGAAAGAAAAAGGTGAGACCACATTAACACCTCGCCGCCAACACTGGAGAGATCAAAGCAATACTAACAAGACACCAAAAATCAAAGCAGACAGAAAGCCTATCGACCCCCCTCCCATCATCCAGCTCGATATTCACCCTATGCGCCATCAAATACACAACCCTTACCTGATTCTCGTCTGCAAGCTTGTCGCCCCAGGTAGTACCGAGAACGACGACGCCAACCACCAGCAGCCCGAGCCCAAGGACAACGACCTAACTGGCTCCCTTTGCTCGTCTCCCTACGTTCTCAAGGACACTAACAATGCTCAAGGCTTGTTCTTCATCTTCCAGGATGTCTCCGTGCGCCGCGAGGGTACCTATCGCCTCGAGTTCAACCTCTTTGAACTCAAGCCTTTGACCAGGGAGTGCATCGCCCTAGCCAGGACCACCTCCGACAAGTTCGTCGTGTTCCCACACCGGTACTTCCCCGGAATGGCCGAGAGTACCTTCTTGACCAGGTCGTTCAGCGATCAGGGCGTGCGCATCCGACTACGCAAAGACAGCCGAAGCGTTAGCACGCGCAAGAGGGGTGTCAGCGCATTAGGAGTCGGGGCAGGCAGCGGTGGTGTCGTAGGACGTCTGCGGACCGGCTCGACGATAGGTCTAGGAGGACAACAATACTCGCCCATAACCATCTCCCAACACTCCCAGTCCCACGGCAGCGGCGGTAGCCACGATGAGCTCTCCCCAACGAGCACCAGCCCGATTCATCGCATCAACCCTACTCTAGCCGGCCATCACCACCATGAACTCATCCCAGGCATTGGCCACTTGGACCGCGGCCAACACCACCGCGGCTCACTAGCCTCCCAAACATCCTCAAGCCTCCTCGACTCTCCCTCCAACACCATGCTCACCTCCCCCACCGTCACGGGCGTAGGCGGCTTCGGCGCCTCCACAGCCACCACCGTCGGTGGCGGCGGCGCTAACTATTCCTTCACCGGCGTCGCCGCCGCGCAGCAGTACTCTTACCCCGGCGCAGCCCTCAGTCTGACCACTGGCACCACCGCCGATGATCGGTACTACGATTACAACAGGGCTGGCAAGCGGCCTAGGCTGTTGCATGGGACCGGGGTGGATGATCCGCTCGATCATTCATATGGGAGAGACCCTTACGGACGGGATCCCTACGAGCATCACCACCGCGTGGTCGGCAGCGTTACGCTACCGCCTCATACGCAGGGGTATGCGACTATGGATGCTGCGCATGGGTATCATGGGCGGCATCATGATTATTATGGGGCTACGGCTGCGGGGGCTTACTTTGGGTCGGGGATGTGAACTACATGTATTCTTCGATCCTGCTAGTGAGCGCTTGAAGGTTGCTCTGGTTGGTGAAAGTGGCTTGTTGGTAAGTGGTGCGCTCGTATCCTTGGACTATGGGCGAATTTGGAACTAACTCGATGTTAAAGCAGGTACTCTTCGCTTCTTGATCTACAAAGTTTTTTCGCGCATCCCCTTTTCATTTTTCTTCCTTTCCCGAACACGAATAAGAATACGATACCGCTCGCGCACAGGATGTTGCAGATACCAAGCTTTGTAATTGCTGCTTTTGCTCTTCCTCTTCGCCCTTCTCTTCTACTTCACCTTGCTTTTCTTTACTCTTTGCACCTTCTTGCTTTATTTTCCTTTGTTCTCCATCTTGCTACTACGCCTCATGCTCCACTTGGTTGGTTCTGGAAAAACGGCGTCGACGGTGGTTGTTACCCTGTGGCGGCGGCTGGCAATGGTGCCCTCTGTTGTATCTCCTGGAACGGTCTGGTTGTTTATGGTGATCACTGGTACTGGTGGTGGGAACGATACCCCTTTTTCTTGAACTCACTCTCTCTACTCTTGTTGCCCTGTCTGGTTATTAGGTTGAACTTGTCTGAAAAGCAAAAGAATGGGGATGTGCAAACAAACTGAATTTGAAAAGTTATTTGGACTTGGCGGGAGGATATCTGATTTTGTTGTTGGCTTGTTGTTTGGAAGGTTGTACGGACGGACATAAGGACATAGCACAGATAGTAACTGGAACAGAATGGAAGATTCATATCCTGCAGGAAGTGGGAAACATGTTTGGTGACACTGAAGAGATGTCAATGCTATCCCATGCTACCGCTCTCCAGGATGACTGCCACTAGTTTCTGGAGCGAGGAAAGCCATCTCGGTCTATCGAACCCATGACAAACTGTCCTAATACCTCAAGACGAGACTAGTGACACACGAGTCAGTAAACCATACACACGTCAAGCCACAGGATTCTCTAGAACGCATCTCCATTCATTCACCACTCACCTACTGTGCACTCAAGACCCAGTTCCACATCACCGAACCCAGATACCTCTACTGTCTCTGCAGTCCACCGCTAGAGAATTTTGTTAGCGAAGTCAACTTCCAGCAAGTCGAGCAGGATAACGGTATAAAACAGGGAAAAGGCCCATTAAGCATTTGTGTCGTTGGCCGTAGAGACCCAACATTTCGGTTCAGTTCAGTATATAGTGCGGACTACAACACCTTGGTTGGACCTCGCAGACAGTCTTGAACGGCGACTAGACAGTCTTGAACGGCGACTAGTCTCTGGTTGACTGGTTGAACTTTTCACCACTGCGTTTGGAGTAGCACCTTGAGCACCTTAGGCAACAGCTTGAGCACCACTGGGCACTGGTGACTAGGTGGGCGCTGGGGAATAAGGATACTAATAATACTAGGGGTCTGAGGATGTTGACATAAGTCTGGGCAAATACTGGGCGCTGGGGCTGGATGCTAAAGTCTGAACTGTCGCCACCAGATCATATCTTATCAACTGAGAAAGACGGGAGTAAAAGTCCTTCGAAGGCCCACTCAGGTCAAGCATGCTTGAGGTAAAAGACAAACAAACAAACTTTCGGGGATTGGATTGTACGTACGTACGCAGGTAGTGTAGCCTATTTCTGCTGCTGCTGCTTCTGGGTATTGTCATTCTTGCCATCCTTTCCCTTCTCCTGACCCTTTTCGTTCGCATTGAGGCCAGAATTCTCCCCAAGCTGACGGGTAGAGTCCGAATGGTTTGAAGGAGGGTAGTAAGGAGTAGGCGGGCGCTTGGAGAGGAGGTTTTCCGAGGACGCGACTTTGTCGAAGTGAGACTTGGGGAGGATGAAGAGGGGTTTGGGCTTCTTCGATGTGGGCGACATCTTGGGTGGCTTGTTGATTACTGTATCGGGCGAGACTGTTTGCTATTTCGGGAGTGTCGGTTTGGTTTATGTTGAGAAATATGTGAGGGCTGCCGATAATGAACGATGATCGGGCTTGGATTGACTGCCGGTAGTTGATGACGGATCGACAGAGAATCTGGACTGGACGAGGACTGGAGTAAGACGATAGTGTGCACACACTAGACTGGGTATTTGTACCGAGCTGCTTGAAGACTTGTCAAATTGGGCTGTGGGGGACTGGTGATCGAACGTTCTATGTTTCATTTCGCTGGGGCTTGCTAGGGAAAGCGGTGGAGCAACTGCGAAGGAGGAGGGAATAAATGAACAAATACAATTGGTCTAACAGGTAAATAGGTAGAATAGGAAGTGAGGTAGAGTAGAGTATTGTGTAATAAGTTATAGGTCGAACTCTATTGACAAAGGCTATGTTGAATGTTCGGATGACAACAAAGCGGGTCTTGCCCAGACGGTTGGTGAAGGGTCTTTCTCGCCAAATGAGGGCGGGCTTGATAGAATATTAGTCAGTTATGGCTCAGAGTCCATCGGCAAGTTTCTATTGTCCACCATTCAACACGAAGGATTTCCTGTGTGGAAGTGTCGTGAACGCGTCATGGGATTTCATCCGAAAGCAGGGCGGGCCGTCAAGGTACCTTATCTCTGATGCAAAACTTATTCGTCATATCCTTCTGGACAATGGGAAGTCCGTGCATTTTCAACGAAATCCCTCTGATGGCGTCAATTGTGATGTTGTTGATCGTTTGACCTTTTTTTACCATGTTCTTTGGTTGTCGTTCACGATCCGTTCAAATGAAGCCATTCCCAACCCCAATTTCGCCCATTGGAGTAAACCCCAAGAATACTCCTCATGGTCGACATCGACAGGCTAAGTTCGGCACATTTTACCCCGGATCACCAGCTAGTGACTTTACCCGAGCAGGAATACGACGTCGAATCTCCTCTTTTCCTCCTCGTTCCTGGCGGGGTGGCAGGGTGGGTGGGTGTTTACCCCGGATTCTGGGACTTCCATGTTGTCGTCATTGTCAACATCGTGGTTGCCCGTAGAATATTTAAAATGCTGCAACAACTCCTCGTCTCACCTACATTGCTCTCTCCGAGGTACACTCTCCATCCTCGAGTCTACCCGCCTCATCATGTTCCTCCCACCCGCCGCGGCCCTCCTCCTCACCCACTCCTCCTCCCCCCTCCCCACCACCTTCGCCTCTCCCTCTCCCTCTCCACCCCGAGGAGACCACAACCGCAACTCAACAATCACCAACCCTATCCTTCCCGGCTTCCACCCCGACCCCTCCTGCATCTTCGTCCCCGACGGCGACCACTCCCAAACCTTCCTCTGCGCCTCCTCCTCCTTCAACGCCTTCCCCGGGATCCCCCTCCACGCCAGCGTCGACCTTCAGAACTGGAAGCTCATCGGCCACGTTTTGAACCGGAGGGAACAATTACCTCGCCTACAAGAAACCAACAGAAGCACCAGTGGGATTTGGGCTCCTACCCTCCGGTATCACGACAAGACATTTTGGGTGGTTACGACGCTAGTGGATGACGATAAGCCGAAGAACGATAGTTCGAGATGGGATAATGTGATTTTTAAAGCTAAAGATCCGTGGGATCCGATGAGTTGGAGCGAGGCGACGCATTTTGAGTTTGAGGGGTATGATACGGAGCCATTTTGGGATGTGGAGGCGGGTGGGAAGACGTATCTTAATGGGGCGCATGCTTGGCAGGTTGGGTGAGTTCCTCTTGACAGTATCTAATGGGGAGAAAAGAAGTTGCTTAGGTTAGGTTGGACTGATATGCTGATTGATGAGGAGGATAGGCCCGCGATTCAACAAGCTGAAGCGAATCTGGAGACGGGGGAGGTAGGTGAGTGGAGGACTATTTGGAATGGAACGGGTGGGATGGCGCCCGAGGGACCGCATATGTATCGGAGGGATGGGTGGTATTATTTGCTTGCTGCCGAGGGTGAGTTGACGAAGATATATGGGGGAGGGAACAAGAGCTGACGAAGAACAGGAGGAACTGGTGTAGACCATATGGTCACCATGGCCCGGTCGAGGAGTGTCCACGGACCGTTCGAAGCCAATCCTGCGAATCCGGTGTTGACTAACGCCAACACGAGCAGTTTGTGTAAGTGACCTTACCTTACCTTCCCCCGTCTTTTCATGCTCACCGTACTCACACCCACCTAGTCCAAACAGTAGGCCACGCAGATCTCTTCTCCGACGCCTCCGGCAACTACTGGGGCGTAGCCCTCTCCACCCGCTCCGGTCCTTCCTACCTCAACTACCCCATGGGTCGGGAAACCGTCCTGACCCCCGTCTCCTGGCCCTCCAGCTCGAAATTCCCCATCTGGTCACCCATCAGCGGCACCATATCCAGCTGGCCTCTTCCCAACCCCAAGAACAAGACGGACATCCCCGACGGTCCCATGTCCGGCCCCTACATCACCGAAGACGATCACATCACTTCTTTCGATGCTCGCAAAGGCCTGCCGGCGCATTTCACCCACTGGCGGTTTCCCAACCCGTTGCATTATGCTGTCTCGCCGCCAGAGAAGAAGGGGACGTTAAAGTTGAACCCGTCAAAATTGAATCTGACAGGGTTGGAAAATGGGAATTACGCGGGGGCGCAGGGTCAGGCGTTTGTGGGACGGAGACAACAGGATACCCTGTTTCGGTATGCCATCGACCTTGATTTTGTTCCCGAAAATGAGGAGGACGAGGCGGGCGTGAGCGTGTTTTTGACGCAGAACCATCATTTGGATTTGGGGGTCGTGCTTCTCCCTGTCGGGTCAGTTACCGGGTCTTTTCCCGGGCATAACTCCTCATCAGTCATTGAGGGCGAGGGAGGAGGAGGGCTGGTGCCGCATGTTAGGTTCCGCAGGATTTCGTATGTCCCTGTTCCGGACCCGGCGTTTGCTCCCCTCCCTGAGAAGTGGGTGGGCGGTAGCTTGACGCTGGAGATCAAAGCGATTAACTTTACGCATTATGCGTTTGCGGTTGGACCGGCGGGACGGAGGTCGGAGATGCAGACGGTTGTGACGGCTTCGAATGCCCCGGTGAGTTGGGGGTTCACGGGGACGATATTGGGGGTTTATTGTACGAGTAATGGGAGGAGAGAGAATGGAGTGGGTGCGCCGGTTTATGTGAGGAAGTGGGTGTATGAGGGGCAGGGGCAGTTTAGGGATTAGGGGTTTGGATAGAAAGGGGGATCTGTGGAATGTGGTTCATGGCGTTTCCCATGTTTGGTTGTCTTCGGAGTCCGACGAGGCAAACGATGAAACGGAGATGATGTTTGGGAAAGAATGATGATGTCGAATGTCCAAAAAGAATAGCGGACGATCCTTAACAATTTCCACTGAAGAGTGGGTCCCTGTTAAGGTTGACCAGCGCCCCTAAAAGCGGGTGGTCCCCGCCGCCCCAGCAGCCTTGCAGCCCTGACGTTTCAGCCGCACGGCCCCCACTGAACCGCTGCGGCGGGCCAGATCCAGCGGCTGCAGGGGCAACTTCAGGGCAACATCAACGTCAGCGAAAGTTGTCGTCACCTTCCCTTTTTCAACTTCATTTTCTTTGTCTATCGCAAATCATCCCAATAATCGCGCGCGCTCTACTGTGCACCCACTCGCAGGCGAGAATCACACCATATAACTCGGTAGATTCCACGGAGATCAAATAATACCTTTGCTACCATAACCACCTACGCCTGGGCTTTTCCACCAGTCCCCCGGCGAGTATCCCCATCTCCCAATTCAGAGATTCAACCAGGCCAACTCAAGCATCAAAGATCACCGGCTCCGGCCCCCCAACCTTTCAAAATGCAAGGCTTCAACATGGGCAAATACGTCCCCCCAGACGCCGAAGGTGTCTACTCCGGGAACCAGCTCAGCAAAAAGCACCCTTTAGGTCACCGCGCCTCCAAGCTCGCCTCGCAGGGTATCCTAACCGTGCGCTTCGAGCTCCCCTTCGCCGTATGGTGCGACCACTGCCAGCCTCACCCCACCATCATCGGACAGGGAGTCCGCTTCAACGCCGCCAAGAAGAAAGTCGGCAATTACTACTCCACTCCGATCTGGAGTTTCACCATCAAGCATGGGGCGTGCGGCGGGGAGATTGAGATTCGGACGGATCCAAAGAAGACGAGGTATGTGGTTGTTAGTGGGGGGCGGGCGAGGGATTCGGGGACGGATGAGGATAGTTTGGTGAAATTGGGGGAAGGAGGTGGTGGGTTTGAGATCCAGACGGAAAAGGAACGGCAGGAACAAAGAGATGCGGCGTTTGGGAAGCTGGAGAAGACGATTGCCGACAGAGAGAGGGCGGAGGAGGCAAAGGTTAGGATTGATGAGTTGCTAGAGGCGCAGGAGAAGGCTTGGGAGGATCCGTATGCGAGGAATCAGAAGCTTAGGAAGGCGTTTAGGGTGGGGAGGAAAGAGAGGGAAAAGGAGGCGGAGAGGACGGAAGATCTTAAAGAGAGGATGGGGTTGGGGATTGAGCTGTTGCCGGGCACGGAGGAGGATGAGAGGAGGGCGAGGTTGATTGAGTTTGGGAGTGTGTCGGATGTGCTGCCCTTTGGGAGGGATGATGTGGTGCAGAAGGCGTTGGCGAGGCCGTTGTTTGGGGATAATAAGAAGGGCAAAAATGAGGAGAACAGTGGGAAGAAGAAGGAGGTGTATAAGGGAAAGCTCAAGTCGGAGATTGCTGCTACCAAGATGCGGGAGGCGTTGGTCTCGGAGATTGTGGGTAATACTCGAGCGGCCAAGGACCCGTTTCTCGACTGGGGGAGTAAGGAGTCGACACTCAAGCCGCGAGGAGGTTTGATACCCGGGCTTAAGAGGAAACGGGCTGCTGGTGAGGAGACTCCCGATCCACCACTCGTGGGAGCAGCATCATCGATGACTGGTCCTATTGCCGAAGGCAAGGATACTGGATTGAGGGATAAGGAGGAGACCAAGAGCGACGAGAAGTCGCCGTCTGCGGCTCAGACGACAGCGGGTGGCTCAACTACACAAACGAGCAAACCCGGACTCGTGGCTTACGATTCTGATTCGGACTGAGTAAACAATGATCGAGGATTTGACTGGGCGTTGTGCATTTACGGAGTTTTAGGTCTGGATGGATACAGCATAGTTACCACATGGGAGCGAGATACTAGTTTTGCAGCCTTAGATTTTACATCCACAGCGGCTTTCTTCCCTGTTAATTTTTACAGATACGCAGATGAAGAACCGGCCTGCGACAATAAAACCGCCAGGCCAGGAAGCACCCGACAGAATTGAAAGAGGCCGGTGAGGCTCCGATGGAAAGGCGAAGGTGACTTGATCCTCAGCTGCTGGCATGCAGTCACGGTCCCGGCAGCTGCATACATATGTCTGCATGCCTTCCTGCCTGCCTCACCCAGCCGGCAGCCGCTCCTTCCATCTCATCCCGTAGTTACCTCATACCTGCCAGCCTGCCAGCCAGCCGCTCCTTCCATCTCAGGCAACTTTATAATCCCCCATCCCATACCTCCTTCCAACACCCCCAGCCAACGACCAGTTCGATCCTGGTCGGATAGCGCAGTCAGTAGTACCGTTCCCGGCGTTCCAGCTCTGCATCTCCCACCCCGTCAGACTTCGAGTTCGATTCTCAGACGGGGCAGATCATGAGGTTCTTTTCAACAAAGACAAAGGCCGACAGCGTGCCATCCATGTCGTACACCGCGGGATTTGTATACTGGCCGGGCTACTGGGCCAGTTGAACCGAGCAACTGGTTGTTCTATCTGTTGGCAATATTTTTTTTCTTTATTTTTTTTATCGTCTTGATTTTGGGGCAGAGTCGTTTTCGCCTTTTCTTTTATTGCGGCGTCGGCGTGAGTTGCATGCAAAAGGAAGTGTCATTTATTGCGATGATGTAGTTGTGGAGGAAGATGTGCGCGAGAACATTGAGGAAGAACTTCCGAGTCAAGCACAAGAGGAAGTCCGCGAGGGGTTCGTTTCGACCCATGAAGGCCGCCTGCAACGCTGGAAGATTTACACTAGTCACTAATAAAAACTAATACAATAGCGGGACAATAAGACACAAGTCGAGATTGAATCTCTCATTCGCAAAGAAGCTCGACCCCAAGGCGTGTGGATTGGCTAGTATAAAGGTCTAGAGGATTACCTCTAGGTATAGATATCCAGTTTGTAATGAACTTGGAACGTCCAAGGGCAAGGACGACACCTCGCGCATCCATCCCTCCACATATCCCACCCCATCGCTGACCCTAAGCCGGCGGCAAAAACGAAGTAAACAACACCCCCTGAATCGCCGCATACATGACCATAAACACCACAATCCCCTTCCCCAGCTTCTTCTTCTGCTTGTCCCCACCGATAAGCTGCTGAGCCAACCACCAGTACCACAGCGGATACCCGGACGATATCCGCGTGATGATCTGCACGTGGTACGAGCTTAGCGCGAGGACCGCGAGCAACACCTGTTCCGCGGCTGCCGAGCGGATGAGGATCTGCATGCGTTGTTGGGCTGTTGTTGTTGAGGAGTCGGGGTCTAGCTTCGGCTGTGTGACTAGGGCCTCCTCGGACTTGACGGAGCCCGATGAAGGGGTGTCTGAGGCAAAAGAAGTCGAACCGGAAGCGGGAGTAGGTGGTGACTTGTTGTCCTTCTTGTCGGAGTTAAGGGTTACTATTACCGTTGGAGATGGAGACCGGTGACTGAGCTGGTCCAGTGCCGACTTAACCAGGATCGCGAGCATCGGAGCAGCGAGTAGGAAAAGAGGAATGTTGGGAAGTGTCCAGTAGCGGAGGAAGCCGACGTTCCTGTTCATTGTAGTTCGTTAGTCATGATTACCATCTTCTTTCGGTGTTATGAATAGTGTAGGTGATAGAAGTCGATGTATAGAAGGAGTAAGTAAGACGAGGCGTTTTGGTGTGTCCAATCGCCGCTGATTTTGAAGGGAGAGAAAGAAGCCTCACTTTGCTTCATTTGACCACACCCAGAGAAAGACGGATAACAGCTCCATCCAAGCAAAGAAAAAAGAAAAAAGCCAATCAGAAAAGACTTACCAATAATGCTTCTGCACAAACGTGTAAATGCTAGGCACCGCCGCACCACACCACTCCCTCGCTTCTTCCTGTGCCACAAGTCCCTCTAACCCACCACCAGCACCCGCACTCACACCAGCACCAACGCCACTGCCGCCATAGCCGCGGGCGCTACCGCTACCGCCGGATGTCCCGGATACCGCTTCTACCCCTATTGACAGGAACTTGTTAAACAGCCATAAACTCCCAGAAGGGCAATACCTCAACCACGCCACAGTTTGCGGCACGATACTCCCCGCCGATACGAAGATCCCACCCAGGCCTAGGGCGATCAATCGTCTTAGGGTCTTGAGCAGTGGGATTTTCCCACCGGATGTAATGAATACGGAGAGGATATTGAGGACTTCCCAAGCAAACGGTAGCCCGTTCAAGATACCGTTACTCCTGAACAGTGTCGCCAAGCCGAAGGAGAGGCCGGCTAGGAGGAGGTGGAGGTCTCCTTTTAGGGTTAAACCGTCTCTGGCCCTTCCACTCTTTGCATCCTTAACACGCTGCTGTCCATTCATTCCAGAGACAGCAGAAGTGCCATTAGAATCAGACAAACAAGACCTAGCATAAAACCACCACCCCAAGAACGAAAACAAGGCGCAGGAGCTTTCGGCGTAGGGGGCGGAGAGAAACAGGCCGGCGGGGGAGAAGATGTGGAGGAGGGAGGTGAGGAGGGCTAGTTTCTTTGTTTGGTGACGAGAAGAACTAGAGTTGGAGCCGGGGGAGAGTGGGAGAAGGAGGGTTAGGTGATAGAGAACAAGAGAGGCGAAGAGGTGGGAAGCGTTGGAGACGAGGAGTGCGGTGGTTGCTCCTGCGAGGGCGGTGGGAGAGGTGGCGAGGGGCAGGGGCAGGCCGAGGGTTTGGAGAGCTGTTGGGTTGTTAGTTACTGTTTTGTGTGTCTGTGATCTTCGGGGTAGGTGAGGTGTTTGATGGGGCGTGAAGATGGATGAGCTGTGTGGGTGTGGATAGGTGATGTGAGTCTGAGGCATGCCGACTAGGGGGACATTCTCTTCAACAAAGAGAGCATATCCCCAAACCAACTCTTCACCACTTATCATCCTCTCACCCTCTCACCTCCTCACGACGCCACAACCCATCCATTCCCACCCTCACTCACCCACCCACTTCACCCCATTCCCAACACCAACACCAATGCTTAACCAGAACGAAGACAAAGAAAAGTAAACTCACCCCTCAAAACCCCCCTCACCACAACCACCAACCCCGTCCCAAAAGCCCACTCCTGCTCATAAACATACCACCTCTTCGCCGCGCTCACAAAGTAAATGGCATCCCAGCTGGTGAACCTCGTGACCAAGCGTTTGCCAAAGTTCCTCACCAGCTCGGCAACCCCATTACCGTCGCCGACAGAGAGAGGTTCGTCATCGCCTATCAGCAATAAGTCGGCTGAAGTATCGTATGCGCGGTCGTTGACGAGGGTCGAGCCAACGGCGATAGCGAGGAGGAAGAGTTTCCAGAGGATGAAGGATTTGAGGATTGTGCGGTGGGGGTGGGTGAGTGCGGAACTCTTGGTGGAGGTGGCGGTGGTTGTCATATCATTGGTTTCCGTTGATGCTGAGATATCTGGATCCGGAGTCTCGATAGGGTCAAAGATGCCGGCGATGATGGACCCGAAAGATTGTAGTCGGTAATGGATGGCGACGGGAAGGACGTGAAACTGTTCTACACGTGTATCTCGACTATCGAAGGTGTACCTTGCGCGAAAGGTGGTACTGTGTCCCCTGTGTGGTCCCCGTGTGTGATGATGGCTCGTGGCACTCGAGGAGTTGTTGCTTGTTTTGTTGGTAAAGTTCCACGTGGAGTCAGGGGCTTCTTGCGCGGTTGTAGATTGGCGAGTTACCGATATTTCGGTAAGGCTGAAGACAATTTGGTGAATAAGAAATCTTTAACTGGTTACGGTTAAAGCTCTCTGTTCTTTTGGCTTTGTTCTTCGCAATGCCGTCGTATGTGCCGGGTTGTGGCGTTCAATCCTCAAAGTCCAATTGTGTGTGAATGTGGTGTGTGCCGTGCCTCGAGCGAACGAAGTTGTCACTGCCAGTGTCACCAACGCCTTGAAGTTGCAGCGAGTGACATTGTGAAACATTCAATTGCGGCGTGGCACTGAAACTTACGGTATGCGCTGTATTGCAGAGCGCTAACTGTTAACGCACCCTAAGTGTTTAATAACGCGCAACGCTCGGGCCTCTGGCCTCAACGTTCTTCTACACGAGACTGGCTGCCATGGTGAGAACTTCACGCCTCCTTTCCTCTCAAGTAAACAAACTTCCCTTTCCAGCATGATCGAAAACCTCGGGAGTAACCGGAAACCGCTCCCAGGTCCCAGTCTCATCGCCATATCTATCGTGGCGGTGAACCACAAGATCGCACGAGGCTATCTGTCGGGAAGAAAGCTAACTAAGGAAGTCCCAAGATTCCCAAGTATTTTAGGTAGCGGCTCGTTCTCAACCGGCTCAGTGGCAGTCTTTGCCGCCTCAAAGAGTGTTTCAGCGATTATCGCATGGACAATTGCAGAGACATCAACATCTTGAGAGACGTTCATATCTTGGGAGACCTCAGCATCTCGGGGGACATCAATAGCTTGAGAGACGCCAACAGCTTCAGAGACGTCAAGAGGCGCAGCATCCTCCATATCTGGATTTTACATCGCAACCTCTCCCCACTATCAATCAAAATCATTTTCTACCTATTCCACTTCCTTCACTTTAGTACCCTTCCCTCCTCAAAGCCAAAGGCCCTGCAGACCTTTTTCTCCTTGTCAGCAATCTCAAGCTTCGGAAAGTATCAGGAATCGGTTCGACTTTGGTTTGCGGGATATTCATCCCCAATCTCTTGCACATCTCAGCTACTCGTTGTTGGACACTCTACCCCTTTCTATGACATTGTAAGAAGGTGATTCCACGAAGTCAGACACGTTGGTTTGATGACTGAATGTTGATCTGATTGATGATGATCAGGAGAAGTCTGACATCCAGGTCCGGACTCTCCGAGTCCGGTTTTATGCTACGTACATGCTGGCATACTGACAGCACTTGCCATGTGAGTCAGGCATGACCTAGTGTCATCCTCCTCCCTAATGCTATGTCTAACCTCTAACAGACATGCTACTCTACAAAAAAAGCAAACAAAAAACTCCCCAAATCACTGTGCACACCTAGTAGACCCACGATCGATATGTGGGAACTTTTTTTTTTTTTTTTTTTTTCAAATTTTTTTTTTTTTTTTTCAAATKGTTTTTTTTTTTGGTGATATGTGGGAACTTTTTTTTTTTTTTTTTTTTTTTTTTTTTTTTTTTTTTTTTTTTTTTTTTTTTTTTTTTTTTTTTTTTTTTTTTTTTTTTTTTTTTTTTTTTTTTTTTTTTTTTTTTTTTTTTTTTTTTTTTTTTTTTTTTTTTTTGTTTTTAATTCTTTTTTTTTTCTTTTTATTATGCCTCCTGGTAAATCTTGGGCAGAGCCTGTACCTCAGGACGGTGCAGCACTCTGAGCGTCAAGCTGACCATTTGCAAATCCTTGGACAAAGCAGCATTGGGGTTCCTGTAGCTGGGGCCCTTTCTGCTTCTGCTTCTTCCACTCGAGACGAGCAAGGTAGGCCTCGTGCTCCTCCAACGCTCTCCTCTCCTCATACTCCTTGGCACGCGAGTGGATGTTGGTGTTCTCGTTCTTCTTCTTCCAGTCCTCAAGCTTCTCCTTCACAAACTTGCTAGAGTCCTTGATGTCGCCGAGGATGGAGCCCGAGTCGACAGGGGTGGCGGTGGTATGAGGTAGAGCACATCTCGGGAAGGGTACTGAACTGGGTCCATGCGGCTCGGTGCCTTTATGGTGGTGATCACAGTTGCTACCCGTCGCTTTGCTTGCCTCAGACCGGGGAGGGTAGTCAACTTCCAAATTGCTAGGAGCCTCGACGAGGCTTTCCGCCGACGGACCGACATTGTTCAGGATCAACCAAGGGTGGTTCTTGAGGCGCATGTAACGGTTGATCAAGTCCTGATGGTGACGGGTGAGGGAAGGATGGCCGGCCTTGTTCAGCGAGAAGATGTTCTTGTCGAGGGTCGGGTAGTGCAGCGGCAACAAAATCGGTGAATCTCCGGTTGGGAATGTGGTGAAACTCTGCCCACTCGTTGCGGCCAGCAGCATTGGGGTTCCTGTAGCTGGGATGGCACGTCGTTCCGGGAATGGGGACGGGTTCTAATAGCTCTCAGTATCCGGTACTTGGAACGCACGTATTGCTTTCTCTTTATTCATCCATACGCATCTTGTACGTCTTCAACGGCGCTACGTCCCATCTGTATGACCAACTGGAAGTTTGTCTACCAGATTTGTCCTCGGGATGAACTGTTTTGTCGCGATGAGGACGGATATGCCGACTGCGGACACTCCCGAATCGGCTGGCAGGCAATCTCACTAGGTTTTACCAGCTTGGCAACGTCACAGGAGATGTGTTCGCTCATATTGGCAAAGATGTGGAAGTCGCCGTTTCCGAGGGTATGGTGTAGGAGCATGCCATTGCGCTGGGAGATGGTCGAAGGGCAGCCAACGATGTGGACGATAGGGACGTGCTCGGAGTAAGCACCAGCGACACCGTTGATGGCGAAGGGGGTGGTTGTCCAGTCTGTTGTTTGGAAATCGGACATGGTCGGGCTGGTCTTGGCCGATGCCCGGAAGGACGGCCGGGGAATTGTTGATTTTTCGGTTCGGAGGTATCTCGCGTCCACAAGAGGAAGGCGTGGTCTTTGAACGTGGACGAGATTCCTGGGAAGATGCGACCCAGTTGGGTGGCTGGGTGGCCGTGAACGAGGCGGCTACCCAAAGCCCTGACTTCCTGCTGACGGGTGGCATAGATTCTTCCGCCTCCAAGATCAACTTCGCGGACAGCAATAGCGTCATCATCGTTGAACAGACCCTATTTTGACAATCCTTTCGATGCTGGAGCCTTCTGAGCTGGGCGTCCGCAAGGTCGAGTGGCTCAATCATTACGGCTTCCGCAATGTCACCGACGATTGGGTGCGACAATCGCCTCTGGGAGAGCCAAAACGGGCACTGGGTGGCGAGGGCTTCTGGAAGTAGGTGGGGATGCCGCCGCCGCCGCCGAAGCCGCCCGAGGGGATGGCATTGTTGGCGCTGGTGTGGAAGTTTGATACTGCTGTCGAGGAAGTCGAAGCTATTGTAGAAGCGGGGAGCAGTAGCGCTGGATGGGGGTCGGCACATCGTAGCCCGCAAGCTCGACGTTGCGGAGCATGGCCGGGTGCAGGCCAGCAGCCCTGAAAGAGTCGATAGGCTCGACACGAGTAGGTCCCTCCTGGACAAGCTGGAGCTCCTTTCGAAGAAGGACCGCGTTAGAGATGCGTCCGGCGTATTGTCCGAGTACAACAATGAGGGAAGCAAGATCTTCCCGGTGTAGAATGGAAGCTTAGGAGGGCGTTGCCGCTATATTGTCGAGAAGAAGGAATGCCGGCCCGGGCTTCCACCCTTTGCTGGGTTTGGGCTCCGCGATGGCGGAGAAGTCGATACCCCTGCGGCCGCTGTCCACTACTTGCGATCGGATTCGAGGCTCCCGTATTTGCGACTTGCTCACGCCAACATTGAGTACTTGCGGTCATCGTCGGAGTCTGAGCCTGTGCCCGGGCTAGTGGCCTAAGCACCTTCCCGCGGTAACCTGCAAAGGAAACCAAGTTCCAGTTCATGGAGTGTTGTTATCGCGTGGCTCCCTACGCGACGGGACCAAAGAGTTGGACCTCCAACTCCGGGAACTCGGGGTAGGAGTTGTTCGTCCGCCTGTCTGTTATAATCGTCGTCGCTGGGGGGCGAAGATACGAGCTCGACGGGGACGAGTGGACGAGAGCGAGCTGGCCTTGGTGTCGTCCTCCACCAGCTCGCGCATCGCCGCCTAGGCGAGTACCGAAGGTGAAGGCATCGGGCCAGGAGGCACTCGGTCTCACGATTGGCAAACTCATCGTACTGGTACGGAGTCGCCTCGACCCAACCCTCAAGCTTGGGGGGAACGACGAGCTTAACGTAGGACACACCGAGGCCTGTGGCCCAGGTGGCGGTGGTGTTGGTCACATGACCAAGATAGTCGGTCTTGGTGACGTTGGCCGTGGGGAACATCGTGGGACTGGACGACAAACGACTGGACTGGATGGGACGACAAACGACTGGAACAAACAGTGTGGATCGGATGAAAAACGACAGCCCAGTTGAAGAGGAACACGAACACCGGCCATACGATAAGTAGGGTACTGACAACGGCCACGCCCGGTCCTCGGGGTAGATGAGAGCCCAGCACGGAAGGGAGGCCAACGCGACCAGGGCCCCACCGTCGACGTTGAACATGGAGTTCGAGAGAACCCAAGCACCACCACCAAGAAGGGCGAGACCGGTCAAGGCAGGACCCAAACCGCGGGGAGGGATGGGGGGCCTGCCACCGGGGAAACCGCCGCCGCCGCAAGACCGGGCAGTCTGCTGAATCTTGTTCAGGAGGTCCTGATATGGGTTGTTCGACATACTGGGCTGTTGTGAAATAATAGGCGGCCCAGTGGTGATTTGGAGTAGGATACTTAGTTGGTTGACGGAGGTGGTGGGGAAATGGGGATGAAGTCGTTACGATAGCTTGCCCGAGCTTTTCGTCTTCACTGAGCTCCGGAGCTAAGACCACTCACAGGCAGGACCGCAAGCGTGCGCATCGGATGAAAAACGACAGCCCAGTTGAAGAGGAACACGAACACCGGCCATACGATAAGTACTGACAACGGCCACGCCCGGTCCTCGGGGTAGATGAGAGCCCAGCACGGAAGGGAGGCCAACGCGACCAGGGCCAGACGTCTGACCCAGAACATCATGAGATCGGATGAATCATGTGTTCTTGATGAACGCATCCAACCAATCTAGCTGTGAGTGGCCAGGGAAAAGGTCATGGTGGTCAGCGTCGGCGATGGCGTTGACTGCGAGGATGGGGTCTGGGACTTCTGGAGCCGCTCAGGGAAACTCTGACAGCTGACGGACTCATTCGTCAGTTTTCATCATTCCAACACAGCACACAGCAGCTCCATGAGGTCCGATTGACTTACAGTGGCCAGCTGGTTCATGTTCTTCAGCGGGGCGCGGAGATACTGGCAATGAAGGAGACGACGGGCTTGCCGCCGTTCTTGGTGTTGTACTCGAAGGGGTCACCGCCGATACCGACGACGAGGGACTGGCCGAGGCCGGCCTGGGTGGTCTGGTTGACGGCCTCGTAGGTGAGGGTGCCGGATCTGCTGACGATACCGATGCGGCCGCGCTTGTGGATGAAACCGGGCATGATACCGATCAATGCAGTTGATGAGCAGAGAAGAGTTGGAGTTGGAGCTGCAGAGTATGTATGAAGGTAATGTGGACCAAACAACGAAAGTTGGATGATGATGATGATGATGGAGGGAAATCCAAAGATGTGTTTGTGTGGTGTGTTGTTGTTTTGGGGGATGATGATGAAGACATGGAGTGGAGAAGAAGTGTGATGATGATGGAGAGGAAAAGAAATCCGGACGAAAGGGTGGGGGGAGAGGGATCTTATAGTTTTCTGGGTGCCCCAACTGAGCTTGAGACGAGGGAACGCCCGGTCTGTTCACCCTTCCATCCTTCGGTGACGGCGTGGCTGCATTTGCTGGTGCTTGCGGACAATAATGGCATAGCGCTGCCTCAACTGCCAGTCTCTCAGGTCCTGCGAGCAAGTTCGACCACAGCTAATGTCAATTGCAGTCTCATCCAATGATTCCGTTCCAGTTCGCAAAGGAAGAACCGTCCTGCTCGGCTTGAAAGTTGAGAGCAGCCTTCCTACCTCCTCCAGTTGTGAAAGTGCTGCAACCAGCTTCCACGTGTGAGAGATGGCCAAGTGGAAGGCAGAAGGGCGCATCTCAAGGTGTCCCAAAAGCAGGAACGGTGATCCGACAATCTATTTCAATCACTGCAAGTGAAATCCACCTGGTGCCAAGAGGTACCCACGACACACGCACATCGTCTCCCTAATACGACATTTCGTTCGGTATACAGTCTAATACTAGTTTCATTGTTAGTTCGAGACATCGGGTCAACTTCCCTAGGCGTTTTCATACTGTAAATATACCTTTTCTAAGACAAAATATACCGTATTGGATCTTATTGATGCCTTTCAGATCCGTTTCTGGCCATTTTCATACTATGAATATGCTTTTTCTAAACTAAAATACACTATATTGGATCTTATTAATGCCTTCCGGATCCGTTCCTAGCCATTTTCATACTATGAATATGTTTTTTCCAAACTAAAATATACTATATTAGATCTTATTAATACCTTTCAGATCCGTACCTAGCCATTTATTTAGTCCTCAAAAGGTTTGGGACAATTCGGAAGACATTTTATCTAGTATATTAGGAGTAGGTACTAAGCTAACAAACAAACCAGCACTAGATTGTATATCCCTGACTGCTGAACAGAGTGACGGGAACGCCCTCTTGTCAGCATGCGTTGAGGTTCCGCCCATGGACGCAGTTACCAGTTGTAGGGCGAGCGGGAAGGTGGAGTGAGAAGCAAGTGGTAGGGGCCGAGCTGAAGAAAGAAGTCCGCACAAATGAGGTTGCAGGAACGACTGAAGTGGACGAATGCGCCCAGGGCAGCCGACCAACTGAGCTGGCAAAGCGGCATAAGTCCAAGGAAAGGAGCATTCCGGACCCGGATCACCCCCGTGAACCGACCGGAAGCCAACTCGTACCTGAAGCTCCAAAGTTAATCCCGAGCCCCTGACGAACGGCACTTCCAGTCACTCGATTCCCCCCCGGGGCAGTCACTTGAGCCGCCTTGAAGTTCCCAACTGAAGTTGAAGTCCCTTCCACATGGATCTGATCCTGCCTTGACATCAGCTGTCCCCCTCCATCCGCGCACAACACACTGTATCTTCCAGTTCGGGGTGAGTGCTGTATGTGGTAGGGGATTGGATGGACCCGCTGCTCAAATAAGTTGGAGTTACGGGGTCAGGGATGCATGTCAGTCGTTTGAGGTTGTTTCGGTCGTGGCGACGGGATTGAGACGTGACGATAAGGCCGGGCGATAAGGAAAGCACACAATGCGGCAGGCAAGCGGGGCACTTCTCATGCATGCTGTCTCTCCTGCCTCGGACGCTCGACAACAAGAACTCTTTCTTCTTCAGTTAGCTGAGGATCGTGTCCGGTTTACTTGCCTTTCCCTCATCAGCTAAGAGGTGCCGTCAAGGTTCAGGCAGGGACTTGACAGGGAAAGTGTGGGGTGAAGGAGACTCGGTGTAGAACTTGAAGGTGCCTGATCGATGAAAAAGTGTCGCCGAGGCCAAGATTGGACATCCACGACGCACCTTCCATGAGATGACAAGTGGGTATTCATGACGAAAGAGACTGGACGAATGCTTGCCGGCCAAGTGTTATGATAGAAAGTGAGACGTGCGGGCAGCGATCGTGAACTGGTGACATCATTGACGGCATGGCTGTTCCTGCCCGAGATGGGCGACTGCTAGGCGTCCCCCCCCCCCCGCTGGGCACACCGAGTACATGTAAGCAGTGTCACTTGCCTTGTTTGTCGTAGAAGGGAAGTGGTTCTTTCCCTTGATTGTGCCTGACTCACCACGTAATTCATGCCCGGTATTGGCTCCCCAGCTCCAGTGTGCATCATCCCCGCTCGTGATCGGGCAGTCCTTCAGTTTGCGACGGGAGTCACTGTTGCCTTATCTCAGGCACGGGTCCGGTAGGTGACCAGCACCGCGGAAAACCGCCATGGGCGTATGAGCGAGGCCGGTACACGGGGGTACGCTGTTGCCCGGCCTGCCGGTGCCTTCAACCCCCCGTTGCTCATCACTTGGCCATCCATCACTGTCGTTCCTCCTTCGACGTGCCGGATCGTGTCCTCATCCCAAATGGAAGTGGCGCGGAAGGACGGTGTGTCCAACGCAGTAATGGTCGAGGTTGAGGAATGCGATGGAAGATCTTCACGGCAAGTGATGGCTGATGAAATCTCAATGGCCATCACCTTCAACAGCTGCAAACGAAGATGTGGAGGTCACGATCTGACCACCCCCCCAGATTCTGTTGAGTCCCAACTCCCAACAAGTGTTGGAGGACGAGGTTGCCTTCCAACCCCCCACGACTGCCAACAACCGCATCTGAGTGTGCTCGTTCCTTCCATCTCATAGAGCGTGATGCTCGGCCAGTGGCGGGACACCAAGCGGTTGCTGCGGCCTGTTTGCAAAAGGTAAGAACGTAGGTAACATTTCCCCAAGGAGAACTTTCTTCCAAAGGCGACACGATTCCACTCCTCAGAGCTCAGACGAATCTTCCTCACATGCATTTCCCAAGACATATCCTCTTGATCTCCTTCACAAAGCAACCGAAATACCCCAGGCACTACTCCCCCAGCTGCTCGTCCGGTTCCCAGTTTACTTTCATTACGCGTGCAACAACAACATCGTGGCCCAACCAGCTCCCAGGGCTATGCTATACGTCACTTCCATCCCATCTCCAAACCACCAGTTATCCGGATTTCCTTGTCATTTCATCCTGTCTATGGAGACAACGGGCTCCTCGAGAGCACCGAGGCAACCATCAAGATGCTCCGCACCACCGTCTCCAAGCTCGCTCGCCCTACCGCTTCCCGGGCCTTTGCGACCACCTCGCGCGCTCTCGCCGGCGAGACCGGTGCTCCCCCCAAGACCGGTGGCCAGGGGTGAGTTTTGCTTCTTTCCTCTTCTTCTCCCGCGTCCTCGCGCACACATAATGCGCGCACGCACGTGGATATGCGATATCAAATTAGTTCAAACCCGCTGAYATCATAACCTCYTCCAGTGACGSTTTCCAGCGCCGCGAGAAGGCCAACGAGGACTTTGCTATCAGCGCCGCGAGAAGGCCAACGAGGACTTTGCTATCAGCGCCGCGAGAAGGCCAACGAGGACTTTGCTATCCGCCAGCGCAAGAAGGAGAAGGTCAGCGAACAGCAGAAGCACCTCCAGACTCTTTCTGATCACACGCACGTGGATACGCGATTTCAAACTAGTTCAAACCCGCTGATATCATAACCTCTTCCAGTGACGCTTTCCAGCGCCGCGAGAAGGCCAACGATCAGGTCCTGCGACTGGAATTTCCGTCAACAAACAGAATTGAACAAAAGGCTGGCCTGCAATTTTCGACTCAAGGATCCGCCCAGAAGGAAATCTGCTTTGGCAAAATCAAAATCCGATGGAGGACAACCCAAGGAGCGCAAATCTGTCCGCTTCGTGCCTGGCCATGATGAGACCACGGTTTTTCAGGAATCGGAACAGATGGATGTTGGTGGGTCGTTCGTTGAGCCTGTTCATACAACGCCAACTACGCCCACAAATTCGACGGCTCACCAGCGCATACCCAGCCCAGATCCACCGCCTGCCACTGCTTCTGCCGGCGAATCGCTGTTCGTCCGGATTTCTTTCTCCTCCTCATCATAATTCCGGGTCAACTTCCTTAGGCGTTTTCATGCTGTGAATATGCTTTTTCCAAAATACAATAGACCGTAATAGATTTTGTTGATGCCTTTCATTTAGTCCTTGGCAGGTTTGGGACAATTCGGAAGAGATCTCGTCCAGTATAGAAGGTATTTCGAGCTCGGACAAGTGCATTGACCCGAGATGCCTCACGCCCATTTCCAGCTCAAGCCTCCTCCACGTCCTTCCCTTCCAGAGCCCTCGGTCAGGGTCAGGCTCAACCACATGTCCAACCTCAAACGAACCGATTTGGTTCAATTCGTATGATGAAAAGCTGCGCCTCATTGAAAGTAAACGAGATGAACAACAACAGCATTCGCAGAATGAAAAGTCACGCCTCCTTCAAAGGCACCGAGCTTACCAATATGAGCAATAATATCATTATTCCTATGGTTCCAATCCCAACAGAAGAATGGGGCCGTCGTGATCCCCAGGCCTGGCTAGTCGGATGGGACTTGGAGATGGAGAGCTTGGCTTACATGCATCGGAGCAGCGACCCTCCTCCCACATTTCCCTCGCTACACCATGCAGAAACGACTCGTCTTCGGGATCGCAGGCGCCGCCGGGGATTTCCCACCGCAGAGGCATGGAGTCGTGCGCGGCGCGTTGGAGGAGGAGGATGCGGTCTACGGCGTCGGGTGCGGATTTGGAGAAGACGAGGGCGCCGCCGGCGAGACCTTGGGGTTCGATGCTTCCTTCGAGAGAGGTGGAGAGGAAGTGGGAGGTGGGGTGGTTGAGGTGTGTGGCGGAGGGGGAGATGGTGAAGGTGAAGCCGTCTTGTGGAGGGGGGCGGGGGAGGGGTGCCATTTTGATGTGAGGATTTGTTGAGCGCAAGGAAGAATTTGGATGTTTCAAAACAGGATATTTTGTGATTGCGCGGGTAAAGGATGAGGTCGTGAGCAGAGAGCTGACGTTGGTTGTTTGTCGTTGGGCGTCGTCATCGCGAAAGAGTTTCCGGCAGGCAACAGTGGCAGCCTGGAAATTGTTAGTGCAACCCCGCGACCCGCTATTGATAACGCTGAATGTCCACGCCCAGGTCTTTGGCCAGCTCCGACTTCTCACTTTGATTTCATATCATTCTCAAAACTCATTTCATGGTCTACACAGCGCGCGCTTCATTAAAGCAGCGCATTGTGGCACCTCCTCCAAGTCTCGTCCGGACTTTCACATGTCTACGAGCTTAACAAAAATGGCAGCAACCCTTTGTTTCTTTGCGCCGGCAATGTTATCTGCGATTGAGACCTGAAGAGAGCCCCAAAGACACAAATCATGTCTTCTACCCGCTCCCTCAAAGGAGACAATGTTTACATTTGGTATCATCCTCCAAATATCCAAACGTCAACAAATCCGTATCGCCACAGCAACCGCTAACAATCCCACCCAGGACCACAATGTCACTGCCCTCAGCCGAAGGAGTCCCTGAAACAAGGGGGCCACCAGCGTCACAACCGCCTCTGATTCGCTCGCACTGACGCACCCGTTCATCTCAGGGGACTCCTTGGCTGCCACCGTAGGGTCGCGTAGCTTACCACTGTTGGCCCAAACCCCTGAATTGGAGGCTCACAGGCCCCTTGTATCGACCCCTGGATCACTCTCCGCTCGACTACGCTCTTGTGGCGTCGCACCTTTTGGGCGAATGTGACAGTGTCGGGGAGTTTTGAGGGTTGGCTGAAGCATCTGTCACGCGATTTGATGACGGTTTAAGATGGAAGTTCTTTGGGATGGGTTCGGTGGTTCTTTACTAGGTCGAATTGGGTTGGTGATGTTGCTGCTGGGATGGATTGGGGATGCCTAGCGGCGCCGAGAAGAAGATATCCGATGAGATTCCGGATATGGACCAGCTACGTCCGCTATTGATGGGACTCCAGTCCATCAACTGTCAATTTCATTCGGGTAGCAGACCAAGGGTCTCCATGTGGTATTCCCGATTCTGGGCTGACACAGACGATAGCTCTCGGCATCCGGTAGACGGGAGGCAGTCCTCCACCCACCTCATACAATCCCTTGGTACCAAACATACCATGAAGATTCATGATCTCGTATCGTGAACTTCTTCATTGTATTCCTTTCGCTTTTCCACTTTGTTTCCTTTCTCTTTTCACTTCTCATTCGTTTCTTTCTTTACCGGTCACAATACCTCTTCCCGTGTGTTGACCTGGGACCGGGCCGAAGTGGAGCGGAGTGACTCGGATATCTCAACCTCATCCCGACAACAACGGAATCGATGATCAACATTTTGGGTTGAGCTTTTTCATTCCCTTCATAGTACGCGGGACGTTACTCAGTCTTTTTGGATTTTCCTTCTGTTTCACGCTTTGATCAAGATCAGCCTATCTTTCCGTTCCTTCTTAATCCAATTTTCAACATCTTTGATATCCCATACCAACCGTTTTACGATAACCCTTTTTACGCAATCAGCTACCGACATGGCGGCTTTTCCTTTCTTATCAGCAACCTATATCGTGCTTCTTCAGCTGGCATTACAATGTTCGGCCCAACATCTGAATCTTACCACTGCGCCGTTCCACCTCACCAACCACACGTCGAGCCAGAACCTCACAGCTCACAAACAGCCTCTCAACCTTACTGCTCACACACCCGGTGATGGCTGCGTCCACCTCCCCATCATCCACTCCACCAACGTCGACCACTTTGCCCGCCGCGGCATCCAACTCGCTCTCAATAACCGGTCCGATGTAGCTTACTACGCCCAACGTATGTCTCCCCTCACGCTATACCTTCTTCCCCCTCCCCCTTGAACCTGCTCCCTTCACATCCTCATGTCCACTAACGCCCCCTCCAAAAGTCGAAATCGGCACCCCCCCACAAACAGTCTACACCCAACTCGACACGGGCTCCTTCGAGCTCTGGGTAAACCCAGACTGCACCACCGTCTCCCCCTCCGACTCTTCCTTCTGCCAACACATCGGCTACTACAACTCCTCCCTCTCCACTACCTCTTTGTCTCTAGGAACCAATAAAACGCTGCGTTACGGCATCGGCTCCGCCAACATCTCCTACGTCACCGACGTCGTCTCCCTGTCCGGCGCCTCCTCCGCTTCTTTGAGGGATGTCCAATTCGGCGTCGCCACCTCCTCCAAGGACGCCTTTTCGGGAATTTTAGGGATCGGCTACGGCCAAGGACTGGCTACCAAGTATCCCAATTTTGTGGATCAGTTGTATCAACAGAATGTAACAAAGGTCAAGGCGTATACCCTTGCGCTGGGATCCAAATCGGCAAAAGAAGGGACGATAGTCTTTGGCGGCGTTGATACCTCCAAGTTTTCTGGGCCGCTGGCGCAGGTACCTATCATCTCCGCTGCGGCTTCGCCAGATCAGGTCCCGCGATTTTGGGTGCAAATGGCTGGTATCAGCCTCACGCCTCCGACGTCGGGGGAGAGTACGGGGGTTTACTACGAGGGGAGCGAGATTCCGGCGTTTTTGGATAGTGGGAGCACGATGACTATTTTGCCGCCGAAGTTAGCAAGCAAAATAGCCGAGGATTTTGGAAGTTCCGAGCCGGATGGGAATGGGTTTTTTCGGGTCGGGTGTGAGTATGTGGGTATGAATGGGACGGTGGATTTTGAGTTTCAGGGTGGTGGTGGTGTGGGGGATCAGCAGCAGAAGCAGAGTGTTGTGACGGTTAGGGTGCCGTATAGGGAAATGATACGGGAGGTGGGTGAGGGGGAGAGCAAGACTTGTTTTTTGGGGGTGGTGGGGAGCGAGAGTTTTACGCTGCTGGGAGATACTTTTTTGAGGAGTGCTTATGGTATGTTTTTTTTCTTTCTTTTTTTCTTCTTTTTTTCCCTTTCCCCTCCTACTCCTCTCCCTTCTCTTCCCTTTCCCCCTTTCCCCTTTCGCGTGAAGGTGATGCTAACAGAAAGAAAAGCCGTCTTCGACCTCCAAACCAACTCCATCTGGCTCACCCAAGCCTCCTCGTGCGGCTCCACGCCCGCCGCGCTCAAGGACGTCACTGATCTTTCACGAGTAGTAGGGAAGTGCGAGGTGCAGCCGGGCCAGAAGGAGGCGGTGGTGAATGTGGTTTCGGAGACGGCGATTGCGCCGCCTAGTTCGACAACTGGCACTGATGCTGTGACTCGGACGGGAGGAAATGGAAATGGGGCGACGAGCATGGCGTCGGGGTTTGTCACGACTACCCTGGCGGTACCTACGGCGGCGGCGGCGGCGACGAGTTCAGCTGGCGGTGGAAGCGGGGGTGGGGGTGTGAGCGCGGCTGCGTTGGCGTCCTTTGGGGTAAGAATGACTGGTGATAAGGTGTTGAGCGTTGGTGTGGCTGTCGCTGTTGTGGTGCTGGGAAGTCTGGTTTGATCGCCTCTCAAGTTAAATCTGCTGCATTCTGAGTTTGCATAGCATGGCGTTTGCTACATAGACGGTTCAATCGATTCCCTTCTTCATCGCGCTGGCACAGGGACAGTTGCATATAGGTAGGTAGGTAGGTAGGTAGGTAACCACACCATATCTCACTGCACTCATAGCAAAGCTACTCGTCAGGGCTAGAAACGCCTCAGTCTGACCCCGTGCTGGCACGGGGTCAGGCAAATGTATTCGCGAATGCAAATGGATTCGCGAAAATTTTGGTACTTCCCCGCCCATACAAACTAGCGGTGTAACCATGTCACACCATTTTGTTGAAAATCGCTGCATACGTGCATGTAATATCCGTGAACCCAGTAAACATCCCTGTATTAGACTAGCCATTCAACAAAGCAGGGTCGATATTCTCATCGGGAATTTCGACGATTTCGGCATCGCCACTTTCTGGCATGGTGTTTACCATGGAATCCTCCACCATGGAATCTAGCTGTATACCAGAGTCCTGCTCTTCAACTGGATCAGAACTGGGAAGCTCCCAGCCATGCCCTGGTCCATAGTGACACGTACCCTTATCGTTCTTGCGCAGCATCTCGATGTGTTCCTCCTATGTTGGTCCCTGAGACTGCTCCTCCTCTTCCTCTTCAAGTGGGGGAAGCTCATCCTCTTCAGTCTTGTAAGTCAAGATTGCTTATGGTGGGTATGCAAAAAAAGGGATGTACATTGATTTGCTAACAAATTTGCAGGGTTGGCCATGTACCTAAATTTTTTCGCGAATCCATTTGCATTCGCGAATACATTTGCCAGACCCATTGCTGCGCAATGGGTCCCAGAGGCGTTTCTAGCCCAGACGAGTACGTCTGTGTACCGATTGTTACTGTTCTATTTTGTTCTTGCTATGCTCTGTTCTCTCTTTACATCTTCTCTTTCCACTCTTTCCTCGCTTTCCGCGCTTTCCTCGCTTTGCACGCTTTCACTCGCTTTATTCGCTGTATAATCGAACAACTAAACGTACACACATACATTTTACATTCATCCCGTCCTGCCCGTGCAGCCCACCACTGAAAGCTTCCACCATTTCCGAACCAATTCCGGGGCACACGACGAACACGCCCTTAGTGCCCAGCAGCCTCAAATGCTGCGGTACTAGTATATCATGACCGTTACTATTGCGATCACTACCTAAACCTCCTCTTCACTCCCCTCAACCGCAGCCGCCACTGTTCATTTCTTCGTTCGTCGATGTAGGTTTGAATTTGGTAGGTTTCGGGATGGTTACTGTTGTTGTTTGTTGTCTGGTTGGTCGTTTCTGGCTCGGTTGGGTTTTCCGGTGATTGTAAGTCAACCTGATTCTGTCTCGAGACAGCCGGACAGTTTGGAGCTGGAGGGTCTTTCGAGCTCTTTGAGCTGGGTCTTTTTTGAGAGCTGGGCTTGCACGTTCTTGAGTAGATGTGGTCAGAGAGGGCGTTCCTCGAGCGAAACGCTTTCTGGCACTTGTTACACGTAGGCTCAGAGCTTGGAGCTGGAGAAAGCCCGCGCCTACGGCGATCAAGAAGGGTCTGGCCAATCTAACGCGCAGACGACCTATCATGGTAATCCTCCGCGCGCTTGTTATTGTGCTGGTTGTTCCAGTGACTGTTGTTGTGCGGCTTCTTCTTATTGTTCCACCACGAGGCGGCATTGAAGCCCGAACCCGAATCGCTCACCCGGCGTGCGGGTTGTTGTTGTTGATGATGATGACGACTTCCGGACGGGACTGTGTTCTTTGACGATTGCCACTCCGCGTACGATTCCATCTCTCTCAACAAGGCGCGGCCGCAATCCTCTTCGACTTCCTGGCCGTCCTTGGCGATTAACACAGAGAGATTCTCGTTGAGCGGGTTCTTGAGGTATCCGATGCGGGAAAAGGGCACGGCAACTTTGCTAAGCCATCTAAGACGGAAGGGAGGGGAGGTCTGCCAATGAATGTTCTTCATCCAAGATGCCTTGGTGATGTCGGCCGAAGGTAGACTGGTCATCAATGCCTGAATGTACATGTTAGATGAGACTCCGAGTTGATCGGGCTCGCACGTAACTTACATAACCCTGAAAAGCCTTACTCTTGTTCACGGAAAAGAAAAAGATGACGTTTCTGCACGTCTCGTAGGCCTTGGCGAACTTTTCTTTGTTGGACGTTTGGGTGACCCAAATTCCCTATAAATAACGCGTAAACCACGGAAACACCACACAACAGAAGATCCGGAACAGAGCGGGTGCTTGACTTACGTCATCCATAGCCTTTTCTAGGTTCTCGTTGTTGAAGGACTTGAGGACGAAAAATCGGGTGTCTGCATCACGGAACATTAATATAGTGGTCACTTGAGACATCTGCACGGATTTTCCACGAGGAATATGATGATGATACGATGTTGGAGCAAATGAAGCCCCGTCAGACCATGATGTAAGGGGATATCATTTGGTCGACGGGGCTGAGTCCCTTAGCGGGGGTGTCTGAACTGTTGAAACCAATGCTCGTTGTGCTTGAAATGGCGAAAGGATGACCGCAAGGAAAACTGACCGCCCTTTTCGCCCGTATCGAAGTGCTCAACATGCTCCAAATCCCTAGGTCGACGGGGTGACTGGGCTCGAGGAGCTTTGTCTCCACCACGGTGATCGTCAAAGAAGCCTTTATCGTCACCATGATAACTCCGGTTGTCATATTTATGGAGAAGGCGTCCATCGTACTTGTTGAAATCGGAACGATCGCGAGACCGAGGCCGAGGGGAAAACCGAAGGGGCTGATACTCGCGGTCACGAGAGGAGGGACGGCTAGGACGGTGGTCGCGACGAGGTGACGAAGCGCGATAACGACGCGGAGACCATGATGGGGCACGCTTGGTAGGATACTCGGGCCGACCACGTTCCCGATAACGGTCGTCATACTCGTTTTCGATCTCCATCGGCCGGAGTCCATTCTCCTCGGGCCGAAGCCTTTTCTCTGGGCGAATATCGGCCATGTCCACGGGGCTCTCTCGTTCCCTTTTGGGCACTACAGCCTTGGGAGCTTCGGTTAGTTTGTTAGTGGTTGCCGGGGCAGTCTCGACTACCGGCGTGGCAACGAGACCAAAGTCCAATCCCTCTTCCTCGAACAACTTGCGCCGCTCGGCCTCTAGCCTGGCCCTTTGAGCAGCATGCTCAGCTTCTATTCTTTCTTTCTCTTCGGCCAGAGCTTTCAGCTTACGAAGTCGTTCCATCTTTTGGGTACGTGTTTCCACGTTATAGTAATCAGTTAGCGCCAGCCATTCCCGTACGTCCGGGTTGAGCTCCAGGGCTCGCTCGAGGGCCTTTTCGGGAGTCAATGAGGTAGTGATAGGCGCATTCCTGGCCTGAGCATTTTGGGTTTCGGGCCTGTTATTTGTACGTATAGCCTTCTCGGTGCCTGTTTGGGGCTTACCGGGGCCTTTTTGAGGCACATGTTTCTTGTTAACAGCTCCGGATCGCGGAGTCTTGTCAGTTCCCTGAGAGGCTTGGTGCTTCGATTGCTCTTGACGTCGTTCGTACACCTTTGCCTTAACTGGCACTTCCGCATCGCTCTGAATCTCACCCTCCTCGACCGGAGTAGAGGGCGCTGTGATTACGACCTTTGCGAGTCCAGGAGGAGGCATAGAGTAATGATCCGAGGCCGGTGCAGGAGTGGCCTGATTTGGTAGGGCCTCGACAGAGCTTTGATTCTGCTGTTTGGTAGAAAGATCCGGTGTAGGAACAGTTCCTGGCATGGGATCGACGTGATCGGAAAAAGAGCGGATCAAAGCGGCGATATCACTCTCATCGGCCGAGATGGACGTCTCGGTAGGAACCTGAGGAACAGTATGAGGAACAAACTGAGGTTTCGCTTGATGAGGCGGCTGTCTCTCGACTTGCTGGGGCTTTGGTGTTGACGCGACCGTAGTGGTTAGGGATCTGCTGGCAGGCGCAAGATTCTCGCTGGCGGCCGGCGAAGGGCGAGAAGAGCGGTCCTTTTGCATAGATTGGAGTAGTTGTTGCTTGAGCTCGCGAGTTCTCGCATCGAGAGCCAGCTTGTTCATGTTTGGTTGAACGGGACTTGACATGGTGACGTCAGAGTGATGGGCCAGTACTGGCGACGCGTTAGTAATTCCTCAAGATAGGAATGCTGGCTATTTGTTGATTGATAGTAGTGCTGTCTTGCTGCCCTGCTGCTTTTATCAGGCAAGGTGGAAAAGCAAGTGATTCTCGGGTATGAATGCGGGCTTTTCTTGACGGCCCGAGTTGAACCGATATGATTCGATGGGCGCCTGGCTCGATGTCTGTAAATGTTTGTGTTGTTTGGTTCAAGGGAGCGTAATTTTTAGATGGACGCTTTTATGTCTTTGAAGGGCGGCTAAAGCTAGCAATGCTCGACAGACGCGATAAGGAAACGTCGGTAGTAGCGTGCCTGAGGACAGCTGAGTACACCGGAAGGTCGGAAGCTGACAATATTCGCTGGTTGTTGTTCTTTCTCTCAGTGACCAGGTAACAGTGAACTCAACTCCAACGCCAGAATAAATGTGCTAGCTGTCAGGGTCGAAGCCGACTGGGAGGTATGACGCTAGTCTGGCCAGATGAGTGTTGCCTGATGTGCTGGGAGCAATGATGGAAGGAGCCAAACACTGTCGATTCGACTGGACCTTCCCGATTGTGAAATTGTTGCGAAAATGTTCAACTTGGAAGGAAGTTGAACTTTTGATGTTTGGAGTGGAGCAATGCACTAACAGTGGGGCCGCGCCCGTTGAGGAAGCGCCCCACCCCCGCTATTTATGCCTGTCGCTCGAGTCCTTATCGCTCCTTATCGGACAGCGCTGCGCTAGGTACCTGGCGCTTGCTGTCCCCGTTCTTTCAGCTGTCATCACTGCAATCACCAACAACTGAACAACAACTCCCAACTTTCCAGTTGACTTCCCGTCCTCATCAACATCCAATCTCGCAATTCCATCCCGTCTTGCTGATGGCCAGACTATTCCGCCTCAGCCCATCATTTGCCTCAACATTCAAACGCATGCCATTTTTCTACTGACCTTTCTTTCTTCATCCTTGTCCCCAACTCGATTGTCGCCTTTGCTTTTCCAACAGCTTTCAACTCGCTCGTTTTCCATGAGCCATGGGAGATTCCAGCTTTCACCTTGTTTAGCCTTCAGTATAACAATTCACGGCCAAAGACACGTCCTTCCAACAGATTGACTGACCAGCTGATCCTTGAAGTCGTTGGACGCCTCCTTTCCCGAATTACCCAGGGACAGAACCAACGGCGAGAGAGCTGGGGCCGCACATCGTTTTTATACAACCAGGATGGACATGATATATGCCTACCATCACACCTCAGACACGTGGTACTTCTGTTCGCCAACCAGCCGTAATGCACATAGTTGTTGGCATTATGATCCCCCAACCGAACGATCTTCCCGTCGTTGCTTTGTGGTCCGCCACGGCATTGATGACAATGCGCAGTTTGCAAAGTCTGGTAGCGAGCATCTGAGGCTCTCTGTTGTCTCGGCCACACACACAGAGAGAAAGACATTATGCAAGTCAGGCTATCGCAAGCGCGCGCATGTCCAACATCCCGTCATGATGTTCCTGTCAGTCAGTCTTTAACTCAGAATAGGCCCCCTTACAAGTGCCCATGCCGAGGGTGTCATTCAAGTGAAAATGACATTCATGCAACATGGCCCATCTGTCAAAGATTCTGAACTCTCAACTTCAGGGGCATATCCTGGCCTGACCCCTTTCACCACCTTTCGACTTCTTGGCGTTTCTCTTCTTCGCAAGTGAAAAAACAACCATGTTTGAATGGCGCCACACTTCGGTTCAACCTTCCGCGACTCCGACAAACCTGGCATATCGAAGCCTCTTGACTGGCTCAGTTCAGTCTCCAAGGGGCCCATGGGCTCGGTAACATGGCCGCTGGCGGGCGCTAGCATCGAACGTTGGAACGTTGGAGGCTCAAGATGCCCCTGCAGGACTCCACGCGAACCCCTTCCCTTCGCCTGCCCTTGTTTACACTACACCCAAATCACCCCCCTGGTCTGCCCCTGAGTCTCCACACAGACCTCACTGCTGCTTGTGTTTCATGCCTGTGATGGTGACGAGTTCTCCATGTTCACTCTGGACAAACACCTCTCTTCTATGCCTTGACGCTGTGTGTCGTCCCATCATGGCCCTCGTATCGCTCATTTGGTTTGAGGAGCCGCAATGATCCCTCCACGGCTATGCA
This sequence comes from Neurospora sp. CHS-2018c, assembly GCA_009806235.1. Classification (NCBI taxonomy): domain Eukaryota; kingdom Fungi; phylum Ascomycota; class Sordariomycetes; order Sordariales; family Sordariaceae; genus Neurospora; species Neurospora sp. CHS-2018c. Next base: position 1,372,544 of record RAPC01000004.1, on the reverse strand, counting down.
TCCGAGGTTGGAGATCCGCCAGCATACCACATTACCTCCCACCGCCGTCGATCTGTTTTGTTTCCCTATCCATGGCCAGTCTACCCGCGGGGGTGGCTGCCCGCTTACATGGTCACCTTGGAATCAACTTTGGGAATCTAGTTCGTTATCACTTATCAGACCCCGCCTTGTCCAGGCCACCTCATTTCGCTGAAACGTCGTGTTCGTTAACCGATGCGTTGAACATACCCATCACGGACGATATGCCAAATGGACTTGGCTGCATAGCACGATGCTTCGACTAGGTGGGCTGGCCGGGGACACCAAGAGGCAAGGGGTAAAGCTTCGATTCTGGAAGACTACCAACAAGTCAAGATTTATATAAGGTCAAGGTCGTCGCCATGTTGCAGAGTTTTGGAAAATCACCACCTTCAACTTGAGCATTCGGCATCTACCCACCTTCTTTTTTACTTCTACCTTCTTTACAACAGCTTCAGTGAAGCCTATCATTCTCTACATCACATCACTCATTCAACCCGCTAGTCGGTCCTACTTACAAACACAACAACACCAATAACTTACTACCATATCAACCAAGATGCCTTCCTTCACTTCCAAGTCTCTTCTTACCGTCCTCGCCGGTGCGGCCTCCGTTGCGGCCCACGGCCACGTTAACAACATTGTCATCAACGGCGACCTTTACCAGGGTTATGACATCGGCAGCTTCCCTTACATGGCCAACCCCCCTATTGTCGCTGGCTGGAAGGCTACCAACACGGACAACGGCTTCGTTGCCCCTGATGCTTTCTCCTCGGCCGATATCATCTGCCACCGCAACTCCGCCAACGCCAAGGGCCATGCCGTCGTCAAGGCCGGTGACAAGATCTCCATTCAGTGGGATACCTGGCCCGAGTCTCACCACGGTCCCGTGATCGACTACCTCGCCAACTGCGGCACCGCTGGCTGCGAGACCGTCGACAAGACCGCTCTCGAGTTCTTCAAGATCGACGAGGTCGGCCTCATCGACGGCTCCGCCGCCCCCGGCAAGTGGGGTTCCGACCAGCTCATCGAGAACGGCAACAGCTGGCTCGTCGAGATCCCGGCCAACATCGCCCCCGGCTTCTACGTCCTCCGCCACGAGATCATCGCCCTCCACTCCGCCGGCCAGGCCAACGGCGCCCAGAACTACCCCCAGTGCTTCAACCTCGAGGTTACCGGCTCCGGTACCGAGAAGCCCGCGGGTGTCAAGGGTACCGCGCTCTACACCCCCAACGACGCCGGCATCCTCTTCAACATCTACCAGCCCATGACCAGCTACCCCATCCCCGGCCCCGCCCTGATCAAGGGCGCCGTCAAGGTCACTCAGTCCCGCTCCGCTGTCACCGCTACTGCTACCGCCCTTACCGGTCTTGCTGCTGCTCCCGCTGCCACTGCCGCTCCTGCTACCACCACTGCGGCCGCTGCTCCTGCTGTTACTACTACTAAGGCCGCTGCGGTTCCTACCACCACTCTCGTCCCCTCCGCCACCAAGGCTGTCACCACTGCTGCTCCCCAGGCTACCAAGCCTGCTAAGGGTTCATGCCAGAAGCGTCGTGCTGCTCGTCGCGCTGCTGCCCTCGCCCGCCGTCATGCTCGTGACGTCGCTTTCCTCGACTAAGCGGTGGATGCTGGGATGTAGTGTAAAAGATGGAAAGATGGAAAGATGTTTGGATGGAAGAAAGCTATGAGGATTGACGCTGCTAAGCTCCGGCGATGTGTACAAGAGAAAGAGACTTTTGGAAGTGTTTTCGATTCTACTGTATTTGTTTGTTAGACTAACTTGAAACCTCCTCTGCCGCTTGGTAGAGGGGAAAAAATTGATGCTCTGTTGAAGACAAGTTTGGTGCTTTTTGCGAGAGTGATGATGTTGATATTTTCGAGTGATTGCATTTGTTCCATCGCCGGTTGATCAACCTCGTCTGGTTCCTGTCTGAAATTCGGAATAAAGTTGCATGGTTTGGGAGGAATAACCGAAGGTGCACAGTGGACTGAGTTCGAAAAGAAGACCTCTTCTGAGCAGGTACGGCCGAGACATCGTAATGATCTTTCCTTTGCAAATCCTCGCCTGCTGTTCTCCTGCTCACTAACACATACCCCTAAGTCTAGTTCAAAAGCATCAAACCCCAAAACTGTCTTCACGGCACGCACAACCCATTTCATGGCCGTATTTCAAGCTTTTGCATGCTTGAATCCCATTTGGACAACCAAACCACGGTCAGACCCGAAATCTTTCTCGCGATCTGTTTGTTAGTTCCTATATTGACAATATGTTTTGGGTCGGTTGGTTCGTCCAGCGATAACATATATATCAAGTCAGATGGTCGACCACACACTAATACAGCAAAAAAGGAATATCCAATTTTCCCGCAGCGACTACCCAGGCGAGCCAGGACCAGGAGACCCAACATTACAACCAGACAGCTAGAAGCTGGTGACAGTACTCACAAAGAAATATCCTTCAAGTACCTTACTTGCCAAGTAGAGGGAGCTATCAGGCTCTGTGCGGATATTTGTTACAATCGTCAGGTCAAGTACTAGACCAGGAAACATAGGTAGGTTGGTTGGTACCTATCCTCCCTTCGCTATCGTCTTCTATTCCACTCCTAGTAGGTATTCATCTCACGGTTGTCGGACGATTGTCCTATGGCAACGGTTGTCATCATCCTGAGCATCTTCAACATTATCCCAACGTCGTACAATCCAGCCCTGGAAAGTTCGTTGGCGTGGTACTTTGAACAGGCACTTTACTCCTTCAAGTTGGTCAAGTAGGATTTGGCGGCTGGTCTACTCGCGAGAGGTGGTAGAAGTGGGGCAAAGAAGTGGTCGTTGTACGTGAGCTCGAAGTGTTGCTCTCCAAACCTTTGTAGTGAAATGGCCTCCAGGGCCAATCAATTCCCCTGTTTCCTCCCCCTGCTAAGTATCACGCTAAGAAACTTTCCAGCATTGGACTGACTGTATACCAACCAGGGCCTTGAGGTTGAAACACTCAGATATCGAAAAGGGGCCGAGTCAATGGAGAATTGGAAATTACCATAAACGCCAAGCAGTTTCAAAACATCACGAGCTTCCTTCCATATTCGTTCTTCTTCCGTTGCGGCTCCCCTCCGCAGTTACATCCGGTCCTGTCCGTTCGGCACCAAAACCTTGCTATTTATCCGCAAATGGGATTCGTCCCTCATCCCCGCTTCCAAGACAACATCGGATAGGAGAGTCGGGTTTTGGCATCTCCTTCGGGTCACCCTGTCACCTTCCGCGGAACGAGCGAAAGGGGCAGATGAATTCCCGGTTGATGGATTTGATCGAAGGCTAGATCGATCGGCAAAGAAGATGCACCCCGGGTTTTTGAAGTCTTGGAGCGAACGATGTTACTCACATTCCGAGCTATCTCAGCTATGGCTTGAATGCATTGGACCAAGGAGATGTTGAGAGGTATACAGGTCCAGCAATCCCGGAACTGGGTACGTATGCTGGTAAGGGGTGAAGGCTTCAAGGTTTCCCTTTTAGGATCGGGAAGCGGTCGTATCGTAGAACGGGCCGGACGGATGGTGAAGAGTTGATGATCCACCGGCCGGAGAAGGACGAAGGTACCCTCTTCTGCTTCGAGGCCGAACATGTGAACAGACCCAAGCTCTGAGGTATATCACCTTCCTCACCCAACCACTCTCCCTTTATTCCAACCACCCTCTCTTCCTCCTCCGCTACCTTACCCTCGACTCCTCTCACCACCCAACAGAGGTGCCCTCATCATCACCCACATCGCCAACCATGAAGTCCCTCCTCCTTCCCCTTCTCTCCCTCCTCTCCCTCTCCTCCCCCGCCCTCGCCGCCTCCCGCACCTCCCCCCCATCCTCCTCCTGCCTCTCAGTCGGCTCCGGCCAAAAGTACTCAACCATCCAATCCGCCGTCAACGCCCTCTCCACCACGTCTTCTGGGTCTCAATGCATCTTCATCTACCCCGGGACTTACCGCGAACAAGTCCTCATTCCTGCCCGCTCAGCGCAATTATCCATTTACGGCTCTACCACCTACACCACTAGCTACGCTTCCAACGCCGTCACTATTATTGCTAGCAAATCCCAGGCTGATGGACTAGGGAATGACGAGACGGCGACCGTCAGGGTGAAGAGTAGAAACGCGAGGCTGTATAACCTGAACATAGAAAATGGCCACGGCAAGGGCAGCCAAGCAGTGGCGCTGAGTGTGTCCGCCGACGGCGTGGGCGTGTATGGATGTCAGTTGAAGGGATTTCAGGATACGTTGTTGGCGCAGGAGGGGGCGCAACTGTATGCCCGGACGCTGATCCAGGGTGCTACGGATTTCATCTTTGGCCAGCGAGCACCGGCGTGGTTCGAGAAGTGTGATATTAAGGTTGTTGCTGCTAGTCTTGGGTATATCACCGGTATGTCCCGCTTCCCGTCATTCTCACCATCTGTTGGCTGTCCCTCACGAGCTGGTCCATGTACAGTAAGTAACTGACAATATTCATAGCCTCGGGCCGCGATTCTTCAAGTAATCCCAACAACTACGTCTTCAACAGCTGCACCATCGCCGCCGCCGGCGGCAACTCTGTGCCCTCGGGAGCCTACTACCTCGGTCGTCCCTGGCGTGAATACGCCCGCGTGACGTTCCAAAAGACCAGCATGACGAACGTGATCAACGCTGCGGGCTGGAAGATCTGGAACACGGGCGATGAGAGGACCAGCAACGTTGCCTTTGGGGAGTATGCTAATACCGGTGCGGGGGCGAGCGGAACCAGGGCGAGCTTTAGTAAGAAGTTGGGTGCTGCGGTCAAGATTGAGACGGTGCTGGGGAGTGGTTATGCGAGTCAGGGGTATTATGATTCTAGTTACATGTGAGCGGAGGGGAATGGTGATGAATGGTGATGGGTGTGAGAAGGGAAAGGGGTTGGGGATTGAGGGAAGCGAGGCAGTGAGTGGGAGGTAGATTGACGAGAGGATGTGAAACTGAACCGACAATCTCGAATTGCGGAGGATAATATTACACAGAAGTATTTTGAATACCTGAGTAGAATGTGAACTTACTCCGAGAAAAAGATGCCAACCATCCTCGAAAGAGTGAGGGTAAACGCCAGATATCACCTCCTGGTGAATTATGTTGTGACAACCTTTGTCTGCCACTCACACCTCGCTCGAGACTCACATCGAGAACTCCGTTGCGATTCAACTGTGCCTCTCAGTTCGCTACCTAGACTGCTGGTTCTGGGCTTCAATCTCCGTGTCATCGGAAAGCAGAACATCACTAGCTTGTTGTGGGTTTTTCTTTCATCTTCCAATCAAAATCACGGACTAAAAGCCAGAGCACCCTGACGAAGTGGTATACCGATTTGCGCTGAGATGATGTGTATGAACAGTCCTAAAAGGAGAGGAGAATAAAACAAAGCGAGTGACCTAAAAAACGACCCAACCCATGATACCGTATTCAACGCCGGTTCAAAACAGAGGCCCTTAGAATACCTCGTAGAAAGAAAACAACTCCTGCCGCTGATAAATGCGAAGTGACGAAATGACGGCCTCAAGGGCCCTCGGGATTTGAAGAGCCTCCAGCATTCGAAGGGCCTTCGGAATTCGTTGGAGGACTACCAACCTAGACGTCGTCCATCTTACCGGCGGCCTCCTCGTCGTCTTCCTCGTCGAAACTCGCCACGGATGATAGTTCGCCGTCGTCTTCACTTTCCGCGTCCGCCTCGTCTGCTGCGTCCTTGCTCGCGTACTTCTGAACGTATTCTGCGAAAAACATGTCAACTTCCACCCTTCTTGAAGTCCAAAGCATTTTCCTATGTGTTGACATACCCTTCACCTTGTTCTCGTAGGTCTTGGGCTCTCTGAGCAGCATCGCAGCGGCCTCTCCATTAAGAGGATCGGTAGGGTTCGGGTAACGTAGAAGCTGGGGCAGGAATACTTCGAAAATGTTGATCATGTCGAACATTGGCGACCATGTTTGGTTGATGACGTCTAGGCAAACCGACCCGGATCTGGTATGCGGCGTATTTGGTTAGCCCAATTGCTCATCTACGATCAGCCTCCCATCGCCTCGTTGCGTGGTCTGCTCCTGCGAACTAGAGCCCGCCAACGTATTGTCGTGATTATTTCCTCGGATGGTGTGATCAGTTTGGGTATCGGTCCCCACTTACAGCTCGTCAATGTTGGGATGGAAAATTCGGTTCACGAAGCCAATACTGGGGGACTTATACGGATACTGATCGGGTAGCTCGACACGGACTTTCCAGATGCCGCCTTCGAAGGGTGCTGTTGGGAGAACTTGGTGTTAGCACGGTCAAGACGGGGAATAGGGATATCGGGGAGACAAACTTTCTGCAGGCCCTTTGAACCTCACATAGAACTCTTGCCTATTGTATCGTTAGGTATGCCCTTCATCCCAGCTCGAATCACTTAGTTGTCGCATCTTACACTGGAAACGAAGTGTTAGCGCTCTGAAGCCGGGTATACCATAGCTCCCGCGGGAAGCTGGCCAAAGGGTGTGTCCATACTATTATCGTTCACCAAAGTGACCTCATAGTCGCTCATGAGCCTGTCATAGCGATCGCGTTAACAGTGCGCTTGTGGGAGAGGGTTGTGGGAGCATTGTAGGGACGGAAATCGTACATCTTCATGACCTGTTATCCATGTACATGTTAGTACGCATTCCTCTGATTCGCAGTTGAACGTAAACGTAATCGCAACTCACATCTGTCTCGATACGGCGGCGTGGGGAACTCATGTTGTCTATCTAGAACTCGCGCTCGGTTCTATCTTATTGATAAGAAGAATGAAGGTATCTGGATTTGAATTGTCGCAGGTTATTGGGACCGAAATCGCAAGCGGTCGCGTTCTGTATGACGATCCGATGGTGTATGCTGATGCCAACTGTTTAAGACTGCAGAATCCGGGAGCAGGCAGTTGGATGCGTGGTCGTTGGTCGGGTGGTGGCGAGATGCAATGTCTGGCTCGTCTGGTCTGGTGCGGCCGATGTGGGCTGGATGCTTGGACGAAGCTGATAACAGTGCTGATGATCTCAACGAGGATCGATATGAACTCGAATGGGAACTGAAGCTGGTATTTTTGAGATGGATTGGATTCAGAAGGAAAGAGAGAAGGCGAGATGCAAGTGGCATGAATCGGTGGAAGCTCCGGTTTAGATAAGTCGCACTCACGTTCCCGCCCGCAGTAGCGACGATCGTCCACGACGTCAGGCTTACCATAGCGCTGATCTCCTCAGGTGGTAGCGACCAGGGGGGGCATTTGCCGGCCGCGAGCGAATGACAAGCGGCTGGAAGTGGGGAAAGTCATGCGCTGAAGGGACCGATAAGGATTCATTGGTGGTCACTCAATCCCTGTGCTTCAGAAGTTCCGGGCAAGGAGGAATGAATGAGGAGTAAACAACTCCAGTCAACCTCATCAAAGGCAACTCGAACCGACCAACCGCAAGTTGTCTCCTACCCGTAACGAGAGTACGGAGGTGATATAGTATCCATGAGCTGCACATATTCTCTTTTGGACATTTCCGTCACGTTACACAGGCATGAACTGAGGTTTAGTCGGGCAGTTGGGCCTGGGTACTCTTGCTCAGGTCTGCCTCAACTCCAGACACTTCTAACTTCAGGTTGCCTTGCTGCGACGATCAACACTCAACCTCGTCGTTGAGGAACGATCTGCCAATGGCAAACTTCTGGCATTTGTTATGGGCATAGCCAGGTAGAGGCTCAGAGGCTGAACGAGTACACCAACAACACATGTTTGCTTTGTCTCCAAGCCAAATCCGGCCACCAACAGGCCAACAGCAACAACTAATAAAGAACGATGCGTCAACGGCACATTGTAACAATGATGTGGCATCCATATGGATCAATCAATCTCGACACACACGAGTTGACTCAGATCCAATTCAGATCTTACCGATAGTGTGTGTGGGTGGGTGCTAATGTCGATCAACTCCGTAACTCATCGGATACCGTCACCCACCATCGGCCTCGCGGCCATGAGAGTGGCCGGCGATCCGGTGTCAAGTCCAATTGTGAATGGCGGGGAAGTCTGGGGACAGAAGAAAGTTTAGTTTGGCTGGTGTGCTTTTGGTGATGGCGGTTAACCGGCGACCAGGTACACGGGTCACGCGCTCCCTTTGAACGGTGCCCCATCCGGACATGAACATGGTTGTCTGCGTGCTGTACTGATGAGAGAAACTGGACGGGAAAATATCCAACATCCAGCAACTTTGGTGTGGAAGAGATATATCCATCTCCCAACCACGGTACCGGAGCGCCATGTGCTAGGGCTGACAATTGACAGCCGGCGTGCGTCCCCCGCAGTTCACCATGTCATCTGAAGGGAAGCCAACGTCGGCGGATTTAAAGTTGCATATAGCAAGTCCCAGGTATAACAATAGGCTATACATAGAGCCTCAAATGTATATGTTAACGCAGCAAGGCCAGCCCAACGAGTGTTTCTCGGTGTCCGTCGGTCGGACGAACCGCTTTCAATCAACAAAAGGGGCATCAATCATCAAGGTTCTTACGATTGTCACTCCCCAAAATTGTTAGTGCAGTCCAGTGTCAGTCGACAGTCGCCGATTGCCTCGGCTCCAGGCACACAACCAATCATCCCTCCCCAAGCGACCGGTAAAGTGGGTAATGTGGAGCTTTCCCCGAATGTCCGAACAAGCCGGCGGGTCCAGTCCCTTGACACTTGGCGGAAAACGAACACCAAGAAATTTGTGAGATATACTCAATTATACGCAGCAAAAACCATCATGGCCTCTGGAGTAGAATAAAAAGGGTGAGCCTGCGCTGCGGGAAATTGGCGCAACGAATGTAGTTTTAATCCTTTCATCTTTCCCAATCGAACAACTCTTGCATTGCATCGACCAAAAAAAGGGGCAGAAAAAGTTGCATCGTTTCAACATTCATTCATACCTTCTTCATTTGATTGCGTATATTCTAGACCGGTACTTTATATACACCATACAACATACACCAACCACTTAGACAACCACAACAACACCATGCACAAGCAAGTAGCATCCTCACTACTCCGGAGGTCTTGTTGTACCTCCCTTTTATCCAGGAGCACCAATGGAAGGACACAACCATTCCTACGAGGTGCAGCCCTCCTCACCACTCCTCAACACCAACCCCAACCATACCAACATGTCCAAATCCAAACCCGCCAATCCTCCCACTCCCCCATGGGCCTCCCGCCCACCAACCCCCGCAAAAAAGTCACGCTCAACACGCTACAGTCCATGTACAAAAAGGGTGAGAAAATCACCATGATCACGGCGCACGATTTCCCTTCGGCACACGTGGCCGAGCACGCGGGCATGGACATGATCCTGGTGGGCGACAGCCTGGCCATGGTTGCGCTGGGCATGGAGGACACGAGCGAGGTGCTGGTGGAGGAGATGTTGCTGCATTGTCGGAGTGTGGCGAGGGCTAGTAGCAGGGCTTTTACTGTGAGTTTTATTCTCTTCGACTCATCTCATGGTCTCGATCTCAAGACCGTTTATTTCCACTTACCCCCTTTTCTGTTTACTCTACCCTACCGTACCCCTTTCTGGTTTCTCGATCAAAGCCCCTTTCCTTACCCCTCCCCCTATCTATCTCTCATCTTCCATCCCGTTATCATGTGAGAGTAAACAAACACTAACATCCCCCTTCCCAAAAAAAAGGTCGGCGACATGCCCATGGGCTCCTACGAAATCTCCCCCCAACAAGCCCTCTCCACCGCCATCCGCTTCATCAAAGAAGGCCGCATGTCCGCCGTCAAGCTCGAAGGCGGACTTGAAATGGCGCCCACCATCCGCGCCATCACCACCGCCGGCATCCCCGTGCTCGCGCACATCGGGCTCACTCCCCAGCGCCAAAACGCCCTCGGCGGGTTCCGCGTCCAAGGAAAATCCAAAGAATCCGCCAAGCGGTTACTTAGGGATGCGCTCGCCGTCCAGGAGGCGGGTGCTTTCGCCATGGTTGTGGAGGCGGTGCCGCAGGAGGTGGCGGCTTTTATCACTGGCCTCCTAAAGATTCCGACGATTGGAATTGGAGCGGGAAGTGGCACGAGTGGACAGGTGCTGGTGCAGGCGGATATGACGGGCAATTTCCCGCCGGGAAGGTTTTTGCCCAAGTTTGTGAAGAAGTATGGGGATGTGTGGGGGGAGGCGTTGAAGGCTATTGAGACTTATAGGGACGAGGTGAAGGGGGGAAGTTATCCGGCTGAGGAGCATACGTACCCGATGGCCAGGGAGGAGGTGGAGGCGTTTGTGGGGGATGTGAGGAGGTTGATGAGTGCGAATGCGTCGGCTGAGGGTGAAGGGGAGGGTGACAAGGAGGCGTGAGTCTGAGGCTGTTTGTGGTGGCGTGGAAAGAGGAGGATAATACCCCTTGCTGTGAATTTTTGGGATAAAAATTGTGTTGCTGTTTGCTGTAAGAGCGTTGCCTCGTGTTGGTAATGTAGTAATTGTAGATATCTTTGTTGGAGCTTTTCGTGACCTCCTCAACCTCGTGTGAGGTGCTGCTGACATCGGTGACCTTGATGATGTGGCGATTCCTGGTGTCGATTGCCCTCAGATGATCTAGTAAGATGCTGAAGTAGTCTCGACATTGTTGGATGGCTCTTCGAGACGGCTGGCCATGATCCAACATGGCCTGCGCGCTGTCCATAAGTGATATGATCCGACTCTGTAAGTCTCCTGGTATCGACTCCCCTTTCGGACCGGAGGTGACTACCCAAAAGACGGCGTCATTGAATACGAAACGTTCAACTGGTTGGTAGAATCCTTAAAGCACTGCCAGAACAAGTCGTCAGCACACACTCTTACACACTCCAACTTCCTCACACTCCTTGACCACCCTCATCATCACCGGAATCACCACCTCCACCAAGAACCAAAAACCAAAGAACCTAGGTAAACTCACCCTCCACAAATTCCCCACCACCTCATCCAGCGCCGGCGCAAACACGCTATTCACATACAAAAACACGCTATCCGTCTCCTGCACCTTCAGCGTCTTCCGCAGGTACGCCACCACCGTCTCGAACTTGTGCGTGCTGACCACTTTCACCTGCTCCCTCCGGAGGGCGGGCGCCGACCCGACCGGCTTGAAGCGTATCACCACCTTCTCTTGGTCAAAGGTCCCGGCTTCGGCGAGGGCGGCGGTGGCGTCCCGCGGGAGCGTCATCAAAACCGTGGACGCGGTCATGGTCAGCGGCAGGTTGGGCGAGTCGCGGCCTTCGAGGAGGGGGGAGGCTGTTGGTGAGTTGTTTGAGGGGGAGGCGGTGTCGGATTCGAATGGGGGTTGTGGGGATGCCATTTTGAGAGTCTGGATTTGAGATGATTGATGGACAGAGGTTGATGTGAAGGTGAAGTGATGAACTGTGACACGGTTTCGTCCTGTTCGTGTTTGCTTTCTCGGTGATGATCGAGCGCTTGGCCCAGTTGTTCGGATGAATAACCCTTGGTGTCCCTTTGATAGCTCAGATGAGCAGCCTGAGATTCAACGACTGTATTCAGGTGACTTTGATTGTAATCCGGGCCCAGTATATCGAGTGATGTTGACGATGATGTTGATGCATGTCAAGGATCAGCTGGGCAACGAGATGACAGTTTGATTGGTGACTGCCTGGGACGGGAGCGTTGGATGCGGAAGGAGAAAGTGGAGACATGGTTGCATCAAGCTGCCCAAAGTACGGGCGTAATTGTTTGAGGGTTAGGGTTCATGTGTTCTGGATGGGATATCGTCCCGATGACCTGGAATGATATCAAAACTCCAAAACAACCAGAGATCTCGATGGGACCTGAAAGAGCTGACGATATCGTTTGTGATCATCTCCCAAAGCAGTAAACAAGAGCGCATGCGACTGCGACGGAAGCATCTCCGGGCATCATCGGCTAGCCAGAGATCTATCTGTATGTAGGCAGGTAGGTCAACAAAAGTGGTGAGAGACAACTTGTGCAACATGCAAGGGTTGTTAGCAAGCCTGCACAAGTGGTTTATCTCTTTCATCTTTGGATCGTGACCAATCCTCGATGACTTGCATATGGAGAACTCCACCGAGAAATAAAAATATCAAATGTCCATATCCGGTCCCTCATAACGCCGCTGCACAGAAGGTACTATGGCATTCTTTCATCGTGTGATGGCTAGATGGGTTGTGGTTATGATCGGCACGTGAAATCTCGATGAGCGAGCATTCCAGCGGACTGAACAGATATGATTGCCATCAATTGGGCTGTAGATATACCTACCTAAGTAGCTTTCACCGATTTTGTTGGTTGTACACGGGTGTGGACTGGAGGCATCATCGAAACGGCGATCCCCTTTTGCGGGGAAGACAGAGATATGGCTTGTGACGGAAGCCGTACCCCCCACACGATCATCCTCCCCGGAGCATTCGTTCCCGTTGCTGCGCCGTGCTCAAAGAGTCAAAAGAAACATCAATATCGCGCGCTTTCCCAGTTCGGTCGGCGGTCGTGTGCTTGTTTTGATTTTCTTTACGTGGAAAGGATCAATCCCAGTGTGTGTTGCCGTCGTGCCGTCGTCGAGTCGGTCGGCAAGCTCTCAGGTCGGCGTTCAAACCCGGCCCCTGTTCCGCCGTTGTTATACAAGTAGCACAAGGGTAAAATGACCGAGGAAAGAACGGCACGCGTGAAAACAATGGTTGTTTGGTAGGTATGGAGGCCGTTTCATGGAGGGGCATTGGACGGAGTAAGTATGGACGGAGAATGGAGAGTACTTGCGGTGGACTTGGATGGATGGCGAGCCGGTGCAAATGGCTGATGGTCGGAGGTCTAGAACACAGTGAGAACAAATAGGCAAGCCTTCCAGCGCAAGGCTGACAGCCATTGGTACCTCATAACCAGTCAGGATGCGAGTTGCCACAAGCCACTGCCGGCTTGGCAGTGGGTCCGTCACTTGTGCAAATCGAAAAAGTGGCATGATTTTCAGGGCAAATGGGCTCAAAGTCGTTGAAGCTGCGTCAAACCCCCATGCAGAGTGGCAGCAAAACTCCAGGGGATCCCCGATTGGCCTCGTTCACTGATCTCCCCCCCTCTTGGGTGCTCTTCAGCGAATCGACCTTCACAAACCCTCTGATCCCTAGCGATCCATACCCTCGAGGGCCCGGCGTGCGCTTGAGCGGAATTTGCCATGGCAAAAGTCAGGCCATGTCGAAAATCGACAACTTAATCGGGCCAATCGGCTTACCTGGCCCGCGTTCCAACCTGCGACCGATCCCGATGGTTCCTTTTTTTTCTTTTCTGTCTCCTCGATGCGAGACGGCGGGCGATGGGGGATGGGGACGGACTCGGATGCTTCCTCGGCCTTTCTCCCTTTCGGCGACGATGAGCGAGTGCGAGAGAGGAAGGAGGAAGGAAGAAGGAAGAATCGGGATCGAAGAAATGAATCCTTCCATCGCTTGTGTTTATCGCTTGTGTTGTCCTGCAAAGGGAAGGAACGGTCTGCATTCTGCAATCTCTTGCAGTGCTACTAAGTGGAAGGTACCTACCTCTCTAGCTGCTAGACGCCCGTATTTATGACCCGCCTCTTGCCATTCCTACCGACGTCGATGTGCACCAGTGCGTGACTGCGACTGCATGTCAGGGAAAAAAAAGTGAAAAAGTGAAAGAGCAAACATTCGGTTATGTCGCCTGGTACATGTGGAGTACCTCCCACTTACATGGAGGCACAGTGTACACAGTCTAGCATTTAGTGGCACGAGGAAGGACTGCACCCCGGGCCGGTACCTTCTGTCTACCTCACCGGGCAAAAGTACATCCTGCCTCCAACGGACATCCAGACAAACGGGACCGGTAAGGTAGTGTTATTGTTTTTGGCGAAGTTTCAAATTGGGACCATCCGGGTCTGACCTAAACACGAAACCCAATTCATTCCATTCCAGATATCTTGTCGTTTTGACTTTTGACTCCTTATTCTCTTTTGTCTCGTCGTCGAGTTGCGCGGTACCTTGCGGCCAGAGTTACCTTACACTACCCACGGCAGAGAAGGCGATTTGCTGTACTCAGCGGCTAGTGGAAGAAGGATTCAGAGAGACCAGTGACCAGTAACGTAACCGGCAAGGTTCTCGTGGAGTCCAGACTTTCGACTGTTGTTGTAAGTCAACAGTCCAAAATATTCCTGACCCTTTCTGTTTCGCGCCGTTGGCGACATACAACCGTGACATGGAAGGGAACGTAAAAGTCTCCAATTCCTCAATCCATTCTTGCATTGCATCCGACAAATCTCGAGCAGTCTGGAGTCGAGTCCCCTCTTGTTCGCTGCCTATACCTCTACACTACCTTACCTCTACATTACCGTACCTAACATACATGACATAGCCGTCATACCTGACATACGTACCTGACCGTAATAGTAAAGAGGTACCTGACGTTAACCGACAGCTTCAACTTTTCAAGGGCCCCCCTGGAGTCATCCCACGATATTCCGACCCATCTTTGCATCCACATCTCACATCCATCGTCGGTCCTCCTTTCCGGGTCGCCGTTACTATCTGGGCTATCTGGCTGGATCTCTGAGATTCTCCAAATCTTCAACAAGGCATTGCTGTCTTTTTTTACCTTTTCCTCTTTTTTCCTCGGAGAGAACAACTGGAAAACATCACCACCTATCCCGGCCACCACCACTTACAACAGACTCTCCAAAGCTCGAACCGCGCAATCGCAACGCAACCGCCACCCGTCTAGGAACATCAAGCGCTTACAAGGCCCTGTCCCGCGCCGGCACCGCAGTGCTTACCCGCCTCCGTTGTCCCACGATAATATCTCGCGCGGCACTCACTCACTCACTCTCACTCCATCTTCCATCCATCCTAGACCTACCTACCTTAGGTCCTTAGTACTAGCTGCCCCCCGCGACCTGCCTGACTCTGCTTGGCGACTTGCTGCTGTTGGTGAACCCTACCTCTAGGCTTTGGCCAACAGATCCACGCAACTTTGTACGCCGTGTTCACAGTTTGCGAAACTTCTGGCTTCTTCGGCTTTGCCAATCCCCGGCCATCTTCTCCCGCCTTCCTGCCTCAAGTCTGGTGATTTACACCACCGCCCGCGGCCTTTGGTCTCACCCAATTACGCACTCTTCTGCCATCCAACAGTCACAGAGCTTTGCGCCAGTTCGCTACGCCAAATTCCTGATTGTCGCGCCATCCGCCTTCAGTGTCTCTCGACCCCCCGTTTTCAACTGAGAAAGATACAAAAAGACGATACTCACTGTGTGGGCTGGAGACAAGACGGTTAAAGAAGAAAAACAGAAAAAAAATAGGAGACACAAGCTCGAGTCTCCATCGTTCAGCTGCCCACTGTCTTTGGTGTCATTGCGTTTCCCTCCCTCCACCAATCGACGACTAGCCCCCCCGCAAATCTGGGCTTTGACCGAGAAAAACCCCCTTTTGAGCTTGTGGTAGACATCTGCAGATGATCTACAACACAAAGCTGGAACCCAACACCAACCCCTCACCTTCTCACACGTCCTTACTCTTCTCGGCCACGAGGCTTCCGGTTATCCCGTCGACGGTTTCAGCTTGACCTCCGCGATCTTCATCATCGTCGCCTCGTCTCCGTGTTAGTCTTGATAGCCTCACGGTATGCCCACGTAACAAGATGGATCCCAACACGCTCAGACATCTCGCGTACTTCTCAGTACCCAATAATCAGGTAGCGCTTTCTACTGTGCCCTCGCTGTCTGTCTTGTCTCGCTGCTGACGCTGCCCAGACGGTCAATCCCGTTGACCAATCTTACACCTTCCCAGGGTCTTCCTCTTCGCAGCCTACGACACTATGGGGCACCGCGCCATCATTGGAAGCCAGCCATTCTGGCATGAACTCGACGGCACCGACGACCATGTCCCTTGACTCCCTCCCACAACCTTCTCCAGCAACCGCTTTCACTGCCATGTCCGCTCATCCTTCCATGACCCGACGGCCCTCCATGTATGGCAATCAATCCGCAATGTCGTCCTCGAGAGCGTCCAGAACCCGGGAAGGCCATGAAAGGAAACGAACAAGGCTGAACTCGGAGCTATCACCATTCGATGAGCCGGACTACTGGTTGCAGTTCGACAATGAGGACAACTTTGATGAGCTTTCAGAAGTCACCGAGCCCCCTCAGCAGCAGGACCACAAAGGGAAAGGAAAAGCCCCGCAGCTGTCCCAACAACAACAGCACCAGCAACAACAGCAACAACAATCACAACAACAACGGTAGGTTTAAACCCATAAAGCTCTGGACCAAGAAATTGTAGTTCCTAATCGTTTTCGTTACCTTTTCAAGACGTCAGAGCACGGCACACTCAATGGCAACAACGGCCCCCACTCACCGGAGAACTGCTGGTACGCTAAAATCCGAGGAATACATGGATGACAGCGCCTTGGATAATGCTCTATCGGAGGATGAGCGGGCGATGTCCCTGAACCTGGCTGAGCAGCTTTCCAAAATAGATACAGCTCCACCGCAAGAAGTACCCCCGCGTGAAGGTCTCTACTCGACACCCCTTAGCTGGGAGCGCCCACAACCCGGTCTCAGAATGGACTCCATGATAGGACTCAACCAACAAACCCTGAACGAGGCCGAACAACGACGACTGATTGCGATTGCCATGAATCCCGGACCCAGCATGGGAGGACTCGGCTCAAACATCAACCTCAGCTTTGGGGGTATGGCAACCGGATTCAACTCGGGATTCGGCTCGAGTTATGGAAGTTCATCGATGGGCGGTGGTCAGATGCCGAAGCCTGTATCACCACCGCGGGCGAGCACATCATCCCAGTCCCGACCAGCACCACCGAGACCCCCTCAGAAGCAGGGCAGCATAAGCGAAAAGTCGAGCGAAAAGATGGGTATGAGTGGTGGCGACAAGAACAGAAAGGTAGAGGATAAACACAAGGTTGGGGATCGGACGGCGCATAACGATATCGAAAGGAAATATCGGACAAATCTCAAGGACAAAATTGCCGAGCTTCGGGAGGCGGTCCCTGCGCTTCACACAATATCGGAGGCTGCAGGGGACGATGACGGGTCGCAAAACTCGAGAGCACCCAAAGTCAGCAAAGTGGGTTTGCCCCTTAAACTTACAAATGATAGTGGAAGGAAATTGACTGACGGTGAATCCAGGGAACAATCCTCACCAAAGCCACCGAATACATACACCAGCTCGAGCGGAGGAACAAGGAAATCACCATGGAGCACCGCGAGCTCTCACGAAAACTGCAGGCGTTCGAGCAGCTTCTCAATCACACGGCCGCGACGGCGTACCAGATGCCGGCGTATAGCAGGACTTTGTTCGACCCTAGAGGATTCTGCTAGAACGTCAGCTTCAAAAAAAAGTTATGCGATTTATGCGACTTTGTATCTTTTGTCGTTTGTTTGTCGTCTAAGCATTGATTGGCACTGAGGCGTCCTTTTATAACAAGTCTTTTTTTTGGTTTTTTTTCGAACTTTTTTCAAGATTCTTATAAGTGTGTAAATATTTCTGTTTCATGAAGGGTTCTTTGATTTCAGTATCAACCCCACTTTTTAAACATCTGTTAGTTTTCGTCTCGAAGCTTGATAGGGGGTTTCTGAAGGGGAGATAAAAGAGGAAGGGGTGAGAGCTGCGAAAATGAGGGGGATGGGTTGAGCGTCAATGGTCTATGGTCTCGGTGGTTATTTCACATGCTAGGAGGGATATGTGGAAAGGAAAGGATGTGTGACATGAGTGAAAGGATTTTGAGGATATGAGGTTATGGATGAGGTTAAAAGTGATCAAGTTACAGACGAGACTGATGGTCCGGGATCCTTCATCGTGGTCGAGGTATCATAAAAGAATATGAAAGGCGGTTGCGATGCGTTTAATTTAGGGGGTTGGTTCTGCGCGGAATTTGAGATCACTGGTGTTGAAAGGCTAAAGAAAGAATTGGAGGTTGATAAGATCATTCTAAAGTACCTGCTTTGTGATATTGTCGGCGAAATTCGGATGGGATGCTGACGTTAAACAGAAATGCATGCTTTGTGTTTGTTTTCGAAGAGTCTGTCGAGTGTATGTCAAGTGTAAATGAGGAGTGAAGTTGTCGTGATGGGGATCTTCCCCTGACCTTGGCGATTTGCGAATGGTGACCACAACGCCGAGTGACGTAATGATGGGGCTCTTTCGCTTCCGATATTTGGTTAGGAACTAAGAGAGTAACTTCCTTCTGGAAGAATTCGATTATACGGTGGGATAGGGTTGAATGGCTGTTCAATGTGACTGAAAAACCTTCACGGCATCTATCTGCATAGACTCTTCGTATATCACACACATTTATAAGAAAGTCTATGAATGAAAACCAAAGGAGACAACCTACGTCTGAAGAGACGATCACCCCCAGCCGTGGGTTTTAGTCTCAGAGTGGGTTGGGTATTCACATACAATAGAATACACGAATATACACAATACCGTCTCTCTATACACACAACCCACACCATCCCCTCTCCTCCCCTTAACAGCAGACTCACTCCCTCAAAGCCTCAATATCCACCACCTCCTTAACCGCCTCCGTCGTCAAAATCAACGGGCTCTCCACATCCACCACCACACTATCCTCAATCCGAACCGCCAGTCCCCTAAAATGCTCCGGAAACCGCTCATCTTCTTGCGGCACATACACGCCCGGCTCAATCGTCACCGCATGCCCTTGCCTGAGCGTCAGTCCCCTCGAATATCCGGGGGTATCATGCACATCCAACCCGACATAATGGCCAACGTGGTGGGGGAAGAGAATGTCCATCTTGCCGCCGGATACGTCGAACCCGAGGAGGGTAAGTTGTTCGCGAAGACCGGCTTCAGTGGCGCGGTGGATCTGGTCGAGACTTAGGGAGGCGTTTTCGCGACAGAGGGAAACCATTTTTCGTTGCACGGTCAAAACGGCTTCGTAAAGATCCCGCTGCGCGGCGCTAAACTTGCCGTTTACTGGCCAGGTGCGAGTAATGTCAGTGATATAAGTCCCGTACTCCCCGCCCGCATCCACCAAAACCATCTCGTCTTGTTTGAGTAGCCGTGTGTTGTGCACGTAATGGATCATGTTCCCCCTTGCGCCGCCGGCGACGACGGGGACGTATGCGGGGCCCGATAAACCGTGAGAGGTGAAGGCGTAGTTGAGGTAGGATTCCAAGTCTTTTTCCGAAGACCAGGAGCGGCGCATGGCGGAGGTGATGGCCCGGCCCGAGACGCGCCCGGCGTGCCGCATGTTGGAGATTTCGGCGGGGGATTTGATTGCCCTCAAAGAGTGGACGAGGCCGGCTAGGGGCGAAGGGGGGAGGTGTAAGTGCGAGAGGAGGGTGGTTATCAACTGCCCGGTGACGGGAGTGGAGGGGGTGATGTCGGTGTAAACCTTGCCCGCGCCGCGCAAGATGGGCGGCAGGAGGGTCTCAACCTTGGCGATATCGCCCGTAAAATCAGCATTAAACACATCCTCGGCTGCTTGCAGACCGGACCAAGGGCCGGACCATTGCTCGGCGCGCGGGTCCTTGGGTCGGCAGAAGAGGTGGAAGACGTAGTCCCCCGGTTTGGGACCGGTCTTTTGGATGATGGCCAGCGAGTCGGACTCGGAGAAGCCGGTGAGATAGAGAAAGTTGGAGTCTTGTCGGAAGGGAAAGAAGACGGCGCCGGAGCGGTATTTGAGCTCGGAAGAGGCGAGGATGGCGATGCCGTTTTCGGGCAAAGCGAAGGCTAGCTTGGAGCGACGTTCGTGGTATTCTTGGGCGGTGATGCCGGGGGTTAGTTCACCTGGTTGCAGGATGTGGGGGTGCGTTTCGTAGACAGGTTGGCCGAATTCGAGGTCGGCGGCTGAGACTGTTGTTGTGGTCGTCGCGTAGGTCCGGGATGGGCGCCATGGTGTTGAGAGTGAGGATGATGATGCGGGGATGGTGGACTTGGCAGATTGGAGACGTGGTTGGAGAGGCCAGTTACTTTGAGAGCGCAATTGGCGGGAACATTGCCGCAGTGCGGCTCTGGGAAGCTTCATGTCAAAGGGTGGTGGGTGAGGAATGTGGTGGTTAGGTGAGAACGAGGTGTGAGTTCACCTCGGTGGTGTAGGTGATCGAGAAAAAGACAGGTTTGATATTAGGACTAGTACCTAAACTCTAGTTACAAACTTAACACGGAGTTGTTGGAATCTCAACCTTTACCAACCTCGGAATTCCCAAGCAACACGCACCGCGAGAAATGAGGTTGAATTGCTTTGCGCCGGATGAAATGCCGTTCAAATGTTTTGTGAAGGCAAAGACATTGGATGTCGTCACTTTGTCCCTCTCACTTTGGTGTTGAAATGAATGCTGACAGTTGCCAGGCGCTTCACTGGACTGCCAAGAGTTCAGGTTTTGCTGGGCATTAATGCTGCCTGCCAGCTGCAAGCCGCGGATGTGGAGCCGATGTTGGCGTCGCGGAGCATTTACCAGCAGCAACAACAGACCACAGCTGCCAGGCGCGGTGCACTCAAGTTGTCAGCGCTTTTCAGTGCAACCCCGGGCGCCTGCACTCCCCACATTGCCTACCTATTGCCTGCTGGGATCTGCCGTTCGCGACTGTCAATATCAAAACCAAACACTTCGACTGCAGGAAGGTTTTTGACCACCCAACATCAGAACCTCCCGTCTGGCCTGTTCGGACCGTCGACTGGCCACTGGCGCGACTCGACATTTGAGCTTCTTAGCAAACCATTGACCTCGGCCGTTTCATTTTGTTCAACAGCGGTCCCTTCCTTCCTGTCATCGGAGCACAGCGCGTGCCATTACGACGGGCCAAAACCTCCAGCGACGAAAATCGAGAGACGCGTTTTTGGAGAATAGTGCAGCCAACCTCCAGCTCCGCGACCGATCCGACGCCTTTTGCGCCAGGCCAGGGTCGATTGCTTCCTTGCTCCTTCCCCAGCCAACGACAACGACCGACGACGAATAGTTATCCCAACCGCATTGGTCATTGTCGACTATCGACACCATCGATCACCGAGCCTAACCACTTGTTTTGTTCTTCTTGTCTGTCGAGTCGCCGACTACCAACAGCACTCTCCCACCCACCACAACAAGAGTCAATTCTTGGGTATCCGGGGGCCCCCTACCCAAAGTCCAAGCTAGCATCAGCACGCGACCAGACAGACAACCCGGAAACTGTCTCCCTCCCTTGTCGAGCATCGTCCTTGCTACCCCCGAGCCGACCGTTTCGGAACAAACAAAAACAAAACAACACCACATCCATAGCATGTTGACTGGATATTTATAAGACGACAGTATCTCTAGATCGACAACCACAGCAATGTCGACCACCACCGCTGCCTCGGGCACTAAGAGGGCTCCTCTCTCCGACAACCCCAATGCCGCCAACTCGCCGCTGCGTGGGTCCTCGGCTACCGCCTTGGCACTACAGGGCTCTAAAAAGGCCGTCCGCTCCCATGCCGATCAGCTTAGAGAGGAGCCATACGGTCAACCACCGCCGGCCAAGAGACAGATGATTGAACATGGCGGTCAACGCGCCGCCGCCTCGCCGACGAGCTCCCGGTCCAATGTGTCCAACGTCATGCGCAAGGCCTCGACGATATCCCGGACCGCAGAAAGGGAACGGGCAGAAAGGGCTTCGTCTAGGGCTGCCTCTGTATCAACCACGGCTACCAGCATCCGTGCCGAGAGGTCGCATGCCGCCTCCACCACCACCACTACCGACCGCATCACCGCAAAGGAACTCGAAGACCTCAGTATATGGCAAACTTCTATGAGATCTCGCTTTCACAAGATGGTCTTCTACTTTGAAAGTATTCCCGACGAGCAGCGTCACAAGCTCGCCAAACAAGTCGCTCAATTGGGCGCTGTAAGTCAACCCCTTGCCCAATGCAGGCCCAACAGCCCGGCATATACTTACACACCTGTTACAGCGTGAGGAAAAGTTCTTTTCTATCGAAATCACCCATGTCGTCACCACTCGCCCCATTCCCCCCGTAAAGCCAGTCCAGGACGAGAACCAGCCCGGCACCTGCATCCAGTCGACAAGTGAACAACCAAAGACGATCGATCCGTCTCTCCTGAACCGCAATGGCGACTCGGTCCGACGGAAACTCATCTTCGACAAGCCCTCAATTCGGAAATCTTCAGTGCAGCCCCAGGAAGAGACGATGCCGAAGCCGAAAGCACGCAGCACCGATATCCTGCACCGTGCACGGGATATGGGCAAGAAGATCTGGTCGCTGGACAAACTTCAGAGGATTCTCGGCATGGTCCTTGAGACGGACCTGTACAAGGCTGCATTGCTGGGCCGAGGACATACACCCCAGGCCGCTGACAGGGCCAAGGCTCGCCAGCAAACTGCTAATGTGCTTCAGATGCTCCAGAATGAGCGTGTGCACGGCCCTTCTGACCGTGATCCCACTGTCGTTACCAAGGACATCCACTACTTCAAGGGACCCTACATCTATGTATACGACATTGAAGAGAAGACGAGGCCGATCATGGTGAGGGAGTACCACAGAGTTGCCGACAAGAAAGACGGCGAGTGGCCTCAGTTCCGTGTGGCATCTCAAGGCCGTTGCCCATTTGTTGAGGATTATGATCCCCCTGAAAGGACGAGGAGGGAACGGACCCAGGCCAAGGAGAAAGTCACCAAAGCTGCGGATGCCGCTGTAGCCACCGAGAAGGCCGCTGCTACCAAGACCCTCCAGCCTCCCGAGGTGCCATCACCCAAGCCGGTTACGGGAAAGCGTACTCTTAAGGAGATGGAAGCACCCAACGACCGTGCAGCTGAAGTTGTTGATGATGCCCCCGAGACCGTCGAATCGGCTAAGGAGTCCACCCCTTCGGTTGATTTCCGTTCGCAGAATGCCTTCATGAGCCATACCACCAAGATTGGCCGTTTGGTGGCCGGAGAGCCCGTTGCTTCTGGTATTCAGGCCAACAAGCTCACATCCGCCATCCGCTCTCAGATGGTGTCGTCCACCACCGGTGTCCTTGGCGCCAAGGCCGGTATCAGCAAGGAAGTTTTGGGTCTTCAGCGCAAGGTTCTTCAGAAGGCCAGTGTTCCTTCCCTTTCGCAAGACTCTGGTTCTCGTCGCTTGGCCGAGATTGGTGTAGACGGCGCCCAGTGCACGCGTGCCGCCAGCTTGGGCAACCCAGCAAAGCCCCCGATGCCTGACATCTGGGAGGATGATGAAGCTCGGAAGCAGGAGCAGGCCAAGAAGGAAAGAAAGTTGCGCAGGACCGCGAGCACTCCCGTGCCGCAGACGAAGCCGAAGCCGCGCGATCCCAAGCCGGGTTACTGCGAAAACTGTCAGGATAAGTTCGAGGACTTTGATGCGGTGAGTTTCCACATTATCATGCTTGGTATGACGCTTACTAACATGACGGTAGCATATTGTATCCCGCAAGCATCGCCGCTTCGCCGAGAATGACGATAACTGGGCTCAGCTCGACGCTCTCCTTGGCAAGCTCTCGCGCGCTCCCCGCGAGCCGCGTTACCGGTCCGTGGATGATCAGAGGTGGCAGTAAGCTGCTGCTCTGTTGCCGCACATGAAAACTGCCCATGGCTCCTGACGACTACTTGTACTTGCTTTCCCTTCTTATTTGCCCTTCATCTCCCCCTTTCAACCTATGCTTCTCTTCAGTCAGTCAGGAGTCATGTGGCGGTATCGTGTATCATCCGTTGTTGGAGAGGTTTCTTTTTCTACGAGGATCCCAACAACACAAAAGTTCATTACCAGCATATTATGGGCGCGGGAGTTCCGGTGGCTTGTCTTTGACGGGGCGTTATTCCGTTTCTCTGTTTATACTAACCCCCTTTTGTTTCTTTATTGAACGAAGCTTGGCACACGGAGGGTAAGTGCTCAAGCGGGATGAAGGCGGAGACGGGATTGCTAGGGTTGGTTGGCTTTGTAATCGTGCGCGGGGTGTTGACGAACGAACGGCTAAAGTGGCATTATGTTATGGTCACTCGAGGACCAAGCAAGCGCTGGTGGTATCATCGCTGTTGTTTTTATGGTACTTGTTTACCAACAAGCAAGCGAGCATTATGTGGAACAACAATCCGGTATGCATATTCTCATTATGTTGAGGGAACGGCAAAGGGGATACCTGGTTATGGTATGGAAGCCGATATCTGGTTGGGTCATGGTCTCTGTCGGTGTCATGGTTCCTGGCTAGGCGGTTTACGGTCCACTTATGAATAGGAGGAAGAGGTGGACAGCTTGTGATGGCATGCTATCTAATAGCATGACTGTAGCGCGTTCAAATAAGATCCTATATGTTACACTTTATGTATGTCTCTAAATGTATCATATGCTTATTGGTAGTGAAGAGGTTATCAGTTATGATGATTACCGTACGTGTCTTTGTCAGTCCGGGGTAAAAGTCTCTTCAACAAGCCTTCACATTCTGTTCACGGAGCATACAGGCATTACCTTTCATCTCATGCGGTCACTCAACATCCCGTCCCCGTCCCGTCCGCCGATCATATCGGGCCCGGGCCGGTCCGTCTCCCACGTGGTAGTGGATCCACATTTGGTCATTTCTCTGGCCCTCTCTTCATTTTCTCTTCACCACCTCCTCATCCTCATCTTCACTACCCTCATGCCCTCATCTCCCTGCCCTCCTCACCACTCAACCCCTCAGTCTTACCCCTTCAACCCTTCAACCCCCCACACCATACCTTCCCTCAGCATCCACCGGCTCCCCAATCACCGGCCCAAACATCCTACCCAACCACTCCTCCGCGCCCCCCTGAAACGCCAAATCCTCCGGTCTTTTCCACATCCGCTTCTCAACTTCCCTATTAACCGTCACCACGCTCGTCGTCCCCCTCGTCCTCGCCTTCTCCGCGTACCCAGCAGCTGGATACACTACGCTGCTCGTCCCGATGACTAGCACCAAATCGATGGGACCTTGGTCGATCCAGGCGTCGATTTCGGAGAGCATGGAGGAGGAGAGGGATTCGCCGAACCAGACTACGCCGGGGCGGAGCAGGGAGTGGCGAGGGGGAGTGGAGGAGGCGCATTGGGGGCATTGGGGAAGTTGGGATGGGGGGATGGAGGGGAGGGGGTGGGAGGGGTCTAGGAGGGGGATCTTGGCTGGTTGGGAAGGGTCTGGGGGGTTGACGGATGCAGGGGCTAAAGAAGGGCAGAGGGGGTCGAGAGTGTTGGACGGTTCGACGTAGGTGCATTGCGGACTCGAGCATTTAAGGATGAAGAGGGAGCCGTGGAGGGTACGCAGCTGGGAAGAAGGGTGGCCGGCGCGCGGGGAGAGGTTGTCGACGTTTTGTGTCAAACAAAGGAAGTTGGGGGTTTTCTTAGCAAGGGCGGCGAGGGCGTGGTGGCCTGCGTTTGGGCGGGCTTGGAGGGCCATGTGGCGGCGCTGTGTTGATCTAGGGTCAGTGACATGCTCCTACGTGGGTAATGTAAGGTCTTCTCCACCAGTGTTCGAACTGGTGGAGGGTAAACATGAATGGAGGGACTTGCATAGGCATAAAATAACCACACCAGACCTGGATCCTCAGCAAACGCTTCCGGTGTAGCTAGGTCCGTAGCCTCGTAGTTCCTCCATAGACCACCGGCACCGCGGAAGGTAGGGAGTCCCGATGCGGCGGAGAGGCCGGCGCCGCAGATGGCGAGGATGCGATCGGCTTTGGCGAGCTTTTGGTGGAAGGCGGCGAGGTTGTTGAGTCGCGAGGCCATGGTTTTTCTGATGTCGCTCGGTTGCTGGCTCAACGTTTAGTGTCTGTGATGAAGCTGGGATCCCGATGCTGGTTCTGTTCGAAGACAGTTCAAGAAGTGGACATTCCGAACGAATGACGTGTGATGTTACCCGTCGGCGAGGGTTTCGGGAATGACGTTGAAAGGACGGCGATGATTGCTACTGTTACGGTCAATATTCAAACCTTGAAAGTATGAGGTTCGAGGTCTGATTGTTATCCTGTTTTCATCCGTCAGATCGCCAATGATGTTGTGTTTCCCATCCTTCCCCGCACCAAGAGAATGCCCGCTCTCAAGCTGGGTCGACCCCGCGTTGCCCTTTTCGCCGTTGACTCAGACGGAAAAGTGGACATATTGAACGTCGGCGATTATCAGTCGCTCATTCGACTTCGTCGGCGTTGAATTGTAAATTACGACGTTCGTCATCACGGGCGGCAAGGGCGGGGTACCGGGAGTGCGGGATTAGTGGGGCTGAGGCCCGTCCCGGACTCCCGATGGGGGTGGAGTAACTCCGCTCGGCTCCGATATTGTGCATGTCGTCCGGTGATTACACGTTGATGCATAACTTGCACATATCGTTCCTCCCCGAAACACGATGAAAAGCTCACTTGTACCAGTGCTCTACAAAAATAAAGATAGCCGTGATTTTACAATAACTCTACGTCATCTACCCTGTCTCTTCGCTATTTCCCCGTTATCAAAACCCATCAATGGGAAACAAACCAGTGTTACCGGGCGTTACACCAACACCGCGATCTACGCTGCCCATCGGTAGCACAACATTAACAATGTCCCGGCGCCTCAGCTTCGATCTCTAATGCCGGTTCAGGTCCAACTTGGGCCGCAAGCCTGTTCATCTCTGCGTACTGGTCGGGTCTTCGAAATCGACTCTGCCTTCCTGGTGGTTGGTGACGAGTACTCGCGTTTTGATGCCTTGGACTCCGATCAGAGGAAAAACCATCGGCAGGACGGCAGGATCCGCGTTCCATGCAGTGATGTTCAACTCCGGCGGAATGGTAAAGGAAATGAATGGCATTGAGGCGGTTAATCTGGAAGCATTCCCTCTCGAGAAGTGACCGAGTTTTAAATCCTGAGCCGAACCCAAGCAGGTCTTCGATAACATTATCTAGCCCTACCCGTCTTTATTTTATGATTCCACGGGTAGATAATGACTCCCGAAGCCGAATGAGAAGCGAGGTAGCCTCAGAGCAGCAAAAAAAAGGTGGTTTGGTCACCATCACCCCATCCTTCTAGCTTCCGAAAACTAACGACAACACCATACCCAGCGGGAATAACTCGATCTCAATTTCGATCTCAGCCTCCATAAAAACCTCCTAATACCGACTGACCTCAGCTCCCTCTTCACCCCACAGAAATCAATACTCCCGCTGAGTCCCAAATGACGACTATCGTCTGCCGTGTAACCAACGGCGTAATGTATTCCCACGTTCCTGTTCCTTGTCCTTTTTATCTCTCCCATTTTATCCCCCGAGTTTGCTTCCCAGGCAGTTGTTTTTCCCTGGGTCCAATCGTTCTCCCTGTCAACGGAACCCTGTCAAGCAGCCTGTGTCTGCCCCGTTCACACAGTTTTCCCAATGTCGTCTGGTTGTTGTTGTTTTGGCGCTACAAAATATTCGGTTGGTGTGGAATTACTGTGAACCGCTGTAACCATAGAGGTATGTAAGCAAGCCTGTAACTGTGCCCCTGCCAAGGCCCCGAACAACTCGGCGCTAATGCCGCACCTCGCTTGCTGCACCCCTGCGTTCAGCTTCTCGGCGTTCCTTGCAGTGTTCCAGGGTTGCCCGCATTGTTTCCGTGCAGTGGGATTCGAGTTTGCTTGGCAGGGCGCCGTGAATTTCTTGGACGGACCTGCATCTGGTTCGTGCCGGTATCATTTCCGTTGCATGCTCATTTCCGGGTTTGACTCCATCTTCTCCATCCTCCAGTCTCCATATTGGTTTCCGGTGCCTGTCAAATTGTCGCCCTATGGGGATTGATCCGTTATTGCATTTGGATCCGTCCGTTTCGTGCCTGTGAGAGAAATGGGATTTGTGGGGGATCCATCATCGTTGAACTGCCGCGGAAATGACAACGGATGATGGAACGGAGTGAACGGCACCCAAGGACTAGGTAAATATCTCGGCTTTTCACTCTGGGCGCGGTGAAGATCGAAGAGTCAAGGTGGTTGTTTCTTGGTGAACCGAAAACGGTAAACACGGCGAACTGAATATTATAGAAGCGATTCAAGCAAAATTGGAAGTGGACTGAGCCAAGGTCGCAAAAGGGAGCCAAGCAGGCAGGAATGGAGTCGCGAATGGGCCAAGGTTGCTTGGGGAAGTTTGCCAGGATTTCGATACGGAGGGCCGAGGGGGTTATATGCTTTCGGATGTCGGAATTGTAATTGAGGTGGTGAATTGGAGGTTGAAAGTCCATTGCAAACGTCAGCGCAGAAGAATGAATCAAAAGCAGTCATCAAGCGAATTGTAGCCATGGCAGTAAATGTGTTCAAAAAAGTGTATGGTATTCAACCAAAAAGTTACCAACTTTCTCCATCAATATACATAATTCTTTATGTCCGAATCTATAAACATATGTTCATCCCTGCTCTTCGTTTGTTCTTCCTCCCTGCTCTTCCGCGAACCGCCCACCATGTCGGTGTCGGCCGGTGCATCTACCAAAAGCTAGTACCATATCCATGAACTCCTCGCATATTGTTGGTGTAAAACAAAGTATCGCTTCGAGGTGGTGGTATATAAAAGCCAAAACCAAAATCGCAAACGTAATTAATGCGCTCTTTCTCATGACAAAACATGCCGGCCGAACCGATGCCCTCTTCTTTCTCTCCATCTTCTTCCTGCTGTGTGTAGATGATGCCAAAACACAACCAACCGATAAATTAAACTTGATTGTACATTTCAAAGCGCTCTGGACCAGTCGAGATCTCATCTACCGCCACAGGCGCGCAAGAGATGTCGTGTGTCCAGTTCAAAGGATCGTGGGTGTAAAAAGAGAAGATATATAGACAGCTCGGTTGGAAGCGAGGATGGATATATAAGTGACCAAATATCCTTTTGTACATCCTTCATTTTTTCTTCTTCGTCATTTCCCTCAGACAAGCAGTTTAAAGAAGCATGGCGCCGGCGAAGAGGGCAGCGCCGAGAGAGGCAATGCTCATGGCGAGCTTGCCAGCACCGCCGGTAACGACGTTGTCGCTGTTGGTGGCCTCGGCGGCATCGCCGGTGGAGGTGGTGCCGTTGTTGTTGTTGTTGAGGGTGCTGTCGATGGGGAGCGAGTCGGCGGCGGAGGAGGCGGAAGAGGCGGGGACGGTGCTCAGAGTGGTGGCAGTGGAAGTGGCAG
The DNA here is from genome assembly GCA_009806235.1 of Neurospora sp. CHS-2018c. Lineage (NCBI taxonomy): Eukaryota > Fungi > Ascomycota > Sordariomycetes > Sordariales > Sordariaceae > Neurospora > Neurospora sp. CHS-2018c. The sequence continues at coordinate 1,343,474 of RAPC01000004.1, read as the reverse complement.
TGCCGGTCTTGGAAGGAGCCTTGGTGGTCTCGGCGTCTTCGGTAGAGGTACCGGAGATGACCTTGATGCTCTGCCAGGTGCCGGTCTTGTCGCCGTACTTGTACTCGGTGGCGTCCTTGGGGCCGCTAACACCGTCACCACCCATGTAGTCCTGGATCTTGATGCTCTGGTAGTAGCCGTTGAAGGGACCCTCGCTGAAGTCGGTGAGACCACCGGCCCACTCGATGGTGCCCTGGGCGGCGCCCTTGCGACCGGCAACCCAGGTGCCGAGCTTGATCTGCATGGGAGTCTGGGGGAAGCCGCTGCAGCCTGTGGCCTCGGAGGCCTTGAGGGTGCGGACGACGGTGCCGTCGATGATCCAGTCGAGCTGGGTAGGGGTCCACTTGATGGTGTAGGTGTGGAACTCATCCTGGGGGTTGGCGACGGCAGAGAAACCACCGCGGTTGTAGACCTCGGTGCAACCCTTGCTGAAGTAGTTGGTCTGAACCTGGGCGTGGTCGCTGCCGATCCACTCCCAATCAATCTCGTCGAGGTCGTCGGACTGAAGAACGAAGCTGGTGACGACACCCTTGCCGAAGGCGGCCCTCACGGTAACGTCGACCTGGCCGAAGAAGATGTAGCGGGAGCTGGCAACGGTAGGAGCATCGGTCTCCTTCTTGATGGTGTAGACGGCGCCGAGCTTGTTGTCGTACGCGAGAGTAGTGCCGACCATGTTCTTGAAGAATTTGTTCTCGCCCTTGGTGAAGTCGATGTTGATGATCTCCTTGCCGACGGCCTTGTCATTGGGGCAGGCTGGAAGCAGTCAAGTTAGCCACTGTTTTTTTTTTGTCTTCATATCTGGTGAAACATACTCTTCTTGGTGGGATCGCAGTCAGTGTAGGTCTGAGCGGAAACGAGCGAGGCAAGAGCCAACGCGGTAAGAGTCTTGATATGCATGATTACAGATTTGGAGGTGAAGTGTTGTATAGGTGAGTTGACAAGGTCGGTTGTTAGTGGGATCAAAGGACGGTAGCTGAAGGCAAGACAAGCAAGATAGCGAGTGTGGTGAGAACGTTGTTAGTTCCAAACGAAGGACTGTAGATACTTCTAGCTGACCGGGACTGGCGAGGTAGAAGGGTCGAAAAGGTGATGTGCGAAGGAGTGTTTTTGAAGATTTTGGGAAACAGGGGAAACGAAGGAAGAAGAGGGAGAAAGGTCGGGTTGGGGTGGAAATGTCTCCATGGATCCTCGGTGCTCCTCTCGCTTGATCCGTTAAACGTGATGGAGACAACTGAAGTGAGCATGGGTAGCGCCTGCCTTGCGGCCCCTTGCTCGCATCTCCTTTTTTGGACAAGAAATAAGATGAGCGACCCTTGCTTCTGGTGTCGCCGTTTGTCGTCCCCGTCGTAACAATTTCTTGTGAAGCCAATGTCACCCTCCCGAAGCAGCCAAGGCAACGTCCCAAGGCCGACCAAGCGTTTCCCAAGCGTTCCCAAGCCAGCAGCGCCGCGTTCAGGAGGAGCCCTTTAGAGTTTGGGAGCCAACACCACCAATCAGAGGCCACGGCAAAGACCCTTGCTGGGGCCTGTTAGGGAACGCTCCAGATTTGTGGCGCTGTGAACCCATGTCAAAGTCACCCCCCCTGGTCATTGTTCTCACATTCAGGGTTTTTTTTGCCAATATTTTGTACGGAAGCATCCAACACAGCCAACACCAAGGACTCAAGGAGAGACATTTTGTTCCCCCGGTGACCCCAAAAACGGTCAAAAGGCAACACAACACGAGATTCTCGTGCTCCGGGCATGACTGCACTAAACTACTCGTGCTTCTAGCGTCGGCAGTGGATATATTGACGGACTGGACACCGACGGCGCCATCCATTCCCGGAATCTCGGATCCATCCATATCATGAGGTCCCAAGACTCTCAAGCAGGCAACAACGACAAGGAAATCTCGAATTGCCATCTTGGCTTGAAAGGGAGGGGCGGACAACGGCAACACGGCGTCGTGTTGAGTAACGCTTGGCGTTACCGACCAGCTTTCTCCGTAGCAGCGGTGGCAGCGGTGGCAGCGATGCAGTTGCCGAGTTGCGCGGTGGGCGTCGGCCATTGTCCTATGAAATGCCTCTCCCGACTCAGATCTGGATGAACACAGCAGAAGCCTCGAAACGCCCAGCTGTCCATGCTGGTTTCACAGGCCGAGGTAGTGTAGATGAAGGCATCGTAGGATTTGTGTGTATATAAGATCGACTTTGACTTGGCGCATCATAGGCCATCTGTTGGAAACGGTGAAACGGGAGCTAAAGAGATCTCCACGTAGAGGTAGTGTTTGTACACGTGTAGCAATCTCATTCAAGAAGAAACGGACCGTTACGGTGTAGGGAGCAGTCAGCAACAACAACTTCGTGATGGTAGTCAACATGTGCACATGAGGCGTCAGCGAATGCTTCTCGCTCTCTTTGCGCTCAGGCTGAGTTAAGGTAGATCATGCACATATGCGCCAATGCATGCAACCACCACGCTGCTTGGTACCTGTTGAATGGATATCTAGGGGTCTTTTTGGGGGTCCAGTTCGGTCCAGTCACGAGTGCGAGGGCGAGCATGCGCGCGCGGTTGCCCTGGAAATCTCGAAAGAGAGCCCAGACGCCCTGGGCGCTGATCGCATTCCCAGGCAGGCCGAGAATGGCTCAATGGAACGTGGTGGTTGGCCTCTCGAATCGAGAGAACAACTCGGCCGCCAACCAATCGGCGGTTTGGAAGAGTTCCAAACCAGCGAATGAACGGAATGGAAGCGGTTCATGAAAAGGAATGGAAGATGAAGCACTATTGTCACTTCATGCGAAACCACAGGATTCATGGTTTCGCTGTTGCGCCTGAAACACCAAGCAAGAAGGGACGAGCGCGTTCCGTCGGACAGCTTCGAGTACGGAGGCAGTGAGTAAGCTCCTCCCTTGATCATGACATGAAAATGTCGAGGTTGGGGAAGTGGAAGTGCTGTGGAAAGCGAATGCGTCAATATTGGCCATGAGCATCCACTTCATCGACAGATAGTATCCATCGTAAGAAACGTCGGGTCGTAAATCGCGGGGCGGGCGGTGGATTTCCGTTCCGCGATGGTGTCGTTGGGAAGATCGGGATGCATGCTGTAAACATCACGCCAGACGTGGACAATGAATGGGACCCACCACTTATCTCGCTCAGGGTCTTTTGTTCCCCGCCGTTAACACACTAACTTCCTGAACACTAATTTGGGTGATTGAGCGTTAGTCACCCATTTCCGACAATGATCATCTCGAGATATCATATGGTGTTCTTCCAGGATTTGTCCGTCGCAACATCCTCCAGATCTTCCCCGGCGATAACATCATGGATGGACACTCAAAACCACGCACCTTATCTTGACGTCTTTTCGCGTTTGATCTTCCTCTTCCGTTTTGTTCCCATGACTTTCTGAACATCACTCTCCCCTCCGTTTGCGACAACACCTCATGGCGCTCGGACATGGCGCTGCCCGTTCTGCCACCTCCGTCGCGCTATCCAAGACCTAGTCTAATTGATGACTGCCTGACCTGCCGATTAAAAGTGACACCTTTTCCAGCTGTTGGCACGACGAATTACAAAGTACGAAAGGACACCATCACTGCTGGCTTGGAACTTGCAACGTTCCATTCCTGCCTACTGGAGTTGTTCCCTTTCACGATGGAAGAAAGCACGAGATCATGAACCCCGATCCCACCCTCCGACGGTTCACCTGAACGGCACTTCCAATCACAAAAAAGAACCCTCAAACGGAACCCACCATCCCATGCTATTTTAAGCCCTCCGCATCGTTAACCTCACGCACGTCAGCAACAACGGCGTTAACCACCAGACGGGCTGGACATTTGACCCTTTTTTTCTTCTCGGCGACAGCGAAAGCGGTCAAGATGCGATTGATAAGAAAGATGGTGTTGGCACAATTTTTGACGGTCGCGTGGCTTTTTGGGTCTCGCGATACGGAGGACGGAATCACGGCACTTGGCGATGGAGTCACCTACAGTAGTGAGAAAATGGTGTTCTGGGCAGGCACAGCCACACACGTCCATGAACCAATCCATAATGCGCGCTTTACAGACCAAAAAAGCTTTTTTTGATCACGACTATCACGATTACGGCTTTTTCTTGCCGTTGGAGGCAATGCAAATGCTTCTTTCTTCGTATATACCTAAGGAAGGAAAAGCACTGCAAGAGGGCTCTCCAGCCATGTTGCCGCCGTTGTGCTTCCAAGGCGGAGGTGATTTTGCAATGATAGCAAGTACTATTCTTACCACATCACGCAGCTCTTGCCGTATCGACAGCGACAGCGGGTGTAAGTAGGATACGGCGACAGCAACTTCCTCGTCCATCCTGTCGACCCTAGGCAGGCAACCGGCACTAACCCCGATAACCCGACCCCAACGGGCCCGGTGGTCCCGGCGGTCCCGATGTGGATCCCGGGACCCTCCGACGGTCCGACCGCTGGTCTTGGCACTTGCCCAAACGGTGAACTGCCATGTTTGTGGATCGCTCACTTCACCGAGACAGAGGTTCCTGCCGTATCTCGGTCTAGCGACGGACGGCAGCTGAGTGGCTTCCTCTCTGGTTATCGCTCGGATTTGAGAACATGCCCGGGGCAGTGGCTGCTTGGAAGGAAGTTGCACTTTCCGGCTACTCACCGTGTCGACCACAACTGGACATGGACACACCGTGAGGTCCTTCCTCTGTCGTCCCACCCCGATGCCCGCCTCGACTCGTGCAGCTACTTTACTAGACTTGCCATGGCTCGTCAGTGACGAGCAAGTTTTCTAGAAAGAGCCGGAGGCATTCCGAGGCAATCACATGGGGAAAAGAACGTGAAGGCGTCGACGACAAGCATATGGGCCTTCCCACCTTCAGAGGGGCGCCCGGCCGATGCCTTGACTTGCTAGACCCATGGACACTGCTCTTTGATGATTCTCATCGTTGACGAGTCCGGCCACGCACGCCTTCTCCTTCGTTGCTGTGGTGAGCTGGCCGCGGAGACACACCTGCAAGTTCAGATGGAAGTGGTCTACAGCAATCTGAGTCCCCGTCGTTTGCAATGGACTTGCCTCGAAAAAGCCTTGCAAAGGAAGGGATTCCATCCTATCCTGTGACTGACGTGCTTGCACTTCTATCATGAGCTCCATCCACCTTTGCCTCCTGTCTGCCCGTATCACCGTCGGCAAGGTCAGTCGAAAGCTCAACGTCACCTACCGTCCTGTATCACGGAACTACCTCTAGGTAGCGCTCAACCTCTGCCATCTGGTCGTGATCACCACACACTCATTCAACCCTTCCACCGTTTTCAACATGAGTCCAACTTGATCCAGAATCCGACCTTCTACTTTCCAATTCTGCTTCAGGCACGAACTGGTTGGCGTCTGATTTCACGCTGATCAGCCTTCGTCAGGATGCATACTTAAACTCCCTCATCTCCCCACCAAATTGTGATTTTTCTTCCCCTTCTCCCTCCCATCAACAACACTTCTATCTACTTCTGCCATCATCATTGCATATCTCATCAACTCATTGTCAACATATTTCTGCTACATATCTACTGCTTTTCCTTGTTTTTTCTTTTTCCATTTCCCTGATCGATGACTTGCAGTCATCTTTGCTGTTCGCAAAACAACGGCCGAGTAAACTTCTGCCTCGCATCATCCCTGTGCTATGGCACGAGATCATTTTTGCTCTTCGCAAAATAACGGCAGAGTCAACTTCTGCCTCACCGTTTCATCCCCGAGATCAACTGGTTTCGAGATTTTCTCGACAACGAGCCTCTTTCGACGAGATGACGCCCAAGAACTCACCCACGGTCCAAAAATGACCAAAGACCTCTCAGCCCACCGAATGTGAGTATTATTCCGAACTATCAATGACCTGTTTTCCCCAAACCAAACTGACGTCTTTTTTCTTTGCAGATTTCTTCCCCGGCATGAACATGCTTCAACGAGCTTACCAATAAGCTCACCTCTTAGCGCGATGCTGCTTGGACAAGTCATTCGGCCGAGCCCACCTCCTGATCCAACAATTGGCAATCTCAACCTTACAAACGCCTACTTGTCCCCCAACAGCGTTCACAATCGCCTGGTCGTATCTTGGAATCCCAACCCGACGGCCTTGAACCACAAGACAATCCAGGTATCCGGACCTCCCAGCCCCACCCTCGCAGCCGACCTCGACCCACCCTGCCGCTCTGGTGTCAACAATCACATGTCCGCCCTTCCATCGATGTTGAAATGAGCACCTCGATGGGTCGCCACGTTTGCTCCGATAACTGCGAGCAGCACAAGATTTGTATCGGAGATAGATGCGGGTGCCGTCGGCAGGACCGCCGGCCAACGGCCTGCTACGCATGCAGGCTGGCAAAGACCGCGTGCCGACCAGGAGTGGGGGGAAGCGGAATGTGTGAGCGGTGCCTACACAAGGGCAGCATACACCACTGCTGCAACAGACGCGGTGGAGAGGACAACCAAGGTGAGGGTGTGCCAGCGGGTCCTCCCGAATCTAGCCCGAGTCCACTCGGCTCTTCCTCCAGTTCTTCATCCGGGTCTTCGCCGGCGGCTTAAGTACTGGGACAAGCAATGGTCCAAGCAGACCATCCAAATGGACCAGGATCCGACAAGTCTCCTGACGATCCATGCTCTGTTTCTGTCTGGAGAAATCCAGATCCGCGGCAAGCCGGTTGCCACCCAGTATTTCTCATCCGGTCCTGGTTCATCAGAGTGCCATGGCACAGATCCAGGCTGGTGCGGATTCTGCCGCTGTCGGTAGCGCGCCGCTGTTCAGATTCAGAAGCTGACTATTCCGGCCATCTATGAACCAAAGCACCTATCCGCTACCCTTCAGAAGTACTGGGACCTGTGCCAAATGGAGAGTAGCCCGGAGGTCGCGGCCGAAATTCAGAGGAATCTGCCAACTGCAAACCGGTTGAGGGCCGCCCTTGTCAAAAAAATCGAAAAGCTAAGAGCCACCAAAGACAGACGCTGCTAACCACTACTCGCCTTGCTCTTCTAGATCTCATCCTCATTCATGGCGGTGACACATCCTTAACGGCCGACTACATAAACGAACTGGACGAAGCGTACGAAGACCTCTTTAAACGGACACCTTTGGCTTTAACGCAGACTCACCAGGCTGGGTTTACACTTCCCTATCAATGCCCGGAAAGTCCTACCGGGAGCCCTTTAGTGGCCTACCCTCCTGGTGTGGTTGTAGACGGCTACTGGTACCCCAATACCAATAGCTCTAGTGAAAGAAAGGAGAGCCACTGCCCCTCCTGCGCCTGCGTCCACGGGCGGCGGCGCGGACGGCAAGCAGCGTGAGGGTTTTGCTGATGTTCAGCTTGCTGGGGCTGCTCACAACCACCACAGAATCATCACCATGGTACCACCATATCCTCCAGGGATGGCTCCTATACAGCGACTTCCAACTGAGCTCAAGGGCCTCATCTGTGAGTTTGCAGGTTTTGACGCTCATCGTATTCGTTCTTACGATGTTTCCCGGCCGGACGAGACACTTTCACAGGATGATGCGTATACCTGGACGCCTCATTCTCAAGTTGGCTATGTATAAAACACAGCCAACCGTGCCGGAAGGGTGATCGGGGGTATCAACCCCAACTGGACCATCACAGAGCTCAAACAACATTTTGAGCTCCAAGCCATCCTCGGCGGGATCCCGGCCGAGAAGCAGGCGCTGCGCCTGGATCGTCCTGCAGCTCCGGGCTTCGATTCTGCGGTGGCGCTGGACGACATTGTCGTCCTTAAGGACGTTGGGATCGACCAGGGTGTCCCGACTTGCGTGATCTGGCTGGAGCGTCGTGGTGGTCAAGCCGTTTGGGTGCGAGGAGGAGTATTCAGTCCAAACCCTGAAGTCATGCTCACCTTCTAGGAGCAGAATGTGCGGCGGAGTGAGGAGCCGAAGGAACGTCAGAAGACACAGAAAAAGAAAACAGAGACCACCTCTATTGACGGCCGAACCGGATACATTGGCTCGAATTTCCAGTTCCAGTTTGACGGTCCTCCTCAGGTTGGTGCCATCTACACGGCTGGCTTCTCGGTGTGCAACAACGGCTCTTTGGCGTTTGGCGGGTCCACCGTCTTCTACCAGTGCCCCTCTGGTGACTTCTAAAACCTTTATGGTCGCTGGTGGGCTGAGCAGTGCAGTTCCTGCAGAGATTTTGGTGATCCCTTGGGTGACAGCCACCAGGACGCTGCGATCAACGGGGTCGTTGTCGGGACTACAATCCTATCTACGATAGTGGTTGTCCCACAGAGTGATGGTGAGGAAAGCCTCTGGTTCTTCGTCCCCGCCCTGCCTTCGCTCCGGTCTCCGTCTCCCGCCCGGTCAATTTGGGCTTCTTGGATCCTACTTTGGCTCATCAACCTGCAGCTGCTGCTGTTCGTTCCCTTGGTCCCCATGCCACCCAGAATCTAGTCGCTCTAGGGCTTCTGCCCCCGAGCCATACGAGCTTTCGTGGCATTCCTGCCGGTCCTGTCATTCCTGCCGGTCCTGTCCTCCCTGGTGTCCCTTCTCCCGTCTCTATTGGCCCTGCCGGCCTTCCTGCCCCTGCCTTTGCCGGTTCTGCCGGCCCTCCTGTCCCTTCTCTGGCCTCCTCTGTTGCTTGATCACTTGCTCCGCCAGGGCCCTTCTGAGCCCATGACGACCATCAAGCGCAGCTTCTTTCAACCCTCTATGCCCAACCGAGAGCTTGATCTGATCCTCACGGCGTACAAGGGCGTGTACGCTTCATTCCGCCTGAGCCAGAACATCAAGAAGCCCGGGCCCCTGCCGCCCAAGCTCCATCGCATAATTACGAGAAGAGAACAAAAGGGTATAGGAGGCCGGAGCAGCCTCATCGACCCACTCCTCCCCCCTGCAAGGAGCCGACGACGGTGGTCGTCAAGTTGGCTCTATATAAGGATACAGCCAATCATGCCGGAAGGATAATCGAGGATATCAACCCCAATTGGACTGTTTCTCAGTTGAAGCAACAGTAAGTGTCCCCTGTCACTTCGGTTGCCTGCAACAGCATCGACCTTACTGACCCTTGGTTCAGATACTGGTTCAAAACCGTACAGCTGCGACCAGTGTTTGATTCTGGAGCGTGTTTTTATCTAGCTTCTAGAAACCATTGACGGAATTTGTACTCAAATAGCGGAAAGAAATATTCATTCTCCTTCATAGACATATTCCAGTGCCAAAGAAATGTGCCTTGGAAGAAATGTAGAGTTCTAGAGATTTTCACATTACCCGTCTGTCCACTAGCATGCGGCTCCGATGTGAAGTTTGCCCTAGGTCCCATAATATGACAATGTTAGTACTGTTATCACTCACTGTATCGCTTTGCCGAAGAGTTCCCGAGTCTGTCTTGGTGAGTAGATTGGTTTGAGACCGAAACGGAGATATGATGTGTCTTCTTCTGCTTCCGTTACCCGTGCCATGGCCAAATATACACGGATTCCATACTTCGTCATCCTCGAAGAGCGGTCGGGGTATTTGACTAGAGGAACTCCGACGAGAAGGATGGCGGCGGCAAGAATGATGACTGTGACAGGTGTAATCATGAACAGACACAGAAGAAATACATGGTGATCGAACCGAGTTCTTGTTTTAAACTGTCTTTGGAGCTGCAAAGAGCCAGTCACCAACTTGTCGACTTGCCGATCGGCCGGTTTGTAGATGCGGGCAGCTTTCACTTGGGGTTCTGCGTCACCATTCAATATCGCAGCCTGAATGACACCCAAATGAGTAAGCCAAGACATATGTAGCTGAATTTGATTCTTGGGGGTTGTATATAACTCTTGGTCACTTATTCCATGTTTTTCTTCTTTCGTGGCTGGTTGGCTGGACATGATGAGTGCAACTGAAGGAATGTCGCAGCTGAACAGAGCTCGTCTACCTTGATGTTATCCGTGACGTTAATCAACATACAGCTAGCATATGCTTCCTTCCTGGAATTTTTGCGTTGGGCGTTTTCCACCGAGCGGAAAGAAGTCTAAGGCGACTTCGCTCATTGATGATGACCTTTCTTCCACTCTCAGACGAGAAGAGATCCGAAAAAAAAAAGTGTGAAATGAGCGCTCAGGTTCAAGTTCTTGATCTCTTCTACAACACGCTGGACTATGGTTGGACAAAAAGGCGAGGTTGCATTGCGCAGTCAACTATGGACTGTATCTGGTATCATGGAAGATAACCAGGCAGCATCACCATCATCAGGCAGGCTGCAGGATCGATCTCACATGATGATATTCGATGGCGGTACCGGAAAAAAGCAAAACCAAGGACTTGTGAATGCCTCATCATGGTTAGTCCCAATGATGTGAAGGAGGCCGCCGATCATACGACAAGAAAGATCGTGCGTGTGTGGTGAAGTCACTTTCCGAATTCGTAGTCGTCGTCGTCGTCGATGAGGGTTTGTAACTGCGGGGGTCGGTGTAAGTTGGGGGTCTTTGTGTGTCCGTAATAGGCAATGGGGGCCGATGGGAAAAGTGGGGGTACGATTCACGTAACCGTTGTGGCGATCATTCCCCCCCCCCCAATCGTTTGAGTGGTCGATGTCGTCTCTTGTCGTTGTCGTCTCCTTGAGGCATCTGTACCTCGGTCGTATATTCCTGATCAATCCCGAGATTGGTGTAGCCAAGACATCCCTCATCACGAAGCTTTGAAGGTGTGTTTACCCCAGGCTCAACATGTCATGTGCAAACGGAAATATCGCGGCTCACGTCCGAGATAGTTGTGCCTAGCAGAACGCAACGCTGCGGCAGTTCGAACTGTGATGGAGAAAGGCGGGGAAGAAGGAGGGAAATGGGGGAAAATGACCCCACGAACAACGTGAATCATGGGGAAAATGGAACTTTCTTACTGTGAGGGGAAACGGAATTGGTGGATAAAGGTTGCAGTAGAGAGGTAAAGAATAGACTAGTCAGGGGTTTATACGCACGTCAGGTACCTACATGAAATCCGAAAGTGAGGGGATACATATCCATTATCCAAGGCACAGCCCCCCTCGAAACTCCAAGTGGGATTGTGTTCAGAGAACGACACTCGTCAAATTCGGCATCAAAAATCCGAAGTCTAGGGCAAACGATCCCTACCCGCGGAAATGCCCCAATGGGCTGTGCAAAAGCAAGGCGAGCGGGATCGTGAAGAGTATCAGAAACGACGAAGAAGTTACCATATTAGTCAATGATGGTGAGGAAGCTGGAGAGGGGTAACAACCGACGCTGGATTGATGGAACTTCAGCCCCTCTCCACGTCTCACACACTCACCTCAACTTCCCTCCCTTTTCTGCCCAGCTTTCAATTACATACCTCTCTTTACCCCTCAACGCGCCTACCATCCATGCCGAGGCCGTCTTGTGTGCACGATGAAAGAAGATTGTCCAAATCCTCGTTAGCTTCCGCCGCATGGTCTCAAGCGCGGGATGTCTCCGGTACTGTCTCTATACTGTACGGTGTAAGTCGTTAGGGCTGTTGGCCGTATCCGGACTACACATCAAGGCCCCAAGGTATCATTTCCCGACTCTCGTAGAAGAGTAGGCTTCGGAGTGGGTCGTTTTGTTGGCCAATTTTGCGCGCCTCGTGATGTCTTTGTGCATAGTATCTGCAGAATCAGATACGGCGATGGTTGCTAGTTGAAATAGATCGCAACGCTGGTACATTCTTGATCAAGAGATTGATGCCATGGGCAACAATTGGCCTTGAGTATGCAAGGAACCTTTTCGCCGTCTATTCTTGCTGCTGCTGAGCGTGGTCCTGTGTTAGATCTCAAAGGGTCGAATGTCTGTGTAATAAGTAGCACACCGTGTTAGAAAGACAGGGGAAGTACAGCGTGTACTGTATCCTGGGAACATATCAGGTTCCAAACAACACCATCTCACCCCCACGAAGCGGTTAACCATAGCGATAGAGCTACGAACAGCAAGCGACGAGTATGTTTGATCACGGAGAAAATTAGCCGCTCCGTCCGGTCATGGCCTTCATCGACGTGCACACTTTTCACTCACTCCCAGGAGCGCGGCGAGTCTGACGTGCAGCAACAACCGAGTTCTTGGCTCAGACTCGAAAGGGTTGATCGAATTGACCAACATGGAGAGGTACACGAATGCAAGGCCTCCTTTGTAAACTCGATTGGTCGACTTTTTCCGTCAGATGACCGAAATATGCAAGTCGCCGTAAGGGTGGGAAGTCGTTGATGCAGCGTGACATACTTTTAGGTGGTGGGATATTGTTTGAAAGCTTACCTGCTACATGTTTTCCGTCTTGCTGACTACTGCCATATTTATGGTGTCATGGTGGCATAGTACATGTCTGATCGAGTGATGCTTTTGGCTGAGCAGAACTCGGCTTGATATGAAGTGTATGCTGCTCAGCAGTCTGAACCATGCCATCAACAGTTCAGACCACCGTATTGGAGGCTTCAATTAGTAGGTAGCCGCGCCTACATCCAAAATATTCTTCATGGGACAAGCTGATGGTGGCGCCAAACCAGAGGATGGCATAATACCGTAGAAACTCGCCAAATTGGCAAAAGGCTACTGCCAGAAAAACTGGGAAATCAGACAGAATAAGCATAGGCCTGTAAGGCTCACGTCCGGCTTCCTACACAGAAATGTGTGTGTATTAAGGTAGAGGGCAATGTTTCTGGTCGGGGGCTTGTCAACTGGGCCTTTTTTACTGTGCTTTTTCCTGGGGGGATTCTTTCTAGTTCGCTAGGGAAATGTAGCCCAATTTCTCTCGTCTTTTCCAGCACTTTCATCCCTATCAGTACCACTATTCAGACATCCCTATTATTATCCCTATTACTATTGCTATAGCTCCCGCCCCTATACCCTCCCCTCAGAGAGTCTATCTCGGTCCCATTAATATCGTCTATAAGTAAATAAAGAGAAAGGATCCAAAGTAAATAAACCCTTAGTATTAACGCTTCCTAAACGTAACCGACGATTATCTTAACTCCCGTTAATTCTATAAGAAATACGAATATCTCCTCGTCCCTCGAATCCTATTAATTCCCAACGTACCAGAGGGTATTACCCTCATAGACTTCGATAAAGAATGTCATTATAGCTAAGTTCGTAATAGTAGCCGTTATACTATTAAGAATTACGTTAGGGATAGGAAGGATATATATTATTACATCATAGACCTTAGCAGGCATTAGAATCGCTAGGACAACCGGCTCCAGAAGGTTCGTCACTAGCAGAACGGCTAGGCTATCTATTATTATTATCGTAATAATAATAATAATAATAAAACTTAATTACTATTATTTAGACTATTAGTTATTAAACTTGTACTTATTATACTTCCTAGCACTATTAAGCTCGTTACTACTTTTTATCGTATAATATCATCGCAATAAGATAATCCTTCTTCTTTTTACAACCTCTCTTTAAGATATTTCTCTCATCTATCATCCTTTTTAATACGGCTATAGTATAGTAGCTATATACCGCCTTCCCAACCTCGTATGCCCTCTCTTCTACCCTCTCTTTTGCCCTCTATCTTTCTTCATCGTCGATCTTATAAATAAGACTTTCGTCGTCTTCATACTTAAGAATATCAAAATCACTAAGCTCGCCAACGTCAGAGATATCGCCAGCCGTTTACCAATTGTCCTAGATCAGGGTATCTCTATTAATATCTTTAATATTAATAAAGTAATTCTCTAATCCATCTAGAAGGATAGAGATACCGTTATCTTTGAAAGACTTAATTACAATATCTTTCTTATTAATCTATAAGCGCTAGCAAACGCGAGAGACAACGTAAATAATCAACACCCTCTTATCGGAAACGGACCATTTTTTATCCGGGTATTAGGCATCCTATTCGAGAGCTACTTAGTCGACTTCGTCCTTCATTATCTATTTAAACGTAGAATTAATAACTATATCTAATAGTTATAGTAGATTTGTAAGACTACTAGGGATTATAGCCGTCACTACCTTATTAAGCATCACATTAATCTTATCGCATACGATCTAGGAGCTGTGAAATAGGCATATATCTATAACTATAAGCGTCTCCCCCAACTCCCTCGAAATAGGGGCAAATTCCTTATTAAACTAACGGTAAAAAAGCTCCTCATTTTGATATATTAAAGCGTTAAATTTGACCGAAACATCTTAAGTATAAAAGTATTATTCTTTATCAAAGACCTTCCCCTCCCCATAAAAAATAATAGTCGGTTTCAAACGCCAACCGCCATCAGCAAAAACGTAGAGGATAAAAATATATTACCGTTTACCCTACCCGCTACGGGCAATCTTACTAGAAATAGTCTTAGCACCTTTAAATTCGTAAGTATAGCCGTCGATAAATTCGAAGGGGATAAGGATTTCGTCGAAATTAAGGATATTAGAAGGAAGAAATTGGGGAGGCCCGCCAAGCACAGTTAGCTAACTATTACGCTTAATAAACCTATAGATTTCTTTTATTAGCCTCCGATAATTTCTAAGTCTTCCCCGAATTTCTCTAAATCTTCGCCGACAATATCTAAGTCTTCACCGATATTCTCTAGGTCTCCTCTAATAAATTATTCTATAGTAAACTAGAGAAGTAAGAACTATAAAAGAAGGTCATAAAAAGTGGGACTATAGATTATTATATAAATATATAGACCTACCTCAGAAATAAACTTACTTTAACGTACAATTCGGCTAGCAATCGTTATACTTAATAAGTAATCCGACAATAGGATATACAATAACGTTTAAAGAAGTTCCCAAACTAACCGCGTAAGAACTTAAACACACACTAAATCTTAGGGTAAACTATAGCAAAGAGGGTTCTAAATTAACAACGAAACTAAACTATAATCACGATATTATTACTCTAGCGGGTAGTCCAAAACGCATTATACAACTACCCCTCTATTTCTAACCACATCGCCTTACCCTCTCTCACTAGCTTTAATAAGAGTATATCGCAATTATTCTACTAATTCGCCATCGTTCGAATAGGGACGCTATATATATCGTAAGCCTCCTCGTACGTCACATCGCGAATACCGTCGCTAGCTAAATTACTACCATTTCGAAATCGTATTAATTTATCGCGTAAGACGCGCCGTTGGGTAAAGAAAGCAATAACTTACTCGCGAGTCCTATTAGTAAAGTAACACTCCCCTCCATCCTCCCCTCCATCGATCACTATACGGGATTACACTAATCCAATTACTAACCTATAACTTCTTCCAATATCGATAAAAACGTTCTAGTCGCTTAACTAGCCTCTCTCGCTCGATCTTACAGCGGTTATAAAGTCTAACCGCGGGGCTAGGGCGTCGCTAGACAATCTTTTACTAAAATAATCGTAGTAGAGGGCCACCGCTTAACTAGCTTAACTAGGACATAGCGGCTGGCGATAGCGGCTGGCGATGGCGGTTAGCGATAGTGGCAAATGACGACGACGAGGGTAATACAGGGCACCCGGCACACAGAGCACAGGGGAGCAAAATGAACAGGGAGACGGCTGGAACGAGAGACCAGGACCCCAGACGGCCCTCAACACTGTGTACATTGAACTACAGTCAAAACTGGGCCAGCAGAGCACATTCTATATACTGCTTCCTATACTTACTATCGGGCGCTCAAAGAGGGATAGCCTTTTGCCAATTTGGCGAGTTTCTACGGTACATGGCAAGTCCAGCAAGTCAAACAACAGCGGCTGTTGCCGACGCTAGGGGAAGTGTGGTAGACTGCTGCCCAGCGAATGTCGGACCCGTTGGTACGGATGCAAATATGGTTGGTGTAACAGTTTGAGCCTCCTACATGGGGTCCGGTCGATACCACTTGATTGGATTATAGATGACCCTTGGGTTTGTGCCTTGGCCGTTGGGGGCTTTCGCGGGGAGCATGCCCGCCACGTGGAGGACTTTTGGCTGCTCGCGTCTTTGACCATGTCGAGAGGCGGAACGGCTCCTGCGATGGTCCCGGAACCGTTCGCCTTGCTCTTGTCCGTATCCTTTGGAAATTATCGGTGAGAGGATCAACTGCAGTTATCCGAGAGTGGGCATTCTAGAGGTTGAGTCCTCGCAATGGGCCCCGATGGGATTTTATGGTCGAGTACACTCAGGCATCTCTACTCTTGGTCTTGTCGGTATGCGCAACGTTCGATATCGAGGGTCAGGGGCAATGCCGGATTCAGGCTTCAACTCGTGGCTGCCTTGTCGCGTCGATGTCTCTCAGAGGGCAACAACCGGTATTCCTTAGCAGAGATGCTGTGTTGGGAGGCTGTTCTCTAGGTGGTGGTTAGTTGTTAGGGAGTGCTACACAAGACTTGGGAGAACTGACCGTGACCAATATCTAGCAGCGGCCTAACACGCTATTGGTTGGGCCAAGAGCAATACGGACAGAGGGCTGGTCAGTTAGCAGCTCGACAAATCTCGGCAGTTCTCCGGTTGCCAGTGGCAGCTTTGGGGGGGGTTGTTCATAGGGTGGCGAGTGGTGCGACATGACATCTTGACCGAGTGAAGTGCCTGACGGAAATAAGGGAATGGTGGGGGCGCGATGCGTGGACAGTCGGCAAACGGCAAAGAGAAATTGCGGGGTCGTTGAATTGATGGGGGACGGTTGGGTAGTAGATGGCAACATCCACATCTTGTCGGTGTCTAGGGGTGGGCGGACTTGAAGTTCCAGGACTCGACCTCCTGGAGCGCAGTTGGTGAAAGGAATGTCGTCGCCGTCAAAGTGGGTGGAGAGTGGGGGATGACTGGTGGTGACGGGTCATGATACAAGAGACGATCATAAGGTGACAAGGCGCTGATCAATTGCGTGGCAGAACGATGTCGTGATAAGGAGCTTGAAAAAGATGTCAAGTTGAATAGCCGTTATTGAATTCATTGTCCGTTGAATTGACTACGGAGGCTTGCATGTTCGACTGTAAATTTCCCCACTTTGTCAAATGCCAGACACCTGTCACTTGTACAACCACACCCAAATTTCGTTTGCACCCCGCAACCCATTCTCTACAATGCCATTCTACTTTCACCTCCATATCGCCGCTACAACGCTTTTATTCTTCTTCATTGCTCCCAATGTCTCTTTATTACTCCCAATGTCTCTTCATTACTCCCAATGTCTTTTCATTACTCCCAATATCTCCTCATTAATCCTATTGCTCCCATTGCTCCCAATGTCAAACTTGGTCATTTGGGGACTTGGTCATTTTGGGGACTTGGTCATTTCGAGGATTTGGTCATTTCGAGGATTTGGTCATTCTTAGGGTTAGGGGTTTTTGGTCATTGAAAGACTCGGTTATTGTAAGGATTTGGTCATTTCGAGGATTTGGTCATTCTTAGGGTTAGGGTTTTGGTCATTGAAAGACTTGGTCATTTTTAGGAACTTGGTCATTTGAAACAACAGTTTCGATACTCTTTTTGACTTTTCTCCATTGGAATATGCTGTAATAAGGGAAGATCTCCCCGTTGTTACTGGATTGGCTCATTTTGACGCAGGAGGATGTGAGAATGCCGTGGGGTTGCGGGGTGCAAACGAAAATTGGGTGTGACGTTAAACCGGTTGACAGTGGCAAAGTGGGGAAATTTACAGTCGAACATACAAGCCTCCGTAATTGACACAAGGGAAAGAAAGAAGTGACGTTGGAAGTTGGGAGATCTGCCTGGCCGGTGCGCAAGCTCTACAGCTAATCAGCTGGGATCCACCAGCATATGTGATTCAGCAAGCGCTAACAGTAGCCGCGCTAATTCAAGCCGAAAGTTGTTAAACGTGGTTAGCATGGAGATCTAGACTCGTCTGGTCTGATGTGTCCGAGACAGATCAATACAAGCGGGAGCACCCTTTGCCCGCCTTTTGACTCGACATCAACTTATCCCTCGGCCATCCAACTCAAATCCAAGATCCCGTTTGGAGGACGCGATTTTCATTCAACACCTCACCCGCACCTCACCCACACAGCCGGAGCCAGATCCCAAGGTGCTTTTTCGGTCCCAAAACCAAGGCTCTCACCAAAAGACGTGCAGTACATCTAGCCTTGTTAGGTCTGACCGCGCCGGTGGCTTGCATACGCCGATGTGTTCCGGTAAGCTCGTTGCATTTGGTTGTATACCGTATACAGCTGAGTGTAGACGTACGGCCTCAAGCTTGTCGGTGATTGGAAGATGACTTATAGCAGGCTGCCTGGTTGCCTTGCGCCGGAACCGACCGTTGTCCCACGACGTTATCGTCCATGGATAGATGATATGATATCAGTCCATGGCCTTGGCCAAAAAAACCATCACGACTTTCCAAGCATGCCCAAGACAAGGCAAAGGACAAAGACGGGGTTGACGAGCACAACGTGGGGGTCTCGTCAATCCCGGCAGCTTCTGCGTTCTTTGCGATCGACTGGACTGAGGCCCAAAGAGACGACCCTGGAAAGATGAAAACATCACGCCTGAAGTCGGTGATGCTGTGTTACCAATGGAGGCCATGCCATGCCCTGCCATGCCATGCCATTGATGCATCGCATGTGCTGCAAAGGCAGCAAACAGTATTGCAGGAGGCTCTCAACACACGTCAAGATTCAAGCCGCCAACAGAACACACTTGTCCTCCCCGTCAGGCTTCACAAACCCCTTGATCTGAAAGCGTCAACAATGGTTTCGAATCAATTAAACCCAGGACTCAATTTTCCCGTCACGCGACCTGCTACCAGGTGAATGATTACACCAAGCAATGCGTGCACGGCGCACTGGATACGTACAAGTGTTCGGCGTGGATACTTACCTATCGTTGACGACCCTGGCACAGTGCTCACCGTCTATTGTTTATGACGGAGGTACATCGCCAAGTTCGCTGTCTCTTTCTCCGCACTTTTTAACATTTTGGTGGTTTCTGCACTCCGCAATCCGCTTGTCCGGGGGCCGCCCCAGAGGTACCGTAGTGGGGTACGTATCCCGCTCAGGTACTCCTGTCAGCAGCCTGTTAGTGCATCCAAGTGGAAGCTGGAATGCTCATTCACGACGTGACACGATACAGAGACCTCGACACTTTGCCTCCCAGCACATCGACGTGTCAGGGTCAGCTGGTCGACTCGTGACTTGAAAAACGAAGACATTCCCATTCCCACCGTGCTGGACGCAGTCATATTCCCGCCCACGCCGCCGTGCTACGACTCGGTAATCATCAACCGGAGCGTGTTAGCGTTCGCTACACAGGACCTGAACTATCAGCGCACTAACCCCCACTGCCAGGGAGTCCCCGCGACGGCACGCGTCCACTCCCCCCCGATCCCCATACCACTGGACCTACCAAAAATCGGACTGGTAGACCCAAGCTGCTGGAACCTCGGGAGTTTCAGGGCCAAGGGCAGAGAGAGTGCCCTCTGGGCAGAGATGCCGTCCACGGTCCAGTCGTGGGAGGAAGGAAGGAGCGAGGGCAGGGCAGTGTGGGCTGATATCGACAAATGGAATCGATCCGAATGTCGACCTCGGGACCTGCCACTCGCTCGCTCTCAGCAACAACCCGGGCAGCTCTTTCCCCGGTGTGAAGAAGGAGGAACCAAGCAGAAAGGCACCTGCCGCACGCGGTCCTTCAATTGACAAATGAAGAAAATTTCCGATTTTTTTTTTTTTCCTTTTGCTGTCAGGCAGACCGAACAACTTGGAGAGGGTCAAGCTTGATCCAGTCCAGTAGAGGACAATATGACAACAGGGTCCAACATCACCTCCGAGTAATCAATCCCCAAGTCTTCAACCTCCAGCATGAGACCATGGCAGCTTGCTAATAAAAGGTAAGCCGGGCACATCATTCGAGTGCCAGCTTTCCACTTCTTTGCACATTGCTGATATCATACAACTTCCATAGCAATCAACCTCTCGATACCTCTAAAGTCTCTGTGTCGGAACACGGGTGACCCCTGTGCGGCGCAGGAAAGCAGACAAAGCAGCAGTTAAGCCAGCCGTTCTCTCCCCTGTTGGCCTGTTCAACGCAGGCCGCAAAGCACGCATTCTGAATGGCCAGAAAAAGACATGCCAAAAGTGTCACCTGCCCCTCCAGTGCCCTCCACGCCAACCATTGACAACGCGAGTACACCCACCAAGACGCCCCTTGACCATCCCGAACCGGACTCTCGCTGCCCCTCCACGCGCAACAAGTCCTCAGAGAAGGAGACGTTCGGGCGATATTGCCAGTCGAGGCCACACTAGAGAGGGCACCATCACAAGTAAACAATCATTCAAGATAGGAACAGGTTAAGCCTCACGACGTCTGGCTTGCCAACGTGGGCGTAACCTTCCTAGCGTGCCCTCATTGGCCAGGCCAACAAACATGCACACCTCCTCCGATATCGAAGCATTATGGAAGCCCCCGGGAGCACAGCACGCAGTAAGCGGAAGGCTGGCAATGACGTGACCACCATCGCAAAATCTTTCGGACACCAAGTCCGGAGAGACACGATACAAGATGACAGACAGCCCGCCAAATTGTGGAACCGTCAAACCGACCATATAGACCTTCAGGACATCACCTGATACCTGTAGGGTTCGTACCTCTTCTTGTCCCATTGATGCCACGCAAACATCCTGCCATTCGACACCTTGATGGCGCTAGCCCGTCCTAATGACCGTCATGTTCGATTTTGGACAAACCGCATCCTGATGAAGCAGGCCGTTGTTGGCAGGCCGTGGTTTGTGTCGCCAAACACTTCTCTATACCCGATCAAACCTTCCGGCCCGGATCACTGACCGCCAGTTGCGGAACGGGGCATGGGAAAAGAAGGACGGCATGGCCCGTTGAGCGCTGATGACAAGGATGCCTTGGGCATTGCCGTGAAGGTATCGCAAAGAAGAGCCTCATAGCCCAGTCTTCAGCTTTACCTACCTTGGCCCATTGCCTTGGAGACTGAGCCCTGGCTGAACAGAAGCTGTCGCCTTGTCATTGTCGAGTCCTCTGTTACCTATGCCAAGGTGGTAGTTGTGCTGTATCTGCATGCTCACCCAAGGGCGAACACTTGCCCCAGATTCGGCCAAAAATGCATCTACCGTATGGTTTTTGGCCCAAGCAAGCTGCTTATAAGGCCATAAAAAAGACCGAGTGCCGCTCCTTGCGCGCGCACCGGATAGTAGGTACCCGTATGCACGGCAACAAACGTCCTCTCACAACAACCCCTGCCATGATCCCATATCTTTCCAAGATTAAGCAGCCTTCCTGACCTCACTGAACAACACCATGTTCAAGTGGACAAAAAGCAATGTGAAACTGGCGGTCGAGGTGTGCTCGTTGTGACGTGCACCTGCTTGAAATTGGGCTAACACCTATAGCCTCAGATGATTACTAGGCGTGTATCAGCCGAGGGCATTGGCTTGAACAAAAAGACCATCACACACAAGATTCACCAGGCACAAGGCTGAATCCATCTGGCCTTGAATCTATATTGGATTCTTCAGCCCTCGACTGTTCATTGCCTGTGCTATTAACAAAAAGGTCGAGCACCACATTGTCTTCGGCCTAGGCACCCACTCAGGCCGGCTGGGATGTCCACCGGGCTTGATGATGACATAAGCAAAAGCATCAAAAAAGTATATCTGCCCTGCCACGAGCCTGACCTCTTTACACAAGACGTCACCAGCATATCTCGACTCGTCTGGAGGTCTGACCAAGCTACTGTCCAAGAATATCACGCCGATCCACGACATCGACGGGTAAGCAGAGATACACTATGACTACCCCTCCTGGTCTAGTGTGAGATTTCTTGGCTAGCCGCCTTACCCATCATGGGGCAACAATGGGGTAACTCGGGGTAACAACAGCGGTCCTTGTCGACGGAGCCGGCCTGTCAGGCTAACCCCCACACTATTACCGTCCACCACAGACGGGATCCTGGAAATAGCCCCCTGTCGTGTATGGGTCGTGCCCCTTCTACAAGACCCGCAAGACGAGGCCGAAAAGAACGTCGCTCAAAAGTTTGGAGATCACCCATAACAGATATGCTTTATGCTAGGATTATGAGCGAATCCTGTTGGAAAGATGCTGCATATGCAGCTAAGAGCGGGCTAAAACTGCCCGCATAAGCTGTGACTTTCCCCCAAAGAGGATATCTGCTATGGATGAGTAGAAGCGGTACTTTGACCTTTCTTCTTCTTCTCTTTTGCACGAATCAGAAGGCTTCATTCCTCACCACTCCACGACCTCTGGCCCTCAGCTTGCCATGTCTCCATGTCCGTCGTTCGGCCTGGGCGGCGATGGGTCTTGGCTCCAGTCTTGAGCAGGCGTCCACTTGGAGTAACGCCACCAATCCGCCGGGCCACTGCGTAAATCATCCCAAGCGGACAAGATCAAGAACTAACAAACGACAATGGCACAATGAGTACTTTTTCCATCACTGCCTCGGGTACTGACCCACGGCTATCACTAACCGTCACCACTCCCCCCTGCTTCGTTCCTCGTAGACGGTAGTCAGCCGATACACTTTTCTTCTCCCTTGCTTGAAACTTTTCTCTCCCAGTCCTTGTTCCTTCCTCCCATTTCTCTTTGTACAAATATCGACCACTTCCCTCCCACGATTCCGAACGAGCTGACCGTCACTGCCCTCCACCTTCCTGTCTTTGTCCACCTTCCCCTACCCCTTACATCACAGAAAGCCACCGGTATTTTCGTCATCCTCATATTCCAAGTCTTACCCTCAGTCAACATGGTTCCCCACAACGACTCATCACCGGCCGGAAGCTTCACCAACGGCTTCAACAGAATGGCCTTCCAACCCTCGGGGTCATCTACTCTCACGGTAGAGGACTTGACAGCTGAGCTGGGCAGCTCATACGACAGCAGCTCCCTGGACGCACCCGTTTCTCACGTCAAGCGACCCCTTGTCCCCGGCGTCTATGTCCCGACGATGTGCTTCTTTGAGAAGGAAACAGAAGACGTTGACACCGTTACCATTGCTCGCCATGCCGTTCGTCTAGCTCGCGCCGGAGTTACAGGCCTGGCTACTCAGGGTTCCAACGGAGAAGCCGTCCACCTTACCCACTCCGAACGACAAGTCGTCACCGCAACCACCAGAAAAGCACTCAACGATGCCGGATTCTCTCACATGCCTATTATTGTCGGCTGTGGCGCCCAAAGCACCAGAGAGGCAATCCTACTCTGCCGTCAAGCATGGCAAGCTGGAGGAGATTACGCACTTGTCCTCCCACCATCCTACTACGCGCCTCTGTTCGCTGCTTCATCCCAGAGCATCCTCGAGTTCTTCAACGCAGTTGCCGATGCTTCGCCCATCCCAATCATCATCTACAACTATCCAGGTGCCGTCAATGGCATGGACATGTCGTCAGATATCATCGTGCAGCTTGCCCAGCACCCAAATATCGTTGGTGTGAAGCTGACTTGCGGCAACACCGGCAAGCTGAACCGTGTAGCAGCGGCTACTCGCAAGCTGTCAAAGACATACGATCCCAAGAACCCCGATTTTTTGGTTCTCGCTGGTTCTGCCGACTTTTCTATCCAGGCCTTGGCAGCAGGTGGACATGGAATCCTCGCAGGTCTCGCCAACATTGCTCCCAAAGCATGCATCAAGACTATTGAGCTTTGGAATCAGGGAAAGCACACCGAGGCCCAGGAGATGCAGGAGATCGTTTCGCAGGGCGATTGGACTGCCATCCAGGGTGGCGTTGTCGGAGTCAAGGCTGGATTGGAAGAGTGGGCAGGCTACGGCGGCTACTGCAGAAGCCCTCTCCCAAGGCCGACTCCCGAGCAGTCTAAGAACTGGAAAGATGGGTTCAAAGACTTGATCATGCTTGAGAAGTCTCTCTAAGTTTTCTGGTTCACATGATCGAACATTACCGGCTGTATTCGGCGAAAATCATGGCAAATCTCTCCTATATCCGGTCATCAAGCATGGGCGGCGACAACATGGCTGAAACAATCAGGAATTATTTCAGTTCCCTCTTTCAGCAACCAAGCGAGGCTCGTTATCCAGTACCAACCTTGTCTCTATTTCTATTCATGATTTTCATTTCTCTAGGCGTTATTGAGTGGGGTATACAGGTCACTGCGGGTAGCAGAAAGATGGGAAGACTCAAAATAGAGAATTCCTCGGCGTTGGGGCAGGGGCACAGCATGGGCTAATCGGGTCAATGGCAACTTTGCGGAACGGTTGTTGGAAACCGCACTGCTACATGAGGACTACCTCTTTTCAGTCACTCTTCCCTTTCATTCCCACAAACATGTATTACGATGACACTTCACATGATCGTGGATATTCCGAGTTTTCCACTTTCCCCATCCTATCCCTCCTTATGTTTTAGTCAACAGCATTGCTTTGTTTATCAATATGACGTTGCATAAGAGTCTCCGATCGTTGACACCAATAAGCCCATGTCCACTGATGCGATGGCTGAGCAAACAAAACTTCGTTCACTGCATTGCAGGAAGAAACGCCATGAACCTAAAAAGAGACAACGTCATGAATCTTCGATCGCACGAACTGGGATTTCCGCTTCTTTTCTTCCAGCACCGAATGTCTTGTGGCCATGGCCATTTATCTAGCCGAGACGGGCCCAGGCTGTGGATTGACCCCCTTTGTACTACGAGGGACAAGAAGTCGCAATGCCAAGTGGGCAAAAGGCTAGCTTCTGGTTCAACAAGGAAGCAAACATGAGCTCATTTTGCAAGCCCAAATTCACTGCCACGTGAATAGCACAGAGACATGGACACTCAACTGGGTCATGGTACCAATCTGGCCCTTGTCGCACTGGCATAACCCGGCCGGTCATCCCAAATCTTTGATTTCGCTAAGCGTAAGTGAAGGCAAAGTACGAACTGGCACATGTTGCGAACGGAAGATGAAAGATTGCTGACAACATACAATCTAAAGGATGGCATCAGTTCGGGGTACATCGAACATCAATGAACATACTCCTGCCCACGCCTATCACGACGAACTACCAAGACTTCATATCACCACTTGAACGCAACCTCGGCAGGGACTTCCACTTTACCTAGCACCGAACCTTTGCTTTGGCATAACCTGGCCTAACACTTGGAGCCCAATTCTGTTTCATGCATGAGCAGGACTCAGAGTCATATGAATCAATAGCCGTAAGTTGACCACGGGAATAAGCCATGATGGCTATGATATAAATATCGCTTAATGAGGGCAGCCACCTGTTCGTACCGTCAAAGCCAGTGGCTAACCTACGAAATAAGGCGCTCAATTCTACAAATCGTTTTGGTATCACAAAGGGGGGGCGAATTATTTCTCCGATCAAGCCACGGGTAGGACATCTCCAGAGAGCCCGAACAACGGCCTTTGCGATATCGGCTCCGCAACGCAGACTGTCATCGGGTACAGTCTTTCCCGATTTCCTTACCTTGTGTGATGTGGACCTAGGAGCGAGTGAACTGGAGGGGGAGGGGCATAAAGGTATGTGAAAGGCCAAACCCCAAATAAACAATCCACACATCTGTTGTTACACCACCTCTAAACAACATTGAAACAAATCCTTTGCTGTAAGTCTTTGTACAACCAATCAGGGGCTTGTCGTCCCATCAGCCAAGCAGAAAACTCCAAATATTCACACCTACATAAACTAGTGTCTCACGGGCATGTCGGTATCATCCGACGGCCGGGAAGTGCGGTATTCTTTCAGGCATCCGGCGGGAAAGAGAAAAAAACGTGAAGAAAGCATGACAAGGGAAGTTACCCTAGTGCAAGGCAACAAGAACCGGGGTAGGTGAGGCACGTTGAAGAGATGAGAGTTCCCCTCGAGAGCCTCATTGGGCGTTAACGCCTCATTTCTTTACCCTCCCCCAACTTTTGCCCCCATTCTCCTTGCTTAGCCTTGCCCGCTTACGGGCGGGACCTTGCACAAAGGAATGCTGGGAAAGATGCAAGGCCACCACGGGATGATGCCCCCCACGCCCAGGTATGCAAGAACCACACCCAAGAAATCATGAGGGGGGACGGGAAAGCAAGCAAGGTGTTTGCGAAGTGGTGGGTATGGAGGAAAAGGGTGGGTAAGAAAAGGGTTAAGCTTGAACCCGTCGCTATGGGCATCACCACCACAAACACACATCACCCGCCAGTACAACCCGCGCGGGAGGCGCACAGCGAATGTACCAGACCAGAAAGAAGCTGGATTCTTACCCCCCTTTACGGCGAAGGGCGGAGACGCACGAAGCAAGATGGAACGAGGCAGATATTCCCCTTGCAGCCCGAGCCTTGTTGCCCAACGGCTAGCTGCCTGTCAGTAGTATGATGACGAAGGGTTTATCTACCAATCATCCTTCCGTCTATCCGTCCACCCACGATTCCATTTCAGAAGGTTGGTACATGCACTTGCACAGACACCGATTCATCATCCTTCTATCTGGAAGTTCTTAGAAGATCCCCTCACCACCATCAGCAGACCACCGGCGGCACTCTCGCTTTGAAATATATGCTAATGTGTGGCGCCAGAGCTGTATGAATGAGACACACATACGGGAAGGAGCATAACACCCCTTACCTCCTTGTCGCCGGTCGGTGTGGAATCCTCGTGGTGGTAGCCGTCGAATGCGCTGTTCACAACATCGCCCACACAACCGAGACCACAGACCATGTTTCTTCACTCCCCACCTTCTACCCTCTCGTCTCGTTGTCGACTGCAAGCGCCCGATGAGACCTTTTCTAGCCGAGTCTGCCGAGTTGTCCATTTTTGCGCGACACAGCATACGAAGAGTAACTGGCCATACCGCTTATTCTCGTCTCCTTCCCCTTCTCGACAGCTCATGGTCTCCAATCTGGCCGCTTCATCTTTTCTTCCCCCTTTCTGTCTCTACACACAAAGAGGACTTATACGAGTTGCGGCTGCGAGTTACAGAATATGTGTGCTCCTGCAAGCCTCTTCACCGCTAACCATGCGTTAGAGCTGGGTGTGGTTGTGTGTTTATGTCGGACATTTTCCTCTCATCTCATTGGCGCGAGGCCTCTCTGTGTTCATGCTCCCATTCTCGTCTCTTGGCTGTCCTTTTCCTATTCTAGAAGGAAGAGGATCACAAAAGGTTTTGGTCATATCGTTACAGCGCTTGCACGCGCGCGCCCGGAAAAGAGGCTGGGCTGGGCTGGGCTGGGTTTGGTTCCAGTCGTTCGTTTTTTTTCGTCGTCATCACTTCAATGGGAAACGAAGTACCTGAGCAAGCAATCGTGTTATTCACCGGTACCTAAGGAGCCACTGCGCTTCTGGAACCCTCGTTTATCTTTCCGTGCTTCTTCGGTTCTTCCATTTCATCTGTTTGTACCTGCTGGACTGCTGCGGTGGCTATTATTATCAGACCCATGACTCTTTTAAAGGCCATGAGAAGCCAATTCGTCATCCATTAATATGCAGAAGGGTCCCCGTTGATACTCTTTTAAAACTAGCTGCGCTGTCCTACTTAAATCTTTTGCGACTCCGTTTCCTTTGAGTGAGTACCCGAGGAGCGAAAAAAAAGAACTTCTAGGTTTTTTTCGGCGGCAGACGTGAACTACAAACAAATTCAAGAACCAAGCAATACCCTTCGGCCGACACCAGACACTTGTCTGTCACTTTTCAACTGATACCAACAAGCAAGCAATTAGAACACATTGCCCAACCACCCTTCTCCACACATCCCGGTATCACGCCGGGATCCCTTTCCCAATGGAGGTTGCCGCAAGGAGAACAAGGAGGGTGGGGAGGAGGAGCAGCAGCCTCGACCTTACACCATCGACATCAGGACTCATACCCATGGTCACATTCACCCTCCTGCCACTCCTCCTATTATTCAACAGCTTTGCCTCGCTAGCCGCCGCTCAAACAACACCGATTCCGGTCGTCGGCGTCAAGACGGGTGTCGATTCCAACACGGGACAGAGGCCAATCAGGAGGAACATCAATGATCTCTACGCCAGGGGAGGGCCGCAATGGTAGGAAGAAGTGACTGTCTCGTGGGGGTCATATTTTCTGCATTGACTCATCCCCCGATACGGCTCAATGGCTGACTGACTAACTACGCTTGCTTAGGGACCTCTACATCTTGGCCTTGTCGGAGATGCAAGCGATGGACGAGTCGTCGGAGTTGTCGTATTTCAGCTTAGCGGGTAAGTGAGGATACGTACCCTGGAGCAGACAACTCTTTCGTGATGGGATGGGGGGGTCATCATAAAGCTGACTTGCGCGTTGAAAAGGTATTCATGGATTGCCGCACAAGGTATGGAATGGAGTTGAGCAGGTTGAAGGTGCGCCTGAAACCGGGTACTGTCCTCATGGTGTGAGTGTTGTCCCATATTCCATCATCTCTTAAACACCATGGCTACCATGGATACTTACTGGTAGCAAAACGCGTAGGAAACCATCTTTGCCCCATGGCATCGGCCATATGTTGCTCTCTTCGAGGTATGTAATTCCCAATCGCAGTCTTCACTAGCCAGTCCCTTGTCTATGATCACCCCATACCCATGTCATACCGCACTAACCAACCCATCACCTCGCCCCACCCCCTACTCCCATCAGCTCACGTACCATTTACCCACCCTATCCTCACTACACTCCCCCCTTCAACCCCCAACTAACCAACCCACCCCCCAAAACAGCAAACCCTAGTCTCCCACGCCCTCACCATCGCCTCGCGCTACCCCCCCTCCCTCTTACCCGCTTACACGGACGCCGCCCGCACGCTCCGCCTACCCTTCTGGGACTGGGCCTCGGACTCTTCACTCCCCTACGCCGTGATGAACGAGACCATCAAAGTCGGCAACACGCCCAACTCTTCTTTAAGTGCATTATCCACGCCCAACAGCAACGGCACGGGCGGCGGCAGCGGCGCCCCCTCCGGCGCGGTCGGCGTAACGGTTAGAAACCCGCTATATAGTTATCGGTTCCAGGAGGGGAGTGTCATGTATGGTTTTGACCAGTATTTGGGGCTGAATCCCCAGACGCTGAGGTGCAAGTTTGAGGATTTTGCGGAGGATAATAAGACGGTGATTAAGAGGTGGACGGAGCCGTGGGTAGCGCAGGGGGAGATGAAGGAGGTGGGAAGTCAACTGAGGGATAGTGTGGTGAGTATCATTTTCCTCTATTGGTTCTGTTGTATATGGGGGTTGGTTCGGTTGAGCGGAGGAGGCGGTTGCCGACGGCTTGCGCTGAGCTGCTTGGAGTGGTCCTTGGTTCCCATGGAAGTGTCAAGCTGGAAACTGGGCAGCTTCGTAAATAGTGGTTCATGGATCGCGGCTCGTGCGAAGGAGAGCGTAGGATATGAGCGCCTCCTGTTGCGGACGGAGATCCAACTGATGGTCCCCAGATTAAATGAACATTCTGCTAACCCACTGTCCCATTATAGTACGATCTCTTCGTCCGGCCTGACCCCGGAGGATGGGGAGCTATGGGATTCGAGAATCCTCATAATACAGTGCACAACAATGCGGGTTGTACAAGCGGCACCATGGCCAACATCGATTGGTCCGCTTTCGACCCTCTGTTGTAAGTATCTTCCACAGTAACTGACTGGTAATACCTCTACTAACCAGTCCATTCATTACCCCCCCAGCTTGCTTCACCACGCAAACACCGACCGTCTCGTCGCCCTCTGGCAAGCAATCTACTACCAAAATGCAACCTTCAACTATTCCACCCCCTCCGGCGGCCAGCTCGGTACCAAAAAGGGGACCATCCTCACGGCCGACTCCCCCCTCAAGCCCTTCCACGCCGAGTTCCCCGCCATAAACGGCAGCGGCAACACCCCCGCACCCTCGGACGCGGGAGGTTTCTTCCACACTAGTAACTCGGTGGCGGACCTCCGGACGTTCGGGTACACTTACCCTGAGCTGAACACGGATTGGCAGACGCCCGATAAGGATAAACTAGCGACTCAAGTGAGGAAGGCGGTTAATAAGCTGTATGGGCCTAGCGACGACGGCAGTGCGGACGATCAAGGACAAGCGGGCGTTTCAGGACGGGATGTTGACTCGGATCTGAACGACACGCTAAATGAGGAAGAAGACGACACCGACACCGACGGCGGCATGCAGATCGAGGAGAACAACAAGATTACGTTCCGTCGTTCTTGGTCCCGGTCCCGGTCTCTTTCTGCCTCCAACTATAACGAGAACGAAGAAGAGGAAGAAGTCACTACAAGCAACAACGACGGCAAACAAACAGAAGAAAATAACAAAATCACCTTCCGCAGTTCTCGGTCCCTCAGCGATTCCAACTCCAGTCCCAAAAAGAAACATAAACGGCAAACCTACGGGCAACCCCCTATCAAAAACTACTACTACACCGCCGAGCTCTCCGTCAACCGCTCCGAGGTGCCTCTGCCCTGCACCATCTCCCTGATCGTCAACGGAGTGGTCATGGGCCGGATGTCGCTTTTGGGCATGCCAATGGAGGGAATCGCAAAGGCTAGTATGCCGTTGGCGAGGCCGCTTAAGGATGTTGTTAAGAATGGGGAACAGCAGCAGGGGTCTCAAAGTCAGAGGAGGGAACTGAATGCGGAAGAAAACCAGATTGTTGGGTTTGAGAGGAAGGGAAGGTGGCCTACTGGGCTTTCAAATACTGGTAAGAAGCAGAGAAGGACCGAGAATGCGAAGCCAAAGAGGGGGTTGGGACACGTGGATATGGCTCCTAAGAAGATCATTCCGTTTTTGAGGGGGAATATGACTGTTGAGATTCGATCGGTGAGTTCTTTTCTACCACTTTTCTTCCCTGTTTACATTCCATCTCTCTCCTTCTCTTCCAGATTTACTTTCGAGTTACTTCCTCCCCATCCCAACCTTTTCTATCCTCCCTGCCTTTTTTCCCCGCCCTCCTCTCCTTGTATCATTTCCTCTCCCTAAGTCCCCAATTTTCCAACTCCCACCTGCCACCTCCCAACATCACTCCTTCCTCCCTCCATCATCACCCATCTCACTACCAGCCTGAACCAACCTCTTTCGACAACGAACTAACACCCCCACCCCCAAAAACAGAACGACCAAACCCTAACAGACCCATCCACCGTCCCCTCTCTCCACCTCGACATCCAAGACTGGGAATACATCCCCCGCAAAAACGCGAGCGAGTTCCCCATCTTCCAGAACCCTCGGAAATGGCCGATGGGAATTCGTGGACCGGGAGGACATGGAGGATACGGCGGAGGGGGACACTAGGTAGACTATCTCGAGCGGTTTCAGTTTGTTTCTTTTTGAAGGGAGCTAGTTGTAGGGATGGAATAGGGAATAAGGGGATGCAAAGAAGGGAAGGGAAGGAAAACAGGGGGGCAAGGGGAAGACCTATCCTGCTCACTGAGGCATCACTGGCTTCAAAGACGGTTTCAATTTCAAACAAGAACTCGCTTCAATCCACATGTATGCTTTTCTGTGTCTTCAAGATTACATTTGATGCAGTCATCCTCCATGCTTTTTGGCTTTATCGATTATTTGACGGGAAGCATCGAGTTGACGTTGCTGCGGGTAAAAATCCCTCTCTTGCCTGACATCAGTGTCTTGGGACTGCGCCTTCCACTCATCCTTTCTCTCAGCCAAGGGCCAGTTATGGTGGCATCCATCACTGCATGTTCTTCATACCCGCACCTTCCCACCCGCTTGCCTCTTTACGGTCTGGTTCAAGGGCTCCTTCCCTGTCAACCATCAAGCAAGGCAGCCTCCTTCCTTCCTTCCTCAACGGCAACCCACACATCAGAGAGCAAACAACGGCCCGCCTTACCGCACCTTCCCTGAACCGTGGTCTCCTGCCCTTTATAACAGAGTTTCCCAGAAAGACAGTCAACAAGCAACCCAAAAGAAAAAGGCGCGGTTAGTATAGTGGTCAGTACTCTCGTTTCCCAACAAGCAGCCCATGGGCGAAGAATAACGAGTGACCCGGGTTCGACTCCCGGACTGCGCAGTGACTATAATTTTTCTCCTTTTTTTCTTTTTTCCCCCGAGTATTGACAAACAACGGGATCGGTTTGAGGTACCTAACTAACAACACGGAAAGAATAAGTGAGCCCGTTCGTATTTCGTAAAAGGAACATCAAAAATACTTCTGAATATGATTTGAACTGTTGTATGTACAGGTATGTAAGACTCTTTCATTCCCTGTTCTCTGACCCTGTCATTCTTTTTCATCTAGCTGGGCACATTTTCTATTGCCACCGACAATCCTTCTAGAAGCGACACTTCACTGTCTAAGGAAACCACCTATCATAGGCGGAGACGGAAAAGACTTCTATAGCTCCGGATAGTACCGCTGCAGGGCTTTATAGCGGAAGCCTTTTTTCCTGAAGAAGGAGTCCCCTCAAGGTTGCTTGAAGGTCGAGCCAATAGGACCGAACTTGATGTTGGCTATTCGAAGTCCATGTCAGTTCGCCGGCCCAAGGTGAATAAGCATTGTTATAAGATGGAGGCAGAAGAAAAGGAAGGGGATAACTTACAATAAACAACCTGATTAGCCGCCTGACTACTCTCAATCTCCGCCGGCACGCCCGAGCTCGTCTCACACGTGCCCCTCCCCTTGCCCGGCGCATCGGGGTCCGCATCGATCGGGAACGTCGAATCCAACCACAACATATTCGCATAATGATCGTCCCACAGACTCATGACCAACACCATGGGCTTGGCAATCGCAGCACTAAACTGCGCAAACCCGCCTTTATTCGCAAAGATATCCGCATCGCTAAACGCCACCTTTTGCTTCTCACAAAAGTCGGGCGTGATGGAGTTGCCCGGGTTGCCGTCGATGGTCGATTCGCTGTTGGCGATCACCTTGCCGTTTTGCACGTAGAAGCGCTTGATCTCAGACAACTGGCCGTTGGAGTCCTTGAGGAATTGCGTGACGACGGTGAATTTCTTGGTCGTGTCGACTGTCATGCCGGGCCCATAGAAATCACGGACCCCCTGACGGTAGGAGTTGAAGTCGCATCCGTCTGGGTCGCAGGTGCCTGAGTAGCGGTCGTCGGAATAAGTGCCGCCGCAGCCGTCGCCTTCGCAGCGGTGTTGGCCGATGGTGGTGCAAGGGTGCGGGGTGAAGGCTGTGGAGATTGAGTTTGCTTCCCTTGGGAGGGTGTTAGTGATGACGGTGGTGGTGGTGGGATAGGGGTAGGGATGAAGGGTAGGTAACGAACCAGATATCCATCTCAGTGCAGCAAGAGCCGTACTTGCCCACGCCGGCGTTGGGGTCGTTGGTGGACTCCTTCCAGTCGCCCACGTTGGCCTCGCCGTTGATGAACTTCAAGTCACGCGTGCATTGGGCGTCGCAGTAGCCGGTGCCGTACTTGGCGCCGGCCTTGTTGCCGGAGTACTTGGACAACCCGCCGTCCTCGTCCATGGCGACGAAGTACAAGGCACCGTTGAGACCGCAGCTGTCATGGTGGTCAGTCAGCATCTGATCTCTGATCTTTGTTGACGATGATGGCCTTGTCGATAAGAGAACGAGCTTACCCAAGCTTTGAGACGTCCACGTCAAAGGTGAACTCGTTACCGAGCAAAGTGTACATCTGATACTTGGTGGCGCTGGCCATCATGTACAGACGAGAACCAATGTTGGTGGCTGGCGTTGTACACATCGTCAGTAAGCCATCTTACATTTGACAGGATGATTGCGATATAGGCAACTCACAGTAATCCCCCTTTTGCACAAACTTCAACGTCAACGCATTCCCGCTGGTTGAAGCACCATACGTCGACGCGTACGAAGCGCCATCAACAGCGCAGTTGGACGCACACGACTTGCCGTCCTTGCAAATCGTCGTGTTCCAGGTGTTGCCGTTGTAGCAGTTGGTGTAGCCGTTCTTGTCGTGGACCCAGCGCCAGTTGGCGTCGATAGTGACCTCGCCGTTCACGTTGCTGCAAGAGCCGCCGGCGGAGCACTTTTGCCATGTCATCTTGGGATGGGTCTCGGTGGTTTCTTTGCCGACTTGTTGGGCGGCGACAAAGCCGGCGAAGGCCGCGAGGGCGGCAAGCTGTGAAAACATGGTGGTGGATGATACCAGCTCCCGGCGCAATAGGAGAGATTGGTGATGTCCGAGAGAGAAGGATGACCCCAGACTATCTGCCAAAGGGAGGTAGGTGGCTTTTATATGGATGGTCTCATGGATTTTTTTGGTTCATTGTATCCTTCGTAGATTGATGTGTTGTTGACCTGTGGCGGAGAGTTTGTTCCTCGCCGTTCCGTAGATGCTCCAATCCTGACAACCCCAATGTACTTGTTTCATGGACCTCTCCTTGCTCCCACATGCGCGGTTTCGGGACCATGGGCCTGATTGCCGAGAGCATATCCACGAGAATCAGTCAGGTAGGAGAAAGAGGTCCTGGCAGCAGATCAGAGGTGGCAGTGAAAAGGGCAGAGAAATTTCGGGAGTTTCGGGTGTTGCTTCCGCCCAGCCTGGTCGATCATGAGCGTGTATTGTGTTGCTGTCTGCCGCGGTATCTTCCCAGATGGTCATACTGTGTAACTGTATGTGGTTCCGCAGATCTAGGATCAGCACATCTCTATCTTGCCGTTTGACAAGTGCTGGAGGCTCTGCACCAACTGTCCAGTTCGAGTTATCATAAAGCAGCGGAGACGTAGGCTCCGATCAGTTGGGTTTCTCCCTCTAGGCATAGTTGTATCATGGTCAGCATACGTTACGGTCTGGAGCTCTCCGGCGAAACTGCTAGCGAACATCCATACACCATGCGTAGGCGAAACGGGCTGTCATTGAAGATCGCTTCATGTCGCCTTCAAACACTTCCCCAGACTTTCGCTTAAGCGCTCGCGAAAACTGCCCATGGGGACCCCATACTTTCACGGCAGTGAAGGGCCGAATATCGGCATGAAGGGACGGCATGTAGGGATGCAGTGGCATAAAGACGATAAGCTGACAGCTAGAGTAACAGATCAACGGTAAGTTTTTGACTTTGCCGCCTCAACTGGGACAAGGCTAGGATGGACGCTCAAGCTCGGTCCAGTCACAAGACGGACCGGGACCGAGGAGAAGAGAAGATAGCTTGCATGGCCGCGACAGGACCTAGATATCGACCCGTACATGGGCCGTGTCCGGGAACTTCTGACCCCCAACCTCCATGATACTTATGTACCTTACATGGTACAACTCCCACTGATCAAGCCGGGAAAGCTATCCCGTGAAGCGAATAGCCTGAACCGCATGTTTGCCTTCTTCAAGTGAAGCTATAATGAGCAGGACTTTTCATCCCTTCGCAGGTAAAATCGGGAAACGGAAAAAGAGAATGCCCTATGACAGGGAGAAAAGAAACACGGAAAGAAAGCTAGAAGGACCATGCCAAAGGCCACGGAGGACTATCAGATGGTTGCTCGTGGGAGGTAAAGCTAGAAAGGGGTGGGTCGTCATAATAGAGATCTTGAGGCTGTCGCAAGCCAAGATCATGTTGACCGGGAACAATGAATCTTTTCTGTCTTGACCAGGCGAAGACCCCACGCCCAGCTCCATTGATGTTGCGGGAGACTGGCAATCTGACCGGAGCTATGACAGCTAGGCGCGGCGGAATACCCATGATGCTGTCTTCTTACGACTATGGATAAATGACATAGCCTAGATGCCCGGGTGGGAGTGGAAGGCAGCTCGGAAGATTTGCAACTGTAACCACGGGCTGTCGTTGCATTGGAATTCCCGGGCGAATCAGCTCCAGGATGGGCGGCAATCATCTGTCTGAGATGTATTAGCCAGACCACCCACGCCTTTAGCCAGTCTGGAGGACAGGGGTCCAGAGACTTCAGCTGTTCCCATATTTGGAGTTCAGAATCTGATTCCATGATAAGTGAGAAACTCGAGAGAAGCAAAACAACGTATGAGGGTCAAGCTGCTTTACTTTGCAACCTTCCCGAGCGTCTTCTTCCTGAGGTGTCAGCCTTGGCATCCTCTGTTGCCTCTACGCCCCCTTTCGGCTTTTTGGGGTCTTCAAAGTAGTGTGAGCGCGTAGACTTCTTTGAGGGATGTGCCTTTGCCTTGTTTGGCGTACATGTCACCTCTTCGTCTTCTTCTGTCTTGATCTTCCTCTTCCTAGGCGCGGTCTTTTCTGTCTTCACCTTTGACCCATTGGCTTCTAGCTCCTCGCTTTTGTCTTTTGATTTGGCCACCTTCGTTCTCGACGCTTTCTTCGGGGAGTCCTTTTCTTCAGCCGACTCAAGGGGTTCTTCTTTTACGCCGGACACAACCTGGCCAGTTTTCTTCTGCCTTGCGGGTGCGTAGCAACTTGTGCGCCCGCCGACAGTAAGAAAGGCCAGCTTGTCGCCGTTGTAAGGGTGGCTATGCGCATTCTTGGAACCTTTACCCCAGCGATAGTTGAAGAGCCAGTCGTCTGGAAACTGATCTGAGTCCCCAAGCTTGTCGACAGCTGTCTGACACACATATCTGATGGACTCGTAAAGCTGCTTGATCTCAGCATCGCTAAAGTCGTTGCAGTACTGTTCCGGGTGAAGCTTTGCGTGATACAAGACTTCATCGGCAACCCAATTTCCAATGCCGCTAATAACAGCCTGGTCAAGCAGAAGAGCCTTGATGGGCACGCGGCGCGACTTCATCTTCTCCCGCAAGTAATCCTCGGTGAAAACATCGAGGTCGACCACCGGATCTAGGCCGTTCTCCACCAAAGGTGAGTACTTCCGAATGTCCTTTCCAGGACAGTCCACGGCGCGGACACGGCCGAAGCGTCGCGGATCGGTAAAAGCCATCTCATCGCCATCTTCTGTCTCGATCTTGAACTTCCAATACTTGGGCGGCCATTTGTCGAGTTCGTCAGGCTTCATCTTCTTGTAGTAGTTGGTGTATGCAGATCTCTCGCCCTTTATATGGATCCAACCGGTCATTCCAAAGTGCATTACAAGATGAGGAGGCGCGCTCATTTCCATCCTGGACAATGGTCAGCTGGAACAGGAAGGCAAGCGACGCGTCTCTACGGTAACTGACCAGAAGTATTTTCCCTGGGTTCCTGCTGATATGATCTTTTTGCCAATCAAGCCGGCCGCCATCTCGGGCCCATCTGTCCCGACCTTGCCAAACACATTGGCATCATCGATGGCTTCTGCATGCTTGATTACCTTGCCTACAAAATGCAGGCGCAGAAAGTGGACAGCGCGCGCAACTATCTACCAGTCAGCTTCACAAACATTTTAGACAAAGAAGATTGGTACAGCGTACTCTCCGCGATCTCAGGCATATCTCTAGTTTTGTGTAGGTACTACTTGGGCTTTGGTGGTTGTTGTGTTGTTGTTTTGGAGTTGGTGATAGCCTCATTGGAGGAAACGCGCTAGACGAGGAGCAAACGTGGAGAAACTGGAGCTTACCCCACGCGAATAAGCAACGAGCACACGTGACTGAACCGAGTGCACTTCCTTATCGTTCGTTATCCAGCCCTTGCTTGTCAGCCTGCCGCCAATTGGACTACCCCACCCAAACTTGCAGCCGAAATTTTTCCCAGCGGCCCCACAACTGTTGCAGCTTCAAAACCTCGCGCGCCTCAACTTTTTTCTGCCGCTTCCCACTTTCAACTTCCATCATCATCACCGAGCATCGCCCAATCCAATTTTGGTAAGTTCCAGATCTCTTCCAAGCACAAGCACACAGCACAATCACATCCTCCCCCTTTGTCCTGATGACACAACCATAAACCGCAAACTAGAGTCTTTGATCCTACGGGAAATGCAACTAGAATTGTACGTCAGTCTGAATGACAACGTATTTGCCTACTCGCGTCGCACATCATCCATTTGTCTCGGACAATCTGGCTAACCATCGCGAAGTGTTTCTAGTGATCATTGAACATCACGCTCATCATGGGCTTTAGAGCATAGGATTGGGCGATTGGGGGAGGGGAGGGGAGAGAGAGACATGATCTTGCGGTCGACCGCGTTAGAATTGGTCCTTGGAGTTACCCATTGATCGTGTCTTTCTCTCCCTCCCGGTCATGACATCAAAAGGTTGGTCCTCACACTATTTCCCCGCTCGCTTTCCTGATGATCAACTTTGCTTTTGCAAGTTGGAATTACCGATTGATACCCAATGAAAACATAAAATGGCTGTTTCTGATTGAAAGCACTTCATCCCTCTTGATGTGATCACAAACCTTGGTTGTCGACCATGTGCTGACTTCCTGGTTCAGATGTCTAGACTTCCCTCCGCCAAACTCAGTAGTGGTGCCGAAACCAATTGTGAGTTGGTTCATTTGCTGTCTTCTTCGACACGCTTCTATGATGAAACGGCACTGGGCTCCGATTTTTTCACATGAGCACGATATGCCATTCTGCGACAGGCCTAGAAAACCTCGTCCACTGATCAGCATCAAATATCAACACGTTTTGAAGCACATCTGGAACCATGAGCGGTGACTAATGCGCCTCATCAGAGTACAGTTGGATTTGGAACCACTACTTGCTCTTGTTCCGTAACAGTTTTGGTAAGCTACCTCTCTCTCACATCACAACACACCATTCCATGATGATCCCTTTAGATGACGAGTCTTATCGGGGATTCCCCATGCAGACAACCTTTTTTTTAATACCATTCATGCATTTCTGAAACCTATTTCCATGATCAAGTCTTTTGCAGCTCTCAGTTGAACATCTTGACTAACGATCCAACAGACCACAGTTTTTGCAGAACATTCTCTCCCGATGCATGGGCTTATTGGTATGTGCATATGTCTCTTTGCTTCGGCAAATGAGCTTTCCTGTCCATACCCTTCCATGATGATCCGACAACACAAAGACAAGCATATGTCAGAGCTTTTGCGACGATGACACCTGTCATGTCTGATCTTTGCACCATTGCATCCTGTTACTTGGCCACTCTGCCTTGCAGCATGCTAACGGTCACAAAGTCAGTCTGCCTTGGTTCAATACCGCGAATGCATCGTCACGTTGTCTCGCTGCTCATGATGGTAAGCCAACATTTTCTCTTCTTTTCTTGTTCCAAGATGGCTACAATGATGAATAAAATTTATCACGACGGTCTGCATAGGATATTGCTTCGGCTTTATCCCTTTGATGAAAAACGCCGTTGACACGGCACCCGAACTGAGTCGCCTCTTGAACAAGTCATTGTTTTTGAGTTCAAGTCAATGATCCCAAGCTAACATGCTGGACTTAGGAACCCTTGTCTGGTATTATCACCATGATATCCCATCGAGCAGCATCAGGTAAGTCATTGCCAAGCTGTAGTTTTCGAAACCGTAGGCCATTGAACCAACTTGGTTCTCTGGAGTCGTGACTTTGGTCACATCGTAGACAGCCATGGGTGCCATTGGCGACCTGGCGAGTTGGATACCGCACGAAGATAGTCAAAATTGAAAGGATATTGCATTTGCATACCTTTGTTCCCCAACTGACGTACTGTGAATGTTGTGCCCATTGTGTCTGTAATTCTCGAACATGACAGGAGTGTTCTGCTGTCATTCGTGGTATGATTGCGTGATTGACATTGTCCGGGCCCATTGCTCTCGTTTCTCCGTTCCCGAGCTCTGACTTGGTTTCCCATCCTCACAGGATGCGAATCATGACGGGACGGAAGCTCATTGCTTCTCAATAAGGGCACGACCGCCGACGGGAGACGCAGATGGAGACATGCTCTGCGGGTTCACTGCTCGAGCAACCGTCTTGTCAAGCGCCGTGCTCTCATCTCTTTCCAAAAGATCACACGGCTCATGGAAGTTCGGCCCTCCGGTCGATTGCTCTGCCGGATTACCAATCCTGTAAGCACCTTGCTCCATGGCAGCACTAGGTCACCCACACGATGAACTCGATATCCTTCACACAAGCCGAAATATCCGTTGCCCCGACTCTATATGCGTAGTACAGCCCGACATCTTGCAAAACATAGCCAGCAAACAAGGGCAACGAGAGGAGGTATACTGTATTTACAAGGTGACATGACCATGGAGAATGTACCGTAATGTGTCGTGTGAACCAAGTGCAACTCTATGTAAACCGTTTCCCGCCTGTAAACACGACCCCTCAACTCGGGGCAAATTCCCACCTTTTGATCCTTATTCAGTATAACCAAATCCCGTTATCCAAGACCCAGGCTCCCAGGGCGCTCTGGTCTGTTCCAACCCACCCGAGTCCAAACGTGTGTAACCTGCCACTACCCGGCGGCAATCACTCACGACGACCCGTTAACCTTTTCCAACTTCCCCTCCTTCTCCTCCAGATACTTGACCATATCCTCAATCGTGCAAACCTTCAACCCCCACCTCCTCGCAAACGCCACGCACTGCTCCCCCCTCATCATGCCCGGCTCCTCCCTGACCGCCTGGCCCTCCACCTCCCGTCCATCATCCACCAACTCACTAATCACCGCCGCCGGCTTCTTGCCCGCCAGCCTACACAAATCGATCCCCGCCTCCGTATGCCCCCTCCTTTCCCTAACGCCGCCCGGTCTGGCCCTCAAGGGAAACACATGGCCCGGTCTTCTCAAATCCTCCGGCTTGGTCTTCTCATCAGCCAACGCGCGGCAGACAAGGGCGCGGTCGTGGGCGCTGATGCCAGTCGTGACGGACGGGTCGGCGGCGTCGACGGAGATGGTGTAGGCGGTCGCGCGCGCGTCTTCGTTGTGACTGACCATTTGAGGCAGGTTGAGGTCGAGCGTGCGCTGGGGGAGGATGGGCGCGCAGATTAGGCCGGAGGAGTAGCGCACCATGAAGGCCATTTGTTGGGCGGTGACGGATTCGGCGGCGATGATTAGGTCGGCTTCGTTTTCGCGGCCGGGGTCGTCCAGGACTACGACGAATTCGCCGTTGCCTGGGGAGGAGGGGGGTGGTTAGCTGGGGGGAACTTGGAGGGGGGACTGAGTGAGGGTGGGAGGGAAGAAGTGGGAAAACGTACGGAATGCCTCGACGGTGTCGGGAATGCTGTCAAATGCTGACGAGTCCATTCGTGATTCTTGTTTGGAAGCCATTGTGTTTGTGTGTGTTGTTGTAGAGAGTATGAGTAACCGGCTGGCTGGGTTACTTGGTGATAATGCGCCCTGGTGTTGGTAATGGGGATATGACGTGAAGGCGCAAGAAGGGCAGGTAGGTGGCTGCTGCAATGCGGTTTCGGCGGATAGCTGTTGCTGCAAGGTACCAATGATTGCTTTGTTCGATATCGGGGTATCTTTGACTTTTCGTGTGAATTGTTGAATATTGTTTGGTTGCTCTCTTCAACTTTTTCTAATCATATGCAACAAGGGACCAATATTTGGAGAGGAGGGGGGGGCAACTTGGATGGCAATTGGGCAATGGCTAGAACGGGACCTCAGTCATTCAGTGAGGGGCAATTGGGCGATTGCGACTTATTTAGGGCGGGTCGCTGCGGTCGGGCGGTCTCGGTTCAAGGATGTGGGTTGTCAATGTGGATTTGGCTCGGTACGGGGCCCCAAATGACAAATGTTGGAGAGTCCGTCTTTGGGCGGGGGGCCGGGGGATGCCGTTTGCCGCACTTCGGTATTCTACTGTGTAGAGTTTCGGAGGTAGAGGGTAAGCGGAGCAGTCGCCGGGAAGATGCCGAGGCCACGGGAAGAGCACGGGAAGAGCACGGCTTTGGTTGATGTCCGAGATATCAACAGTTGACCAAAATTGGGTTGAAGAGATATTCAAGAACAAGCAGATGCTACATTACACGGTTTTACATGTTTCACGATCTTATATAAACCCGGATCACTCGGATTCCAAAGGCTTAGAAAAGCTGACCGGCGGCTTACAAACCTCCTTGTCAACTTTCGAAACTGTCCGTTCCATCGGCCATAGTTGCACGGGGAAAGGACGCCATATGGGCTGATCCATGCTGAAACTCAGATACTCAAGAGAGTTGTGAAAATGAACTCCAGATCCGAGAACCTTAACGGACCTGCGGACCAAGGGCAACCAACGGCGGCCCCTGCAGCAGCAAAGACAAAGTCGACAAGGAAGTTCGTTGAATCACATGGCGAAATCATGAACCGGGGAAATATTCTTATCAGCTTATCGATAATGCTCGCCTTATCGCTCAATATGGTGCTCTGATCCCTGCTGACGATCGGCCATCCAGGTGCCGACTTGCGACCAATTGCGGGAGCTTTGTCCGACCCGAAACATTTACATCACCGTCTTTCAAGCTCGAACTCGTGCAACAAACCTCACAAAGGAGCTTTCTCAAGCTTAGGAAGAGCTACAGAGAACATCAATATGCTGCCATCATCACCACTCCGCCAATTGGCGCCAACAATCGCCCGGCGCGTCCGGAACCCCAAGACAATTGCGCGCCTAGCATCAACACCACAGTGCTCTGCGCCCGTCACAACAGCATCACCATCAGCAACAACACAACGATGGCATTCCAGCCATAGCCCTGGCCCCTCCTCCTCATCCGTCAACCCCTCCGAAATCTCCCACTTCAACGCACTCGCCGCCACCTGGTGGGACCCCCACGGCTCCTCGCGCGCCCTCCACCTCATGAACCCTCTACGACACGACTTCATCCAAACCTGCCGCTCCTCCTCGCCCACCTCCTCTTTCACCGTCCTAACCGAGGACTCCGGCGACCTTCCTTCCTCTCCCACCGACACCGCCAACACAGCCAACACCTCCAACGTCCAAAAACTGCGATACCTCGACATCGGCTGCGGTGGCGGCATCTTCGCCGAGTCGGCCGCCCGCCTGCCCACCACCGAGTCCGTGCTCGCCATCGATCCGTCCCCCGGTGTCCTGGCCATCGCCCGCTCCCACGCCAAGAAAGACCCGAGCCTGAGCCCGAAGCT
The DNA here is from genome assembly GCA_009806235.1 of Neurospora sp. CHS-2018c. Classification (NCBI taxonomy): domain Eukaryota; kingdom Fungi; phylum Ascomycota; class Sordariomycetes; order Sordariales; family Sordariaceae; genus Neurospora; species Neurospora sp. CHS-2018c. Next base: position 1,300,808 of record RAPC01000004.1, on the reverse strand, counting down.
GACCTACCTCTCCTCGACGATCGAGTCCCTCCCTACACTCAAGCCCGAAGCGGTGGAAAAGAAGTTCGACGTGGTGTCTTGCTTCGAAGTAATCGAGCACGTCGACCACCCTTCTCTGTTCCTCGATCACGTCGCCCAGTTCGTGAAGCCTGGGGGTTGGTTGGTCATGAGCACGATCGCGAGGACTTGGACGAGTTGGTTTACGACGAATTTCATGGCGGAGGATGTGCTGGGGATCGTGCCCAAGGGGACGCATGATTGGAACAAGTATATCAATGAGTATGAGCTGAGGGGATACTTTGAGGAGACGGAGGAGAAGAGGAGGTTTTGGGGACGGCCGAGGGCCATGGGCGTTGTGTATGTGCCCGGCTTGGGGTGGAAGGAGGTTCCGGGGAGCGAGAAGGTGGGGAATTACTTTTTGGGAGTGCAGAGGTTGGCTAGTGAGGATGCTTGAGACAGCAAGCATAGCATTTGGGGATAGAGGTAATGATGTTGTTGTACGCTTACGTGTGTTTGAATATGTATATGATATGGAACTGTACATGTGATTGGGATCATTAAGGGGTATGATACGAATAGATGGATACGATGATGGTCTCTCGGTTATCCTGCTTCTCACCCCAACCTCACAACCCTCCACAACCTCAAACACTCCTGCAAATCCATCGACAGCGTTCCCTCAAGCACATCCACCGTCGACGCCCCCTTTATCAAAGCCACCAACAGCGCCGCATACGCAAACGCAAATAACTGAACCCGGCCATTCTCGGCATTATCGCCTTGCAACGCCTCCATATCCGACCTTCGCATCCCGCCATTATCCGCCCAAGCCTTCCACAACTTGAGCTTCGCAAACACGGCAGAGGCAAACTGGACGTCTAGTACCATCCTGTGCAGAATCATCCCCGCAACGTCCTTAAGGCCTTGGGATTGATCTACCGGGATGGACTTGAACATTGATCCGTCATGCTTCTTGAGCCAGGCAAGAAAATGCTCAGCCACCAGATCCGCGCTCCATTTCGGAGACTGGAAAGCTTCCATCAGCCTCGTCTCTTTCCTTTGAGCTTCAAGACGAAGTTTCTCTCGCACTGTTTCACGTCAACGTCAGTCAGCAACCATGCCATCACCCCCTCACCACCCCCAAAATCTCACTGCACGGGAGAAGAAAAAAAAAGAAAAAAAAAAGGAACGAAACAAACTCACTATCCTCCAACCTCTCCCTCCCCTCCCTAACCAACCTCTCCCTAACCATCCTCTCCCTCTCCGGATGCCCCACCGGCATCTTCTGCTCCGCCACCATCGCCTCCCTCTGCTCCCTCGTTCGTCGGGCAAACTGCTCCAGGTTTTTGACGACATTATCGTCATGCTTAGAAGCCCACTCAGGAACGGGAGTGGCGGACTCGTCGACTACACCTAGCAAGACCAAGATTCCGCAGGGGACGGTTTCGCGGCGGCAGAAGGAGATGAAGGCGTCGGGGATGCGGTAGCTCCAGAGGATGGTTTGAGAGGTGGTGCCGAGGGCGGTGGACGCGGAGGCAAACCAGACGCCGTCTGAGGATGAGGATGGTGATGAAGAACGGATGCGGAGGTGGTCGATCGGTAGACCGTTGAGGTTGATGGTGCTTTGGATTTGGTCTTCGTGGGTTAGGGCGGTGGTGATTCCTTCGGAGGAGATTTGGCAGGTTATGGGTCGGTGATGATCATGACTGATGATGGGTTCTGGTATACGGTTGGGGGCAGAAGAATCGTCGAGAGATGGCTTTCGGATGCTTGAAGCTTCTTCTCCTCCTTGGGATGAGTCTGATGGTGGCGGCGGTGCCGGTAGACGAACCCAATACGGTGGCAGATGGGTATAATCTCTGGTCGTCCACTCGCTCTTCCAGGTGACTCTGAGACTTAAGTGTCCATCGGACCCGTCAAGTGACCCTATGGTCAGTACCTTCTCCTTGCCATCTGGCGATAGCATCAAAGCATAGTTAACTGGTGTCCAGAGACCCGTCGACCGCAATAAACGCCAGCCTTGAGCGTCAGGCACGGCCCCGAGGTCTAGCAGGTACGCGACCAGCTCATCAAAAGCTATCTCAACCTGAGGTTGACGCAGTTGGTCGGCATACTCTACCCGTTGAGTATTGAGCCCTATAACATTCGTACGCCAGTTGAAGGTTGTCCAACTGCCTCCAGGAATACTCGAAGGATGAGAAGAAAGAGTCCAGTACTCATCCCGATTACTGAACCGGTCCCATGGTTTGACAGCATACCGCGGCAGGTCGACTTCGATAACACGGTTGATGATATCGCTGCGTGTCAGTCCAGTCAGTCGGCTGTACTGCAGCATGCGCTTGATCTTGGATCGAGCAGCAAGAGTGACAGCCGTGTTGTACAAGATCGGTAAGACCCCTAGCACCGCAAGGGGCACGCCGATGTACGTGATCACATCAGTTGCCGAGGGCCCTCCGGAGGATGAGGGGAAATCGGAGTCGGGACTCGATATGGAGGGCATCTCCGTAGGATCGGGGCGCTTGGGATATGTAGGAGGCTCTTTTCGGAACTTGTTGTCGAACAAGCGCACATCAACATGCGCACCAGTGTGTGAGACAGACAGTCAACTTTCTGTTCCACTCACTCACTTGAGAGCAATCAGAAAGAGATACCTAGGTATCGTGAGAAGCTGCTCGTATGGTGAGGTTGTTGCGCTTTCGTCGCCAGTCGCGTTTTCTCATTCAGCCGCACGGAACGCATGGCTTGGGAAACTTTTCCAGGGGGCCCTGTTCCTTGCAGATGGTGGCGTTCTTGCCGATGCCACAGTCTTGGGAGTTCTTGAGAGACATCATATACTGCCCTCGTGGTCAGAGCCAGCCGCTTGACAGACGCATATGGATCGATAGCTTCAGGAAATATTGACGAGAGGAGTGTGCGGAGAAGGCAATTGGGGTGGTTGGTTGCCGGTTTTTGTGTGTAGTGGCCCTCCTTCTCGGTCAATCCTCACGCACACACGTCGGCATCGCGGCACCGTACGGCAGAGCTGGAACGCAACAATTGCTATTGTTGACTCCGGAAATCTTTGGACCCGTCCCATGTCGATGCGGTAGTGCTCAGGTACCCGGACCAGAAAACAAATGCCGATGCCGCAGATATTCTTTCCGATATCTCAACCCATGCTGACATGGTCCAAGCGGGAGCAATTTCCACCGAGCCTCATCGTATCAGATGGATCACGTTGACCACAAAGACCACATATTCTAGAAGCGCGGAAATAGAACGCAAGAAAGATGTTAGGAGGAAGTGGCTGATGTGTTGTTGACAGACGAAAGAACACAAGCGAGAGAAAGAGGAAGGTGGAGATAACCCAAAAGAAGAACCAACTGGCTGGTGCACGGGCCATATCAAGCTAAATTATGCGGTTTGTCTCGTCCAGTCCCCAAGTCCCAACGGTCAGGGTTATTCATGCACCTTATTCAGACCCAGATCCAGTAACGTTCGTGCAGTAGCGGCCTCTACGGCTCTGTGTAAGTGGCCGTTTGCGGTCCCCTATTCGCTGCTAACTAAACCTCCAAGCTTTGGTATTTGTAGGCGGTGTTCACTGGCCGCGATAGTTACAGTGCACCGGACTAAAGGCCTTTCTTCCCCTTCACTTGACTTCACGCAGGTTCACTTCACTCGAGGTCTGGGCCAACCTCACCTTTCGAACAGCGCAACTATGTTGAGATCAGACGACTTCTTATTCAGGTTTGCTATTCATGATCCCTAATGTTTACTTCTATATAAGGTGCATTCGACTCGCCCTCTGATCCATAATCTCCTCTCCTCATCATCCGGCTTCACTGCACCTCTCTTCCTGTCATCTTTTCCAGAGTCACGATCTTGGAAAGAAGCTTGGAAAACTCACCACCTTTATCTCAATACTTGCTTCATTCCGTCTATCCTGCACTCAAGGCATGCAACGGTTGTCGCATTAATCCAAATACCCTCATCGACTCCGGTACATCCAGTGCCGTCGACAACATGTGGTCGCCATTCAGTACAAAGAATGGCAATGGAGCCTCGCCATCATGGCCACAACTGCTCACCCTGTCGACACTCGCCGCTCTCGCTCCCTTGAGTGAGGCACAGTTCCCGCCATATCAAGCTGTCGGCTTGAAAACGGTCACCTCGCCCTCCAACCCGAGCATCAAGATCTCGTACAAAGAACCCGAAGATGTCTGTACGACTGCTTTCAGATACCAGAAGCAGTACACCGGCTGGGTCACCATCCCCGGCGAGTACCCAACACACCTCTTCTTTTGGTTCGTTGGTGCCCGCGAGCCAACCTCCGCGCTGACAATGATGCTCAACGGCGGGCCCGGCGCGAGCTCCATGTTCGGCCTCTTCGCTGAGAACGGTCCTTGCCAGGTCGTCGAGAAGGGTGCCAACCGCTTGGAGACGGCGGCCAGAGAATGGGGCTGGGACAGAGCCTCCAACATGCTCTTTGTTGACCAGCCCAACCAAGTCGGTTTCTCCTACGACACTCCCACTAATGGCTCTCTGGACTTGACGACTGGGATGTCGTCGCCTAACATGCAACTGCCTGACAATCTGCCCCCAAGTCTCTTCCTCAACGGCACCTTTTCCTCCAGCAACATCCAAAACACGGCCAACACGACTCAGAATGCCGCCATGGCTGTCTACCACCTGCTCCAGGGGTTCCTGAGCACCTTCCCCGAGTACGTCCCCGACAATAACAGCCCGTTGGGCGTCAACCTCTTTACGGAAAGCTATGGCGGCCACTACGGGCCTGTCTTCTCGGATACCTGGCAGAAGGAGAACGACAAGCTTTCAAAGCGCGCGATGCCGCTTTCCAGACGACAGGACGGTGGTGACTCGTCCCGCATCCAATCCAGGCCCTCAAAGCGCGGTAACCGTGAGATCAAGCTCACCTCCCTCGGCATCATGAACGGCTGCATCGACGATCTCGTCCAAGGCTCGCGCTACGTCGAGATGGCCGTGAACAATACCTACGGCATCAAGCTGATCGACCAAGCCACAGCCGACGCCATCACATCCGGCTTCAACGCCCCCGACACCGGCTGCAAAGACCTGATCCTCGCCTGCCGCCAAGCCCAAGCCGCTCTCGACCCGCTCGACACAGGCGCCGACGGAACAGTCAACCAAGTCTGCGCCTACGCTTCCTTAACCTGCCAACAGCTTTTGGGATCCGTGCTCGCCAGCGGCGCCAACGCCTACGACATCGCGCACTCCGGCCCCGACGCTGTGCCGGACTACCACTACCTCGAATACCTCAACTCGCGCCGCGTGCAGGAAGCCATCGGCTCCGTGGTCAACTACACGGACGTTTCTCCCATCGTCTACCAAGCCTTTTTCATGACGGGAGACCGCGCCCGCGGCGGATTGATCGCCAAGCTGGCCGCGCTCCTGCAGCGGGGGGTGCGCATTGGTTTGGTGTATGGCGATCGCGATTACATCTGTAACTGGATGGGCGGCGAAGCAGCGTCTCTGGCCGTAGCCGACGCCATGAAAGATTTGGATCCCAAGAGCCCGTATCCGACCAAGTTCGCGCAGGCGGGGTATGCGAATATCCAGACTAATGGCTGGGAGGTTGGCGGCGTGGTAAGGCAGTTTGGGAACCTCTCTTTCAGCAGGATTTATCAGGCGGGGCATTACGTGCCCGCTTACCAGCCTGAGACGGCGTTCCTGGTGTTTGAGCGTATTATTCGCGGTAACGCGGTCAGCAACGGTGCTAGGGTGAACCTTAAGGACTTTGCTACCTCGGGCACTAAGACGGCCGACAAACAGCTCAAGGCTCCCAAGGATGTGAGCGCCAAGTGCTTCTTGAGAAATCTTGGAGCGACTTGTACGCAGGAGCAGGTCATGGCGATTTTGAAGGGCGAGGGGGTGGTGATTAATGGGGTTTGGTATAAGGAGCGGGAGGATTGGAGCCCGGTGACGGCTAGGAGTCAGACGGAGGCGTCGGGGGAGGGGTCTAAGACTCTGAGGAGTCTTTTGAGTAGGGCTAAGATGTGGTTTGAGTAGGGTGGTGTGGTAGGTTCCTTGGGCGTTTTTGTCCTATCTCATATTGAGCGTGCTCCCTAGCGAGCTTGACGATGCGTGATGCTAGTATGGTTAATGAGTATCAGTAATGATAACGAGTATTTGTTATGCGACTCTGTTGTTCTTGACATTTTCGGCGTTGATGATTTGATGCAGCTGTTCTCAAGCTCGAAGACATCGAACGGGCGGAATGGGCGATGATCAGTTCTTATGAACAGTTCCGGCTCGGTATTCGTTGTCCGCTCGTTAGTCATAGATAAGTTCGGCCTGGAGGGCTTCTCGTGTAGATGGTTTGTTTATAATCTAATGCTGGTTTGTTTGTTAGCCCGGTACTCCTGGTATACTGGACGAGATCTATTCCGAATTGTCCTAAATTTTATAAGGATAAAATGAAATGGCTAAGTACGGTTTAGAAAGCTATTAATAACATTCAATATGACATATTGAATTTCGAAAACAGTATATTCAAAGTAAGATTACGCTTTGATTATGGAACGAAACGAATCAATTGGATATAAAAACGCGTAGGGAAGTTGACCCGAGGTCTCGAGCTAACAAACAAACCAGTATTGGACTGTACATTCTCCTTTTTGTGTTTGGTGATGATGAAAGTGGGTTGATGTGCCGTTTATACTGTAAAGGAGCTATCGCCATAGTCACATTACGTAACAATTTCAAGCCTGCCGTGGAAGTTGTGCCGCTGCTCCCCGCTTTCTGCATTGGCGGAACCCAAGCACTGAAGCGCACTGAACGAGCAGGGTTCTTGGTTCACGATTCACAGCCATTCGCATTCCACTTCCCGGCCCTTCTTCGACTTGTGCCCTTCTCCTCAGACCCTCGACAACCACCACGGCCACAGTCTCCGATTTGATCGCGGATGATCTGGGCAAGTAATACTCGACAATATTCACCAAAGATCAAGCTAGTAGCAGCACTCCCATTTCACAGGGCTACGTCTCTGCTCTTCCACAACACCGTCGTCGCACTCTGTCACCGGTCGATCGCGCAAAGCTGCGCCCGCCGCCACACACCATGTCGACGCAACAGCAAGCCATGATCATGGACACCATTATGTCCATAAGGAAGACGCTGAAAAGGAAAGCTTATGGTAAGTTCAATTCGATCAGGGTTACTTGTTTTCGCTTTCCGTGTCTAACCATGTCCACTCTCTACCCTCGACAGAATCCGACTCCGACTCGTCAATCGACTACAACACGAACCGAGGCTACAAGCTCAAGAAACGCGCACGATTTGTCAAGCAAGGCCGTCTAGCGAACTCGAATGGGCCAGCAGCCTACAAGGAGGTGTGTGAAACCCTACGCGCATGTACAAGGTGTCAGGCTACGTTGGGGAACCAGCAAGAACAAATGAAGGGGACGCACCAAGACTGACTCTTCTGCGAGTGCTACCAGGTCGCCGAACATGCGGGCTATCAACGCGCCATCATCAACCAGAACCCGCCCCTCATCGACGAGGACGGCTACGATATCGATAGTGACGATAACGAAGAGCGCGTCCAGGAAGCCATCAGCGCTACCATGGAGGAGAACCCATACGCTTCGATCCGGTTAGAACGTGAGTGGGCAAATATGCGCTCGTCGATGTAAGTCGACGTGCTAACATCATCCTCAACAGAACTCCTCGCGCCCCTTACCTCCGTCGCCGACCTACCGAATCACCCGACACTTTCACGACCATTCAAATCGAAAGCCCTGACCGAACTAGTAAACCAGGCCGGTGCCCTCAGCCGAAGAGAGAATGTTGCCTTGTGGAAGGTCAAGCCGCTGCTTACCAAATTCGTCGGCGACAACTCGTGGGCGCCGTGCGGCATGATGATTGAATCGAACGACCATGATCTCTTTGAGGATACCTCGAGCTTCATCAAATGGGTCAGCAATTGGATACCGAATGCTGCTGACGCCGTGTCAGCTGGCAACAATGTCAAGGCGATCGAGAACGGGCCTGTCGATGACAACAACAATGAGGCATCGGCCTCCGAACCAAAGGAGTCTGGCCAGACAAATGGTGACAGTGGAGATAAACCCCTTCCGGATTCAGTCCCAGACGATGAACACCTCCCTGATGCCGACGCAAGCCCAGACGAGAAGGAGGGATCTGAAGAGGATAGTGCACCAAAGGTCAACGGAGAAAAGACGACAGATGAAGACATTGAGATGACCGAGCCTACACAACCAGTCGAGTCAGCACCCACTGATCCCAAGCCAGAGGCCCCGCAATCCAACGGCGAGACGAGCAAGGAGCCCGAGCAAGCGCAACTGGAGACCGTGACCACGGAGACAACTGCGCAAAGCGTAGACGAAAGTACGAACGCAGATCAATCGGCACCGGCACCGGCACCGGCACCGGTAGACGGACAGACAGAGCCAGCAACGACGGTATCTGAAGACGTGGAAATGGCAAATGCGCCCAACGGTGAAACTGCCAAGGAGGCGGCGGAACACCAGCCGGCAGTCTCAGGTGCCGAGCCAGAGAAGAACAAAGATCAATCAAGGCACGAGCTCGAGCAACAACAACCAGACCAAGAACCTCAACAGGAGGAGCAGCTCGTCCATGGTGCAGAGGATTTGCGAGCCAAGCCTAATGCTCAACGTAATGCTGCGCTCAGCAGCGTGGCATCAGTAGCGGCTCTACAAGAATTTCTCGACGAACCTTACATTCACCCCATCTTCCTCGCCCCACGAACCTCGCATCCAGACCGCGACTTCGGCCTTCCCGAGCAAGAAGCCGAAGATGTCCGCCGCCTGCTCCAGCTGTACGTGCAGAAGCAGGAAGAAGTCTGCCGCGGCACCCGCAAGCTACACGAGGGTCTGCGCAAGGCGGATCGGTACCGACAAACGGTGCTCTCGTGGGCCAAGGCGGAGGCGCATAGCGGACCCAACCGCGACATGTCGGACGGTGAGGACTGGTACGACAAGGAAGAGTGGGGATTGACAGAAGACCTGAAGAAGGGAGAGGATGAGGTGGAGGAGGAGACGGCCGTGACGCAGAAGAAGACGAGGAACCGGAAGTAAGCCAAAACCAACTGCGAATCTCTACCTCACCTCGTTGGCTTTTTCTGGCTTTTCTGGCTTCTTGTACTCCCCTGCGTATAATTCTTGTTTCTATGACTTGTTGACTGTATATACGGCAGGCGATCCTGAAAGGAGTTTTTCGTAATGATGTATGTCTGGTGTAACTTGCTGGGTGGCTGGCTGGATGGCTTTAAAGAAAACGGAGTTATGATTATGCTGGGTCGGGTATGGGAGTTTGGCGCAAGCGGCGAAGAGGAAGGAGGCATTAATGGGATGGATGTCTACCTAAGGACGCGCTCCTTGGAGAGCCGCGGAACAGGCGATGCAGGAGGTATAGCAACCAGCAATTCCGCGAAGCTGTCCTGCTTATGATAAGGGGCAGACGGACGCTTTAATTGTTAGCATGGTAGGTTTTTGATTACAGTCAGATAGCGTCAACACATTCATTGGCGAAGATTTCTATTCAGTATCCACGAAAACACCGTTTCGCTGGAATGGATCCCCATCGCCACCGCCTGCGTACAATTCCACCAGTCCATCGGCGGCGCCATCTTCTTCGCCGTCGCGCAATCCGTATTCCAGAACGGTCTGGCCGCCGGCATCCGGCGCAACGCCCCCGGTATTCCTCCGGAGATCTTCATCAACAGCGGCGCCTCCCAGGTCCGAACCATCCTGAAGGACATGGGCCGCGAGGACCTGATCGAGCCCGTGCTCTTGGCGTATCTGGAAGGGTTGAGACACAGTTATTATATCACGGTGGCGTGCGCGTGTTGTGCGTTTACTGTGGCTTGTGGGTTGAGCTGGAAGAAGATTCCAAGGAAGAGGGGGGGTGGTGGTGGGAAGAAGGAGGGTGATGGACAGAAAGAGGAGGCGGAGGAGCAAAAGGTGCTGGCTGATGAGGAGGCCGGAGGAGCTTCTGTGGTGGAGAAGCCGGCAACGGCTGTGAGTGCGAATGCGAGTGAGGAGGTGAAGCCTGTCGAGGTGTTGGAGAAGGAGAAGGCCTGAGCGATGATACCCAGATGTTTTGTTGTATAAAGAGCGTATTATGTAAATTTGTAATGTCTTTTAGGGTGATGAGATACGCCGACTTCGATACCTTTTCGAGACTTCTCAACATGTGCATGAGACACCAGGATATACCATGATATCTGGACAGCTTGACAAAACTCTGGTATACTGGGCGAACCATGTGTGAGACATCACGTGTCTAACACTTGCTCGTATTTTTAGGTGTTGATGGAACAAGCCAAAAGACACTCTTGGTCATAGAATCACCACATAATTCCGGATGTCCAATCTCTCGAGTGATCACCGCACCTGGTGATGATTGTCCAAGAGCCAGTCGCACAGGCAAAACAGTACCTTCATCATGCGCAACAACTAATTATCAAGAAGGGAACATATACATACATACATACATACATACCACCATTAAAAAACGTTCAAAAAGAATCTGGTGTCTGGAAATATCAACAAGAAGCAAAAAAAGAAGACCAACTGCGCAGTCCGGGAGTCGAACCCAGGTCACTCGTTATTCTTTGCCCGCCACCCGTTGGGAAACGAGAGTACTGACCGCTATACTAACCGCGCTTTTTCTGCTGGCTGGCTTGTTGATTAGGTCTCAGAGGGACACGGTTATAAAGGGCAAGAGAAAACCGTCCAGAGAAGGGGCGGCAAGGGACATGCAGGTAAGGCAGGTAAGGCGGGTGTTGTTTGCTGTCTGATGTGTGGGTTCCCGTTGACAGACCTAGGAAGGAGGGAGGGAAGACACGGTACTTGAGAGCAGGCAGGGAAGGTGCCTCTAACGGGATGAAGGTAACAACTAGGCGGGAAGGTGCGGGTATGAAGAACATGATGAATACTTAATTACGAAACCCCCTAGCTCAAGAAGAGGCAGGAACGAAGGAGCTGTCTCAAGTCACTGATCCCATGTCAGACAAGACACAGATTCTCAAGGTACACCCGGCAACACAATGTCCTTCAAGAGATGATCCCAGGACGCCGAAAAGCATCATGACCTGCGGAGAACCATCATACAGGCTTCATTCGGAGCCCCTCGTTTATTAAGAGCTGTTTCCCTCTTTTCCATGGCCCGGTGAGTAATAACTTACGAGCTGGCCAAGACCGTTCATTAAAACACTCGAGAGCAACGCTCGGTATTGGACCGAATGACTTTGTTAGGCATCAAGACACTTTGAGACTGGGTAAGGCTTGAGGGTCATTTGGACCTTCATACAAATTGTTGGTTGTGGGTTCTTCGTCTTTAACGGTGAATCCTCGAGGGCTGAATTTTTATGTGAAAAAATTTTCGTCTCTCTGTCAAAATGTACGGAGAGAAAGGTGGGAGGGAAGCCATATCATTCAATTAGAGTCTCGTGAATCATACGAAGTGACTGCTTTTCTTTGATACCCGCTTGCCTCATCTACCCTTAGATACCCTTGTCTACCATTGCTACCCGTACTTGATAAAGGGCTCTTTTGATGAGGCTCAACCTGAGCCCTCCACACCATGTGAGTGTTCATGATGTTCGACACTCTCCCAGGGCGGGACACATCAGCAGGACGGCACAGCAATTTTGGGGAAGGGAGTGCAAGCTTTGATCTCCCCATCATCGAAAAGCCATCGGCGGACCGCATAATACATCCACAGGAGAGTTCGTTACCCAATAGTGACTTCACTTCCACAGGAGAGAAGCCCTTCGGTAAAGTTCAACTTGAATTGGTTTGGTAACTGAGAAAACGCAGCAAATCTATCGGTATATATGTATGCAGAAGCTGAAAGTCCAAAAAAAAAAAAAAAAAAAAAAAAAAAGTAACAGATCTGGCCGCCTTGCTGATGACAGCAAATCAAGACAAGAGGAGAACGAAGTCATAAGAAAGAAAATAAAACGGAACAAAAAGACAACAAGAACAACAACCCTAAGGGTATCAATGACATCTCTTCTCCTCGCATGACGCTCGATATGGCGGTCCTCCATGCTCCATCAACATCAACATCGTAGTAGCCTATCGGCTGCCCATTGGCTTCTTCACCATCATGCCGATCGCCTATCCTGTCCATGACCCATGGCGTCTAAAAGTTCGTTCGTTACAGTCGTTAAGAAGAAACATGTGTGAAAAGAAAAAAAAGAAAAGCCAAGAAAGTTCCTGAGCCATCATATCATGACCACTCATGCATATCCACCAACTGATAATATCAGCCAGCAACTTCGTGGAATTCCCGTCAACCGAGCGAACCCCTCCTTCGTGTCACCTTTCTCTTCCGAGCGACTGATGGGTTAGGCGAGGATGGCTTTCGTTGACGAGTTTCGTGTAACCACCCCTTCTCCCTTATTCCTTCTCCGAGTCCGTCTTAGCCGAGAGAGAAAGGGGGGGGGTTGTAAAGGTAGTGACGGGGCAAGGAAAGTTAACGGATGACTGAGAAGTTGCGGATGGCGGCAGGACGGTCAAGTTTCTGGGTTTTGCTGTTGTTGTTTTGCTGTTGTCGAAAAATTGTACAATCTGTTGTTGACGATGCACTTTGTGTAGTCCGTTGTCTTGGAGTGGTAGGTAGTAGTTGTCTTGTGTATTGTATGCAAGACCCGCCCAGTCGCCCACACCCACCCCATCCGCACCACTCAGCCTTAGCACGTCATCGGCACCCGTTTTGTGGAAATAACATCGCGTGCTTTCGCACGCCATGGGGTTGATTATTCCCGTGACACGCGCGCCTGCGTTTGGGGTTCAGCAACACCTGCAAATTGGTTGCATTTGTTGAGTGCCAAGAGTGCATCTCCGCGGCTTTGGGGGGGGGGCTTAACAAAAAGGTGCGTTTGCCCTGATGAATGGGAATTTTGGACCCAGTCCAGCCAAAGTCGTCTTTCTGATCGGTTTGTCGATTTTGCACAAATTTCCCGGATTTACTTCGTTTGAAGTCGAATGCGAAAACGAAAATGGCTCGTTCCTTCGTTTGTTGTTAGAAAGGCTCCCGATGTGGTATCCCAAACGCCCCACAGCAGACAACTTCATGCAAGTCCACCACAACTCAGTCCGCCAGCCCAGCCATTCCCGCCGTCGCCGAAAAGTTCCCATAAGCGCCCTCATCGCTGCTTTCGCTACCCATACTCCTCGGGCTCTGCACACCGCTCGCATCGCCACTCGCCGGCTGCTGAAATCTCCGATCCGGTCCTCCTCGAACATAATTCTCGTTAAACCCACTCATACTGCTCACGCGCCCGAACCCAGAAGATCCAGGGCTACCGACACCATACCCGCCTCTCTGCACCGACCCAGTACCCGTCCCCAGAGCAAGCAAACTTTGGCTTCTCATCACTTCGGCATTGACACCCGCCCCAACGTTGACCGCACTCCCACTCCTACTTAGCAATGGCTTCTCTGGCAACTGCTTCAATAGTCCGGTCGAGATATCCAGCATACCCATAGCAAACTCCGTCAGACCCTTGTGACCCTCACCGGGCTTCGAGCTGACACTGAGTGTCCAGCGGTACTCGCCCAACCGACGCCTGTACCAATCCGCCTCCTCTCTTCCAGGGGACGTAGCCCACAGGAGCGACCCAAACGTGCCGATCAGCGCAAAGTTGGTTTTGGAGGCAAAATACCAGAAGGCGCGCAGATGGGAAGGCGTCAGGCGGTTCACAAAATCCATGGCGGAGATGAGACGGGCTTTAGCAGCGCTTCGGCAGATGTGCTGGATATAGGGGTCAATGTTACTGGCGGTTGAGCCAGGGGTACTGCTGGTTGTGCTGTTGACACTGGCGCTGAGTGAGGCGATGGTGGAGCCGGAGGAGGAAGAGGAGGAAGCGTCGATCGAGCGGATGATGCGGCGGTGGAGAGTGATCTCCGTGGCGAAGTAGGCGAGGTGGAGATACCCGATGCTGGAGAGGCGGTTGTTGTTATTCTGCGACATGGTGGCGCTTTGGAAGGTCGAATCCATGCGAACCAAGGCAGGCAGACCGCTATACCATTCCTTCAGCTTGAGCTGAATGGGTTTGGCTAGCGAGAGCACAAATTGCGTGCCTTGAGCGCCGGCATGGGCAACGGCCTGTGTGGCTTGCAGGGTATAGAACGTCTCGAGGATTTCGGCGAGAATCTGGGAGAGTTGAACCATTTGGCAAAACAAAGTGCGACCTCGCTCCGTCTCAATCCGCTCCTCCGCATCGCTCTCCTCCCACCCAATGTCGGGGAAATCATGAGGCGTCAAAACGGGCACCGCCCAGTTGGACGAAAAGATGTGGGACGGACGACCATGGACGAGTGCGCCCCATTTATCCTGCATATACAGCGCCCAGGCGAGACGTTTCCTCAGCCCTCGCTCCCAGGGCGGGATCTTCCACGACGAGCAGTCAAGGTGCAAACCAAGCTCTTGTCCGATAGCAACAAGCTGTGCCGTGGGCGCCCACTGATCACCCTCGGGACGCTGTGAGAGCAACAAACCGGCCTGAATAGTCGATAACTTGGGTCGATACATGGCATCTGCGAGAGTGACGCGCACCAGCCTCTCCAGTTCCCGAACATTGGGTCGCGGCAGTGAGGCTAGTTCCTCGGAATGGTTCCACCAGTTGATGGCCAGTATGTATATGGCGGCAAGCAATGGCGGCGAAAATTCTCGATGTGATCGGTCGTACTTCTCATAGAAGACCGATTTCTGAATGATGGGAAACCCGGGATGTACTATACGGAAGTACAGGTCGATCAGTTTTCGGCCATGAGGGGCGACGATACTTTCGATTTCGTCGACATCTTCCGTAATGTGAGCGTGTCCAGGCGTGAGAGAGTCTGGGAGCATGAGAAAGGTATCATCGTCGCTGACCTTCCGAAGAGTCCCTCGGGCGAGGAGACTCTCGTCATGTGGATCAAAAGGGGAGAGGTTGATGAGTGAGGGCTCAAAGTCGGTCGTCGGCCCTATGTACTGACTATACATGTCTGACTGAAGACCAAGGGTACGTTTGAGCAAGGTTGGACCGCCAAAGTTAGCCATCTCCTCGATTAGGGAACTGCCGGTAGCAACGGTGCTCGACAAGCTTGGTGGGTTCTGTCTTCGTTTCCTATTATCAGACCGTCCTGGGGAACTGCTAACAACCAATCAAATATCAGAACACGCCCAAGAACGATTGCATAAAGTTGAGATGGGGGGTTTTGAGAGATAAGCTGGGGAAACTCGAAGTGAGCGGAAGATGGTGGGGAGGAGGAGAATGACACGAAGCAGACTCGTGGGGTTGGTTCCCGCTGTTCATGGATGCCATGTGTGATGAGGTAGGTGTGCAGGTAGGTTATTATTCGCACCTTCTTTTACTGCCACTCTCCTCTGCATCACCGTTCAACTTGCGTTTTCGTGGCGGAGGGCTCTCGCCCAACGAACATTCTGCACCATTCGTCTGGCAAGCAACACAGCTCTCTTCGTCATCACTCATGACGCACTCAAGCCTACGGCGTAGACAAGCTTCACAGGGGGTTGTTGTTTGTCCGCTTAGGGAGTCCGTATCTGGGGTGTTGATGCCGCTTCGGAAACCAGAGAAGGAGTCGCTGTAGTTGATGCTCCCTTGTCGACTGGGAGGAAAGCGTGGGGGAGGCTTGGGCGCAATGGCAATGGGCGCCGTCCTTGGGACGGCACTGGGGACGGACATGGTGACGATTAAGGGGCTGGCAAGACGATCGATCGCGGCCGGATTTACCGTGGATGTTGTCCGAGATGAAGTCCTCTCCCGAGTATTGGACGAGAAAGAGGTATGGGACCTGTAGGTTAGACAAAGCTACTTTCCTATCCAGAATCTGCTCTGCGACCAGGCTAAGGAGCAGTGCCGCAGTTGACCGGGGGACTGATGCCGTGACCAAGTATGTCTGAGGTTGTATGCGGGTAACGCTGCCACCCCCAACCAAGAAGAGGCAAGAGGAGGATATGGACAAGTCCAAGTATTTGATACAGCTTACTGAATGGTCAGCCCCACGGGGAGGCGGGTGAGGTAGTGGCGTGCGCCCCCGTGTGGAACCAAAACAGATTGGTGTCTTGGATACTCTGGGGACGAGGAGGCGACAGGGTCCACGGGCAATGGAACGCCCCCGGGATATTTCTGGATTTCGGAATCTCTTCAAGGACGTTAGCTTTCCCCGGATTGAGCCCTGACAGGAGGACCCGCGAGCAACGCTGCAGGTGGATGGGCTGGCCTGGATGGATCGAAAGAAGGGTTACGTTTGGGGGTCCTTGTCGCCTTGTCTCCGAGGGTTGAAAAGCAAGAGCAAGCCGCAGATAAGGTTGACGCTCGTTGACGGCACAAATGCGGACAGATTTGAGGCTCGGGAGGTTGAATCCCTACCACAAGTCCCTAGGATATCCGATGGGTTGAAACGCACACCTGCTCGTCGACTGCCTGGCCACTGTCCGTCTGTTTGTTCACCTGCCTATGCGGTAACACAACAGCGGCCCCGTGTGTTTTGCACGGCTGGTAGCAGCAGGAGAAAGGGGATCAGAGAGGAAGGAGAAGCAGCCTTATCGCTCTCTTGACACCGGCACGTATCTCCTTAGCAGATTGAGTGACTTTACGCGACAACGAAGAGTGAAAGGAACCTGGTGTCGAGGAGAAAGCCAGAGATAAGGCAGGTAGAGTGTGGCAGTAGGTAGTACCTATGTAAGGTATCTTTGTGTGTATATGATGTGTATGTATTGAAGGTAAAAAGAGCACGATCTTGATCGGCCGAGGTGCCCTCCCTGCCACGGAAAGAGGAAGCGTGTAAGCGGTAGCGTATGCGGGTGATTTGATAGGTCGCGCCCCGGATTGGGTAGGTATGAAGGCGTGTAAGGGTACCTAGCCACCGTAGGGTTGTAGGATACTGTAGCTTGGATAGGCAGGATTTCGTGGTAGGGTAGCTATTAGCAATCTGGCTACCTATGATGGATGCGTATTGGTGAATGGACTTGTATGTCGGCCGGGGGGTTGTTTAACTCGGAATGTCCTATGTGATGATTGAGACCAGGATAAGATAAGCTAGGCTTATCTGCGTCATTTGTGAGGATGACAATGAAGGCACTGACTGAACCGGGGGTTTCGGCTCGAGCTTTCGAGGTGTGGGAGTGGTTAGTTTATCCTTTTTGTTTCTGTCTTTGTTCCGTGAAACATGGAGGTGGTGTTTGGGGGGAGGGACGATAAGGGAGACTAATATGTATAAGACAAAAAAGGATAATGGCCAGGTGCACCAAGATGGTCGATAATCAGAACCAGCAGGATTCCGAACAGGAGATCAACTGCACTCAGGGCAGATTATAGACTGGCGCGTGCCTCCTTGTGAGAAAGAGCAATGCCGTGTCGAGCAGAAGATCTTGATGTGGGTGAGAATTTGAGAAACACCAGCTGCGGCACTCATCAACCAACTTTGGTTACCTTGGCGCTAGATTGGCGTGTGTAAATGGCAGTTCCATGTTGTCCACCGCAACAGGACCCTTGAGACCGATAAGGAAGTACGTGGCTGAAGGGGCGACAATTGCTTTCATTTGGTGACTGATTTCCCATGATATGCCGTTCCCCCCTAACTTGAGTCTGGGACTAGTATGGGGTTATCTCGGAGCGGACAACGATAATGACGGCGACAAAGTGCCCATCTGTCCTGCCTGAGAATAATGCCGTCAGGAGCATGGCGCGGTTGAGTTGCAGCAGAGGCGGCCAGACACATGCGTCTGATATCAGATTGTCTGGCCTTATCATCTTTACGATTGAAGAACAAAATTCCTAATGGGAAAAAGACGATAACGCCATCATGATCGACCTAAAGTCCGTGAGTCAGGGGTACCTGCTGAGACCGGTGTGGACAGGGTGGTGGGGCAGATAGCAATAACAGCTGAGCACTTGTTAGTATACGGAAGGCTGTTAAGATGGCCGGCAGCAAGAGGCCAGGAGGAGAGAGAGCCCGAGGTATCCGGTACACTTTGTTGGAGTCGCGTGCGGGCTCGTTGGACCTTGGGCTGCCGGGATCGCAAGGCATGGCACCGGCTGCCGTGGATGGAGCCCCATTACCAAATAAAAAGGGCGCGTTGCCGGAACCCGCCCTCTTTTGGGAATACATTTAACGTAATGGCCTGACGCGCCGAGACATGGCAGTCGAAGGCAGTCTTTCAGATGTCTGTCCGTGCCTGCTAGGATTTGGTCTTTCATCGCCGAGTGTCGGTCAAGGCCATTTCGGTGTTTTTAGAAGACTTGTGAATGGTTCAACCTGGATGATTTTGCATCGTCTGTCGCTGCCAAGCGATCGGGGCGGAAAGCACGGCACCTAGCACCGGACTGTAAAAGCGTCCTTTTTGAACCTGCCGGTGTTGCTGACTTATTATGCGGCCTCGGAACGATCTCCCACAAAGGCAGCTTGGCATCGAGTCCACAAGCCGGGAATTTATCGTGGAAGAAGGTGTAAACCGTCTGATCTGTGGGAGGAAGTTTTTTTAATAGCAGGCGATGGAACGTCAAAGTCCGATAAAAGGAGGGATAAGGCCCCGTTGCGGTTCAATGGATGACATCAGGCTCCGCCGGACTGGTTGCTCTGCTGGAAATGCGCAAGCTGAGGTTCCATGCTGGCGTCAAGGCGTCAGGGCGCTGTCTCGGTGTCTCCCGTCGTCTCAAGCTCACGATAGCGGATATGGACGACCCCACAGTGGGGTTCAGCTGAAAGCCTAGAGTTCCCCGTTCCCTCGTTTTCCATTGCAGCTTCGATCCAGGCTCCCCAGCGGTTTCCAAGTCGGGATTACGAGCATGTGAGATGTCGCGTGATTGCACTTTTCTGGGGACGGGCATGGCACGAGACAAGCTGCTGGTGTTGTTGACGACGGCAAAAAAAAGGTCAATCCAGACGGTCGGGATCATGGTTAACACATTTGGTGGTGTGGCTTGGTTGTGTGCTTGTGTGCATTGTCGAGAGGTTGGCGGTGCAGCGTCTTTGGAGAGAAGACAATCGCCAAGCTCGCGTGCCCAGAATCGGATCGACGATAAAGCCCCCCGTGTGGAGGGGTCCATTGACATGCGCCGCTTTCATCGGTGGACGCGGGGGTATTTTGAGAAGGCGGGGGAAATGGGAAAGGGCGTGACGGAGTGCCCTAAAGTGCCTAGAGCCCTAATGCCCATCATATCGCGACTATCGACGGCAACGGGTGACGGACCGGAGGAAGGCTTGCACGGTACCGTTCGTTCCGTGTCTTGGAACTCTTGGTTTGTTTGAAGCCCAGGTTCGCTAAAGATGATTGATGCAAGTTGTCGGATAGTGTGTCTTGATTGCGGGCAGCTTGCGAAGAAGGTTGTTCAGGGAACTTGAATGAATATTGCGGTTGAGGTTACACAAGCAGGAAGGCGGTGGAAGAAAACTCTGAACACTCGCAGCGCACATGATACTTCATGATACTGTTTTCATTCGGCAGTCGCGACTTGGATTCTTGAGCCTCACCGCTTTCGAGTTTCGAGCGCTCCTTCCGCCGCTGATGCACATTTGCCAATGCTAGATGGTGTGCGGGTGGGGGACGACTTCAGTCGACTGCACTTCCGTTGCAATCTATGAGGGCCTCAACCGTTGGGTCTTTCCCATGTTGTTGGAAGACGCGGGGTAATGCATGATGATGGATGTGAGGAGCCAATCGCAGAATCGTTGGAACCGTATTGCCCAACATACGACTGGACGTCTTATGCTCTTTTTGGGAGTGGAGAGGGTCAAATTATTCCGAGCTATCTCATCTCGGGTCAGATACCATCGACATTCTCAAGCATGACCATTGTGGATAGATGACCACAAGCACCAGTCCGAAGGAGCAAATAAAGAAAGACATGTCCATCACCTCCCCCCCTTCGGATAGCAAACCATACAAACCTCTCTATATGTCATCTTCTCTCCCTCAGCTTTGCCCTCGTCCTCACCAGAGACCATCCTCGGGGCAGCTATCTCCATCTCAAACCCATCCACCCTCTCAAACCCCAACCTCTCATACATCGGAACCGCCTCCATCGTGCTCTCCAAATACACCGGCAGCTTTTCATCAATCTGCTGGGCATCCACCAACTCAAGCAACCGTCTCGTCAGCAAAGACCCGGCTCCACGGCCTTGGTACTTGGGATCGATGCAGACGAATGTCAGGTCTGCATGTGATAGAGATCAAACATGTCAGTATAGTATACGACGTGATATCGGTGCCGGGTAGTGTAGTCAGTGTAAGTGAGAGGAGGTGTAGAACCTACGCCAGCATCTTTTTTGAGAAAACCCACTCCTCTCTTTAGCCTCCGATGCCAACCGAGCGTACTCCTCTAGGTACTCCCTTTTGCATCCTTTGAGGTACTTAATCTCTCCTTCTTCCAACTTCTTCTTCTTCGTCTTGTCTTCATCACTCTTCCCCATCTCGACATTCTCCTCCCTCACGTCCCCTTCAGCAATTGGAGGAGAAGAAGGTGGAGGAGGAGGAGGATAATCCCACTTGATAAACCCAACAATCTCCTCATTCTTTCCTTCTTCTCTTTCCAGTCTGGCTACCCAGATGCCTTCCTCGCGGTAGGAACCGTTCTGGAGAGGAGCCATCTTTTGGAAAGTTTCTTTGGCTAGAAAGTCTTCGAGGGCGGACTGGCTTTCGGGAGTGGGGAATTGAGCGTGGAGGAGGGGGTTGGATTGCATGGCGAGGAGATGGATTTGGGCTATGCGGGCTGCTTCGAAGGAGGCGGAGGGTTGAGAGATGGTGAATTTGGGTTTGGTGGACATTGTGATGGTGGTGGTCCTGGTGGGCGAGCCAATGGTGGTTGTCGGGTTGGGTTGGAGGTGGTGCTTGTGGTGATAGGTGGTGTTGTGGTGAGATGATGTTTGCTGAAAAAGTTGTTGATGAGAGAAAGGACAAAACAAAACAGAGCTGAGCGCAAAGTAAGACGAGACACGAGATCATGTGACGCAGTTAGCATGCAAACCTCCATTCGTCATAACTGCTGATACTGATGTTGCTGCTGCTGCTGCTGCCGTTGCTGTTCCTGACTCCCCCTCCCAAACTCACCACTCCCTGCCCTGGCCTCCATCTCATCCGCCTCTCTCAACAGCCTGCACGGCGTCTCTATCCACTCCTCCCACTCTGGCCCCAAATAGCTCATATACCTCGCCAAACTCTCCAGCAAGAACCTCCCCGAATCGCCCGATATCCACACCTTCCGACACAAGTGCAGACAAACAAAGTAATACGCCAAAACCGCCAACACCTCCGGCTTCCCTTCCTCCAACATGCCCATGACCGGCTTCGTCAACATGGTGCCCCACGCCAACAACATCTGCACATGCCTGGCCGGACTCGGCATGGCATCAAAGATGACCTGCAAATGCTGCACCGCCTGTCTCAGCCCATTCATTGTCTCCTCATCATCACCACCCCCAAACCTCTCCCCCAGCCGGCGCAAGATATCATCGCACTCCGGCCCCGTACCGCGCATATCATACATGCGTATCCCACCCTCGATAATCGGCTTCAGCTCGCTCTGCTTCATCTCCTCCATATGACCCTCCATGACCCCGTAGATGCCACGGTGCAGGTGCAAATACCCAACAAAACGGGTCAACGTAGCAGGGAACTCGCCGTCTCTGTACGACAGCGTATCGCAGAGGGCGTGGAACCCCAAAACGGAAGAAAACAAGAAAAGAGGGACGCGGTTCTCAACACAAGAATCAAAGTGCGCCATGTCGATGCTGTTGAATAAAGTCAGAGCGTGCGTCTGCAGCTGGATGGCGTGGTGGTGGTAAAAGGCTTCGCGGTGCGGGCGCAGGACCGACAGGTGGCGGGCCGAGAGGGCCAGGATCTGGTACATCAGGTACGGCTCACGGAGGGCGTGGTGCATGCTTAAAGAGCGGACGGTGTCGCCGAGGGGAGGGAAGGTGATGAAGATGTCGCTGATGTAGTGGTATAGGAGCTCCATGTGCACCATGTTGACGTTGGGCGATTGCGATTCCGAGTCTTGGTTGAGCCCGGGGGCTGGGAAGGGAGTGACGTCTGGCATGAAGGGGCCGGGTTCGGGGCCGGGAGCCGGGATGGGAGTGGTGGCGGTGGAACCACCGTAGCCGGAGAAAGAGGCTACTGAGGCCGAGGCGGACCCGGCGGCGGAGGAGGGTGGAGTTGCGGCCACCGAGAGGGAGTCGGCCGGGGATCGGGACAGGTCATCGCTGCCGGTGCTGGTGCCGGGTAGAATGGGGTAGGAACATTCCCTCTCAACGGTCTGGCAGTTGATGCATCGCGGTCGTGTTTCGTCGCACTGTTGAATTAGTGTTAACCACTGTGTGACATTTCTAAAATTTGTAAGCGGGCTACTTACCTTGATGTGCCGTCTCTTGCACTCGAGACACCCTTTTCGGGATTTTCGATGACTTCTCCGCATCATGGATGAGGTTAGGGATGGGTAGTGTAAGTAAGGTTACTAAAATGGTAGGCTGCTGGGCGGTAAGGGGTTCCGCGTATAAGTCCCCTGTACAGAATATTGCCGAGACGTCAAGTTCCCTGTCAGTGAGATGGATGTCATGCAGTCTTGACAGATCAGATCCGGGTGGCAAACCGGGAATGACATGCACGAAACCGTTGAACTTTATCGTTGTCTCAAGTCGGGAGGACTCCAATGCTCAATATCTGGAATTTGTTAGACGAGTTTCAGATCGTCTGGGGGACGCGTAGTGTTGATTATTTTGATTGCGCGTCAAGATGGGCGCAGCTGTTGGAGCGCCCTGGGACCGTGAGCAGCCACACCGTGACTTATTAATCTGTAGCGAAGTGAGCCTCCACCGCTAAAAACCAAGGACATATAACTTCTCCGCCAAGCCCTGCCCACGGTGCTCGGAATGGTACCGAACCCGAGCCCGGTCCGGTCCGAGCCAAAAGCTCAGCCCCGATCTCGAGTAAGAATACGAGGCCTTCATCTCCGATGTTTCTATAAATTGTATGAACCACCCACGCGTTCCTGGTGTGCTACTGAGTATCAGGGGGTGGCATATCCCACGGTCGAGCAGCTGAGGGTAAGGCATATTTGTTGTTCTTGCTCTTCCTAGGGCTTCTTCTCCTGGCGGACGCGGGAGCGGCGGCCGTGATAGGTCCGGGACCGACGAACCGTAGCACCCAATCCCACACTCTCCGCGTCTTGTCCAGCTGAGGATGCGTGGTTCTTGTCACAGATAGGTCCGAAGGGGCATAATGACCGCCGACGTCTGTTGAGTCGAGCCTTGCTCGGAAAAGCAGGTGAACTTTGGTCAGACCCTTGCGCAAACTGGAGCCGTAGACCTTTTTGGTAAAGACGTTCAAAGCGACGTTTTGAACGAGGACCACATCCCTATGCCGCAGTCCTTCAAGCATGCTTCCCTGTACGGTCTCGCAGCCAGGGGGTAGCCAGAAAGTAATGGCGAAGCCAGCTTTGGTCTCGTCACCCACGAGCACCTCGACCAGAGAGCGGTCTGAGCCCCAGCGAGTGCTAACCGATCGTGGCGGAGAGATGGAAATGATGCCGACGATCAGATTGCAGGTGATGGTCTGGGGTTGTGCCTTGATGAGGTAAGCGGCCGATGGGATATCCTTGAGGTCAGTGAGGCGGTCACCACCACGGAATGTCAAGGGCTCTTTGACGTTTTCGTATACATGAGTTGTGGTCTCCAAGAACGAAGCCGTATCCAGATCCTCCTCGCTCATTACCGACGTGATGGAGTGTTGCGACTCTGATTCTCTAAGCAAGTTAGCGTCCAGGTATGAGGAGCGGACATGTTGATGCAGTGCAAGGGAGTGCTCGTAGAACTGGGACTCCAAGTCGCCATGGACGACAGATGATTCGTCAAATGACGGCGATATGGATGCGATAGTGAGAAAGTCATCGGGGCCGTGAGCTGGGTTGAAGCGGAAGCTGGAGTCATATTGTTGTGTGTAGCCGGTCGGGATACGTTCTCTTTCGAGGGTAAGGGATCTCCATGCGGCGGGGGTCGGAGCGGAGGCCGGGATGATGCTCTGATGCACTGTTTGGATGCCCATGAAGCTGGCAATGGGCTCATCGAATTCGACAAGTAGATCCGGGGTGGTCCAGTCAAGCGCCCGGCTCTCTGGCGCTCCGGTGAATATCAGCACTTTGGAAGCCATTCATGCTTGTGACAAGTGTTGTAACCTAGTCGTTAGGTTGTAAAGGGAAAGGAAATGCGGGGCCCGGGCTGGCCAAGTGAATGCCTAGAATAGTGCTGCCGGCCGGACACCACCAAATCCCCGAACGGCACGGACTTCTCCAACTCTCCAGGCCCGGAAGTGGTGCCCCGAACCCCGATCGCGGTTCGAACCTGGAATCTTATACCTAGACCACAACACCTCCTATCAATGGATACAGAATCTACGATCCATTGGCCAGTTGATTCTCTTTTGTGAAACATAGAAAAACCACGTGTCAGAATGTCTGAAAAAAACAAACAACCCAATCGGACAGGGGCCGAAAAGTCTCCACAAAAATGATGGCGTCGGAACGGGACCCCTTTCAGACCGACACCGTGACGGCATCCCATCTCTCTATCGCAACTCCTTCTGTGTAACCAGCAACTCTGTCACCCGTAATTGACCTGAATCGCATTTCTCCAGTTACTTTCAGTAATATGGCCCCGGCACCATGGGATTCGGTCCCTCCTGAGGACACCCTCTTCGCTTTGGTTACTGGCGCCAACAGGCAAGTCTCCAACATCTATCTGTCCATACCTGATGTATACTGACATCCAATGCGACTCCAGTGGCATCGGTTTCGCTATCTGTCAACGCTTGATCGACGAGTACCTCACGACGCGCTCCCTGACCTCCCACCTCGTCGTCATCCCCACCACCCGCAGCGTCAAGAAGTCGCAAGAAACCATCGATGCGCTCCGCCAACATGCCCGCGAATTCGCAACCACCTCCGACATCCTCCGCTCCCGCGCCGGCCGCAACTACGATCCCCGATCCGTCACCAAGCGCATCCACATCCTCAGCGTCCAACTGGACCTGTGCAACCTCGCCGACGTCCACCGCGCCGCCGAACAACTCGTCAACGGCACCGTGAGCAGTCCCGCCAACGACAGCGATGCCTACTTCACCTCCCTCACCGACGTGAGGATACCCCGTCTCGACTCGGTCATCTTCAACGCCGGCATGGGCGGCTGGACCGGTCTCGACTGGCCCAAAGTCTTCCACAACATCTTCACCAAGGGTCTCGTGCAAGCCACAACCTGGCCGACCTTCAAGGCCGCCACGGCTGGTCACGTCGTGAACCCCCTTCCCGACGTCAAGGACGAAAAGGTTCCCGAAATGGGCCAAGTCTTTTGCGCCAACGTTTTCGGCCATTACCTCTTCGCGCACAAGCTCGTGCCCCTGCTCAGCCGCTCCGAGTCGTCCGACTCTAGTATCCCTCCCGGCCGCATAATCTGGGAATCTTCCATCGAGCCCGGGTGGAACAACCTTTCTCTCTCGGACTTCCAAGCCATCAAGACCAACGCCGCCTACGAGAGCACCAAGCGGCTGACGGACGTGCTTTCCCTGACCGCCACCTTACCCTCCGCCCGCCCGTTTGTCAACTCGTATCTTCAGCCGGCTACCAAGTCAAACTCACCAGCTACCCCACCCAGAATCTACCTCGTCCACCCGGGCATCGTCCAAACGACCCTCTTCCCGCTCAACGCCTTCATGTTCTTCTGGTACCGCGTGGTGCTGTACATCGCGCGCTGGCTCGGCTCGCCGTGGCATCCGATA
This sequence comes from Neurospora sp. CHS-2018c, assembly GCA_009806235.1. Classification (NCBI taxonomy): domain Eukaryota; kingdom Fungi; phylum Ascomycota; class Sordariomycetes; order Sordariales; family Sordariaceae; genus Neurospora; species Neurospora sp. CHS-2018c. Next base: position 1,275,029 of record RAPC01000004.1, on the reverse strand, counting down.
ACGGGGTACAACGGCGCCGTGGCGCCCGTGTGGCTCGCTTTGCAGGAGCAGGAGGCTCTGGACGCGGTGGAGGCTGAGCACGTCAAGTGGGGATCGAGCACGGATTGGTGGGGGGAGTGCAGAGTCAAGAAGACGGAGGTGGAAGGGTGGGGTTGGGATGGAACGGTTGAGACGAGGAAGGAGCTGAAAAATGAAAAGGGGGAGAGGGGCATGGGGAGGAAGATTGTGGGGAGGAAGTCAGGCGCGGTGGATTTGACGGAGGAGAGGAGGGAGGCGTTTGAGATGTTGGGGGTGGAGTGTTGGAGGGAGATGGAGAGGTTGAGGGGGGAGTGGGAGGGGAGGTTGGGGAGGGTTATTGGGAGGAAGTGATGTGATGAATGATGGTAATGAGATGAGGTTGGTTGGTTAAAAAGTAAACATTACCCCTGTCCTGCTTTGAAAGGAGCAGAGGAGCGAGAGACCTATATATACAAGATAATAATCCTAATATGTACCCAAGACCCGTCAACATGGGTATCAACAAAGCCAGCCAATGGCTAAAAATGTGCACCCTCAATCATATAAACAAACCATAACACATGCACACTCATCCATCATAACGCCATTCACATCCTCAGAACCAATCCAAAAAAGCTCAAGCCGTCCCCTCCACGATCACATCCCCCCTCCCATCATCCGACCTAACCCTCCTCAAACTAACCCTATCCCCCCGTCCAAACAGTCCCAAACACAACGGCACCGGAACCGCCACCATAGCCACCACAGCATGAAACACCAACGCCCAATACATATTCCCATCCGGCCTCCCTCCCCTCCCCTTCTCTTCCTTCAACGCCCCCGAAACAATAATAAACACCCCACCAAGTACCTGTCCCCCGCTCCACGCCAACGTGCTCGTCACCTCCGGACTAATCGGGTGCGTCACCTCGACCAAGAACTCCACCACCACGGGAACAAGACTAAAGCTCGCTGCGCCCAGGATGGCTAGAATGACGTAGGGACCGGCGAGGCCCGCGGAGTCGCGGGTGGAGGGCATCCAGAGGAAGATGAGGTAGCAGATGCCAATAAGCGGGACGGCGATGCGGATGGTTGTCAGAAAAGCTTTAGTCCTGTCGATTATCGGGCTGGTTATAGCCGAGACGACCAGGCCGACGACGATCAACACGGCCCCCGCGATGCCGGCTTCTTCGTCTGTATAACCGTATGGTTCCATTACCTGGTTTAGCAAAGAGGAGATGGAGTTGAACGTGCCGACGTAGACGGCAAAGGGGATGAACAGCAACCAAAACTCCGGGTGACCCAGGAGTATCGCGGCGGAGGTGCGCAAGGGTAATTTGGGCGTCATGGAAGACGGTGCGGCGGGGGTGGGAGGTGCGGAGGGGATAAAGAAGGCGGGAATGGAGCAGATGGAGGAGATGATGGAGACATAAAGGACCATTCTTGACACATCAGAGGGTTCGTTAACCCAGAACGGTACGATGAGTTGGCCCAGCGCGGCGCCGAAGGGGTTAGCGAGCGATGTCAAAGCGGTGGCGGCGACGCGGCCGCGGTTGGTGAACCAGAGGTCGGAGTAGCGGGCTGGAGCGGCGAGGACGAAAGGTTGGGCTAGGCCGACGAGGATCTGGCCGAACATGACGACGCCGAAGTGGCCACCCCCGGAAGAGTGGGAACCCCCGTAGCGAACCCAGTTGCCGATGAGCAGGAGGGCGGCGGCGACGGTGATGGATAGCTTGGGGCCGAGGTGCAGGACGTAGATGACCAGGGGGGTGATGAAGGTGAAGGCGAAGAGAAAGGCGGTGCTGAGCCAGTTGATGGTCGTTTCGGTGGTGCGGAAGTAGGCGGCGGCGTGGGCGGCGACGGGGGAGAAGGTGAGCCACTGGGAGGGGGTTTGTTAGTTTGGTTTCATGATGTCCTTGAGAGGTCTGATGAAAGTGAGGAGTGATGTATCGTCTCTCCGTGTCTTTCTCTATTCACTCTCGGTACTACATGGTTTATTTCCATGTAGAGACATCCCGGAGGTAAGCATCGGCGTAACTCGACGAGTAAACCCCAGTTGACGACGCAGAAACTGAAATATTACCACAGCAACACCATGACCTCAAATCCAGTGCAAAGGGGCATCCAAGAACAGAGGTCAGAAGTGGGAGTGCAAATAAACTTTCAACAGCCCAATAACATCGTCGCGAGCGTTATTTGTGCAAGACGGACGGCCTCCCCGGTAAGACGGGATCGATATGCAACCAACCACTCACGCCCACGCACTTGCGGCGGGTCGTGGCGTCTCCCAACTCGAACAACGATAGGGTCATTTCCATCCCGGGCTTGAGGCTGAAAGATAGTACCGGGGATGGAAGGGAATAAAAAGCACTTACATCCCAACTAACAATGATATTCAACAACGTCAACTGCACCAACCCAAACCACCTCCTCTTATAGACCTTATACACGACCGGCCTTCCCTCACTGTCTCTTTCCACTCTTTGCTCATCGCCGTCTCCTGCTCCGTCGATTCCAAGTCCGACACCGCCACCGCCCGCAGTCGCCCCGGCACTACTAACCGCTGTCCCCTCCGTGATGCTGATCCCCGTTCCGGCGCCGAGCGTGGTGGAGACCACCGATCCCGATCCGGAGTCGGTGGATGCTGAACTTGATTCACTACTGCCGCTGCTGCCGTCGCTTTTCTTTTCCGAGTCGCTGCCGGATTCGTGCGTTACTCCACCCCGATTCCGATTACCCACCCGCCGTTTCTTCTCATCGCCAATCATCGTTGTCGTCGTCGTGGTGTTGGTGTTGTTAGTCGGACTCTCCTTCATTTCGATCCCCCCTATTTCGATATCGCTGCGTTTTTCTCTGTTGCTATTTCCTCCACTGCCCGTTCTACTACTGAGATTGGTGGTGGTGCCAGGAAGTTTGGTATGCGGATACGATAACCTCGCTTGATAGTCGTCGTGGCTGTCGCGGTGCGAAGTAGTATGGTGAGAATGCCTACTACTGTGGATGGTAGCCTGGTCGTGATCGTGGTCATGATCGTGGTCGTCGTCCATTGTGTCTCTTAATTCTTGCCAGCGTCCTTGTCCTTGGTTTTGGAGTTGGTGTCGTCCTTTGGTGCTACCTCCTCTGCTGAGGGATCGGAGGCTGCTCATTGCGTTTTGCGCTTGCGCCTTGCGAAGCGGCTCTGCTCTGCTCTTGTATTAAAGGTCGGGGTTTTTTTGTTAATCCCTTTTGTTTCTTTTTTGAGGGGGGAGGCTCTGTTGTTGTTTGTGGCGCCCCCTGGATCAAGTTATCCCAAGAGTTTGCGGCAGGAGTTTGATTTAGCTTGTTCGCATTCGGATTCCAGTCGGGCTTCGGTCACGGTGTTCCGTCAGAAAGGACCCCCGCTTAAGCCCAAGGGCTGGCTGTTTTGCTTTATCTCTGTCTGGACGGCGCTTCAGTGCCAGTGTGCGAGTATAAGTCCGAGCAGCAGAAAGGTTGCCTGCCGTCTGTTGTAGATGCGAGCGAGCGCAAGGAGATGAGAGGATGGAAATGAAAGCGCGGCACGCGTGTTCACATGTCGTCGCAACTCATCAAGTTGAGATGATGAAAATGAATGAATGAGAGATGGGACAGAAGACTACAGTTTACGGTCGCATACTACCGCACCGCACCTTCAGAACTTCTCTCCTGTCGGACTTGCAAGGGATCAAATGAAAGCCTGCCTGCAAAGAAAGGAAAGACGGACGGGACTTCGGACACGGGTATTGATCGCTGCACCCGCTCGCTGTAACATTGGATGGGATGGGACAGAATGGTACGCTATCACGCTTTCAAAAAGTCTCGGCATCCAAGAAAAGGTTCAAGTTCCCCCCCAAACCGCTTTTCTAGCAACCTTCCCATTTCTTGGCTAGCGGCGCGGCAAGCGTGTGATCCTCGTCTTCTCTGTGTGTCCGTCGTGGTGTTCAAACACAAATGATAAATGGATCGTGATAGGTTCACTTTTGAAACCGAACCCGAACCCGTTTGTGTTCGTCTTCCCCAGATTTCTGTTACTGATCAATGTGTTACATAAATCGGTGGCCGTGTTCCATGAACCAGGAAGGCGGAAGCGAGAGACATTTCACTTCATATCTTCCTTGTCTTACTCGCGAATCTTTGTTGTCCGTGCCTGTTCCGCCTCACTTCGTTCCGAGTTTCTACAAGTTTTTACCACTTCTCAAATCCCGTCCTCCTTCTAGAAGTTATTCCTAAGTACTGGCCGTTATTTTCAGCCCGTTTGCTCAAGAAAAAGAAAGGTCGAGTCGGAATCAAGTCACAGTCTTAAATCCCCCGTCATATCTCCGACTCGCCTACCCACGATCTCAAAAGTCACCCCTCACCCCTCACCCCCCGCTCCCTTGCTGCCACATGCTATCTTATCCCATGCGCAATGCGAAGCTATCACAAGGTCGCATTTACGAACGCAAGCTAGAAACAAGTTGAGTGTGTGCACTCGACAATGAGGGGTTGGGTTATCTCAGGATAAAACCCCCCTATCAGATCATCACCACCTATTTGGGTCATTTGCATGGTCCCATCGAGAAGCGACAGTGTAGACTTACAGTATAGAAGAGGCCGCGCCAATCATTTGTCATGGGATTCAGAAGACCAAGATATTTCATGCTTTCTCTTGCTTCCAAGTGTTCGTTCGCCGTTCGCGTATTGTTGACGTGGGGGCTGTTGTTGTTGGTAGAAAGTGCACAGGGCATCGCCATTTCCGAGCGGATGGACGCACCGTAAAAGGTCTCTCCATATGAGCGAGTGCAACGTGCGAGAAACAACACCGACCATGGAAGGGGAAAGTTAGCAAAAAGGAGGTCTATTGAGAGGCTTCACCTGTGTCTGTTTTTCAGAGTTAGGCGATGGAATGATTATAATACAGAAGAGACACACCAAGACTGGGGAAGAAGAACTGAATCAGAGGGGACATGCCGAATCCACGGGAGAAAATGACTGCACCATGTCGCCCCCCGTTTTCCCCAGCCCTATATATACGTTCGTTTGGAGAGGGAGGAAGGTACTAAAGTGTAAACACATTCATCATACAGCATGGATGTGTAACTCTTGTGGAAGCCCCTTTTCCTTTTTCCTCCCTTTTTTCACCTGGCACTGTTTCGTTTTCCCGTTTCTGTTCGTATTCCATGATGGCTGCTGATGATTTTGAACTTTGGCGATTGGATCCTCATTTGCTTTCTATTCCCGGTCGTCATCGTAACGATTGAACGTACGTTGGTTGTTTCCTTCGTGTATCTTGTCTATCGTAAAACGCCCCATTTGTCTCCACGTAAAGAAATAGTTCCTCCGGACTACAACCTTGTTGTTGTTCGAGGGGTCGCTTTTTCGTTATCGGACTGCCGAGCGTTGGGGTCAAGAAAGTCGCAGACGCATCAGGAATGCGAAACGACCGTCAAGGTAGATCGATCGCTTATTTGAGGACGTTCCAGAGCTTGGGAGCGGCGCACTGGGTGGCGCAGTGGACGAGGTGGAAGACTGTTGTTGTCGCGCAAGGTTCCTAGTGAGTAAAGCCTGTCTTGTGTGCCTGTGGGCGAGGAAGGGGGACTCTATAAACGTACACTCCTCAACGCAGTCCTCCTTGTTGTCAGCACCAGCGCCGGTGACGCGGGCGGCGCACTCATCGTAGTGGTGCTTGGCGGGAGCGCACTCCTTGGAGTTGCGGCACTCTGTAAGCAATACCCCCGTCAGCACATCATGTTCCGTCTCGACTTGGGCTCCGTAACGAGTAGGTGTCGGAGAACGTTGTGTAGAGATTAAAGGCTGGGCGAGATCGACCCAAGTTCGGCGGTCGCGTGTCATTGGCAGTTCTGTTGGTTGAGAAGCAGACCAGTGCCGGAGGCTCGGCGCGGGAACGCAGGGCTCCTATAGGCGCAAGGTGCGTCGAGGTGATGGTGGCGGAAGGCCGGATGGTTGTGGTCGTCGAGTGATGTTGTATATGTGTTGGTCCGGACATGGGGAGGGAAAAGAGACAGGTTACCCACCCTCCTCGAAAGTCTCCTTGGGATCGACGATCTCCTCCTCGTCCTCGTCCTCCTCCTCCTCCTCCTCCTCAGCCTCCTCCTCGGGCTCGTCGGCGGCGGCGGCGGGCTCCTCAGCCTCGGTCTCGGCGGTGGTCTCTTCGGTGCTCTCGGAAGCAGGGGCAAGCTATATCATGAATTGACCGTCAGCAAGCTTGCTCTCCCACTTCCCCGGGTGTCCCCCTCCTCCATGGCTTATGACGCAAACAAAGCCCTCAACCACGGTACATCCCCCACCATGCCCCTCTGTTCCTGCATGAGGTAGGCAAGAGCTTCAACCGTCATGTTGACCAGTCCTCCGTCCCCCTCTTTCTTATCCTGGGAGATGATATCCCCGTTCGGGATTTGGGGACCCGGGGCATATGGAAGGTTGGTGTTGGTGGTGGTGATGGCATACCTCGGCCGGGGTATCGGCAGGGGCCTCGGCCTCGACGGTGGCCCACGGAGTGGCCGCGTCGATGAGGTCGGTGACAGCGTCCCAGAAGCCCATTTTGAATTTGGCGGGGGTGGCGGCGAGAAGAAGGTTGCGGTGGTCTTGTCGGTAGGTTGTTGATATGGCGCGACGTTGAGCAAGCTTTCTCGATCAAAAATCGGGTAAACCGAGCTTCTTGCTTGGCTGCTCCAGTGCTCCCGGGTGGCCCCAGCGCTCCTGGCCCGAGCGCTGCCTCTCGCAATTGGCAATTGCTGATTGGTCCGTGCCTATCGATACACGCTCAAGCTGCCCCCCGGGTAATCCCGCAAGTCATGAACGGCGTCACGTGCAAGCATTTTAACATTCTCAAACTTGGAAGCTCATCAAGGTCAGTGCGAGCTCCAGACTCAACTGTGGTTTATGTCTGAACTCAGCTGTGAGAGAACTTCACGTCTCTATCACAGCCCCCACGCCGCCGCCATTGATCACTGTCTCGACTGACCGGCTTACTGAATAGGCAATCGCCGGAAAGAACTTGCTTGCTTTCTGACAGCTGACCAACACGGATCACAACCAACAAGTGATTTCGATATCGCTGGCGTTGCTAGCCCTGTCATCACTAATACGTGACAGGCAGCCGCGTTCTGTTTTTGTCCGATTATGCACACCACAGATAATTCCGAGAGCGAGACATCGACAAGGGTATTTCCAAGGTTTAAGAGCCAATGAATATTTGACAAACTAAATATGGTTTATACGCTACAATGAGAAAACGGTTTGCCTCCATTTGCTCCTGACATCCATCCACTTAGGGACGGCGGCCAGTCCGACCAATCACATTGTGTTTCTGACGTTGTAATTGATTTTAATCAAAATCCTCTTTTGACATCACATATATAATCCTAAAGACTGACTGACGCTAGATTGTCTGTACAGGCTCCTATAACCAATAGTCGTATAAGGTGCATGTTATCGTTATTGATCGGCGGCAGTGAAGGAGAAATGTCAACTCGGAGATGTTCGAATGTTTGCCTAATTCCGGGCAACGTTGGGGGAGATTCCCTGGTGTCCCCAACCCTATTCCCAGCTTCAACGCAATCTTGACCAGAACGTTGGGCAATTATGCCGTGTAGTCCGGGGGCGGCTCATCTGGGCCAGGCTGGGGCACTTGGTTCCGACCGCCCATCACCCCTGCCGTTTCGTTCCCAGACGGTCCAGACGCGGGTGTGCTTGAGGAAGGCCCGGAAGCTTGAGCATCATCATATGGTGGTGGGGGCTCAAGGTTTTGCCCGGGGGTCAGTCCAAGGCTTTGGGCGTGGAGTAGTCGGTCCCTCAGCCACTCATACTTTGCTTGGAAGTCGGTGTGTCCGCCATCCTTGAAGGTCAACTTGCACTCGATCCGGGGGATCTCCGGCGGTACGCCCCCGTTTGGAATGGGTCTGACGATCGATGTCCAGCTCCAAGGCCCAATCCAGGACGAGTTGATGCGGACGTCGCTGAAGTTCAGGGGAGGCGCGAAGAAAGATCGAAAAGCTTCGGTCGACCTGGCTGGGAGGTAAATGATCTATACGCTGGTTAGACGGCAACATCAACATGTTGTTCAAGAAATCAGAGCCGAACTTACCCTCTCATTGGTGATGTATGCAATTCCATTGTCGCTCTTGACAGAGAAAGGCTCTGCTACCTGCAGCTCCTTCGGGACCGAGAGCTCAAGGCCAACTCGCGGCTTGGAGGTAAGGAGAATCTTTTCTCCAGGGAGTTTCTGGATCTGCCCGTCACGGGTCAACATGACCCAACTTTCTTTCTCGTCAGTAATCGAATGCTGAGCAAGCGTCCATCTGTGCGCCTCGACCAAGAATTGGTCGGCCATGATGACTTGGACGGGACGGGGAGGTGGGGCCGGGTTAGGTGGTATCTGTGACAGGATCCCGATATATTGACAGGAAGTAAAAAGAGGAGACAACGGCACTCGGAACGGGAGACCTGGGGAATATGATGTAGAGTTGCCTTGCCAAAGGGTCACGAGAGGATAAAGAACAGGCAGATGTAGACTTACTTTATTGACATGATGAGAGACTGGGTGGTCAGCTGCAGAATGGCCCGCTAGGTACCGTCTGGTCCTGTCCCGCGCGCCCGGAAAGCTCCTAGAGCTTCTACGGAGCTTCTCGATTTGTGGCTTGGGGTGCTAGTATTAGCACGCAAGGGTGTAGTGGGTAGTAGCCGTCCAGGGTCAAAGAGCGAGGCCAGGAAGTAACCTGTTCACCCACAGCGGCACGGCCTGCAGCAAGATGAGGTGGGAGATCTGGCAAGCCTCAGTCCAGGGGTCAAGGAAGCTGTTGTATCTAGAGTGGGCCGACTTTTGCTAATTGGGTCGTCGAAACTGGCAGCCTGCGAGCCTGTACAGTGTCAGTCTGTTAGCCTCTACTCTTATCACTTTCAGAATGTTTCAACTTGGACGGGCTGCCAGCCGAGGCAGGTGAGCGTCCCGGGCCTTGTTGGTTTGCCCTCCAGCTTGGATACTCCAGCCCGGAGAACACCAAGAATGGGGATGGGAATGCGGTAGTGTAGACAGTAGTGTGTAACAGCCCTTGTAGACAGGCAGCCTCTAGGCCAGCCGAACAGCCAGGTCGGGGGACTAACTGGAGACGGGGGATGGGCCTTGGGCAAGGCGAGGCAGATGAGAAGACGGGGGCCCAGATCAAGAGGAGGGCCTAACTGGGTGTTCTAGCCAGGATGCTGGGCGGCCAGAGCTCCAACCAGAGGGAATCTAGGACGCCTAGTTCCAGAATCAGGACGGGGAGGCTCTAACAAGTGGTCTCGACAGGTAGAGGCAGGAATACTGACACCGTGAAGGGCCGGCCTGGGATTCTGGGATTCCGGGCAGTCCAAGGACTTGGGACAAGCACGTTTCAAGGCGTAGTAACAAGGAAGTGATATGCTAACGTTCGGCTGTCCGACCCTTTTTCGGTTATAACTTTTGGGAGATGTGATTGAGGTTCCGTCCTCCCTTGTGAGTGGATAGACATCAGAGGCGGACACCGAGAGAGCCCCGGGGCCGTGGACGCTGGACACTTTGGCAATCGAGATGTGTTGCCTATCGAGCTGCAAGATGAAAAAGAGCGGGAGACACTGCAGGAGTGAGAGCGAATGAGGAGCTACACAGGTACGTGGAGAGTCGTGGTATGAGCTGGTGAGTTGGGTGGACGAAGTGTGGATGGATGCCATGGGACGCCGTCCAGGTTCAAGGGTCGACCGACGATTGGGATAAATGATAAATGAGGTACATATGGTAGCATCTCTCTGGTCCAGGGTATACCGGACGTACACCGTCCAAGACTCTGTTCTAGACGCACCCTTTTCGACTGGTGGCTCGGGTTGGCGAGAGTTTGGGCAAGGTATCAAGGTGTTGTTGATGCCGGCTTGAGGTTGGGGGAGTGGGCAACAAGACAACAGTTAACGGACACATACAAACTGACCTTTGACGTCAACAAGGTAAGCAGTCGTCGATGGTGGGAAAACACCCAGAGTCGTCGGCAAGGGTTAGATTTCTGACAGCAGATGGTCTGGATGGGATGATTGTAACTGATGAGGTGGTGGTTGAGGTGGTGATGGATGAGGTGTTGTTCTAGGAGAAGATTGATGCAGTGGGGTACATTTGCACTGCAGTGGTTTGGGTCAGTGGACGCAACCCAACTCCAAACTTGACGTGCACTTGCATTGGTATTCAATGGGCATTCAATGGCGTGGGATTATACCGGGGGTACTAATGAAATAAGACTACACTAACTAATATGGATAGTGGAGCCAGCAGATTCAGCACTGCCCGTTGCGGAATAATGTTACCTTGACGATACTGTCCATGTACCCGACATGCCGTACCCTCTCCAAGGATGGACCCCGCACGAACCAATGACGGAAAAAGAGGTGCACAAAAGTGTGTTCACGAGTTCGTCCATCGTGACTGCCCTTTTGAACCAGAATGTCTTCCAGATGAGGGCAGGAACCAGAAGGCAGCAGTGAGCAGCGGAATTTTCTTCCACACACACACACAATGTGGATATTGACAACTTAACCTCCAAACTCAAAAGTTCTCTCGACTTGGTGGTGGCTGTCCTCGTCCAACACAACTGTCAATCCATCATGTCGAATCTCGACTGATCTCATTTCGGAGTCCATCCCGTTCCTCCACATCCTCTTCCTGTACCTGCAGATCGCTGTTGCCAATCACCACCTCTTCCCCGGGCTTGTTTGCCATGGTTGTAGCGAGAACGAGCACTGCCATCGTTGCCAATTCCGCACTCTACGCACCACCTCATTCAACTCTCAACGGCGTCTTTCCCGGATGGGCATGGTCCTTCAACTGCTGCTTCTGGAATCTGACGCCCCATGGAAAACGAACGCCCTGGCACTTTCCATCGGCCTTTTCTCCGGTGCACCAACAGCCAAACAAAAAGTCTCCTCCAAAATGCAGCAACCACCAAGGTCAAAACCGGTCACGCTACCCGATATCATTGTCTGCCCCTACCCTGATTTGCCCGTCTTTTGCTAGGGGGGCGAGGGGCCCAACTGGGGGAAGCAGCTGGGGGAAGCCGCCATCACAGTGCACTGCTCCATACGCACTCCTCTTAGCGTCCAGAATCTAATCTACCATCTGCCCCTTTGGTCGCAAATAAGAGCCAGTTGCTTACACAGCAGGGCGAGCAGAACAAGGATACGGCTTGAACAAGTCCTCCATTATTAGCACCCACCGGATCGAATTGAGCTTCGAGTGCATACTCCACGAAGGCACTGTTGCCAGGCCCGGGGTTGATGTGAGAGCGGGAGAACGGAAAGCCATGCTCACCATGCATGGGAGACAACACTACTCAGTTTTGACAACCCTTTCAGCCTCCTCGTAGCGCTTCTGGTAGCAAAGCGACTGGATATGCCCTCACTGGCCCATGTCGGGTCGGGAAAGCGCACCGATACACATCCTCGCCATCACAGCAAGAAAGCCATCATGTCGATGCCCTCGCCCTATTGCCATGCGTCTGGGCAGGGATCTATGCCTTGTCACTTTGTTGGTTGCCCTGACGTCGTTAGTTGCTGCACAAGATCTACACCCTTGTACAGGTACCTGAAGAGAACCTACCCAGTCACGACCTACACCCAATCCGGATCCCTTATTGACTCCCTGTACCATCCTATGGCTGGAGGCAAAGGTGTACAAGTACCGCTACTTGTTCGCTGTTTAAATCCCAAAAAAAAACCGTACCAGCGTGTCGGCTCCTTTAGGCCCCTCGCAAAAGACGTCTCCCACAGCTCGCATGAGGCCAGTGGACTTTTACCTCAACCACCACGGGCCCTTCCCGAAGCGCCCGAGCTTGTCCAGTATCTTCTGCCAGACAAGTGGTTCAATCATCGCGACTCACCTTCCTCACCGCCCCATGCACCCCATATGCTGGTACCTCTGCGGCACGGCGGCGAGGGGAATCAACCCGTAGCAGAAATCCCAGAAAAGCGAGCGAGAATTGTTATTGGCGAGGAAATCATGTCCAATACCGGGTACATCCGTCATGCCGCCTTGACGTGGGGCAGTCTGAACCACTCCGACTCTTGCTCTGGGAAAGTGATACATCTTTGAGAAAAGTCAACACTCTCAAGTTACCCAGAAAGTCTAGACCGGTTTACCCGGCAGGACGGGCTACAAAGGGGGGGGTCAGTATACGGGCGCCGCCTTGAAGCCGCTCAAACGCTCTCGCGTTACGGCTTCCGCCACTCGTGGGACCAAGTATTACCGGCCTTTCAGCGAGCGGAATGGGGGCGTTCAGCTTTCCGCATATCGACATCATATGACGGTAGTGGTTGAGTACCAAGCCAATCCAGACCAACCTTTGCTGCTTCCTACAAATTTCCTCGCGGCAATGTCGACGGAGCTTAGTATCAACCTTTACATCGAGGAGTGTTAGAGGACGTTTTCAGTGCTGGTGTCTATGATACACTATCATTCTCTGATCTTGCCATCGCAAGTCTCTTTCCCCCACGCAAAATCCTCGTTGCTTCAGCTTTTCTACGCTCTGATCTTGGTATCTTCACTGATGGATCCTAACCCAACCCAAGTGGATAAGACTTCATGGCTCGCCGGGGTCGAGAAAGGCCGCAACCGGACCTCCTGGCTATATCGTGTGCCTCTGCAATTTCCTCGCTAGCTGTCGACAAAGGTTTGAGATGTAGCAGGTTCATATCCACATCTCGGCTCTTGTAGCCCAATCAAGCTGCCTTCCTTCCGAAGGAGTGCGTCGAGGGTCCTGACATCTGCAAACCCTGTAGCACCATGTCCTTCAGAGACTCCCAGTGATTATTTGCTGTATACCGAACACTCAAGCTTCTGTTTCTGGTGGTCCTACGCATGTACACATTCGTTTCTTTTGTCATTCATGATGACCAGCCGCGAGTGAGTAGCTGGCCGGTTGAGCATGCTCACCTGGAACACTACGAAAGCCACCGCTAAAGCACGCACTACCGTCTCATGATCCGTTTGTGCAAGTGGACCTGATCCTTCAGCATGAGACATGGGTGTTAAGTTCCATGCGAGGGAACTAGAAGAATGTGACCAAGTCTAAAAGCACACTTGGCTGGGAACTCATGTATTGATCTGATTTCCCCCCCTTTCATACAATCCCCTGGTCATGACTTGTCAAAGTTCAAGCCACATCATGTTGCCTGTGCTCTTCTAATGTCCTGTTACACCTCTTGAGTCTCGACAATTTCTTTACGTGTAGCATGTGCGGTTTGTGCCGATCACGCACAACCACGTGCTGTAGGGCTAGAACACGGATTTCACATCTTCCTTCGATGCCAGTTTCTCATCAGTTCCTGCGCCAGCAACTAAACAGATGGGTGGCGGAGCCGACGAGGTCTACTTCTAGGTCCACGTGCAATTCCAGTCCTTCCCACGAAATCACGATGTGCCGAATCAACGGATATTTACCCAGAGCCCAGGCCCTGAGCAAGACCTGAGGTGTTTGACCTCACTTCACACCACGTTTTGGAACTATTGCCACACAACAGATTTCCCACGATTGAGTGTGAGTGGCCTCTACTGTGCTAGGAGCATCCCATCCAGCTGGGGGATGCATATTTTCCCCGGAAAATCCGCTCCGAGATGAAGGATTCAAGGGACCAGTACCAAAACTTGGCAACCTCCACGACGAAATATCCACTGTTGCATTCTTATCCAGAGGCCAGTCACCAACATGGCAACATAACCGCATTGGGGCAAGAACCCTATCTAAAGATAGGCCATCACTGTGAACCTGGAAGTCTCATCACGCCAGGAACCGCACTACTTGCACCCAGGCAATGAAGGAGTACCTATCAGTTTCATCACACCTGAAAGCCAATGCAATCCTGAGTTGAGACGTTCTTCCTGTCGCGGAAGTAACCTGGCCTAGATCTTTTCTTGTCGCCTCTTCCCACTCATTACCACCCCCTTCACCACGCAAAGCAATCAAAATTCATCACAATCCAGGGGGGTGCCTGAGTCTCGCCGAGGAAGAATGCAGTTCAAGTGACAGACTGTGAGTGATGCCCGTCTCTACTATTCAAGCCCGACGCAGAGCAAGGGGATTTGGTTATGGGTACAGCCAGGCATTAACTTGGCTTGCATGGGAAGAGATAGTAACAGAATCGGAGCGTGATCAGACAGGAACGGCAGATCAGCACATCCTTCTACTCCGATTTTCCGAAATCGGTAGCTGGTTAGACTCAAATCCGTCCCTGGATAGACTAAACCCACTTTTTCTTAGCCAGTATACCCGCCGGGCAAAACTTCACGGGGCGCATCACCAAATCTTCGTTATCCAGTGTCGTTGATCTAGTTAATTGTCTACTGTTGGAGCTGTTGATACTGGTGTTGTCGCCCGCTATATACAGTCCCAAATGCTGCCTCTGGTCCGGTTGTTGTACGGGACGTGAAGCCCTCCGCCGACCGTGTAAGTGCTGGGGAGGGTACTGGAAATCCGTCCTCTATATCCTCCTACTCAGCTCACTAAAAATATCCGGTACTAGGGGCGCTCCTATTATGATGGCAATAGAGACAACGGCGAGAACGGCAATTATAATGACATCGACAGCGATAGCGACGGAGATGGCGATAACTTTAAGACAATTGCAGTATGAAAGAGGGCGCGCGCGAATGTACTTGGTTGGCCGCTGATATGGTGAGGTTGATGGGCGCGGTTGGGAGCCAGAGATTGGCTGTATAAAAGTGGGGGAGTCTATCCAGGGACGGTTTTGAGTCTAACCAGCTACCGATTTCGCCGATTTTCCACCCGTCATCCGCTCTCCTCGGTGAAGCCGCCACACGTCACACATACATGCACCGCTTCCAGAATGCTTCGTGAACGTTACAGGTATATTATGGTACCAGGATCTCTTTCTCAACACAGATCCCATATTGCTCGCGTATCTAAACCTCAAATCTTGCCACCAAAAACAAGGTCTGTAAGTTTATCAATCTTGATCTTCGGCCAACGGCCCGTCTCCGAGCTGACAGCCAGTTCAGGGAAGGACATCGACCAATAGCTGCGGAATATGCGATGATCCTCTCGCACTCGCCTTTTTCTAAAACAAGGACATTGTTTTCAGCCCTGCTGCAACGAATCCACACAGCTAAGGGCCTCATTATGACTACTAAACAGGACGTTCTATCCTCATAGAGATCAAGTCCGCAGAGACATGGGTTCAGTGGCCGATCTGGGATCACCACGGACATGGCTCGGCAAACTTCCTTTTAAGTTGTCCACGCCCATCAAGCTCCTAACGTGTGTGAACAACAGGATCACAACACGGCCTTGCCTTCCCGTACATACGCGAAATTAGATCAACACAAGATCAAGAATCAGCACTCGGCACAAGGTGGGCAGCCTGCCAAACTCACGGGTAGTGGACGGATGACAAAGACCTCAGTGATGCAAGACAACCTGTCCATTCATTTCCTATTGTTTGCTTCTTCACTTCCCGTTCGTCATTCGCAGAGGAACCGAACGGTGGGCGCAGTCATTGTACAAAATTCTCAACGAGATTGCTATGGATTCCGTTTCTTATAAGAAACCCACACCGCTCAAGTACCTGGCTGATGCTGCTAGTCTCCCCAGCTAAACCTACCGCTCCGTTTCCCTTTTCCCTCCTTGTTCTAGCACGTTCTAGTGCGGAGGATCACAGCTCCATAAGTCAGTTACGCACATGGGTCAAGAGAAATCGTTGCTTTTGCTGGTATGTCCGATCTCTGTTCTTAGTGTCTTTTGCTTTCATCGCGAGTGAAATTCAGCTTTTCTCGTGCTTCTTTCCGTTTCACTGGCCACCAATTTCTACATCGCATTGGACAGCTCCACGAGAATTAGTTTATTCACATGTTTTATTTCTTAGCCCTCTGTTTTCTAATGTGAGCCTTTCAACCACCACCACCACCACCACCAGTTCCACTCCCAAAGTTGCAAGACAATGTTGATGCATTAAAACCCCTCTTATTGCTGTATTGTATGGTTGATGAGTGGCGACCTCCCGAACGTGGAAAGAAAGGAGCATTCGTTCATTCATGATAGCAGGACAGAGACAACCCCCTCATAACCTACTCTTCACATCCCCTTCTGTCCTGCTCTCCTGTTCCACATCTTCCCACCTGACATGCCATATTCAACTCTTTACTATCCACAACCAATGGGAAAAGTCAGACCCAAGATGGGTAACAGACCAACCAACCAACCAGCTTCCAACAGCCAGGCTCGTTTCAGCCGTTCACTGGTCTCATGGCTTGCTTATACGCACAAGCGGGCGGTGTGTGTAGTACACATAAGCTTTCAAGCCTATCGAAGTGGAAAGAAAAACGCGATACCCAGAACGTTCTTCGGATGAAGGGAAACCAGGGGATAAGAACGGAAAGAAAACATGCTTCAAAGCCAATGCCAATGCCAAGATGGTACGCACAAAAAAGAACAAGAATTCCCATTCACCGTCAAATGCAACCAGCCAGAATTATGAAGGCTAAACCCAGAAATGGAAAAAGTAAACAAACCCTGCTGACAGTGGCATCCGAAACAGTGAACAATGCCAGACGAAAAAAGAAAAGAATTCGAGGAACAAAATATGCCATTTTGTTCTCCCCTCTGATTTCCCCCCTCCTTTCTCCCCGCCCCCCCCCTCCGTTCAAGGCTCGCAAAGAGCAAGGACTAAGAGACTAGGTAGTACTAGTCTTGTCCCTATCCTTCATTAACCCCCTTGGCATCCTTCTTGATTCGGTCCGGCAGTGAAGACACCATAAGAGACGAAGTCGATACAGGCTACATTATACAGACTAATAAACCCGTCAATATCGGTAAAGGCCAGTTGGGTGTCCATACCCCCAGCCGACGACTACCCAACGGTCATGCATCCCAAGCAAGCAAGCACCCTGAAGGCTCGCCCGCCCGCTCGCTCTCGAAAGAAAAGGCCAAAGCCCATGAGCCCAGCCAGGTCCGAGGAGGTACATCCAGGTAGCGGGGTGCGGTATCCGGTAACAAGAACCTTTCCCATCTCCCAAGGACAGACAAAAAAACAGCGAGCAAGACAGCGAGCAAACCACAGACAGAGAAAGCTGTCAATCCCGGAGTTAATGAAGGAATGACAAAACCGGTGGGTGACAGGTGGAAAAGGCTTGACCAGGAACCTCCCCGTTACCCGAATCATGGAGAACAAAACCTTTCAGGAACGCCCCAGCACCCTGTACCCGAACCATGCAAGAAAATATTGACAGAAAGAACGAAATATCGACCGTTATCCGACCCTCACCCAGCGCGTCGGGATTTCATTAGGGACTAGTGTCCACTCGCGGGAGTAGGGAGTCGGTAGTTGCTTTTCTTGCCAAGGCCAAGCCCGTGGTTTTTTTTTTTTTTGCCCTTGCCCGTTGGGCACCAATGGTGATATTAATGAAACAAGGGTAAGAAACATGGTCTGGGTGGGAAAGGGGAGGAGCCGGAGAACGGAGGAGCACAAAAAAATGAGACACACGCCAAAAGTTAGTGCTAGATGGTCATGATTTCGGCATAAAGAAAGGAGATGGGGACCACCGACACCGGAAGGATGAAGAGAAGGTTTCACAACTCGACGAACTAACAAAGGATTTCCGATAGTTGCCCGATGTTTTTCCTCCCTTGTCGAGACTGGGTTCTTCTGACTCTGGATTCTTCGAAAAAGAGAGGGTCTCCCTCTTCTTTTCCTTTCTTTCAACCCTCATTGCTTTCTCTCCATCTTCCCAATCGTTCGTCTTGGCTGACACGAAATACTAGGCCAGTCAACAGATACCAGGAGACCGTCGAGGCGGTGGACGCAAAAATACACACACCCGGAAACCGAATGCCTGCCAGGCCGGCGAGAAAGTTTTCGATACCGAACAAGCGACTGACCCATCGAGACCAATTGGCCAGCTCCATCCATTGACCAACCACGACCATGCGATAAAAGAGTGGGAAGAAAAGACGGGAGATGCCAAACACCAAGTGGGAAAGGGTGCGGAAACCGTTCTCATGCCAGTGCCAATCAGCGTGGTGCCGCCAGTCCGGAATACCCATTTCGTTCTACCCACATCCCCGCCTTGCCGCCGTCTCTCTTTCGTCGAGTCTTTCCCCTATCCCGTGTGCTGCTGTGTGCTGCCTGCCCCCCTTTTGTTGCGAACCACTTCAGTAAAAACCAGTCACGCGAACAAGCTTCGGGTTCCGCATCCTTCAGTTGATAAAACCGGCCCGAGTGTACAAACACCGACGATTCTATAGTGGGTTATCCGATTCGGGAGCCATGACATGGACAGCAGACGGTCCAGTGGGCTCGCAGGAAGCCCGAAACTGACCGCTAAAGATGCTTTCTGTTGATGGGCCTAGCTGGCAGGCTTCTCCTCTCTCTCTCTTTGCTGTGTTGTTGCGTTGCTGCTGTCCTGCGTATTTCCCTCGCAGTTCATTCGGTATTCGGTTTCGTCCAGTCCAGTTCTGTTCATTCCAGTCCGGTTTACTCGCCCGTCTGAATGTCCTGTTCTCCTGATCTTATAACCCTTCTTCCTTCTTCTTCGTGTCAACAATACTCGAAACAAACAACAACTCAATCCTTTGCTGACTGAGTGAGTGACTGACTGATACAAAATCTGGTGATGATACCCACAAACAGCAATAAACGATCAGCAAGATCGACTGCAAGTGTGGACCCCTCTAATCCACGTAATTATACAATAGTTTTGTACAAGTGGGTATGATGTGTGGTGTGGCCGTTAAAGAAAATGGTGTGGGTATGGGGCTCTCGTTAGGCGTGGTCCGTTTTGGCTAGCACAAGCTACACAGCTTCGTTGTGCATTGCATGATCGTGGCCGGTTCGGGGTGTCGCAGTCGCCGTCGCAGTCGCACTATCGCCGAACGAATGAGCCTCCAGCGCCGCTTTAGCCGTTACGTTAGAGCCGTGCAGAGCCGTGCCGTTTCGTCGTTGTTTACGTCCGTCCGACATCCGTTGGGATTTCTGCGGCCCGCAGTCCGTGTGAATGGGCTTTGTCCCCGACTCCCCGATTTCCCGATTCCGCGCTTGCTGCAGGATCCCACGTCCCACGATCTGTTGCTGTGACAGTCTGCAAAGATCATGACCCGTCAACCTGAAACACTTTGCTTTTTTGCTTTTTCCTGATGTCTCGTGTCTTCTCCTGTGGGACATCTCAGACAACGCAACGGGGCCAACGCCAACACCACGCCACAAAAGCAGCCTCAATCACGACAGCCAATAATCCGGCGCCCGCACCGCAGGCGACACAGGCATCGGCGATCTCCCGCCGCCGCCGCCGTTAATATTCGCAACCGCACCCGCGACCACACCCGCGCCCAAGCCGCCCGGACTAACGCCAATACCAGGAGAATTAGCACCCCCGATATGAAAATCCAACTTCGGAATCTCAATCTTGGGCGGCGCCTCCTCCCTCGGTTTCTTCCCGGGCGTCTTCTTCATCGGACTGACGCCCCTGCTCTCCGGCGGCGGGCCAAACCGCACATCCCGCACGTCCCAGCCGTCTTCGGCCGCGGCCGCGACCCAGGTCCGTAAACCATCGTGAACGGACCCGTAGAACTTTTCTTTGCACATCCGCAGGCTGCCGCCCATACAGCGCTCCCAGCCCGAGATGCGCAGCTGAGCGCGCAAAGCGTTGCGCTCGGCGGCTGTGGGACCCGTGCAAGCGATGATGGCGTTCATCAGGTCCAGGTGACTGGCAAGGTAATTGGTTGCGTCCCATTCGACGCCGCCGACGTAGGGGGCCGCGGGAACGGGGGGTCGTTCTTGTGGGAAGTGCCGGGACATGTAGGCTAGTTGGGCGGCTGTTGCGGTTTCTGCGTCCTCTCCCCCTGACCCTGACTGGGGGTCTGTGTCACTTCGTGGTAAGGCTGAGGGATCGATGATGCCCGCTTGGTGTAGTTGTTGTTGTTGCTGGGTATCTTTTTGTTCGCCATTGTTACCACTGCTCAATCCTCCGCCGGCGCCGGAACTGCCACCAGATGATGGATCCGCTGGTAGCAAGGAGACAATGTTCATGTTGTGCAAAAATATCCAGAAGACCTCCTTGGTCACGCTCACGGCTTCCTTGCACCATACCCGGTATGGCCGCTCGCGCCTCATCCCGAGGATGAAGTCGACTGGCTTCTTTTCCTCTTCCGTCTCGGGGTCTCGCAAGAATTGCAAGATCGTTTGGGCTCGAGTAATGCGCTCTTGCGGTGTGGCGCACTCGATATAGGTGAGAAGGATCGAGGTGATGATGTTGCGTGTTGTGAACTCGCTTGGCCCTTTCTTCTCCGGGTCGAAGATTAGGTGTAACAGGGCTGGGAATAAGGTGGCGTGGATGGTGTGCAGGTACTGTAATGCCAGGGCAGTTGTGCAGAGGGCTTTTAGGCAAAGAAGATTTTCGTGAAGAAGGGCGTCTTCGTGTTCCTCTCTATTGCATGGTCAGTATCTCTTCCGCCGTCACAAAAAGGGGAACGTTTCAAAACTCACCTCCACTCAACAGCCATAATCCGATGCAACAAATCCACAATCTCCTTCATCCCTCCTTGCTTGATAAACTCCTCCGTCCAAGCCACCGTCTCATTCCTCAGCAACAGCCGAAGCTTATGGAGTTTACCGACCTCCACCAGCTCCGGCTTCCGCACCTTTTGCAGGTAAGTCACAAAGTCCGCCGGCACCTGCTGACTCTTTCCGCCTTTCATACCCAAGAACCCGCCCACGCCGCTTCCAGAAGAGTTGCCATTCACATCACCAAACGACGGTCGCTCGCTCATGCTGCTGTCGTTGGACTTGGACCGAAAGTGTCGACCGATACTCTTGCTGGGTGACGACTGGGCCTTGCTGGCGGCACCCTTTCCAAGCGACAGACCGAATCCTTTCCTCTTTGTCCTGCCGGTTCTCTCGTTATCTTTATCCTTGCTGTTGCCGTCTTCCCGTTTTGAATTTGAAGAAGAAGACGACTGCTGCTGCTGCTGCTGATCTTCCCGTTCCGACCCAGCACCACCACTAACACTGCCTGCGTTCCCTCCCTTCTCAAGAGACGTATTGCTCGCGTTCTGGCTCACCATCTTGGCCTGCATCTCTGCCCAGTCCTGCCGGATGAATTCCAACTTGATGGTGTCGTTGAGGTTGCGCATCTTGTACCGCTGGTTTTCGGGAATGTTGCGCCGGTCCAGCATAGCTTCGAGATGCTTATCGATGTCCTTGGGGTCGATGGGTTGTTGCAGCAGAGACTGGGCGCTTTGTTGTCGTTCCATACTTGCGGATGCAGCAGCTGCTGCTGATTTGGTTCGCTCGCCTCCTGCTGAGCTACTGCTTCCTCCACCATTACCAGAACTGGAAAACATGCTCTTAACGTTGAGTCGTTGGGTTGACCTGTCTGATCCTTGACTTCCTCCTGCTGCCAAATCTGATCCCTTGGCGGTGGCCCACGTTTGCCTCTTCCAACTTCGTTCCTGTCTTTCCTGTGATGATGACTGGTTATTGTTGTCAGATTGCGGTTGCCTGTACCGAGTGTCGGTGCTCGAGTCTGACGGTGTACGCTTCTCGTCCTGCTGATTGTTACTCGCAAAGTACTGGTGAAACGACTTTGGCCGTGGTTTTGAGCGGCTGTTGTTCCGATCACGGTTTTCCGCTTCAGGCTTCAGATGTTGGTTCTCAGCTATGGACGACCGTCCCCCTCCTGTTCCAGGGCGCTCTGGGTCAGCAGGCAATGGTTTGTTGCTGTCCCAAAAAGGATCTCTGTAGTCCAACGGCGAAGCCACTGGTGTCGTCGACGAGCTCAGTCCTGGAGGCGGCGCAAAGGGCGAACCTCTGGCAAACTGGGCATAAATGGGTGGTGGCGGGCTGGTATCAATGGCACTTGGCGCGCGGTTCTCCTTATCCTTGTTGCGACGGCGACTGTTCTCTTCTTCCTCTTGTTGCTGCTGCCTCAGATTCTTGGTCGACTTTGGCCTTAGAAGCTGGCCGATATTGGCGGCCGATTTGACCTTCTTGGGCTTGGTGGGCGATTGGTCTCCCTTGTTCTTGGAGGCCTTGCTGGAATCTTTGAGTCCGAAGGGCGACTTAAGCGAGATGGTCGCAAAGGGGTTCGACTTCTTTTCGGGAGATCGTGGTGGCTGGTCGTCCAATTGGTTGGGCTGGAGCTCACCGAGGGCGGCGGCGAATTGACGTCTCTGGTATCCGGACAAGTTCATGTCGCAACTGTGTCGCTGGGCCACCAGGTCGGGGTTGATCTTAGAGGGAGGGCGCAGCAGTTCAGGAGGGTCGATGACGGAGGCGGCCGAGGACGAGATAACGGGATCGCGGTCGCGGTCGGAAGACTTCTGGAAATCGGTCGAGAAGACGGCAGGGGGCAATTGTATTAGACCGGCTCCGACGGTATTGCTTCTCTTATGGCCCATAAGCGATCGGAGGTAGGAGGATTTGGGGCGTTGTTGCGGCTGGATCTGGTTCTGGTTTTGGAGGGGGAAGAAGGGCGGCAGATCGTTGTTGTTGTTGTTGTCGCTGTTGTTGTGATCGTTGTTGCTGTGGTTCCTATCGCGCATGCCGTCGCCTGAGCCTGTTCGGTAGGCAGGAACGCCGCCGTTGAGATCCGCCGCGGGAGGCATGGCGGCGGCAGCAGGCTGTGAGGGCGAGGCGGACTCAGCTGCTGGCTTTGAGACAGGAGTGGTGGGAAAGGGAATTGGAGGCGGTGGAAATGTCTCTGGTAGTCAAAACAAAGGCCCGGGTGATCAGCAGGGGGCGTGCGAGCGTGCGGAGGATGTGCGGGCGTGATGGACGTCGTACGCGGACGTGTCTCGGGTTGTTCACGGGGTAACGTCTGGAAGTTGGTTGTTGTTGAGAGATGAAGTTGATGTTGTCGCGATTTCGCGGTCGGTGTGTACACTACCCGTCGTGTAGGTGTGGTATGGCCGGCCCCTGGCGATCGATGAACGGGGAGAGGGAGGTGTGTAATGGGTTGGAAATAACCTTGATAGCCAATGCTGGGCGGATGCGGAGAATTGATGGTGGAAGGATGCTGGACTAGTTCTAGCTTAGAACTGTAGTCGGTCTAGCAAAGACCTGATTAGGAGGGAGGCTCAGCTCAGCTCACTTCAGGTACAATCGAAGACAAGACATCCAATGCAAATTGCGGTGGACGGGAGTGAAGGGTGGGAATTCCTAGCCAGAGAGTCGCTGACCAAGCAAACAGTCAACACCAAGGTTGGAAAGTCAACAATTGAACAACCAAAAAAGAAAACTACTAAACCCGAATCAAAAAGTCGGGATACGGAATAGCTTCAACAAGAAAACCTGCTGGAATGATGGAGGTCGGAGTCGGACAGGACAGGACCTTGCTTGGGGGCCTTGTTGATTTGGCTCGCTTTGGACCACGGGGGACCAGTAAAAAGGGACGAAGCCTCCTTCCCAGTGGTCCCCGTCGTCCCAAATGGAGCAACTCCCACTCCAGTGAGCTCCTCCCAGTCGTGCGGACAGTCCCGCCAGTCTGAGTCCCGCATCCCGCCATGTCAGCGTGGTCTGGGCAGCCAATGGAAGCATTGTTTACCCCCGTTGCCCAGGCAATCAGTCCCTGTCAGGCTGGCAGCAGCCTCTCTCCTGGGGTTTGACCTTCTCAGCTTCACTTCTCCAATCTTTTTTTTCCATGGCAGCGCTGACAAGCACGACGACGACCTCAAGCAATGGCCCCGTCAGCTCTTGTTCAGGCAGGTCCCAAGCGGCCACTACGGCATGCCACGCAGCACCTGCAACTGCCCTGCCACCGGCTGCTGGTGTCACAGATGCACCACAGCTGCACCGCATCCAGGAAAACATCCAGTTATTCCAGTATAGTCTTGAATTGCAGTCACACTCCACGCGGGCCCCCATTGGCATTGCAAGCGATTCGAATGTCCTCGTCAAGTTCCTAAACTTGGCAGCTGCTCTGTTCAGTAAAAAGGTGGTTGTTTGCGAGTTGCTGGTGGACCTGGCAGTTAACGTGCATGCATGCATTGTGGCTCGAGTAGATGGGACGAAATCATTGGGGATGGCTTCCCCAACTTTAACCCCACTTTCAATTTAAAGATGCCATCTGAGTCCATCTCCATTCTCCAATCGCACCACCATGGTCGCCTCCCACTTTCTCCATTTTTGGATAACTTTTGACAGCGTGGAGAGATCTGCTTCCAGCTTGGTCTAGATGTATACTATATATGCATTTTATGGGGTGTGAAATATACGAAGGAAATGGCTGAACAATGAACAATGAAAAGCAGGCTAAACAAAACCAAACATGAATCGAAACATCACCAACTCAACACCCCCCTCTGCCTATCAAACCCTCCCCTAAGCTGACTCTGCGGCTTAATAACCTTTCCCTGCAACACGGTGAACTTGACGATACCCTCACAATCCTCCGGCTTGACTCTTGCCAACCAGATACATTGCGCGGCACCCACTTCCCCTTCCCCTTGCTCACCATCCTCTTGTTCCTCCCCCCCTTCTTTCCCCTCCTCCACTTGCTTCTTCTCCTCACCTTCTTTTACCTCCTCCTCCTCCTTCCTCTTCCTCAACTCCTCAGGCTTCTTTGGCTTGAGTTCCCCTCCCCCTTCTTTAGCTCTTTCCACATTATCCAACCCAAAAGCATCCGGCCTCCTATAAACCAACATATTCGCAGAGTACTTATGCCCGCCCACATGACTAATAAAATAAATCCCCACCCCGCCCGGCCGTCCATCATCCAAATCTCTATACAACCCCAATGGCTGCAAGTGCCGTTGCAGTTCCTTTCTCAACAGGGGCGCACTTTGTCCGCACCGCGCATCTCGCGTCTTTTGCGAGCACAGCAAGATCAGAGCTTGATGTGGACAGGGCCGGGTGGTGAGTTCCTTGATGTAAGCGGGCGTGGCTTCGGGGAGGGGAGCTTCCAGAGCCCGGGGGATGCTGAAGGGGGCGAGGGGGGAAGCGTTGGTGGGCGCGTGGGAGATGATTTTTTCCAAAAGGAAGGGGACGGTGGCGGGCGTAACGTTTTCGATTAGGATGAAGGCCGGGAGGAGGAGGAGGGTGGTCGGTTCCGAGTAGGAGGTTGTAGAGTGGGGGGTAGGCATGTTGGAGGCGGAGAGCATTAGGTTCTGTTTTTTTGGGGGGTTTGTTAGTATCTATCCCAAAACGAACTTAAGACGGGGGAAGAGACAAAAAAAAGAAGAAATAGACGTACCCCATTCCCCGGAGCCTTAGCCCCCGCAATAGCCTGCATCACACTCCCCTTCTCGTCCGCCACATCGCGCACCCAGTCCGTCTTCCCCGTAGCCACCAGCACATGGGTTGCCCATCCTTTGATCTGGCCGTACAACTCATCCTCCTCGTCGATCTTGAAGGTGCGCGGGTATTGGATAGTGCAGGTCGCGCACTCGCGGTCGCAGTCGTCGCCGTCGATTTCGGGAGAAACCACGGGGAACAGATCCTCGGGTTTTGTGGCTTTGTTGCCTGAGTCGCCGATAGCCAAAGCTTTGGCGCTGGAGAGGAGGGATTTGAACATTTTGGATGGTTTCCAACCCGGTTTGTTGGCCTTGGTTTTGGGTTTGTTGTCCCGGGAAGAGTTGTTGGAGATGGCCGGGGGATGAGGATCTGATAAAGATGAAGAACCCCGAGGCGGCGGCGGCGGGGCCATGGCGTCGGGACCCTTTTGCTACCCGTCGGCCGTCAATCCGCTTACGTCCGCGCTAACCTCCGGCGTCAGGGGTGCAGCGATTGACAGGAAACCAGTGGGGTCGGGGCAGTCTTAACGGTTCAAGTACCTTTCCCTCCTTTTAACAGCAGGTGAGATACTTGAGGGCGTATCTAATTGTTGCTCTTGTCTTTATTTTGCGTTTTGTTGTGTTTGCTAACGTCGACTTTCCGATGAAAGCAAAGACGACGCGAAGTTGTGGCCTTTTATACAAATTATCAGATCCGAATACCCGAACAAACCTCGATCTGATAAGCTTACTGTAGCACTTTGCGCATTGTACTACCACCAACAGCTTCCAGCAACGTCGTGGTGGTGTAGGGCGTGAGGGGCTCTGCTTTAACACCGCAACGACCGAACATAACCTCCGAGGTTATTGACGACTGACGACCAAGGCCGCGTAACCACCTTGCGCTAGCTTCCCGTGATTTGCTTATTTGGGTTGGATTACAAGAATCCCACCTACCCTGTCACTGTAGTGTGAGATCATGAAATAGTTTTCCCGCGTCTTATCGCCGAGCCGCTCCCGACCGTTATGTGTAAGTGATAAGATCCGCCAACGCGCTGATCATCGGGACCACCCTGAACGGCAGGACGGCACGCGGGCGGGGGGACTCGGCTCCGGGGTCTGATATAAACTGTATACAGGTAGCCAAGAGCACCAGGGATCATGTTGAATCTGACGGCACGAAGCAATCCATGTCATTGCTGTGAACGCCAGGGAGCACTTCTGTACACATTGATCTTCCAAATGCGTGAGCCGGCTTTTCTTCGCATGTCAAGAGTACACATTACACATTTATTTTCGCTACCGAAACAGAATACGAACGCCCAATCCAAGGACAGACAGTCCTACCCAGGATTATTATCAGCCCTGTTTGAGGAACAATGTTCTCACAATCTGTCCCTCCTAGAATGCCCGTGTTGATGAGGCATAACGATAAGGTGATTTGCTAAACAGAAGACGCAAATAAACAGCAACGACAACAATACTTGCATATAAAAGTTCCATTGGAGAAACAACAAGAGATATCCATGACCCATCCCAACCGATCCTTGAAAGGTTGACAAAAGGAAGCAGCCGGTAACGTGTATATGTGTGCTGAATCCTCCCGGTCTATATATATAATTTCCATCTCTGTGGTCCACCTGGATATCTTGTTCGCTGTTCACTTGCTTTATTCTTCTTCAATGCCCACACTTGCGGTATACTACATCCGCTGTTCCCCTAGGAATTCTTTTTGATGAGTCAGTGCCCACCCAGAGCTTTCTCTCCATGACCAAAACAAAGAAAAGCCCAACCCATAAGTGGTATACAACCAAGGCAAAAAAAAAAAAAAAAAAAGCCAAAACTATAACAGGGGTGTGAAGTATGGTGGTAAGGATATCCCCAACGGTAAATTTTAGAAATGATCTGGTTTCTTGCTCCGGTCCGAGCCCCTGCTTCTCACAGGTGCTTCTTTCCGTCCTCATCCACAGAACTTCCCGTCGACGCCTCGTCCTCCACCTCTTCATCTACCGACTGATCGCTGAGGGTATACACCATACCCTGGCTCTTCCTCCTCCTCATCTCGCCTCTTTCACGCATTGCCTCGCGAATCTTCTTGCTCGCCTCGTTGAAGCCCTCCTCGGTGTTGAGGTTCGGGAATTTGTCAACAGAGAACCCACCAAGTGGCCCGCCGAACTGAACGTTACCGCCACCGCCGCCTGCACTGCTGCTGCGGCTGCGGCTTCGACTAGGTGGTCGGGTAGCGAACATGGGCACCTGTCCGATGTTGCTAAACGACTCGTTACGTGGAATGTTGCGACTGGACGAGGTGGTACCGGTTCTTCTAATACCGTGGGGGCTCTCGGTGCCGGGCGTGGAGATGCCGGGGGTGGAGATGGTGGGCGAAGGAAGGCCGCTGTCCCGTCTCTTGGACGGCTGGCTCGGCGAAACGGTGCCGTCGGCGTGAATGCGAGATGAGCCGTCGGCGGCAACGAGACGAGTGTGTTCAAAGTCTGGGAACATCTCGGGTCCGAGGGTGTTGATGAGGTGCGTAACCTGTGCACTGAGTTCTTCTCGCCTTTGCTTGAGACTCTGAAGACTGTAACTCGATGTCGGATTGATGCACAGCGCAAGTGGGCGTAGGGATTTGACAATGTCCATCCCGACCTCACCGAAACGCAGAGCAGCAAAAGTAATGGCAGGGAA
Source organism: Neurospora sp. CHS-2018c (assembly GCA_009806235.1). Classification (NCBI taxonomy): domain Eukaryota; kingdom Fungi; phylum Ascomycota; class Sordariomycetes; order Sordariales; family Sordariaceae; genus Neurospora; species Neurospora sp. CHS-2018c. The sequence goes on along the minus strand of RAPC01000004.1, from coordinate 1,247,142 downwards.
GAAGACCCATCCAAAGAAGTAGACGAGCCAGATAGGAACCCAGTCGGGCACATAGCCCCAGAGGCGGTGCTTGCCCACCATGTAGGCTAGCAAACATGTGTATAGATTATACAAGATGGGTGCAACAGCCATAGCGACAAGCATCTTCCAGGTTGCAATGACGTCCTTGCCTTGGATCTTGACCGTCGACCCGGCAAGCGCCTCCTTGGCCTTCTGGTGACTGATGCGCTTGGTAGCAATGAAGACAGGGGCAAAGAGGATCAAGCCTGGGAGCACACCAGCCGACAACACCAGGAGCTTGGCGACACGGTAAAAGAAAGTGACGACAACCTTGGGCCACGACAACTTTGCGTACTGTACCTGGTGGTCGCGGATATTCAGGTATCGAAGCTGTTTGTTGTACTCGGTGACTGATTTTTGCAGCTCAACGATGCGAGGATCATCTTTGTACTTGTCGTATCCCAGAGCGAGGCGACGGTTTAGCTCTACCACGATAGGCAGAGGCAACTTCTTGCCCGCGGGGTTGTACAGGCGTCTTGCCGCCTGGATGACCATCAGGGTATCATAGTCCGGGGCCGAAACAGTGACAGCGCTCAGGCTTTGATGAACCATGTCGAGAAGCTTGGAGATTGCAGCACGTCTCTTGTCCTTGATGCCGTACATTTCGACCAGCTCCTTGGGGACCTCGAAAGGAGCGCCGAATTCGAGGACAGCCCTTGACCGGAACTTGTGAGGGTGGAAGTAGTTCATGCCAACCGGCACGATCTTGAGGCCGCAGTCAGGGGCTTCTGCCAGCGTTCCCAGGGCCATGATGGCGACACCTGCCTTCAGGGGCAGCAGGTCGCTGCGGTCGTGGCTACCTCCTTCTGGGAAGATACCGACGCAGCCACCATTCTTCAGGCGATCAAACACAGCTTTATAAACCTTGGTTTGATCAATATGCGGGGCGATCTTGAACTTGGTACCCTGGTAGCCGTCCTTGATTCCCTTCATGTCCTTGTTCTGGAACTCGCCGTGTTCATCAATATCGTCGCGTCCGGTAAGTTGGAACAAGGGGAGTTTGGAGTTGAAGGGGCGCTTAATGCGAATTTCCTCGGGTCCATGGATTTCGATAATCTCGATGCTCGACCCGCTCTGGCCCTTCATGGAGGGGAGGAAGATTATGCCGCCCACTTCAGCTTGTTTCTCGAAGTTTGTGCCGACGCCGCGGATGAGGGTCGGGTCGTTGATGGGGTCGGGAAGATAGATGGTACCCTCAGCAGGCTTGGCCGAATCTTGGGGTCTGCCGACAGGGACGGAGCCGACCTGGCGAGAGGCCCAGCCGATGAAGCCCTTGACGGACTTTTGCGCGATGAGGAGGGAGACGCGGCGTTTAGCCTCATTTCGCAGGGTGCGTTGTAGTACAAGGGCGTCTACGAACTGCAGATCAGACGGCAGAGTCAGCCAATGGGTCCCAGTATGCTTGACGTCAAGGATCAAGAGAGAGCACGAGCACGAACCTGGTTTGCGTGTGGTGCGGCGACGAAGAGGACAGGGCCGTTGCGCGGAACCTTCCAAGAACCGCGGGGATGAACTTCACGGAAGAAGGTATCGACCAAGAAGGACATGGTCCACAGGAAGGTGTCGTACTTCCAATTGCTCATGGGATAGAGCTCCTTGGACGCCGAAGGCGACTTTGCGCTCTGCGGAGGAGCGGAGGCATCTTTGCCCTGGTGCTGCTGCAGTTCAGCCGTGAGGAGGGGAGTGGTCTCGGTGCTGCCATTTTGGTGGTCCTGGGACTCTGGCACAAGGCCATTTGATTGTTCCTGTAGTTCGGCCATGTCTGCAGAGAGGGTGCTTCGATTGTGTTTGGCGAGATGGAAGTCCGGAGAACAGTCACCAGAGTGTCTCTATCTTCTTCCCTCGGGAACCGCAAGCGGCGCAAAGAAATGCCTGGTTTTGGCTGGCCCCTCTCGATTCGAGATCGACGTCCAGACGACTTGAAGCCGAGATGCGCTCTTTGTCGACGTCGACGGGAGCAGAGAGAGAGAGAGGAACGAGCGTCGGGTGGTTGCAGTCTTGTTGAGATGGAAACTGTCTTGGTAAAAGAGTTGCACGGGTAGCGGGTAGATCAAGGACTATATTGATAGACTGATAGGGCTGCCCATCGGCCGTCGTGGGGTTTCCAGGTTCGCACGACCGGGTTCTATGGGTGGCAGTCGGGCTCCCCGGCTAAGCTTTTTTTCTGCCAACGTCGGGGAAAGTCTGCGAATTGTCTGGGCTTTGAGGGGAAGGTGGGTCCACTTTGGATGTCCTGTTCTGGGAAGGAACTCCGGCCAAGGGCATCGAATGGTAGGTATCGCCAAGTAAATAGTTGTACAGAGACCAACAGTCTGGAATGTGTTGTAGAAGAGGACGGAATGCCACTGCAATGCCTCGGCGCGAAATGCAGTGAGTGGGTGTTGTAAGAGTTTTAATATGAGGCTCGCACTTTGGGGCTTGGGCCGCGGTTCGCAGTCCGGTCGCAAACTCGAGGGACGACCTCGGGTCCAAAAGGGCTTAGTTCCGCTTTTGATGCGATGGCGACAGACAGGTCTCCAGCAGTCTGAGATTGCGCCCCGAATTGTATGCAAGGTCACAGCGGATCGTCCCATTCACAATCTTGTGCTTGTCCTTAATGTCCGTCCAGAGGAGTGTTTTGGTGCAAGAATAGGTACACGAACAAGGTGTTATTTATATTACACCGTCATCCATACCCATTCCATCATTCGAGGTCGAGTTCAGAATGCTGCATGCCCGAAAACGAACAAGACAAGAGTTCGTTATCTTTTGTATCCCTCTGACCGATAACGGCTTTCTGCGGGTGGCTGCAGCACTATTTGTACACCACTGTCCTGGTATCGGACGTTATCAATCACGAATAGAAAATCTTCGAAAACCCTCGAAAGGGAAAGCCAATCGCATCAACTCCCGATTCGACCTCTTTGCAGTTCTAAATCCAGAGAATTCACAGCGCTCTCTTCCATACCATGTCTGCCCATTTCCGAAGCCACCCGAAAACAAATGCTTTTCTCCGTCGCTCTGCTCGGCCAAAACGACCGAGAAAGCGCAACGACCTTTCCGCTTTCAGCGAGCCCTCAGCGCCTGCAAGCGTGACGGCCTTTACGGCCTACGACTGTAGCTGCCATCCCGCCACCATCCCTGGAACCGCTTGGCTGCGACGCTTGCATTTCCGAGTTCCGACATGTGCTTCGCCCCGCGGTGTCAACTTGTCAATGTCAACCATCACTACCGTATCGACTCGGGGCATACGTTTTTAGGTTCCAAGGCCTAACTGGCAGAATTTATGTATCAGGTGCCTTGGGGTTTGGGTTTTGGTAGAGAATTCGAGCATATGCAATACTAGAGGTGCCTCAAGTGTACATATTATGCCTGATTTCCCTGGAACCTAAAAACGTATGCCCCGAGTCGATACGGTACCTGCCCGAACTGCTGAGAAAGAGATTAGGAAGCAGGAAAGATCAAACGCAGTATTGAGGCATGAAGAGGAAAGAGCATTGCCCGTCTGGCCGTCAAGGTTCTTGATATCGAGAGTGCGTGATGTTTGACCAATCAGGCTTCCCGGGAAGTAACAATTGCACCACAGCACAGGGAATAACCAGCATATCGCAACTTCCCTCTTTGCTGACGAGCTTTTCTGAGGCGTCACTGACATCTGTCTGGAGGTGATGTGCTGTCCATGGAAAGCTGCTTTCCCAATTCAGGGTTGATTGCATATGTACCTGTACACTTGAAGCTTTCTGCAGGTACAGCAGAATGACGATTTTGAACTGGTACGTTACTCTACTAACAGATATGCTTATGACATAAGAGAGGATCAGTTAGTCAATGATCGCTTTCAGAAAGCTACCTCTACCATCCAACAGTCTGTGATATCACTTCTTGCATCATTGAATGCACAATGGAGGCACGTACAGAGCACTGCCAGGGTTCAACCACTCCATTGGGCACACCCTCTTGAGGCTGAATGTCAAAAAATTCCCATGATGGAAAAAAAATCCTGTTGTCTCAGGGTCTCCTCAGAGACAAATGCAACCCACCATTAAGATCATCACCACCCGAACGACAACATGATCCTTGGCGTCCATCATCCCTACGTCGAGGCCTCGGTGAAGGGTGTCTGGTAATTGCCACATACTGCACGTTTAAACATGGGCCCGTTTGGTTCAGTCAGCAAAACGCGAATTTGTATGGGAAATCAACCCCCTGCAAAGTAGTAAACTGCAGTTTACTGTTTTATGCAGGTCGTTGGGGGTCATTCTCGTCTTGGCTGCAGAAAAATGTATCGCGCTAAGGCAAGCAAATGCATGCAGTCCGGAAGTCCCAACAAGGGAATTAGTGGGCCCGTGCAGGAGCATTTTGCTGTTTTCTATCTTAGTCCTTTGAGTATGAAGATAGCTGCCATTTTGCTGTTTCCCCTAACAGCGCGAGTCACCGACGAATTACAACCCTTGTCACAACAACGCGTCTTTTGGCCCCCATCTATCTAGTGGTACCTCCTTAGTTGCTTTTTGGCTTTGTACCCTCCTCTACCCCTGTGAGAAGTCAGCAAAAAACGTGCTGACTGAACCAAACGGGCCCCATATCTGGACAAGAACGATGGCAACGACCTCTCCATGCCATCACGATACTGGGTGAAGCCGAGGCTTTTAGCAAGCAGGAAACCAAGTCGGTCCATATTTCTAACCTGAACTTGGGTAAAGTTTGAATGAACCGAGATGAATGTTAAAGCAAAGCAAGCCTTAAATCCGACTGTCTCTGAATATTGATGTGAAGAAACGGGATCGGTTAGGTTGGAGGCAACAAGATGGTGAAATATCAAGTGAACTTTTAAATCCAACACCTAACATGAGTAGAACTTCGAAAGGCATTTGAACTGCTTGCTGTATGTACGTAAATAAGAGTCTTCTTCAGCATCCTCTGTTCTCTCATACGCATCATCCAAACACTTAAAGTTACCCTTCGCCAGGATATCACCAACTCACTGCACTCCTCAAACATCATGTTCCATAGAACAAAATAAATTCTCACACCTTACTCACATGGCCACCTACGACCGAGCATACCAAACTTCTACCTATCTTGCTAAGCTGAAGAAACTCGCAACTTTAATCATGGTTACTAAACACTAGGTAGCTATGCATAACACTTCGGAAGTCACACTGGAAGTGTGTAGTTCGCAAGACAAAATCTCTCTCATTCATTTGGAAATCGGTACATCAGAGATTCTCAAACGCGGCGGTGCTAAAATACCTGTCAAGATATACCGCCCCTTTCCCGGAGCGTGACTACACCACTGGGAGGGACGATATTCTTGGCTATTTCTTAACTGGGGGTATGGGACATGTTTTCTCGTACACACAGGATAGATTGGGTGTTTAATGAGTGAAGGCATAATCATTAGCGTCGTGATTGAGCAAGCAACAACACTTTCCTACTTGTTATTTAAGACAAACGTAGAGGATCGGGGCCTCCCTACCACTAGCTGGCAAGGACTCAGAGAGATGAGCTATAATTCAAGCAATATCAGTCTCGAAACATCGCTATCGACACATACGTTATGTGTTGTAAAACTACTTCGCTAGGAGTCAAGTACCCTCCTACCCATCCTTGAGCATTTCCTGATTCATCGCTTCCGAACACTTCCTCTCAAGCTTCTTCAGCCCAACACTCAGAGCAACAATCATCAAGGCCACCCTGCAAACTATTTCTTGCCCTTACCCTTCCCCTTCTTCTTCCCTCCGCCCTGCCCCCCATTCTGAGCAGGACCACCCGACCCCTCCCCAACAGGAATAACCACCATCCCCCCCTCCTCCAGCTCCTCCGCCGTCACCTGCCCCTCAGCCTCCATACTCTTCAACTTATCCTGCGCACTAATAAACATGGATAGATCATGATTCGTCTCCTTCAACTCTTCATTCTGCTGCCTCAGCTTCGCCAGTTCCTCCTGCGTGGCCTCCGCTTCTTTTTCCATATGCTTAATCCTCTTCATCAACCCTTCTCCCACTCTCTTCTCCTCTTGGAGTTGTTTCGACAAATTCCGAGCCAGCTCCGTGCTCTTGTCTGCTCGCTTGCGCTCGCGCGTGAGGTCTCGCTCTAGAGAGGCGACTTCTTCCTTTAGGCGGAAATGCTCCTCTTTGAAATCGGTCAACTCTTTGATGGCGCGGGCAGAGGCGGCCGAGGCGGCGTCTGCGGCTGCACATGCTTTGGAGGCTTTGTCCGCTGCCTTGGCGACCATTTCCTCAAAGTAGATGCGTTGTGACTCGAGTTGGGAGGTTAGGAGGTGAGTATATTCGAGCCCGATGCTGTCCAGCTTGGCGCGGGGGACGACTTCTTGGTCTTCGGGGACTGGAGGATGGGGTAGAGGCGCACCAGTAACCGCCGCCATGGTCTCTTCCTGGGAGCTCCATGCCGGGGCTGGAGCACGGGGGGTGTTGGTGTTGTTTCGCTCCGAAGAGGTGTTGTTGTTGTGGATGTGATGACTCGGGAACTCGACTACTTTGCCCTGGCCCTTTTCGCGGATCATGCGGTGCACCCACATGTCGCCTGCGTAGTCCCAGACGTGCTGGGTTTCCATCTCCAGGCTGAAGCTGTGGGCAGTTTCCTTCCAGTGCTGCTTGGCGTGTCCGCCCTTGTACCGGCCGCAGCCGACGTTGCCGCAGATTAGGCAGATCCAGAGGTCCGAAGGTTCGTCGCAGACGCTGCAGAGGTTAGATACAGGTCCCGAGCCGAAGGGTCGCGAGTACGGGTTTTCCGGGTCGGTTTCCTCTGCGATCGGCTTGGGGTTGGTGGCGCGGCAGATGGGGCAGCCGAAGCCTTTCCAGGTTTGGAGACAGGTGCAGTGGAAGACGTGTTGGCAGAGGATGGTCATGAGACCGGCTGTATCGTCCATGCGCTCCAGGCAGACGGTGCAGGTTGGCAGCTCGATCAGGTTGGGAGTTGGGGGAGGAAATGGTCGCAGGTTGAGGGTGTTGCTGGGCGAGGGAATGGTATCGACTTGGTTGCCGTTTCCGCCCGCGTTGCTGGTGGTGGTGCTGTGACTGTTCTGGGTGCCAGGTGTTTCCACGGTGATAGACTGGATGTAGGCGACATGGCAAAATTCGGTCTGAGAAACGAAGAGAAGTTAGCAACAAAGACTCCGGATTATCATCCTAGCTGTAGGACTGCAAGGTAGTAAGAGAAACTCACCTCAATACTGTCAAAGGGCCTCCCATCAAACTGGATCCTAAAGTCCTTCGCTCTCTGCGGATCCCGAAACTTCATCAAAACCATGTACCGATTCAACTTGCTCGTCATGATCATCCTGTAATGGCTCACGTCATCGCGCCACTTTTCTCCTATGAAGCCCAGGAAGTCACTCGGACTCATGTACATCGGAACGGCAGTGATGCAGAGGATAGTGCCGTCGTCACCGCTGTTAGCAGTTCCGTTGCTACCGGCGTCGCTACTACCACTGGCGCTGCCTGCACCCACCCCGGCGCGAAGAGCACTGCTCTCATCGGCCTCGCGGTAGAGATGGACGATACCCCAGCCGACTTCCGTGTTCTTGGTTTCGAGGGGGATGTATCGTCCCTTGGTGGCCTGGCCCATGCCACCGAGGTTGGGGCCTAGAGAGGCCGCTGGCGTACCGTGGGGGGCACGTTCTTCGTTGCCATTTTCCTGTTGTTGAGATTGCTGTCCTTGACCCTTCTGTGACTCGGCCATTGCTGACTTGTTGTTCTTGGCTGCTACCGGTTTTCCGGCTCCAGCAGTGGTGCTGTGGGTGTCTTTCCCTTTGCCCTTCTTCTGCTTCTTGTCCTCCGCTGCGGTTTGTGTGTGTCCCTGCAGATGTCCGTCCCGTGGCAGATCAAGGCTCTCGATGCTGATCCTTCCGAAGCGCCAGTCCTTAGCTGCCGTCCGTGGCCCTATCCCAGACGTGAACCTTGGCGGGGGAGAACTCGCGCGTGATTGCTTGCCTGAAAGCCTGACGATGTTCCTACTGTCCTCGGGGTTCTGGCGATTTGGTCTGGATGCCCCGCAATCGATAACTCCGCCGGTTTCCGTCCCTTCCTCCGCTTCGGGGTCTGAGCTGTCGTTGAGTCCTCCCGACTCTGATTTTGGCCAGGATCCAGGATTCTTCTCTAAATGACCCTTTCCCTCTTCCTCTTCGATTCGCCCTTCTTGGATGCAATCTCGATCCTGTTTCCTCTTGGACGATGGCCTTGAAGGCAAAGATTTGAGCTGCCAGGTGCGAGGGTGGGCGGGGAGCTCGTCAAATATGGACGAGTCCTTGGTAGGTATCCAGATATCGGGGTTGAATGCTGCGGCAGGCGTGCTATGCGTCGGATCTGGCGAAGGGTAGAGCTCAAACTTCAAATGATAGCGGTAGACAGGCATGGCATAAGATGGGCCGACCGATTCATAGTATGGTCGCAAAGCAATGATTCCTTGTTGATGAAGTAAGGTCAACGAGCGATAATGCTTTGATGAGAAATTTGTTGAAAGTAAAATATTGAGAGTATCGCGTTGGTTGCAGAGTGACAGAGAAGAGAAGGAGAGAGAAGAGTCGAGAAGATGAAGAGTCGATTAAATAAAGGTCAGGTTCAGGTTCGAAAGCCCCTCCAAAACCTGAGGTGGACGCGGGCCTTACGTAAATGAAGTCGCCGATGCCTACCTTTGCAGGTCCATATAAGCCACGGGTCCATGCAATGATAGTTCTTGCCCTGGTGATTAGAGAACGAGGGATGTGCTTCTTCCGAATGCCCTCTTCACAATCAACCTTCCATAAACTGTGAAAGAGCCGCTGTTGAAAGAGTCGACGTTGGACGTTGGATCGTCCTTTACAGGGGGATCACGGCCGGACTAGCGCGAATTCGGCGGTCGGTACGTACCTTTCACGTATGATGCATCCGTCTTGTCCGCCAAAAGGGCGCCACTTCCGGCCACGCAGCGGTCACCTCGCACGGTGTAACAACCCACCATCTCGACTTGCACGTTCGACTCCATCACCAACTGACCGGCTGACCGGAGTAACAAAGTTCACAAGTTAGAGACAAGCAAATCACGAAGAGATATGAAGTTTGAGACCGTAAATGTAGTCTTATTATGACATCGCTGTATGTATGAAGCGTATGCCATTAAGAATCGGCTAAATAATGCCCAGTTTCATGGTTATCATCATTTCCCAACCCATAGTGTACTAAGTAACCCAATAAACGCTAAACGCCCAAGTGAACCCTTCCTCATCATCAAGAAACATAAACAAAAGACGACAATCCGCTTACTGGCCGCCACGGAGGCGCAGGACCAAGTGAAGAGTGCTTTCCTTCTGGATGTTGTAGTCAGAGAGGGTCCGGCCATCCTCCAACTGCTTACCAGCAAAGATCAGGCGCTGCTGGTCAGGCGGGATACCCTCCTTATCCTGGATCTTTTGCTTCACGTTGTCAATCGTATCCGAGGACTCGACTTCCAGCGTAATCGTCTTGCCCGTCAAGGTCTTGACGAAAATCTGCATACCACCACGGAGACGGAGCACCAAGTGCAAGGTGCTTTCCTTCTGAATGTTGTAGTCGGAGAGAGTGCGACCATCCTCGAGCTGCTTTCCAGCGAAGATGAGACGCTGCTGATCAGGTGGGATACCCTCCTTGTCCTGAATCTTTTGCTTCACGTTGTCGATGGTGTCGGAAGACTCAACCTCGAGAGTAATCGTCTTGCCGGTGAGCGTCTTGACGAAGATCTGCATACCACCGCGCAGACGGAGAACGAGATGGAGGGTAGATTCCTTCTGAATGTTGTAGTCGCTCAGGGTGCGGCCGTCTTCAAGCTGCTTGCCGGCGAAAATGAGACGCTGCTGATCGGGAGGAATACCCTCCTTGTCTTGGATCTTTTGCTTGACATTGTCGATGGTGTCGGACGATTCCACCTCAAGGGTGATGGTCTTGCCGGTGAGAGTCTTGACGAAGATTTGCATACCACCGCGAAGGCGGAGGACAAGGTGGAGAGTGGACTCCTTCTGGATGTTGTAGTCGGAAAGGGTGCGACCATCCTCCAACTGCTTGCCGGCGAAAATCAAGCGCTGCTGGTCGGGGGGAATGCCCTCCTTGTCCTGAATCTTTTGCTTGACATTGTCGATGGTATCCGACGACTCGACCTCGAGGGTGATGGTCTTGCCAGTCACTAGAAGCAAATGGTTAGTATCGGCCTGTCGATGGAAGTGATGATGCGGTGAGCGCGCGGCGGCAACTTACAAGTCTTGACGAAAATCTGCATGATGGCGGTTGTGCAGTAGACGAAGGGACTGTTGATGGATTAAGCAGAATGGCTAGTCGTGGGCGGCGATGGTATGTGTGTGGATGAATACTCCTGCGAGAAAGGCGATGGAGAGAGATGGTGAAAAAGGAAGAAATGGAATCGGGATGCAGATGGGCGGGAGGGTTAAATAAGTAGGTCCAGGTGCTGCTGCGGTGGAAGTGGCAGGAATCAGGATGGCGAACAACTTGGAGGGGCCAGGCTTCCACTGCCTGGAAAGGGAAGGGAAGCGGGGGGCTGAGTGAAGGGGAGTGAGTGGAAGCGGAAAGGTGCCAGGTCCAGGCGTGGATCGTCACTGGTCTGTTTCCAACGCCTGCCACGGTGTGAGTGGTGTGTCACTCACTTCCAAACTCACAAGGGCCACGCACGAGCCACTTGGCAGTTTGGAGTGACAGAGAAGTGGAGGGAAGGCGCGAGAAGGGACCAATCAGGCGACACTCCCCCCTTGATTGTTGGCTGTTGGTTGGCTGTTGCCCGTTGGCAGGAGTGGTTGGACATCCCCCCTGACAGTGACCGCGGCTGGTTGATCGCACTGTCGACGCTTCTTGCACCCAGCCGTTGCCCGTCAACCCGTCAGCCTGTTTTTTGCTTTTTGTTGGATGAATAAGCCAAAGAATGATCTGCATGCGGCTTCGCGACCCTTCGAGTTTGTTTACAAATCCGTGAATGCCATCCCGACTTCTCGTCACTTCACGGCATTTTGAGATGGTTCTCTCGATGATTTTGAATTCACCATTGTTCATTTCTCCAGGTGTGTTGCTGGCCTCTCGCTCGATGCTTCACACAGCTGGTTGGCATTGCGTGCACCTTGCTGGTTCCCCGCATTTTAAGCGAACCCCCAAGTGAGCGGTCAATGACGTGGTCCGATCAAGGGCAACCGAGAGGCAAACACAGAAGAGCTGACGAGAGCAACTGCTGCATCACAATTTCCAGCAATATCCGTTGGAGACGAGAAGGAAGCAAGACATGGACATGATAAATCAAAGAGGCCCTGACCTTCTTTCAAATCATCACCAGAAAGTATCACCAACGGTCGAGTGTTGGTCGTCAGACGGGAGGTGCATTCATCGTTTCAGCTCCAAACAGTGGGGGGCGTGTCAGCTGGCACGGTACTACCACAGTGCCCTTCCGCCGACCTCTCCAAGCTGCTGAGGTGAGCACTCGGTCCGGTGCGACGACGACCTTCGCTCTGCCACACGCCCATTTCTTCCGTAACACATGGCGGACACCTCACCGAGAACCGGACTTCTGAATGTCCTCCTTCACTTCTATCGGGTTTCCGACCGTGACTGCTCCCTTACTTGTAGTGACCGCCGACCGCCGATTCCGAGAGACGGGACCTGACCTCCTGGCTGCCTGGCCATAAGGGTTCCCACCAGCCCCCGACCGATGATGTCGTGACTCCGTTCTCCCGTTATCGCCCGCATTATCGTGGCCTCTTTTCGCTCCACCGCCCCGCACTTTTGGAGGGTCGCTCCGCCAGGGCATTGACATTCCCCAACCTCCGTTCACCATATTGGAATCACAGTCACCCAACCGCTATCAATACAATATGTGTATCAATATCGCCATCATGCTGTGTCCTTGGCTCAGTAATCATTGCAGTGTTATGAACTGCACCCATATTCCGCCCCATAGTTTGCCGAATCATCAGCCATAACCCCAACCCCAAACTATCACGAACTCCTGGAGTCCGGATCCCCGCGAATCCCGCCAACCACCTCGGGTGGGACCGGAGCCGGGACCACTGTACGGGGCCCGGGGACTCCCGCGCAGCCACAACCTCCACCTCCGTACCGCTCGATGCGTCGATTCGGGTTGCGACATCCCACGAGTGATGAAAGTACTCCATGTTACGATACGTGAAGTGAGATGTGGGATTCATGCATTTACTGGCTGACTGTTGGTGTTATTCATCGAACTGGATGGGACAATATGTCGTCGCATCATCACTCTCGATTCTGGCATCATGAGAGTTCGGGGACATGGAGGATATGGATCACTGTGGTGGGTTATTGAGGAGGTACTCAGGGGACATATCGGGGCAAGCCGTTTGTCACCGTTACAGTTGACTGTCTACATCCATTTCCATGTGGTTTGGCCTCGCGTCGTCAAGATAAAGTACGTACAACCCGAGACACTCTGGAAGACTCGGGATCTCATCCGCTCTCGAACGCTCGCCTAGTCGACTCAATGACTACTCGTCTGGGATAGAAGCGCCTCCAGACCCAATGTAGCCCAAACGAGGACCCGTGAATCATCCAGTATCTTGTGCTTTCTGTTGAGGAAGAACCATCAGCCAGAGTCTCTCGTGACGTGATCGTTCAATTTCATCTAACATCTGCGTGTTCAAACAAACAAAAATTCACATCAAATCAACCGCTCGATCAATGTGTTACTCATTAACAATAACCATCATGTATTTCTCGAAAGAGGTTCTCTCGCCTAGGTCGCGGTTTGCCCGCGCGCGCTTATGCAAAAAAAGCCACCTATCAATCCATAGCTAGGTAGGTAAGCAAAAAAAGACCAGATCAAATAGACAAAAACGCCAAATTACCCAATGCAAACCCCTTTTCCTCCTCTTCCTCCCCTTTGAGTTGTTGTGACGCTTGCTTTCATCCTCCTCTTTTTTATATGCTCTCATCTGTATCTTTCTTGTGATGAACGAACGTCATCAGAGCATTAGCATCGTGTGTTGTGCTTTTTTTTTCCGGTCCAACCCAACAACCCTTTCCATTCACTTATCCCTCCCTTCTTCATCCCATGCCCTTCCTTTTCCCGTGAGCGACTTCTTATCTCCCAACTAAACTTTAAAAATGCCAGTCATGCAGATCGTGCTGGTTTTAGCTTTTTGCGTTGTATGCGTAGTAGTGTATGGTGTGTGTATGTCTTGTGTAAATTCGTTGGTGTTTCGTCAAATGTGTAGTCATCAAATATTGATCCGTCATGATGGGACGTCAGTCATTTCGTATCGTGTTGTTCGTGGTGGTGACCAGCCCCCGAGTGAGTGTGCGCAGCCATGAAAATGCCACAAAAAAATAAGAAAAAAGAGGGAGGAAAATGGTTGACTATAAGAAATAGTAGCCAGAAAAAAAATAAGAACGCCGTCGCTCAATGGCCCCATGAGATAAAGATAAAGAGGAAAACAGGAAACCGGAACAGACCAGCTCTCGCGAGCTTTGCTGTAAAGTGCTGTAACCGTAACGTTGATAACGGATATCGCAATCAAAAGAAGCAGAGTGCAGCAAGCAAGAAAACAACCTTAGTTGGCCCGGATAACCAGCTTCGACAGGAACTTGTTTGATAGTGAGTCAAAGTCGTACCGGTCGAACTTGGTTTCTTGACGGGTCCTGAGGTAGGATTCTGTTATCGCGTGGTTAGTATATGGGGTTACACAATGCTGACATTAAATGAGGGGTCATCACTCACCATGCTTGAGGACATGCTGTCTAACTTCGGTCATGGCCTCGCAGACGGCAACGTTATTATTAAGCAGCTGACCATGCCTGCGAGTATCCCACTCCGTGAAGGCGGGCAGCTTCTGAGAGATGGCGTGGAAGAGACCAACAATGACACCAACAGGAGTAGACTCCATATCGTCACAGAACTTGTTGACAGCGATGGGGTCAGGCACACGATAATGGCAGTCGAACTGGATCTCCTCCCAGACAGCCAAGAGGATGGCAGCCAGCATGAAGATGGTAGGCCAGTTCTTGAGACGCTCTCCACTGTAGACGGAGGAGTAGAGAGCAGAGAGCTCCTCGAGAACCTCCTTCTGGAGCTCACGCCACATATCGGCCATGGCGCACTTGATCTGGAAGTTGATCATGACAGGGGCGACAACCTTGCCAAAGTACTTGGAGTCCTCGTCATCGATCTGGCCCTCCATGGGCTGCTCCGTCGGCGGCTGCTCGACCATGGTAATGTGAAGAGTGAGGTTGTAAGCCACAACAAGCTTGAGAGCCTTGCGAATGACAGGCAGGCGCTCCTTGACGTAGAACCTGTGAGCGGTCTTGAAGAGCTCAGTGATGAAGGGAGTACCCTCGAAGTGATCATCAATAAACTGCTCGAAGCCCTCATCGACATGCTTGTCGAGGTACTCGGAGAGAGCCTCCACTGAGACACCCTCATGACCAACGTCGAGGCGCTCAGTGCGGATCTCGAAGTCGATAGGCTCCTGGTCGGTCAGGGTAGACTCGACCCAGTCGACCTGGAAGCAGCTCTCGTCGGCAACAAATACCTCGCGAACCATAACAGGAAGGCAGAAGCCATAACCGTGGGTGATCCACATGAGGGTCTCCTTCTGGGCGAAACCCTTGACGTTGAAGACGGACATGCCACGGCCGAGGTGACGCTCGTAATCGGCCTTCCAGTCCTTCATGAAGTAACCAATATCCTTGATATCGATACGAGTGCAAGGCACCTGCCACAAACGAGCGTGAGAAGGCTGGCAACCAGCGCAAGGCTCACCCTTGTCGCAGGTCTTCTTGAGGAACTTGCAACGGAGGCAGGCACGGAGCTTCCTGATCTCGCTGGCCTGCTTACGCTGCTCAGGAAGGAGGGGTCCACGACGCCTGCCAACCTTCTTCTCACCAGTGCCGTCCTTCTTGCCAGTCGAGTTAGTCCTACGAACGATGGTCTTGGAAGGCTTGGCAGTAGGGCTCTTTCTCGGGCCAGTGATTCTCCTCGGCGGGGGCGAAACTGAGCCGGAACCGTTGGAAGTAACGGCCCTTGAAGAGCCGGCCTTGATAGGTACAGGAGCAACGGCGGAAGAGGGGCTGATCTCGGTGGGCTGAGGAGAGTGATGGTGGTGGTCACCGGAGCAGCAACCGTGGCGGTTGTTGGTCATATCCATGAAGCCATCGGACTCGGTGGAGAAAGGCGAGTAGGGGAAGGTGACTTCCTCGTAGCTTCCGAACTCGTTGAAATCAGACTGATGTGAGAGCTCAGATGTGGTCCTCAAGTGCAAAGTCTGGCCGGGGTTAAAGATGGCGGTATTTTGCGCAGGCTGGGGCTGGGTGAAGTTCTGGTAGTCTTGGAACAGAGGCATATCCACGGTAGCCCAGCCATTGTCGCTTCCAGAGTGCAAAGACAGAACTTCCAGGAAGCTGCCGGTGGGCGAGTGGCTTCCCATGGGCATCCGGGGGAGTCCATCATGCTGGTTAAAGTTCATGGCCATCTCAAAATCCTGCCAGTTCGCCATTTGCGTGCCCGTGCCCGTGCTCCACTGTAGTTGCTGGCTGGTCTCCTCGACGGGAGAGATAGCGTGGTTGAAAGGAGCCTCCAAATGAAGGGTGTTTTCGATGGCGGCCTGGGTGGTGGCGGGGAGATAGTCGAAGGCGCTGGGCTGGTGGAAGTTGGGCATGAAGTGGTTGGTGAGAGCAAGCAGAGGCTCGTTCGAGATAAACTGAGGCATATCAGAGACATGTTGCTGCTGCTGCTGCTGGGTCTGCATGGGGAAAGCGGTCCAGTCGGGGAACAGGTGAGTGCCGGTCTGCAAAGGCGAGTGCTGCAGAGGCGAGTGCTGTTGTTGCTGAAGGGGGCTGGACATGACGCTATTCCCAGGCGACTGGCAGTTCTGGTCCTCGGGCGACGACGGCGACATGCTGCTGCTTGGCGAGTGGATGGAGGTGGGTGCGCTCATTCCTCCGGACAGATCGGCCGGGAGCCAAGTGGCACCCGGGCTGAGGCTTTGACGGGCGCTTTGGGACATGGTGGTCAGCGCGGTCGAGGTGATGTTCTGGGGTGATTGGGTCGAGGTGATGATGGGATAGTAGCGCTGGTGGTCTTGCTGGTCGAAGGCCAGTTGTTCTAGCAAGACGGCGTCTCCCCCAGCGGCAGTGAAGTCGTAAGTCATGATGGCGGGAGCGGGAGCGGGAACCAAGGGGTGAATGGGGTTTTGTTCAGGCGAGCGAGGATGAGGTGGATTGGAGATTTTCCGTTAGTATGGATCGTCCTTCCGTCTGGTCTCGTTTCGATCCGAGTGCGTGTGCGTGGAATGCGTGGGCGTGAGTGGGCGTAGACGGCGTGGATGGGCCGTGGATGGGCGGATGACAAGTCCGGGGGAACGTGGACAACGGAGAGGACCCCAAGAGCGTGGATTGTGGACGTGGCCGTGGTGGACGACGAGGGTGAGGGGGTGACACCGCTCTTTTCTCGATCAACGATGAGTCGGTCAAGAAAGGATCATGACAAGGAACCGTCGCAGACGCAAGTTGCAGAGAAGCAGAAGAAGAGCAAAAAGGCACCTGGCCGAGGCTACCTATACCTGATCTTCTTTTGTTTCTGTTTTCCTCTTGGTGATGGTCGAATTGGGCGTTGCGCAGAGTCTCGTTTCTGCCTCTTTTATTATGGGTCGTAAAGTGTGAAGAGGGGATAAAAATGGACAGAGTGAAAAGAGATTCACACAACCACGACACTCGCACACTTTTGTTCAATTTCCAGCGGAGCGTGGGAAAGGCGAACAAGGACGCCGGCGCTGGCTGGGCTGTGTTGTGTGTGGTCTGGTCGTCTGGAGATGGAGACAACGCTTTGCTGGGTCGAGAAATGGCTCGACGAGGAGGTGGACAGAGTCTAACCGGGTGGAGAGAGACTAGGGAAAAAAGAGGACTGGAGAAGGGAAGACGGCTCCAGCCCACTTCAAAGTCTGAGCAAGAATCCCGGCAGCGGCCAATCGAGTGATGGATGGATGCCGGATGGTACTCTCGTAGAGTGCCAATGGTGCACCGTCAACCCCTCGCTCATCCACCAAAAGAGTCGATGAGGGCGCAACGCAAAGAGAGTGAGCGAGAGACAGAGTGAGTTTCTTCCTCACTCTCAACGCTGAAGAGGCGGTGAGGGTGCATATACAACCCCAGTCTCAGGACAACGTTGATTGGACTCTCTGCCAGCCAAGCCGTGGATGCGTGCATGGATCCGAGGGCCAATCAGTTCGTCCCATACCGAACGGGATCGCTGCCAGCACTCCGGGCACGGCTCCACAGACGCCATCTCCCCACTGCCTTTGTTCAAGGCTCTTCTCGGTTTCCGTCCCACTTCCTCACTTTGGGCAAGAGCTTCTTCATGTTCCAGAGAGAAAGTGGCAGGTCCAAACTAACCTCGTCGCACTGTAACAAGACTTGTACCATTTTGAGCTTCTCTTCTGAAGAGAGTGCCCGTGGTGAGCCCCGCTTCTCCGTGCACAACATCCCGTCGTCCAACATTGGACAATGCCCTGGAGCAATGGAGCAATGGACAAATGGAAGACAGATAGAGAGATGGCCATCTGTATAATCGGACCCATTGTGGGATAGAAAAGACGCCGTCGAGGACTTCAAAACACTCGCTGACCTCAGGGGTACAGTCCCCGGCATGTCTTCAACGTTGTTGTCGAGGCCAGAAAACGAGGCCCAAGTGCCAACAAACCAAACTTGGGCCTTGACCATTCATACCTTGGAGTCTCGTATCGTCCATATCTATATGCAGACAACAGCCAACCGAAGCCAAGTTGGCACTTGGGAGAAGCGAGCTCAGCTTTTGGCACAGACACGGTATAGTCTGTAGGACTATTTTCAAGCGAAGGGCAAAAAGCCAGAAAAACCCAGCCGGAGACTTCGACTTGTTCGACACCCATCATTCAATCAGAATCACCCCACCGTGCATCCGATCCCATCCCAACCCGCCGCCTGTCTACCCAAGTGGAAAGCAGCTACGGAGTCCGGAATAGGGCCCGGAGCCTGGAGTGCCTGGAAGTGCCTGGATAAAACTCCAGCTTGATAAGGAAGGACGCGGCTCCTGCCGACGACGAGCTGGTTTCAAAGGTAGGGTCATGCTGGCCTACCGCTTCGCGGAGTCGCGGATCGAATCGACTTCTGGCGATGCCTGACATGCCATCAAACAACAAATCGCCGACTCCTAGGGATCATCCCGACAACGCACGTGTGAGTCCGTAAGAATGATTCCTCGCCTAATACCATGATGACTTTTTTTTTTTTTCGATCCTCAAGTTCGTACATACACGTCAGAAATGGGGGAGCGAATCTTGGCCTTTCCTGAAGAGTTGAGACCTGTGGGACGTGGCCGTTCCGGCTTGCCTCACCACTCCAGCACTCCTCCTCCCAGCAAGGATAGAAAGCGTCTCGGTCATGATCGAATCGCATCTCGGTCGCCACGACGTTACAGTTTGCTTTCCACTTCACACAAGGTGCGCATGGTGGCTGACCCTTCCACCACCTCTCACAACAGTCTTCTCTGGAATCTGTCCTGCACCAAAACCTGTTGCTATCCGCCCTTGTCACACGCTCCAGAGTCGCTCGACTTGTCTGGGCATGCCTAACTGCCGGTGTCATTGCCATACCTTGTACGGTATACCCAGCATGTCTCGAGTGATAAAACCAGCTCGGTCAGGAATTTAGACATCCAGATCTGGCCAGAAATCCCCAGTCCTCTTGTTATCTGTCATTTCAATCGGGCTCAGAGTCCGGATAACGATTAACCATTTTGAGAGACGTGGTTTTCAGTCTCAAGTCTCTGACTCAAGTTGGCAGCAGCTCTTTCTCCCCCAAACGTTGATATTCAAGGTCGTGAGCAAGTTTCAACCGGAGCAAACGTCGTCAATCATCTTGATCAACTCATCAACAACATCCACGGAGAGAGAGATCGCAACGTCAGTCGGCAATTATGTGATAGTAAAAGGAGGGGAGCACAACATAAATTGACACCGTGCACCGACTCCGTCATTGCGGCGCAGTCGATGGAATGGCCAATCGATACATGAGAAAAAAAGAGGCATGTCGTCGCCGGAGATGCTCTGGCCCCAAGTACTCGCACAGTGGCCGTTACTGTCCTCTGGACGCAAACTGGCAGTCTTCTCGGTCCCGGTCGGTGGCTTGTTGCATTCGGCTCGCTGAGATGCGATGCTAGTGGGCACAATATACCTGCCACCCATTTAACTGGTCCAGGTGTCCCCTCCAAACTCTTTTAGGCATGGGGCCGGTCCCTGTCAGCGAGAGCTTTCCCCACGCTAGCTAGGTTATCAGATCCAGTCGGTTTGTGGAGACCCCTCTAGCTCCTGGACCCCTGAAAAAGAGGAGCTGTTGCAACCTTTGAAAGAAGCTTAACCTGTCCGTAGCGTTTGTTCCTGCTTTTGATGGCATCCTTCTGTTGAAACGAAACGAAACGATCAAGCAAGGACACATTCAGAGCCTCATTATGAAACCGTGAAATGGTTAGTGTAACCGATCAACCAAGAGAAGTTTTCCATTTCGAGATGCCCGAAGCTTGCGTGCTGGAGCCCGATCAGGAACTCCTTATGCGGTCGGTATTCTTCTCGGGATCGGCGACACTAGGACCGACTCGAACGAGTCAAGTCTTGGTCTAGAGGGGCCGGGGATTTTTTCCCGTGGAATCCGTGTCCTCCGTCCGAAAGGTCCACGATACGTTCGGATTTTGAGCCTCAGAATGGCAGTCAAAGAGGAGAAAAAGGCCGCTAGTGCGCTCGCTACCGAAAACCCTGGCTGTGGCCACTGTCGAAATGTCGAGCCAGACTCAACAAAGAAAGGCTCTGTTCGTAGCGAGCAAGAAACGAGACATGTGCTTGCTCCATGTCTTTGGTGCGTTGATGTCCATTGGCAAGAGATGGTGATCAATGGCGTGAGGTATCGGCATTCTTGTCAATCCAGCTGCTGGGTCGTTTACAACCAACTTTAACCAGTGAATGGCGGGCTTCTTTGATAGGGGTGTAACCTCGATCGTTCGGAAGCAACGTGGTCGAATCTTTCCGGCAGTGTCTGTGGATGTTCGCCGGGGTTGTCGCCGTCGTTGCCGGTACAAGTGCCGCGCATACGGACCAACGTCCGAATGCCGGACGAGCCAGGGCCTAGGAGGTTGTGGATTTAAAACCGATCAATATCTCCGAAATCCAAATGGTATTGATTGGCCGAGTCCTTTTTGGTCTTGACTTTGCCCCTATCGAGAGGTTTTTGACCAGCAAAGATGACTAGCTTCTTGCATTACGTTTTTGCTTCAGTGCAGCTGAAGGGTCCCTGGACGGATTTCATGTGAGCTGATGCAGTGAAAACTGTTCCTGCGTGCGGTGGATCGGTGATTGCTAGGCGATTTTCATGGAAGGTCCGAGTTCCGCCGTCTCTTGATCCATAGGGCTGACGGCGAGGGCAACCGAGGTCGCGACTTGCAAAGTCCCAGCTCCCCGTCAATGCGGAGCCGTCAGTCCCGGAGTCGGATTCGGGGTGAGGATCGGAGATTGCCGCAGTCATCCAGAACACGGCATTATGGGCGCAACTCATGATATTTTATCGCCGTCGATGGCCGCTAGAACTGGAGCGATGCATGGTTTTGGCGATGAAATCTCCGATGCGTTGGCATTTGCCAAAGGAGAGGTTCATTTTGAGTTTAAGTGGCGTTGGGTTAGAGTTAAGAGCCGCAATGTTGCCGTAAATGCATCCACTTTCCAAAGAAGAAGATGTTATTAGAAATTAAGATTGAAGAGATACGAAGATGACATGGACCGACTGAGCGAAGGTTGAGTTGTGAAGGAAGGGACGTCGTCGATATCCCAGGGAGCCTTTCGTCATGCGATGCATTGGGCAGGCAGAAGGTACTTACTGTGTAAGAGGTACCTTCACACTGTAAACGACAACTGGCAAGGGAGAGTTGACAGCTCACCGACACCTGGCGGGGTCAGACGTCGAGCTTACCGGCAATATCCCACCACTGCCGTCCGCCCAGTTGCCGGGTGACTGCCACCTCACCTCACCGAGTGCCCAGCGGACAGTGATTGACAGTGGACTGACCCGAACAATGGACTGCGCGCCGCCAAACCGCCGCCGTCGCCGCCAAACAGCGAATGCATAGGCCGCAAACATCGAGTCCACATCGCCAATCTGCGATCTTCTAGTAGTAGCATACCAACCTTAGAGCAGCAAGAACAATACCAAGTGTGATGAGATTCTCAACCATTGTGTCCCAACCAGTCTCCTAACACACTCTCTTCTCATTTCTGCTTATCCGATTGATGGTGGTGCGCACAAAGGGAGCGCGGTGCCGGAATCGTGCCATCTTCATTCGCAAGTTTCCAAAGAGCAAAAAGGGAAACATGGCCGCCTCCACCTCCTCCTTCCCGACCTCCCAAGAAGGGGTCGCTAGTACTTATGCTCAGCAAAACCTTGACGCCATCACCGACGACGACTTTGAATACGTCGACGAGGAGTTCGTCTTGAGTCATTCCGCAGAACAACAAGCACAGCCCGAACCCATGATTCCCGACCTGTTCAAGCAGCCTCCCCTGGTGAAGGATGACCTCATCACGGACACCTCTCGGCTCCAGGACCAGACTGTCGAACACTGTCTACCCTTCCTGACCGGCGAGGATGGACCCCTCGATCTCAACGACTATGGCCTCCCCAAGCTGAACAGGGAGAAGCATATCAAGTTCCTCAAGCAGTCCCTGGGGCCGTTACCAGGCCGCTTTGTTGCAGTGGATGCTAGCAGGCCATGGTACCTGTACTGGTGCCTGTCCGGTCTCACCATGATGGGGGAAGATGTGTCCAGTTACCGGGATAGCGTTATTGAGACTGCTCGCACCATGCAGAATGAGTCTGGAGGGTTCGGTGGAGGCCATGGACAGACTTCTCACCTGGCTACCACCTATGCGGTTATCTTGGCTATCGCCTTGGTTGGAGGTGAGGAGGCCTATGATGTTATCGATAAGAAGGCTATGTGGAAATGGCTATGCTCTTTGAAGCAGCCTGATGGTGGCTTTCAGGTGTGTGTGGGAGGTGAGGAGGATATCAGGTGCGTCAGCTCCAAGTCGTCATGTTTTTGAACATGCTGTCTAACACTGCAGGGGTAACCGAATAGGGGGGCATATATCGCGGCTGTTATCATCACTCTGCTCGATCTGCCTCTGGACTTGACACCAGACTCTCCTGCATATGACGGTCGTTCAAACCTGTTGACTGGCGTAGCGGAATATGTGCGTAGCTGTAAGTGTTACCCTAGTGGCTCATCCTCACATCGAAACAACAGAGGTTATGAAGAGACAGTCAGGCTAACATGAGCCCAGGCCAAACCTTCGAGGGCGGGATATCTAGTCAACCCAACAACGAGGCCCATGGCGCGTATGCCTTTTGCGCTCTCGCCTGTCTCGCCATCCTAGACAACCCTCGCCGGATCATCCCTAGGTAAGCAAGTTTGAACATAGTTCCAAGCAAGCATGGAGCAAGCATGATATCCCGGAGACCCCTACCTCTCTTCCAGTTCTGTCACCCACTCAGGCGGCGACAACGAGCACTGCATTTCATATTCATGCGCATGGTCTTCTCATGCACCTTCCCATCAGACAGGCAGACAGCTAACAAACCCTCCTTCCCACCCACCAGATACCTAGACGTCCCTCGCCTCGTCTCCTGGCTGTCTTACCGGCAGTACGGACCCGAAGGTGGATTCTCGGGACGCACCAACAAGCTGGTTGACGGCTGTTACAGCCACTGGGCGGGCGGATGTTTCCCACTTATTGAGGCATGTCTCAGTCCCCCCGGCCCTGGCTCCGGCTCTGGTGCCGAGAAGAACAAGACATCCACCGGTCTTGCGGCAGCACCGGAGAGCCTCTACAGTCGGGAGGGCCTGATTCGGTATATCCTTTCCTGTTGCCAGGACCAGACGAAGAGGGGTGGGTTGAGGGATAAGCCATATAAGTGAGTTCTGTCCTTTTGGTTTGCTTTGGGTTGATGAGTTTTCACTTTGCTCTACGTCAACCCTCTTTTGATCTCACTTTCACCTCACTCATCTCACCTTGCCACTACCTCACCTACTTTGTTCACCTTTCTTCACCTCACTTCACCTCCGTTTCAGGTCCCCTTAACTCAGCTAACCCACCTCACCTCACCTCACCCCCTACTACCCCTTTCCCCCCCTTTCCCCCCTTTGAAATCCCACCCTCACCTCCCCTCCCCCCCATGACCTCCATAAATACTAACCCCCTCCCCCTCAGAATGTCAGACGCCTACCACACCAATTACGTCCTTTCGGGCCTCTCCTCCGCCCAACACCAATGGGATCTCGACTCCGATCCCCTCCCCCTTTCCGAGGGCGAAACCACCCCCACCTTGGCCGCTTTGGGCGCCGACTCCGTCTGGAACGTCTTTCCCTACATCGACGAAAACGACCAGATCTACGAAGACTCGGACCGGATTAGGCCTATCCACCCAGCTTATGCGATTCCGCAGAAGAATGTGAACGGGATTAGGGGGTATTTTCAGGGAAGGAGCGGGTTTGCTTCCACTTAGGGGGTGGACAATGACATCGATGGGCGGAGGAGATCGGGTAGATTGAGTAGATTGGGTAGACTGAGTAGAAGGGGGGGGGGGGGGGGGGGGGGGGGGAGAGAGATGAGAGGGGGAAGGGGAAGGTTCAGGTGGGGTGCTGTGGTTGTCCTTGGGAAAGGGGGAATGAGTTATGCGGAAGAATGACCAGGTAGTATGTGGTAGTGAGGCGGCGAGTGCTTGGTGATGAGGATATACTGTTAGGATGATGGGAGACGTAGGATTGCATGAAACAGCGGAAATGAGTGGAAGTCCTCACGGCAGCTCCTTTATTAGCATATGTTTGTTTGGATAACGGGTATGTTTAGTTTGATGAACCCTCGAGTTGGGTTGGCATGAAGGTAGTCTACAGGCATATTCAGTATGAGCGAGTACAACAAGCGAGCCGACGAGGACATGCCAGATTGTCTGTCCAGTCGAGCGTAATCAATAGCTTCCTGAGCACCAATCTAAAATAGAAGCAAGTCGAGATCCTCCATAATCATCATCTGTGAAATTCTGGTGTTTGACCAACTCTGACCACTGACTGACTCACTCACTCACACTTCACTCATCAATCAGTCTCATATTACAAGCTATCGAGCCTAGGCACGTCAGACACTGCTGGCATTAACAGTATAAGTTTTCCCTATATACATTAAATCGCATGTATAGGGGTTTGAGATAAATGAGAGTGACATACCAGTTGTCGGAACCAAGCATATTTCAGTGCCCTTAGACTGCCGATTGGCCGATTAAGACATTTAGCAATGCCGTAGGTAAGCCGAGGCAGGGTGAAATAAGAAGTCGTAAAAAAATACCTATGAAGAGGCACTGCAATGATGACAGAAATAACTGGCTCGAGACCTGGCCATCGTGAGTATCAAGATGTTGACGTCCAGTCCCAGTAACCCAACGTCTTCCTCTTCACTCTTTACCAATCTCCAAATGCGATTACTCTGATTCCAACCGCAAAGAGCGGCTCTCGGAAAGTCATCCGCCATCATAATCACTGGATTCTGTGGGTTTGTCTTGGAAAAGTGCAGGTCAGCGAGGCAAAGCGATGAAGCCTTCCGCTGCACTTCCACCTCGTGGTTAGGCACCCATCCGTTCCGGAACAAAGGAGACTGAAGTGACTGCAGGATACGACGTGTTGGATGAAAATGCCCTGGCTTGAGACTTGGGTAAAGTGGGTTTGAGCTTGAAGTGCATGCAACAAGCTGTGATTGACTGTCGATATCCGTCGCTACCCATCCTTCCGAACACGCCACCATCGATCAACTTGTGCAGATATGGAACGAAGGAAAGGGCTCGCTAGGCGTGGATGCAGGTATGCGTACGAAGCTGTGAGGGTACAGCACTGTGGCAACATGGCAGTCCACGCACCACAACAAACCTCACGGTCATGGACGATGTTCCTGCGGGGCAGTTTGTGAGTCGAGACAAGAAAAACAGGCAGGCTGTTGCTTTGCTCCCATCATCACTCACCCTTGGGTGAGGGCCATGCTGCCGGACAGAACGTCCGGGGAGCCAGATGACAACATGGATCAAGTCAACCACCGACGCCTCAACTCCCCAGAGCGAAATATCCTGTAGACATGGTGTTGCTTGCCATATACCCCCTAGTAGTGCTCGATTACTGCATCACCCGCCCGGAATGCCGGTGAGTAGTTCAGATCGGCGCAGGCCTCGAATCAGCATCACAGAGACGACGGCAGAGTGGGGGTAATGATTAAAAAGAAATCAATCCCATCGAAAACCCATTCATGGACGGTCCAATGGCAGGTTTTCTGATGCAAGTCATAGAAGGCTGCAAAACAGCTACTATAGCTTGTATATGCGTGGTTCGTGCTCTGTCGTGTAATCTCACCTGTATTACCAGAATGTGAGCGACGTGGTACATGGCAAGAAGAGACCATACTCATCTGGAAGGGTAAGGGTCAAGCAGCCAGGTGGATGGTAATGGTACCGAGAGCTGAGACGGCGGTCCAAAGTCCAGGCCAAACCCCAGCAACCGGCATGATGGAATATAGTGGTGAGAATTTCTCCGACTCCAAGCAGCTTTGCCCGTTTTTGCCGAGCTCTGCTTTTGTGTCTTGGCCATCGGCGAGGTGTTTTGCTCCGGACAAATTACGGCGGCCTGGTGGCGCAGTCGATGCCTCGAGAAGAGGTTGGGAAACAAAGCATCGTAGCTGATGGGTTTGGTAGGTCGAGGTTGAGATTGGTGGAGGTACGTAGAGTCGAAGCATGACGTTGCAATGGAATGAATTAGAAAGGCTGAGCATCATCGTCAATCATTGGATGTCAATCGTGTCCATTGGAAAGGGAAGGAAGGAACGAGCATGCGGGGTGGAGGGAACAGGGAAAAAAAAAAAGAAAGGAAGAACGACTTCCTGAACACCCAACTCTCCAAGGAAAGTGCTGATCGATAAGGCGAGATGATGGCATTAGGGGTGATTTGATTGGTCCTCTGTCGAGTGCTGGAACTGCTCGGCACATCAAGTTCAAGCAAGTGAGCCCGAGAATGTCGATCGAGGAGGGGGATTCATGGGCGATGGCTGCTTCTTTATCCAAGTGTTTGGGTCTTCCAGACTATTCATCTTGATGGTATGAGCAGGTGCCACGAATTCAAGAGTCGATGGTGCCATGTCAGAGCCAACATCCAAACTCTCAAAGCCTATCGAGAGCAAAGAAGTTGAATGAGGCTGGGTGGGACGATACAATCCAGACTGGATGTCAAGTGTCTCCGAGGCAAAATCAACGACACCCATTGAGGGCTTGGGTGTTCGTTGGGTGCGTGTTCTAGAAGAATTCCATCCCTGGATGTTCCGCTCAAGCTGCCCCTCTTTTCCCCTCCATCTCAGGGACCCACTTTTTATAGCGACGTCCCTTGAAATCAATGAGCATTGACCACCAACCATGTGCACTTTCATGTGCTTTCCATTCTCATTGGAGATTGCCGTGAGGTTGCTTCGTTCGCATCTCTCTGTCAGATGTGACTGTGCAGAATTGATTGATTGAAGAGTATGTGTAACTGACTCGCCCAGAAGGTATAGGGGGTGCTGGGGTAACCCAGATATGCCTAGAAATTAGGTAATATCAGGGGGCTGGGCAGTTAACCTACATCGAATATAGCTAGAAACCCAAAAATCCACCCTCTACTCTAACACACCCCCTTACTTACAGACCTTTTAAATAGGGTAAAAGTAAAATTATTTACAATTTTCTCTCTTCTAGTATATTAATCTCTCCGGCCAAATTCTGAATATCCTCTAAAACCTCGTCAGGAATCTCCCGGTCCAATCCTATCTCCTTACGAACCGGTACATTCATTATTCCTATTAATTCCCGGAACTTCTTATAATCTAATTGTTTTAAAACCTTCGTTAATCTATTAATTAATATCTTTTTCGTCTCGAAATATTCGACCTCAATCCTACCCTCTATAATCTCCTACCTTAATTAGTAACGATAAATATCAATATATTTTAATTTTATTATTAGTTTTATTACTTTAATAATTAATATATAGATTATTTGTATATTATTATAACCGATTACGAATACCTCCTAATCGAAGGGAATATTAATTTCTTTATATAGATGTATAATAGCGATAACTTCTTTAATTACATTTAAAATTAATAGTAATTCTACTTCTATTATTAAAATTGATACTATCTTTTACTTAGTAATACCTTAATAAACTAAACCGCTAAAGAGTTTAATTATAAATTTATATAAACTCTTTCGATTTAATAAGTTGTCCGTATATAATGCGTTTAAAGTTATTTTAAACTTCGAAAACGTTTTATAGTAAAAGAAGAGATTAAAATAGAATTAAAAGTAGTATAATACTTTATTAATAGCCTTATAATATTAAAGACTGGGGTTATAATTATAATGAATTAAACGGCTAATAGCGAAGGCGATATTAGGTTGGATAATAACGGCGGCGTATATTATAAATCCGATAACGACCTAATATTCCCGGATTTTATCGAAGGAGGCTACGCCGTTGTAAAGTATAAATTCTTTATTATTTATCGGAATAAAGGCGAAGGTATAGGGATTTTTAATTAGTTTAGTAATTTTATAGATATATTCCTATTAGAATAGTTAGATTAGGCCTACTTTTCGATTTTAAATAATTTCGATATTTAGAAACTATTAGAGGTTATTACTACTAATAAATTTGTATTTCTCCTCTAATTTCTTTATAATCCGGGTAATTTTATTTTATTATATTTTATCGAAAGTAAAAATAATATTATTAACGTAGTAAAAAATTAAAATACTATTGCGTTTAAAGATATATAGGTCTTCGAGTAACGGTTTAAACCCTAGACTTTTAAAAGTATTATTAAATTTTCGTTACTAAAGTAAAAGAGTACGTCGGAGATTATAGAGGGCTTTGAAAAGTTTAACGATAATATTATATTTGTAATATCTAGGGGGTATATATATATAGATCTCCTTATCGAAGTAGGTATTAACGAAGGTATTTACTGCGTTATATTAAATAAGTTTAAAATTGAATTTGGCGGCGTACGTAATAATAGAGCGAAATAATCGACCCGCTAACGTAAAAGTATATATTTCTTTACTATAATTATACTATTAATTACTTTTAATAATAAAACGAATTTTTACCTTTAATAGGCGACTATATTTATCGAATTTATAAACGTATACCTATATATAATCGAAGATTTAAAGACCTTTAACGCGGAGAATATCCTTATCGATTTTAATTTATAATTTTATCTCCTTATAGTTATTAAGATATACTTCCTCTACTTACTTAAAGAAATTACCTAAATCGTAATATTCTAGATCGTAGTAAATCTTTAAGATTAGGGGAAAGTCTTAACGTTTAATAGAATTTAATTTATTACCTTTGGTAATTAAATAGTTAATTTCTACTTTTGTAATTATTTTGCCTTATTGTTTCCCAATTAATTAAATAAGTCTCTTAACGTTAAATGTAATTTCTTATAATTCGAATGTTGGGAAGGAAATAAATTCTAATAGGTTTATTATAAGGCTAGTAGAAAAAGTAGTTAGCGGTATACTTAATGGAATAGAATAATTAAGTATAAAGTCGATAGATATTTTACTTTAAACGGCGGATTCTAATAGCTTCGAGGCAATCTCGTTATTATTTTTTTAAAATTCGTTATCGAAGAGTAACGGTAGGAAATAATTGAAACTATTATTTTCTATATTTTAAATTACATTAATAAATTCGAAATATTATATAAGAAATTAAGGAGGGTAATTAATTCAGTTGAAAAGGTCGGCGATTTTATCGCTAATCAACTTTATTCCTTATTTAAGATTATTAGGGTTCCCTAAATAGATTAAATCTTCGTTAAAGAGTACGTTATAGGTATAGACAATATAATTAGTTTATAGATTCTAAATTTAATAAATAGAAGAAATAAAATAACTAACGAGGAAACCGATTTAGGCTTTTAGCTAAAGCTTCTTACGCTATTACTCTTTCTTCTATATAATATTCATTATTATATATATTTTACAACTATAAATACGTAAATAATTGAAATTAGGTTTACGAAGCTTAATCTATACCCCTTTATAGTAGGCTACGAATATATAAAACTTTTCGTATAGTAATTTCCAATTATAGAAATATCTAGGCGACTGGTTAATAAGGTAGACCGAAGCTAAAACAATTTAAGGCTAGAAATTATTAGGAAAGTAAGAGCTATTTGCTATAATACGCACCTTTTCTTTAATTATACCCCCTAAGCGTTTAGTACCGCTATTTTAAATTTAAATATTAAATATAGAAGGCTCGAAAATAATAAAGCGTATAACGAATTTATCTCTAATATATTAACTATTAAATTCATTATCGTACTTAATATATTTAATTTTAACGTTATACCGGTAATTAATTATATTAATAATCGAAAGAAATCTTTTAGTAATAGTTTTAGTAATACGGTTCGCTATATAAATATCCTAGACGAATTTAATCTATCGATAAGTAATAAGTATAACATATTTAAATCCTCTTCTCTTTTATTTGTATTTAAAAAAGTCGATAGCGAATCGCTCTCTTAAATTAAATCCTCTATTACGTAATTTTCATTTAACTTATTATTTAATCTTTGAAATACTATACGCGTCGTATTAATAAGTAGCGGGGCTTTTAAATTTAGTACCCTCGACGTTATAAAGGTATTCGAGGATTTGAAGACCGTAATAATTAAATCGTTTATATTAGAATTTAACGGGCATTTTATACGCATAATAATTAATAAAGGAGTTAAAGTAATTTCGGCGGGTAAAAAAGGCAGTGCGATTAAAAGAGAGGGGAAGGTATTCGAAAACCGTTTAGTAATAAATTTCTTAAAGGAAATAAAAAAGTAAGCCGTCTAATCGACGGAAGTAATTATTAGGAGGTTTATAATCCTAGTAAAGACTTTATTTTCGAAATAAACGTAATAATATAAAATTTATAGTAAAGTCAAGGTAGAAGGCTATTTCTTTTAGCCGTAGCCTTAGAACTCCCCTCTCTCCCTATACTTCTATATTAATATTCCTAAAACTTTTAATAAGTATTTAAGAATTACCAGCCTAAATATAATCCTTTAGGGACGCTACTCGAAATAAAGAGAAACGACTAATTTCGTTAAAAATATAAAGGGAAGCCCCGGAATCGAGGATTATAGAATTCTTAAGAAGGTAAATATTATCCTCTCCGTCGCTTATATTAAAAGTACTTTATTTAACGAAAAATACTATATCGCAAATACTAATTTCTTATCTCCTTTAACTCTTTAAAATAGTAGTCTATACCGAAGCGATAAAGCGGTCCTATATCTAGTTCTTAACCTTCTTAACCTCTTTGCCGATCTTAGGATACTTTTCGAAATTCTCGTTAATAAACTTCTAAATAAGGCTATTAGGCTTCTAAATAAAATTATCCCTAATTTTAAATATTAAATACTAATAGCGCTTTACTAAATAAAGGTTTTATTTATAAACTTTATAAAGTAATATAATACCTCCTCTCTTTTTCGGCCGTAAAAAATCTCTTACGTTTTTATCCGCACCGCATTTCTTCCTTATATTTACCTTCTACTTCTTTTTATAATTAAAATTAAGAGCGTCCTCCTTATTAAACGCGAACTTTTATAAATTAGAGCGGCCAATACCCTAAACGCTATAAACTATAGCCTTCTTTAAACTAATTAATAGTACAATACATTTTAATATACTAACCCTTTTAAAATTAGCGGATATATCTTTATATTTTAAAAATATATTTTTAAATTCGTTATCGAATTTCTAAGCGTTACTTACCTAAATAGGTTTGTAATTATAAATTATATTAACGAAATTAATAAATTAGGAAGTAGGGGAATTAATTTTACTAATACTAAATCTCTTCCCGTTAGTAATAAAGACCTCCTAATTAAATAACTACTTCTTAAAGTCCTTAAGTTATTTTTTATTAATTTCTTTAATAAAAGTTTAGTATTTTCGTCGAACGTTAGCAATTTAATCAATAGGGCGGTAATTAATCTAATTTTTAATTTCTCTAAATTATTCGCAAATAGATTTATCTTATTCAAAAGAGGTATCGGTATAATAAGTAGCGACGTAAGTACTTATCCAATTCTTAATTCGGATATTAGCGTTGTTAAAGTCTTTCTAATATTTATAATAAATATTATAAATATTATTAATTTAATCGTATATTACTTTACTAACGGCAATCAAATCGGTAATAAGGTTAATAACTATATCCTCCTTAATATTTTACTTAGTATAGTATTTATTATCCTCCTCTTCCTCTTCCTCTTTTTCATTATTATTATCGTCTTTATTAACGCCGGCGGCAACTTTATTTTAGAATTGAATAGTAACGGCTATTTTAATAATAGTACTATTCGTAATAATATTAATAGTAGTAGTTATCGCGGGTATAATTACGACCTTCTTAATTCGGATTCCTCGGTTGAATTTAACGAACTCCTTCTTCGCCGCTTAAACGCAGTCCTTTACTTATTTAATAAAGAAGAAATCTTCCGGCTTAAATAATAATACTCTTTAAATTATAAGTCTTCTTTTAAATAACTAATTATTAAAGTCCTAATTACTACTAACGAGTCTCTTAAGAGCTTTATACCAATTAGGTTAATCGGAAGGGGTATTAAGGATGATTATAACGGCTTTATCGGTAAATTCCTTTAATAGAGATATAGCTAACGTTATTGGTTTTGTAGGAATATTATTTATAATCGTTTATCGTAGCGTATCTAGTCGTAAATACGCAAATCAGACTGTTAATTGTCAGATGTAACTATATAGAATTAATTGATTGAAGAGTGTGTGTAATTGATTCGCCTAGAAGGTATAGGGGGTGTTGGGGTAACCCAGATATGCCTAGAAATCAGGTAATATTAGGGGGCTGGGCAGCTAACCCACATCGAGTACACTTGAGCCCTGGAAAGTTCGTTAGCGTGGAACTTCACAACGTGCTCTTCGCAACTCAACCAAACTTCCACCAATTTTCATGTAAGAAGTTGGTATCAAACCAATGCGCTTTCTTAGTTTTATATACTCTCTCCAATTTTCCGTTTTGATTGTGGTTATCCCGTTGTTTTTTGCTGAAGTTTTGCAGACCCCTGTCAGAAGAATCGCGCTAACAAACTTTCCAGGGCTGATATGTATAGCCAGAAACCCAGAAATCCACCCTCTACTCTGACACTCTCTTGCCCTGTGGTTTGTGTCAAAGAAATAACCTTTCCGTGTGAAACATCCGAATGGATGCACCGATCTTTCCAATGCCGATTCCGGTGGGGTAAAGTGACAGAGAGACGGAAACCTCATCACTGAATCAATCAAGCAGGACCGGTTATTAGGCTGCCACCTCATGAATCAATGCACGGAGCAAGCAGAGAGTCCCCGCATGATTCTGAACATGTCCTTCGTCTCCCTGTCAATCCATTTTCAACCTCTCATCTTCAAATCCTCAAACCCAGAAAAACAAACCGTTGCTGCCATACCAACAGCCTCATGTCCCAGCAAGGTATACACGGTGAAGCCCAAAAGATGACAGCCGAATCACGATACTCACAGACGAGCCATGGGCAGAGCGATGGGCAAAGCAATGGGCACTCAGGCAGACAGGAAGTGAAGATTGACACTTACATGATGTCTCCTTCTCATCCTCCTCCCCGGCCTTGTCAACACCAAATTCCGCCAACGACAGCGACTATCGCCATCGTAACTGGCTGCCCTCGTTCTTCCTCGTTTCCTCTCCGCCCGCGCTCTTCCTTCTTCCTTGCACGCCGGCCTGTGAATGGCACGGCAATGCTAACTGCTCCGTCGAGGTTCCGCCCGTCTCTTCCGGCTCGGTTTGGAACTCGGAGAACCCTTGTACCCGTACATCCGTGAGGGCAAGCCTGTCACTGCCTGTTCTTCACCTGTTGCTCTTGTCACGCAACTCCAGCAGTGCCCGCAGCACGTCTTCCATGATTTCTGCACCAGTCCATTCTGATTTAATATCCAGCAGCATTGCCAACTCATCATTGCATGCGTCTTAAGGCCTTCTTGTGCCTAGCTGCCTCGCGGCCTTGCGGCCTCGCCATCATCTCGGCCATTCAGCGTCCGACCTCTCTCCTGGGGCCAGACGCACCCGCACCCAGGACATGCAAGGGTTCGCCCGGCCCAGCCAGTGTTCATGCACCTCATCCCTCATTCACCGACTTCGTGGTCGGCCAAAGAGCCAGTCATTTTGATATGGCTCGATTACACAGACCTGTGTACCGGCCCTTTCCATGACCATGACAACAATTTCTCACCACTACGAGACGAACCCAATTTGCTGACCAACTGGAGATGAGAAAGAGAGAAACAAACACCGGCGAGCAGACGGTGATTCATGGTCCATGGTCCATGGCCCGGACGGAAAGCACCCAGCAACACCACCGGCTGTTGTCGTCTTTCCGGAATCCTCGATCCCGCCGTTTTGATACGCCAGCCGTCCATCCTTCCTCTGTGCTGACCAGCTCCGAAAATGTCGCCAACGCTGGTCTGGGGCTCTCCTCACTCTGCCGAACCAAGGCATGGGATCCGCCGAATCGCCCATGTTACCGAACGGAGTCGTGGCCCACAAATTCACAGCGCCAAACAATCATCTCCATTTCACCTCTCAGCGAGGTCAACCAAACACCAACATGCCATTCTCCCGTCCTTCCTTGCCCGCTTGGCTATTCATGCCCCCCCCGGCTCCAACCCCAACCCCAACCCCGTTCCTGGCTGGTTCATGCAGCGTATATGGACCCGCCGGATTTTGATGCTATTTTACCTTCTGCCGTTGATCTCTACGGTAGCATAGCAAGTGGAGACGCGCATCTACTGAAAAAAGGTACCGCCGAGGCCTTGCGGTCCGTCTGTCGATAGTGTCGATAGCACAAACTCCAGTACCAAAAGGATACATGCTGGATATGCCATAGCCCAGGCTGCATGAGTGGTTCAAAGAGCCACCAGTCAGATGGATCTTGCCGGGCTTGCTGTTCTTCATCGACTGCTTTTCGTGCCCCCGAGTTGCGAGCCAGGCACATCCTTTCTTCTGGCACCCCTCGGCTTCACCAAAATGCCACATCTGAATCTTGACTGGTTGCCGGCAAAAGACCGCTTGCTGCCGAATTTTCGAATCTTGCTTCGATTTCTTTCTTGGAGCACCAGACTGGCTCTCGGGCATCCCATTTCGCCACCTTGCTATGCCTAACTCTGCATACCCAAAACGCCTCGCGAGCCTATCTCATCCGTCCAGCGATGGGACACGATCCAGGCGTGCCAGGGCGGCGAGAGAGGCCGAAGAACATGTGGAGGCCGACCCAGTCGTTGAGCCAGGTGCCGGAAAAGGAAAAGAAAATATCACACAAATCGTGTCGGGCTCCATCCATGCCCATTCCAATCCCAGACTGGCTCGACTTATCAAAGCAGATCTTCCCCCCCAGGCATGTCAATGCATACCCCATGGGTGGTGTATGTGTGGTGTGGAGTTGGCCCGGTCTCCGGCTCTATCAACTGGCAACGACAATGCCAGCGCATCAAGATGGGTCACACTTTGAGCCGCATCTCGACGGTCGAACATTGCATCTGACGAACACTTTCTCCTCCTGTCCGTTTGGCTTTCCCTCATGTCGTCTCTTTGGCGTCTGAATTCGGACATTTTTGCCTCCCCCCTTGCCCCGCACGAAGCTGCTCCTTCACTGCAATATGTAAAGCACACATGTCTCGCCGTTGACTGCTCATCAAGGTGATGCAGCTTCGTCGTCCATACCTGCCTGCTTCCGGCACTGCCTCGCATCTCCTTCTGCCTTTTAGTTGGGCTCAATTGCATCACATCCTCGGATCTCGGACATCTACCCGCGGCCTCCTCACTTCTTTCTTTTTCACCATCGTCACCTTCACTGTTTGTAGGATATACATTCTGCCGTTTCACTTCTGTCTCGCTTCTCCTGGCATATCCTTTTGCACAGAGCAAAACCCGACACCATGGCTGGTTTCTACATGCAGTATCTGGAGAGTAAGTCACCCACGCGTCAACCTTTGCTGTCAAACATCGCTTTCCGATTTAATCCCAAATCCTACACTGCCAATCTTGTTGTGGGGTGTTGTCACGAGGCATGGCATTTCCCCCTTTGGAATGGTTTACCCCTGCATGAGATTTCCACAACATGGACATGTCCCGCCTCTTTCTTCTTCCAGAGATCGTACACCAGGTGTCATCTTGCCCCCCCGTTACCCACAGATCAAACCGACCCCGGTCATAGGGCTGAGTCATCCGTGTTCGGCTGCCACGCAGTGAGGGAATCCATCTGCACATGTCTCATGCTTTACCCACATCTTATGATCGAGCCTAGGTACTGTCGACATTCTGATGAGGAAAGCCGCTAATTTGGGTTCTTACAGGTCTTTGCCGGCGGCGTGGATGGCACGATCCCTCCTACGAGTGCTACCGTGATGGCAGTGGCTTTACCTGCTTGGTTCTCGTCAACGGCCGCGAATACCAGACAGATATCCCATATGAATCACATGGACTCGCCCAGGAAAACGCGGCCATGCGTGCGTTTATGGTCTGCCGAAATTTCTCGGTCAATGGAGGGATGCTGGCTCGCAACGGAATCGTCCAAGGGTTGCCGGCAGACGAGGCCAAGCACAAGTCCAGACGGAGCAGCCGTCCCCAGACGTCTTCTCACTATACGCATGGACACCGCAATCGGCATTCCGGAGATGAATCGAGCAACAGCTCGACTGCTTCGATGGAATGAGGGCCATGGAGCCGCCATACCTTGGCAAAAGGCAACACAGCCCATTGAAAAGGCATGGATGCCCTCTCCATCAGCGGATTTGGATTTTCTCTTTTTCTTTTAAACTTCTTTCACGCTTCACAGCAACATGGTGAGAAGACCCGGGATTTATACCCCTAGGTGACGATCAATCGACGACTCGGCAAAAGACGAACGAATAGCATCACGACTGGTTTCTACACGCACAAAGGCTGCATCGGCACACTTCATGACTGGACGACCTACGACATATAGACACATTGATCTGACGCATTGTCACGATTCTGCTTCATTCCTTTATTTTGGATTCTCCGGTTTGCCCTCCCCGTGTTTGACGGGTTTTTGGTTGTTTTAGAAGCCTCCTTGGGCCTCAGGAAAGCTTCGTCTGTATCGTGGAAGTACAGCCGTACTTGGATTGGATGCCCCCAGCGCGGAAATCGAGCCCAAACCCGATCCAGCTGACAAAGGATTGTCCTTCCCATTGCTTTGTGCGGACTTTGGAAAGCTTAGTGGTGTCCAAGACCGCCTTCGACTGCAAAGCCTTTGGCTTGATGGGAAGCTTGGGTCCGAGATAATGAGGCAAGACGCTTCCATATGGCCATTCCTTCCTGGTTTGGGACGCATCTCATCATTATTGCAGCTGTCTTATAAGGCAGCACATGCACATTCATTGCGCCAGAACTTGATCGGTTTCGCATTTTCACGAGACCTTGGAGCGGTCCGTTCAGCGTAGACCTCTATGCTTCGCCGCAAGACGTCTGTCTTCTTTCTTGGCCGGGAGACAGGGACCCATTGGATCACCGAAGGGCATACTTGGCTGAAGTCGGACTGGTTGGAACACTTATTTCTTCACTTTCATGTATCCTTTGGGGAGTATGGCATGGGAGTTTCGCGGCTTTTGTTCTTCCTCTCTCTCTTACTCTTTCTTCCCTTCTGGGATCATTTTTCACGATTTTACGACTTAACGAAACGGCATCTCCAAGAGACATTGATGACGAACGAGCCCAGGCAACTTGAGTGCTGGTGGTGGGGATCTGGCGGGGAGATAGATGGTGAGGGGAGTGGTGTTGGCAGCATCAAGTAACGCAGCGTATATGACTCCGTCGCACCCGTGAACAAGATAGAGAGGGTGACGATGATGGTGACATGACCGATAAAAGAATACAACTGTTTTCTCGCGACCTTGGTCAAGTTTAGTAGCTGCTTTTACTGTGAAATACTCCTGCTACTGCGACATGCTCTCCTTTCTGTCATGTTCTCAACTGTCCATGGGTTCAGAGAGTAATTGGTACACGTGCACTAACAGATTCAACGCAGATTTTTTCACAGACGCTGTTAGTGCATAAGTACCAACCGACGTCCACCCAGCCTAGTCCACCCGTCCCAGCCCTATAGCCTGATCCCGATCCCGATCCCGTAGTCCCCATCCAGCCCGCGTCCTGCGGCCTTGCCGTCCGGTCGTCCACCACGTGGAAGTGATGGAGGGCTGAATTGGAACTGCCCAGGGTAAGGTCCCCAAAAGAGGTAAACGGGGTGGTATGTAAGTTGGCACACTAGGCTAGGGAGGAGAAGACCGAAAGAACAAGAGAAGAGCAGGGACAAAGGAATGAACAAGCGGACGTGACGCATGGGATGAGACGGATATATGGTTGGCACTTGTCCAGCTCCCAGGTGAACCAGGGTTCATGCAGGGTAAGGGTACGTTCGACCTTCAAACTTTTAACTTGGTGGTGACAGGGATCAGTCATATCCAAGGGTTCAGTTCGGAGATGGAAGTTGGAAACTCAAACGCTCAAGGGTTATTGACGAGCGAGTTGAGGATTTTGAGGACTGGGGGAAAGCAAGAAGAGGCTGAAGTTATGGTGATCACAATCATATCATCGCGGCTTTGTCCGCACCGGTGATTGTCATTCACTCGGACCTAGTATTTGTATATATACTCGTCAGGTTTATCAAAAGCGACCCTGCCTTGCCCTGCAACCGGAGATTGGCATTGGCGGCTCCCACAACGGCACACCTTTGATAGTTGAATTCCCTGACGAAGCTTGGGTTCGGGTGTTTAGAAAGAAGAAGCACTGCAAAATGCAAAACGTGGCGGTGCTTGTTTCATCAGAGGTCAGAGGAGTTAATGGTGGATGATGGATATCCTTGTTTGTGGCGGTTGCGGTTGCCGTGGACTATACACCATTTCATGATACATGTTGCCTTGAGAGTCAAGCGCAACTCGTGAGCACATGACTTCTGCCACTTCCGAATATGGTGATGTTCGTGGGGGTACGGTATCTGATGAATAACGGTAGTTAAGGACTCGATCCGATCTCTCGTACCTGCTTGGTGTGGTCGTGGTGGCGGTTGTTATACGAGATTTATTAAAGGAGGATACTTTAGTGCGGTGACTATGGTCTCACTTGTCACGCTATGGCATACGAGTTTACCTATGTATGGATGTGTATACCTCTGCTCTGGGTAAAGGTAATCTTGAAGTTGTTCAGGCTATTGAAGGAGTGAATGTGAGTGGTATACAACTACTACGATGCGCGTTCCACATCTCGGGGTATTTCTGGGTCTCAGTGTATCCGGTATCGAGATCACCGCGGTGGATAAAACACGCTTCATTTCTCGAGACAAGGAAGCTTGTTTTGACCTTTTTGACGATCTACAAATGGAGTCTTGCTTAAAAGCGCTCACACTCCCCCACAACCCGATAGAGGGAAGGGAATCGTGAATAGCGTGAAGGCATTCGCAGACATGTGCTCGGAACTCACGATATTCTTTTTTCTTGTTATGTGTCTCGTGCTGCCTCGGCCAACTCTGACGATGTTTCCCAAAAGCAGGTTTGTTGCGTAATTCGTGGGGTCGTGGTGTTGGCGTGGTGTGCTGCTAAAAAGTTCCATGACCCACGACCCACGGCGGAAGATGGAGCACATGACAGTTTGAGACGGAGGGGCAAGTTTGGGGGTTGCGTGTGTATATCCCGTGATAGGAATTGGTTTGGTCGAGTATACCTGGATTCAATGTCCGATGAGATGGAAGGCATTGGCCAATTGTCTGAAGCTGAAACATCTTCCAGATTATCGTGATAAAAGTCGAGTGCAATTCGGTTATCGAATTGGCAGGTCTGATGTCGTCGACGTTGACCTGTTCGAGCGGCGCTGTGGCTACACTAAAAAAAGGGGCACCGAAACAAAAGAAGCATTGATGGAAATTCAGGGGATCGTGTTCTGCAACGGCGCAAGCCAATCTCGTCAGGAGATTGATGTGGTTTGATTGGCGAGCCCGCTTGAATCTCTTGATTGGTCTGCCCCTCTTTGGCTGACCCTCTAGCCAATGGGACATGTCCGTTCGAGGCCGTGCCCCTTTCCAGGTTTCCCCAACTTGACCAAAGTGGACGCAGAAAGAGAGCACCGGAGATGGAGCACGGGCCACAGGAACGCTAGCGGACTGTTTTAGCATGCTTTTGGTGCAGTGGCATGGACCAGGAAATCACAGGGAATCCACCGGAAGCTGCTGCGCCATGCCCAAACCAGCTCGAGATGGAAACAGCAATGACAGCCTTGCAGTTCCAGAGAGAGCAGTGGTGAGACGAGGACAAGAAGAAGAATTCAGTCTGGAATGGGTGAGATACAGTGGATGAAAATGGCAAGTGTGGATGGAATTCGTTACGGAAACGTCGAGACCGCCCATGGAAGCACAGGTACGTACTCTTTAAAGAGGGTTTCTTGGCGAGGTGCCTGCGTGCGGGAGCCAAATCTGAAGCGGACGGCCCGGGGTGTGACCTGCCCCCCTGTTCCAGCCAGGGGAAAGCTGAGTGGGAGGCCAAACTGCGTGGACTGGAGGACAGGCTGGGCAGCCTCAGACCATCCATTCACAGCCAGCACCCAGCACCCAGCACACACACGCAACACACACAAGCGGGCGGGCTGGCAGTGGAAGAGACTCGACCGTCCGGGACCCTCGACTCGAAAAAAGATCCCCGGCCAGAGTGTCCTCAACCAACAAAACATTAATCTTCACTTCCACTTCCATTCATCATCCCACCTCTCCCACCTCCAAACCACACCTTTCGTCCTCTGGACACACCACCACTACTATTCCTCCTCCATATTCTCTTCTACCGCCGTCGCATCCATCGTCCTGTTCTTACTTGACAGGTCGTTGTTAATTCCCGCCAACAAGAGGCCATAGTAATCACTTCCCCCCTTTCAAAGTTCTTGCACAACTTGTAGCAAGCCACCTTTCCGGCTTCTTACTTCCTTCTTACACTCGTTGAACAACTCTTTCTTCGATACGCTCGTTGTCTATCACGACCGTTACGACCGACACTTCCACCAACACAACCACCACCACCAACACCAGCAATCATGAAGGGTAAGCTCTCCTCCACTCCTCTCCCCCCTTCCCCCTCCCCGCCTCTTTCCCACACACAACGGACCCTACAATGACGGGAACCCTGACTGACGCGTCCCCCCTGTTGCAGCTCTTATTCTCGTCGGCGGCTTTGGCACTCGCCTTCGCCCTCTCGTAAGCGACCCCCGTACCATACCAGACCATACCATCCATACCATCCCGGGCCGTGCCATGCCATGGCCTCGTGGCTGGCCTGTCTGCGGCCTGGTAGCCGCCATGGCAAGTCGACGTCATGACTAACCACGTCTCTCAATATAGACCTTGACCATGCCTAAGCCCCTGGTCGAGTTCGGCAACAAGCGTATGATTCTGCACCAGATCGAGGCCCTTGCCGCGGCCGGTGTTACCGACATCGTTCTCGCCGTGAACTATCGCCCTGAAATTATGGAGAAGTACTTGGCTGAGGTTAGTGACAAGCTCCTTCTGAACTAGAGGTCCCTTGCTAACCCTTTCTTCTTCCCCCGATGCAGTACGAGAAGCAGTTCGGTATTAACATTACCATCTCTATCGAAAGCGAGCCCCTGGGTACTGCTGGTCCCCTGAGGTTGGCCGAGGAGATCCTCAGGAAAGATGACTCTCCCTTCTTCGTCCTCAACTCCGACGTTACCTGCGAATATCCCTTCAAGGAGCTCGCCGCCTTCCACAAGGCCCACGGAGACGAGGGTACCATCGTGGTGACCAAGGTGGAGGAGCCTTCCAAGTATGGTGTCGTCGTACACAAGCCCAACCACCCCTCCCGCATCGACCGCTTCGTTGAGAAGCCCGTGCAGTTCGTCGGCAACCGCATCAACGCCGGCCTCTACATCTTCAACCCCTCAGTCATTGACCGCGTTGAGCTGCGGCCCACTTCCATCGAACATGAGACCTTCCCTGACATGGTCAAGGACGGTCAATTACACTCTTTCGACCTCGAGGGCTTCTGGATGGACATCGGTCAGCCCAAGGATTTCCTGACGGGTACCTGCCTCTATCTTTCCTCCCTTACCAAGAAGGGCTCCAAGGAGCTCGCCCCCGCCACTCTGCCCTACGTCCACGGCGGCAACGTTCTTATCGACCCCTCAGCGAAGATCGGCAAGAACTGCAGAATCGGACCCAACGTCACTATCGGCCCCAACGTTGTCGTTGGCGACGGTGTCCGTCTGCAGCGCTGCGTGTTGCTCGAAGGATCCAAGGTCAAGGACCACGCTTGGGTCAAGAGCACCATTGTTGGCTGGAACAGCACGGTTGGCAAGTGGGCCCGTCTCGAGAACGTGACAGTCCTCGGCGACGATGTCACCATTGGCGACGAGATTTACGTTAACGGCGGCAGCATTCTGCCACACAAGACCATCAAGGCCAACGTCGACGTACCGGCCATTATCATGTAAACGAAGCCATCTAGTCCTGACTTTCCGCGACCGTAACGATGACGAGACGAGCTACCATAATCTTTCATCTTAATTTCTTCAAAAATATACCACCTTTTTAGATCTTTTCTCAACACCGCCGTACTTTTTCCACCTCTACGAGTTTTTACCTGCCTTACTCCTCTCGTGTGACTCGGCCTCTACCATTTGTGCCGTTGCTGAACGACGAAAAAACACAATCCTCCGGCCTCCCGGCTTTCTCCCCTCCTCGATCATGATATTCTTCTCGGTTTAACGCGTTTCGTTTCATCGTCCGCAACAAACGGTGCCCTGCGCGGAACGACTCTCACGGCGGATGACTTCCGAAGATGGTTTTCGAGAGACGGATCAGATACACGCTACACTGCAATGATGTTTCTTGGGCGGGCGGTTGTATAGTATAAGAAGCTGCCTGTCATTTGGTGTCCTTGGGGAGGGAAAGGACGATGCATTTCTGGGGGGTCTTGAAAAGCGCATGGGAGGGCAAAAAGGAGTCTGGACTTTGGCAACGCTTGTTGAAAGGTTTTGTTATGCCATGGCATGAAAATGGGTTATGGGGGTGGTCAGACATTACCATGCAATTGACTCGCAATTGAACAATCCCGCTCTCTCTCGACTCCAAGTACCATGGTGGCAATATGGTGACGCTTTGTATGGTTGTGATGAGGCTGTTGCCGTATGTACCGGCAGTAATATGTTGACGACAGTTGAAGGAATGTGTAAGAGGATGTCCTCCAGAGTAGAGCTCTTTGGCAGGATACAACGTGCACTAAGCGGTGGTAAATATTTTGCGGAACATAAGAGAAAAAGTACATGAAGGAAAGAAGGTGTGTCGCTATCTTCATCCGTTGACTTCCCAAGCTTCACAGAAAGGCAGTGACGATATGCCATATATATCAACTTCATCCCCAACAAAGCCTCGGTCACATGGAAGCACATGTTAACTACAGTCAGATGTATATCTAACTCTGTTTCGTACCGTACCATATCTGCCTTGCCTTGCCTTGCCTTGCATCGCCTTACGTTCACATTGCCTTATCCTGCCTCGCCTTTTTTTACTTTTAGGTACTTTGACAAGGCTTGCCTTACACTGCTTTCCTTTGCATTGCATTGCATCTACATCCCGTTGACTTCACAATACATTGCTTCCCACTGCCTTGTTTGCATTGCATCGACTGTTCGTGACCTCGCCTTACATTTCTCCGAACTGCGCAAACGCGGACCGGAGCTAACTCCCCCGTCCTGCAATTATCTGTGCATCAAACTGTCTTCTGCAACCTCTCCACTTTTAACTCTAGGGGTCGTGAGACGGGAGGATTATCGTGATAGTTACATACACTTAGCAGTGGATGGGACGGTCGGGAATAAGACGCGGTATTGCTCTGCTCTGCTCAGCTCAGTCGTGGAGTACCCAGGGGTAAGATTTTACGGGTTTACAGGTGTATAGTTGCGGATATCCAGGCATCCCAGAGTGTAGACGGGATTGCGACGAAAGGATTTGACGGGGAGAGGAAATATGAGGGGGTGACTCGCTGACGTAGTTACGTGCGTATACTTACATAGATGTGCATCGAAAGAAGGGATCTAGGGGAGACGTGTGTGTCAGTTTGAGTTTTTTGTTGCTTGTTAGGCTGTGTTTGTTCACGTACTTTTTCGTTACAGATGGGTTCATACACCCTTTTTTATACACCAGCCGTATAGAAATACTCGTGTTTGGCTGCTTTTCGTATAAAAAAGCAATATGCGACCCCCTCATGACAGCCTTACTCAGCCTCGCCCGGGTTAGGGTTATATATGACCGAAAAATCGTACATGTTTTTCATACCCGTACAAAACACCCAAAATATAAACATGGTCTGAAATGCAGTATGCGTGTACAGCCACCCCGACGCACCCTCTGCAGCGCATTCGTCCAGCGCTCGAAGCTCTGTAACCCCCTATAAGAACACCGTCGTCGCAGCTTACCAAAAAGTAAACGAATGAAGCGGCAATTGACATCGCTGTATGAGGGGGGTGCAGAAGGACATACGACGGATTTTACCATGAGGTCCGTGCGCGCCGTATAAGAATATACGACAGATCCTTCTGTAACGAAAGAGTACGTGAACAAACACAGTCTTAGTTGAGGGATGAAGTATGGATGGGATGAGAACGTCCAGTTCTTACTATATTTAATTGTGACATGATGGGTGTGTCGGCTCGAAGGTGAATACAGAGTGAAATGATGACCAGCGGTTATGGTAGCAATGTACACCTTTTCGACTTTCGCTCTGAAGAAAATGTCTAGCCTGAACCAGCTTTCGTAGTAGATCGAGTTCACTCGAGTGTCTATGAGGATTGAAGAGTGCCCAGCAGCAATTCGACTCGTATCATGTGTACATGTCGTCTGGGAGGACTCGTGCCCCAAACCAAAAAGACAGATGGTGAACTACCCCAAGACGGATGACCGGGTAATTGAGTCAACATCTATAGCGTGGTCTATACGGCGTGTCAAACTGTCTTGTATGTGTGCCTGTAAAAGACATTGAATGTTCAGGAGATGTTAATCGTAAGGTATCGTCGCTTTCCTCTCATGCCGTTGCATTCCCTGGCCTTCAAGTTGGACAAAATACGGGGCCAAAGGCCATGCTTTTCCAGTGACAGAATAGCAAGAAACTTTATTTACACCTGACTGAAGTCTGCTAGAGGACTCGCCCCCATGTGTCAAAGTGTCAACTATATACACACATGTATGCCCCCCTCAGTTCCCTGAGAAACGAGAGAACCTGTAAAGGGTGGTCTTCTGAGGTCGATTTAGACAAAGGACACATGTAGGGAGTAACTATATACATATGTCAACTCCAGTAAAGAGCAAACTAAGGCAAGGCAAGGCAAGGCAAACTAAGGCATGACAGATATTGGAGTGCATACATCTCCAAACCTCACTAGAGCTTGTACATATGAGTACTGACAGCTTATGAATGCAGACGCACATCTGGCATGATCTACACATGCCTCGATGTGCCACTCCATGTAGTGGTACATGCAAGTCTTCAACATTTCTCCTGCGTAGGTAGATCTATACCTACCTCCAGGTCTGCATATGTAGATGGCATGATCCACCTACCTACTCCAACTGCCGGGACTTGCTCGGGGGGTCGAGGAACGAGAAGGGAGGATGACACGATGTTCCCGAGAATTCATCAGTAAATAAGTGCCCAGTCCGAGGATGCAGCAACCG
Organism: Neurospora sp. CHS-2018c; assembly: GCA_009806235.1. NCBI lineage: Eukaryota > Fungi > Ascomycota > Sordariomycetes > Sordariales > Sordariaceae > Neurospora > Neurospora sp. CHS-2018c. The sequence continues at coordinate 1,202,165 of RAPC01000004.1, read as the reverse complement.
GGGCATTAAAAGGACATGTGATGGGGACTGGAAGGCATGGTACGTAAGTCGGGATTATCCGGCTGTGTGTATGTTACGTGATGGAAAGAGAAGTGATGATGGGTGGGATGGGTGGGATGACGCCGGCCATGGATGGGGGAAGTGTAATGTGTCTTCAAACTGGGGCGGGATTAGCAAAGTGATGAGGGATCATTCAAGGAACAAAACCAGCGAAGTGGAACAAGACATCAAGATGTAGTATCACCGTCACAGATTGGGAAGGAACAGCTTTTAAAATATATGTAATGGTATTGCTTGATAATCATCAAAATCCCAATGTTTCAAGAAATAAACGAGGGTATCCTCGTAAGGTATTAGATCAAGCCAAATATTCCCGCCGGCAGTCCCATTCACGCTTATTCATGCGTGTGTTGCTTTGCTCATTTCGCCATTTTTCGCCCATAACTCCTCGCAAAAAGCACAATCATGATAGGTTATACAAGAGAAAAGAAAGAAAAGAATATCCAAAATGCTCACCCCGAACTCCATCGCAAAATCCCAATGCAGTATTCAAAAAGCAAAACGTTGTACAAGGTCATCTTGTAATGATGGACCTGGAAAGGAAAGGTGTGTAAAAAGGGTGAGAAAGCGAAAAGGTGCCCGGTTTAGGCCTTCTTCTCCTCCTCGTCGCACTCGTCGTCTTCGTTGTCGTCGTCTCGTAGCCAGCCGCGGCTCATCTGAACAGCCTGGTTCCACTTCTTGAACCTCTTCTCGGCACACTTGCGAGAGATCTTGGGCTCGAAGACCTTCCGGCCGTTCCGGTTGACTTCCTGGAGCTCGGCGGTATCGCTCCAGACACCGGTAGCGAGGCCGGCAGCAATGGCAGCGCCGAGAGCGGTGGTTTCGTTCATGGCCGGGCGATCAACGGGAATGCCGCTGATGTCAGCCTGGGTCTGCATGGTCAGGTCCGAGTTGGAGAGACCGCCATCGACAGCGAGATGCTTGAGCTTGCAGCCCGAGTCCTGCTCCATGGCATCAAGGATGGCCTTGGTCTGGAAGCAGGTAGCCTCGAGAGTGGCACGAGCAATGTGTGCCTTTTGAGTGTGTTGGGTAATTCCGACTATTGAGCACATGAGAGGTTAGCTTCTGATCTTCTTGTGGAACGAGGTAGGATGAATGCGACGCTTGGATGATGCTCCAAGGTGGGTCGGGAGAAGCTGTGTGGAAAGAGTGGGTAATGGCGATCACTTACACAAAGTTCCCTTTGCATCATCGATCCAGTAAGGGGCGAACAGGCCGCTGAAGGCGGTGACGAACACAACACCTCCGTTATCGGGCACCGACTCGGCGAGGTCGTTGATTTGCTTAGCGTTGTCAATGAAGTTGAGGTTGTTCTGGAGGAAGGTGACGCCGGAGCCGGCGACAGCAACGCTGCCTTCGAGGGCGTAGACGGGCGCGCGGCCCTGGCCAAAGTCGTAGGCGACAGTGGACAGAAGGCCGTACTGGGAAATGACGGGCTCGGTGCCGACGTTGTAGAGAAGGAAGCAGCCAGTACCGTAGGTGTTCTTTGCTTGGCCGGGGTTGAAGCCGCACTGGCCGACCAGGGCGCTGGATTGATCGCCCAAGCAGCCAGCGATCGGCACACCCGACAGCGCACCACTAGCAATGCGACCGAAGCATTCAGGGTCCGACGAAGGGACGATCTTGGGCAAATGCACCTTAGTTTGGTCAATGCCGAAGAATCCTAGTAGCTTGTCGTCATACTGCAACGTGCGGATGTTCATGAACATGGTTCTGCTGGCGTTGGTGCTGTCTGTTACGTGGACGGGGCTCTCAGCCTGGGCGCCGCCATTGAGCTTGTAGATGAGCCAAGTGTCGACAGTGCCGAAGGCGAGGCGGCCTTCTTCGTAGGCCTGCTTGACGGCCTCGACGTTCTCAATGAGCCAAAGAAGCTTGACGCTGCTGGGGTAGGTGGAGAGGGGAAGGCCGCAAAGGTCCTTGATGGCATCGGCGCCATCCTTGGCCTTGAGGTCGCGGACAATGGACTTGGTGCGGGTATCAGGCCAGACGACGGCGTTGTAGAGAGGCTCGCCGGTTTCGTGGTCCCAAACAAGAGTAGTCTCACGCTGGTTGGTAATGCCGATGGAGCGGATGTCGTTCTTGGAGAAGCCTAGTCGTTGGAACTT